>OX123184.2:2824858-3439212 GCA_944739405.2 Euclidia mi
CCGATAACGCTAGGAGGATGATAAGTATTGTATGATAAATAAAAAAGACAAAATTCTGAGCAGCTAAAGTAGTGTTAACGTATTCATCCATTTTGTAAAAAATATTATAGACAAAAACGCCTGTTCAGAATTGGAACATAGAAATAAATAGACGACTTGCAAAGACAAGCTTGGTATATTTTGAACTGTAATTTAGATAGATTGAATAGGCGTGGTCGCTAACTGAATGATGAATATTACCATCCCTAAGAGCTTAACGTAGTTTTACAAATAACCCTGTATATATAAAAGGTAATGAAATAATAAAACGGTCAAATACTAAAAACAAATACAAATATTTATGGTTGACCTAATTTATACTCAAAAGACGAATTCCAAATATCTGAATAAAAATATAATACCTACTTTGAAAAACTTGCAATAAATAAATTAAATCATTAGTGAAACACAAAAAAAATTACCAAATATCTGAAATAGAAATACCAAGAAACAGATAAATGTCCATTTATCAAGTAAGTAGGTAGTTTGATGACCTAACAATTGGTCAATAAATACTTTAAGGAGGCTTTTGTTCATTCAGCAAGCCAATTAAAAAGTTCGTTGTTTCGATTCCAAATAATAACAGATTAAACAGGATGGAGTTAGGTTTATGAGTAGGTGATTCGTGGAAACAGTAAATCGCCACCGCTGTATAAATAAACCGACTATTACGTTTATTTCAAATGATATTATCACTATAACTGTCCTTTGCTTACTTCTTATAAATACTTATAGCTATTTAAGGTGATTTCAAAGGTATAAAACTCTTGCGACAGTCTGACGGACAGACAATACACAGCCGAAACCTCTGGACACAAGAAGCTGAAATTTGGTATGTATATTCCTTGGGGAGTGTAGGCTAGCGAGACTAAGATATAATTTTCTTTAAATTTCCCCTCTAATAGGAAAAGAGTCCCATGAGGTGGATGCCCGGGCGAACTCTAGTTATATTTTAATACCATATATGGCAAATTGAGATATGGAAATCGGCTTAGCAATCAGGGTGTCTAACCACTAGACAAACAGGTCAATCAATGATAATGTCTCGTTAAATCATTATACGTTAGTTGTTGTTGGCGCTTAAACTAAACGCCAAGCGAGCTGCGGAGGAGACAAGACGTGTGGAGGCGTCGCAACGCACGGTGCGACGACCGTTTTGCACCATACTTCTCTTGCCTTTTAAGACCCAGTTAGCGACCACACCTATTCAATCTATCTAAATTACAGTTCAAAATATACCAAGCTTGTCTTTGCAAGTCGTCTATTTATTTCTATGTTCCAATACTGAACAGGCGTTTTTGTCTATAATATTTTTTACAAAATGGATGAATACGTTAACACTACTTTAGCTGCTCAGAATTTTGTCTTTTTTATTTATCATACAATACTTATCATCCTCCTAGCGTTATCGGAGTTTCAACCCGGTGTCCGCTTACTGGTCTTATCGGATTTGGCTGAATGTTAGCTTTTCCAAAGAGCGACTTCCTGTCTGACTGCCGCAACCCGAAGGGATAGCGATACTTCGCGAATAAAAAAATATTTTAAAAGCATAAATTCACAAGCTGACTCATGACAAAAAGGAACGATTCAAAATCCGAAACAGATCCATGCTGCATATTTCGTATTATGCTAGCAATACATGACTGTAATGTGTGAGTAAGCGGATAATTTAATGCCTAGTTCAAGCCAAACTGTAAGCTCTACTAACAGAAAATGTTCAGAAGCAAACATGTGTAACTAACAGACAGCCAAAAGTTCGTCTGGATGAAAAATAAATCCAAAAACGGTGATTAAAATGCTTGTGATTGTATTGTTTCACGAATTTTAATTAAACAATAGTACGTCATTTATGTCAACTGTAGGCACTAACCGACTGACTGGATATAATGGCATCATCGTTGACATACAACCATCTGCAAGTCAACCGATGAGACGAAGCGAGCTTACTACATATATTGCTTCCATTTTACGAAGACAGTATTTACTTACTGTACGTATAGTGTAGCGGTTTAAGCGGTCGCCTCACCGTTTGCACTAAGCCGCGTGTCTTGGGTTCTATTCCTACACGGGCACTTTACGAGTCTGTGCGTATAGTGTGTCCGTTGATTAAATGTTTTAAGAATCTGCAATACGGAATTCATTCCTAGAGAGGGAGGTTTCTTTAAAAAAATACAATCTGTTAAAAGCCCATTATTCCCAGCTTCCTGCTATCAAATGTAAATCTTGTAGGTATTGCGTTAATGGACTTGGTTGTGGAAATTTTACACCTGATCTGTGTATCGATTTCATTACAATTGAGGTCAAGGAGCCGGGGAGGAAGTGTTTACTACTTAATGAAACACAAGTGAACAATAATAAAGTGGTATTATATCCATGTACATTAATAGTAGACAGTGGTAGATTGGTGTTAAGAGTAGCTGAGAGTTTGATGCATATGATATATGCATACAGAATGCCTTTCCAAGGTCATGTGAATAAATTATCAAACAGTGAAAGATATCATCGCGAAGAAATCCACTTGTCCAAGTGTTCTCTACAATGTTCTCAAAAGACATAATTACAAAGACTACCAATCCAATGTGGAAGACTATATTTTAACCTTTTAATATTTGAAGAGTCTTCGTTTCAGAGTGTTTTTCATTGCAAAGTTTGTTTATAATTGGAACCAACGCAGCAATACAGAGGTAGAACAATTTGTGCAAATAAAAGCACAAACGCTTTGGGCTGTTCCTTTATTCACGATGTTAGAGTAGCGTAAATACTACGAGAATGATAAAATGTAATCACAGTTGAAAATAAAATATATTTCGTTCACATACCTTCATTCATTGTTTAGTGGCTGGATTCGTTGGCGGGGTGATTGATTGGTAGTCTGATTGATTAGTTATTTGATAGATGAATAACTTAATCAGCTTCTTTTAATTTAAATTGATTAATTGCTGAGCAGTGGTACATAAATTAGGGTATTAATAATAATAAGGTCAAAATTGCAAATTGACTAGTTTATGCTACAGATAAGAAAATTCATTGGCAGAGAAATATGACATGTAGTAGTTTATCCATACTATTATTATAAATCTGAAGAGCTTGATTGTTTGGTTGAACGAGCTAATCATAGGAATGACTAAATTTTAATAATTAATAATAATAAACTATTTATTTGCTCAAACACATGTGTACATACAATATAAAAATCGCATGCGGGATATAAAACTGGAGAAAGTTCATGACATGTTTGCCATATACAATGGCGTGCAAATATAATTCTGCTTATTAGCTTTAAAATAGGATAAGTTACAACAGCCAACCATTCCTATTACTTAACTAGGTCTCAAAGTTACAGTTAGTTTACAAAAAATATCGAAATTCATTTAAGAAATGTATACAATGTCAAGGTGTTTATAATTACGTCAAAAAATCTAAATAATGTCATATTCATATATATAAACTTATAACTACTTATTAAAAAAATATGTCTAGTCAAATTTGTCTTCTAAAAGGTCACTGATATTATAATAAGCTTTATCAACAAGAAATGATATTACTTTTTGCTTAAATGCGGCGCTCCTCAAATCTTGCAAAATTTTTGGGCAATTTATTATAAATGATTGGAGCCATGCAGATAACACTTTTGCGCATAAGTCTAGTCCTAGATGTATGCAGACAAAGTTTATTGTTGTCGCGCCTATTTCGAGGATATCTATCTGCCGTTTCTAATATATAAAGAGATGGCAGTTTAAGGATCTTATATCTTTGAAAATACGGCCTACAAGAATCTCTAACATTCAATCTAAACATTGACTTTAGACATCGTTTTTGGGCTTTAAAAGCGATTTCCTTGTGGGTTGAGTTACCCCAAAAGATCACTCCGTATCTCAAAATTGATTCAGTGAGCCCGTAATAAGCTGTTAGCAGAGAATCTATATTAAGCGTCCACGACAGCGTATATAAGGCAAAAACACTGCTACTGATTCTTTTAGAAAACGTCTCAATATGTGTCTTCCAATTTAGTTGACGGTCAATTGTTAAGCCTAGAAACTTTGTAGTGTTAACCACGTCAATAGTATTATTATTATTTTTATGTCAAAATTAGAAAATGTCAGTGTACGTTGGCCAAAATGTATTATAACAGTTTTATTAATATTTATTTTTAAATTATTGTTGTCAAGCCATTCAATCGTTTTATTCAATGTATTGTTTATTTCGATTTCATACGAATCTCGATATTGACAAGGTATAGTGATCGTAATGTCGTCTGCAAATAGTGTCATAGGACAGTTAATGGACTACGGCAGATCATTAATATAGAGCGTAAATAGAGAAGGTCCCAGCACACTTCCTTGAGGAACACCGTAGATAACAGAGCGTTCGTCAGATAAGTATTTTCCCTCTCGTTTAGTGATACTGTTTATCTTACTGATTTCCGTTACTACTACTAATCGTCTTATACGTTTTAAAAACAATATTATCGCAAATCTCAATCCTTCAATATTGAACTCAGAAAATCCAAATACAATTTGTAATTCTCTTTTTGGACAAATTATCAATGAGTTTCAAAATACTTTTAAGAGTAAAACTGTAACACTAAAGGGTACTACCGGATCTTTTAACCAGTGGGCCACTAAAGGTATATACAGAAGTAGAGCCAAGTTGTTTGAATTATGTGGTTTGAAACAACATAGATTTGACACACTGTTTCTAAATTATGTAAAAAGCTACTCAAAAATGTTGAAACAAGTTTGTATTGTGGCAAAATCAAAATTTATTTGTGGTAAAATTAAGAAATCGACAAATATAATTAAAAAAACGTGGAGAATTATAAAAAATGAAACCGGTAGAGCACGACAACGAGAAAACCAATTTGAAATCAAAGATAGCAATTTATTAGTCACAGACAAATCTCAAGTTGCGCATATGTTCAATAGTTTCTTTGCAAGCATACCAATAACAACTACTAGTTCCTTACAATCATCGTCTTTATACGCTGGAAATTAGTTGCTTAGCAGTGTACCTGAATGCAAGAGCATGTTTAGCTTCAAGCACGTCACCCCGCAAGATATATTGATCGCATTTAATTCAATAACTATTAAAAATACCGGTGAATTTTGGGGCATTTCAATTAAAATTTTAAGTACTATAGTTGAGACTGTTGCGCCTTACCTCTCTATAATTTTTTACCAATGTTTTGACCTAGGCGTATTTCCGGAGTTGAAAAAGTTAAGTAAAATCATACCTTTATTCAAATCTGGCAGTAAAAATGACATAAATAATTTTAGGCCCATCTCTATCTTGCCAGCATTTAGTAAAATATTTGAAAAGATTTTATTAAAGCAGCTACTAAGACACTTTAATTTAAATAGTCTGCTTCACAAAGATCAATACGGATTTACTAAAGGTAGATCCACTACTGATACGGATGTTGCTCTCATAAAACACGTCTTTAATGCTTGGGACTCATCTAGAAATGCTATCGGAGTATTTTGTGACCTATCAAAAGCATTTGATTGCGTTCATCACGACACACTACTGCGTAAACTCCGCCACTACGGCGTAGAGGGAACCGCACTTAGTGTTGTCGAGTCGTACCTGCGGTAGAGATTTCAGTGTGTCGATGTAAATGGGATTACATCCTCTAAATTACCTATACAGATAGGCGTTCCACAAGGTTCAACTCTAGGTCCTTTTCTATTCCTTATATATATTAATGACTTACCTTTTTATTTAAAAAACATCTGTGATGTCGTACTTTTTGCAGATGATACGTCACTTATTTTTAAAGTAGACAGGAATAGCAATGAATTTGATGATGTAAATAATGCACTTATACAAGTTACACAATGGTTTATAGCAAACAACCTAGTACTTAATTCTTTCAAAAAAAAACTAAATGCGTTAAATTTGCCTTACCTAACGTTAGACAACTGGGACCTAATATTATTCTAGATAGGGAGGAACTTGAGACAGTTGACTCTACAGTGTTTCTAGGCAATATATTAGATAATAAGTTACAATGGGGTGCACATATAACATGTCTTGTAGTCATGAGTCGGTTGGAGTTTGATTTTGACATTACGAATAACATTTTTTAATCTAGGGGAAAGATGATTACATCTATGTTAACTCATTCACGAAGGTCTTAAAAATACTTTTGTTTTGCATAAATTATTGAGCTGGGCACTGCATGTACAAGATAAAAATGA
The DNA here is from genome assembly GCA_944739405.2 of Euclidia mi. Lineage (NCBI taxonomy): Eukaryota > Metazoa > Arthropoda > Insecta > Lepidoptera > Erebidae > Euclidia > Euclidia mi. Next base: position 2,831,098 of record OX123184.2, read on the forward strand.
GTGCCAATAAATTTAAATATTATAATTAGATTATATTATTCAATAAGAAATAAAAATCCCATCACTCTTTAAGGTTATTTGTTTCTAGCAAGCCTATAACATCGTTTATAATAATTTATTTAATAAAATCGCAGTTATCAAAAAATTGTAACAAATATATTAAAGAGTATTGTCTGAAATATTCTTTTTTTTTAGAAAATGCTATGCTAAATAAGCAAGATGTTACTTAGATTACTATATTAAAATAAATACAAACAAAGTCATGGTAAAAATTGTTATTAGTAAGTTTTCTATTTAGATTATAGGCATTGCGCGGTATTGGCGTGAATAGTAAACAAAATCTTTTCAATTTAAGCTTGTGAAAGTGTGATATTACTCCCATTCTATTCAGGCTTGTGAAATTTAACGATCGAAAGTCTTTATACAAACAGCGAGACAAGCCCATATTTCACTGAGGCTAATTTACAAAAGGGTTTCATGGTCACAGCCATTCAAACCCTTCCCTTAATCCAGACATTTAAAGGGCCGTTGCAATAAGCGGCCTATGGGGCTATTAACTTTGATTATTGTGACTGAATAATTTATACTTAAAGTTTGTTTAATGGCTGATTTTTATCGTTATTTCATTATTACCTTTTGTTGTTTATTACTTTTGCGATTTTCATTGCTGTATAATTAATTCTGTCTTGTTATTTTTAGTAGTAGATGGTAGCAATCGCTGGCAAAAGATAATCATGATGACAACATCGTGAATCTGCCAAGTCTGAGAGTTCGCCATAATGTTCTCGAAAGACATGTGATGTCTGCCAACCCGAAATTGGATAGCTTGATGTTTAGTGATCTAAATTTTCTTACTGTGTTAACTAAGTATTGAGAAGAGGCATCCAGGGATGGGTATAATTGAAAGCATTAATTGTATAGAGGGCAGTTATTTAAATACAATTTGGAAAAAGTACTTTAGCCTGGAAAATTGACAAGTATTATTACTTCATAAGCTAGAACTTTCTAACTTAGAATGATATATTTACCTACGCATAACACAACTATATCAAAGTTAACAAATTATTTCTCTTGAAAAAATAATGTATTTTTTATTTGATAAAGTTTAACAATAGTTAGTTAGACATAAAAGTTAATTTAAGAAAGAATAAAGTAGTACTTATTCTTTCAGTTTTATTGTCTTTGTATTATTTCGCAACCTTTGCAGCAAAATTAAGAATTTACTTTGCTTGAGAATATATTTTTAGGAAGGTTTTATGACTTAACTATTTAATGTTTAATTTCACAGTGTTTATACTTTTTTATACGTACAGAATTATTTACTTTATGTTTGTAGCGCTCTCGCGCTGTACTATAAAAGGCACTTATCAAGAAAAAAAAAAATTGGACTGTTGAGGCCTTCGAGCAGCATATAAACACATATATCAGAGGTTTATTTAGTTATCAGGTTCAACAAACATATTATTATTAACACTATAATATTTTGATACTAACACAACTGATAATAAAGAGTATAATCCTAGCGTTACTGACTGACTGACTGACAGACAAGCTACAGCCAAAACAACTGGGCAAAAGATGCTGTTGGCATGTATGTTCCTTGGGGACCATAGGAGTGTACTAAGAAGGAATTTCACGATATTCCCACGGGTTCGGACAGAAACGGTTAAATAAAAAATGTGCAGCCGTAGGTCCGGCCATCCTCTAGTAAAGAGTATAAATTTATCACTTATAGGTAAATACGTCCGTGTAGTGACGGATTAAGAATACGGAATTTCACCACCTCATATCATCCCATGGGTGTCGTAAGAGCCGACAGAGGGAGCATATTATGCAGAGAACAGCACTGTAAGAGAAGGAAAACTTGATACAAACCCTATTCCAACCCGTTTGGCCAGCGTGGTATAGTTAGCCAATTCCTCCTTTCAAAGGAGAGGACTAGTCCAGCAGAGGACTGTTAAAGGCTGATGATGATGATGAGGTAAATGCAGTACAAGAGTACACGCACTTACTTGAGTACTACGACACACAGTAAGGTCTAATACCAGGACGATTGTTGCAAGTCGGCATAATTATTCAGGAGATGGATATATTCCCCTGTTCCCTGAATATTTTACTAGGATAAGATAAACGTATTTGTTCTAAGTTTAATACTTAAAGGTTACATACAAGATACAGTTTTCCTACTACAGAAATAAATCAATAAATATGTATTTCAATCAACTTAAGTTCAAAGAACACGATTGGTTCTTTGTGGCGTATTTTATATCATATTTATTGTATTGTAACAAAATCTAATTTCAATCGTAATTGACTACAAAGTAATTTAAGCTTGCCTTTTACGTTATAACATCTGTGAACATAGCGCTTGCCAATTTCATATACAATGTGTGGATTTGCATTTGCAAGATATTTTAATAGAACAAAATAGACAGAATACTTATTAACCTAAAATTATTTCAAACAGTGTGCGATGATATAAGACCCTATGTTCATTAAATGTTACTTGGACAGTAATCATAGTAAATTAGAATATACTGTTGAATTGTGCAAAATAATACTATATCGCGTAGTCACTGTAGATATGTGTGCTTGTGTGTGTTAGGCACCTGCAATGGCGATCAGCTCAGCGGCGGCGGCGGTCAATACAACGAGTTAATTTCCAAAGTGTATCATGACGAAATTTTTTTTTTACTTTTAATGACTTATTCTGTCATGTATTTGTATTCAGTTATAGTATTATATTCACCCCTTAAAATAATTTGCAAATGCAAATCAACAGCCTGTATAAGCATTGATATTAGCGCCATGACCACGTCATGGCGTGCTGTAGTCTCTGCCTACCCTTTCGGGAAAAAGGTGTGAGTCTATGTATGTATGTACTACGTCATTATTCGCTATTTTTGGGCTTAAATATTATAGGTAGATCTCCCGCGAGGTGGACCGACCGGTGGATCTTAGTGGGCTCGCGGACAGTAGGTACAGTACTCCCAAATTAATAATGCGCATGCAGATCTTCGTTAATTGTCGTATTCCCGGAAACACCCGAATCATTGAATTGTAAGAGCCCTAAACAATGCACTTGCATTTTGCACCTTGTTTGAAAGAAATAGGAGTGAATATTATGTGTACACAATCGAAAACAATTCGGGCGGTCGGCGGCGGTCGCCGGTCCGTCAAAGGTCCGTCAGTCGTCTTTATATAATGGTGGTGAATGCACGTGTTCTCTCTGTGTGGAATTATATAGAGTTGCTATTACACACCCTTCTTGGTTTTGTTTTCATAGGTGAATTTAATTATGTTATTCAAATTTAAATAGTTTATTTTGTAAAATAGAATGGATAAATTTAAATGTGGAAAGCCACTTAAGTCACAAGCACGGCAAATGGTATTTAAAGTGTACCTTTATTTCTTAAATGAAGCCAATGTTTTCAAAAAAGACCATGATGGTTATTTAAAAAAAAATCAGGACCGTGTTACAAAAGCTACAGGAATTTCACGACGAACTTTGACTAATATTTTAAACGAAAAAAAAAACAGAATCAATCAATGAAATTTTCCACACCGAAAAAAGTAGATTTCGGCTGGGACTTGATGATTTCGACTACTGTGTTATTCGTAATATGATATACAATTTTCACTTGACGCTCAAAGAACTCCCAACCTTTAAATAATTTGAGAAAAAAGTTGATCGAAGCTATTAATTTCAAAGGCTGTGCAGAGACTTTAAGGCTGATCTTGAAAGAAATGGGGTTTACGTTTCTGAAAACTGATAAAAACAGACGGTTACTCATGGAAAAGCATGATATACGTTTAAAAAGGATCAAATATCTCAGAGAAATACAACAGCTGAGGAATTCTGGTAGAAATATAGTGTTTATGGACGAGTCATACGTGCATACATCACATACTAAGGGTAAAACTTGGCAAGATCGCAGCAAAAAAGGTATCAAACAACCCATTTCCAAAGGAGAGAGAATAATTATTGTACACGCAGGCAATGAAAAAGGCTTCGTCCCAGGGGCTCTAATGTTACATAAATGTGTCGACTCAGAAGGTGATTATCATAAAGAAATAAACGCGGAACGTTATCAAGCTTGGCTACGCAATCAATTGATTCATAACTTGCCTCCTAATAGTATGTTGGTAATTGACAACGCCCCATATCATAATAAGCTGTCTGTTAAACCATCAAACTCAAACACATCTAAACCACAAATGATAGCTTGGTTACAACAACACAACATTCCGCATGACCTAAAGAAACTGAAACCCGATTTGTATGAAATTATAAAAAGACATAAAGAGAAATACACAGAATTTGTCATTGACCGTATAATGGAGGAACGTGGGCATCAAATTATACGATTGCCACCATATCATCCCGATTTTAACCCCATTGAAAATATTTGGTACCAAATAAAGCAACACGTAGCCAAAAAAAATATTGCAATGACTGTCACGTCAGTTAAAGTAATATAGCATATATTAGAAAAACAATAATATAGGACCAGAAGAATGGAAAAAGTTTGTGATCATGCTGTTAAATGCGAAGATGAATATACTCGTAGAAAATTTGACCCACGAATCGATGGTTTTTCTGATGAAATGATTATTTACACAGGTGATGGGAGTGAGGAAAGTGTCAATGAACAAGAGCATAATGAAAGTTCTGATGAATCTACGATGTCAGGAATAGAGATCCTTCCTGATTCTGATTTTTTTTTTGTAATTGTAATATTATTCTGGAATGATCACTGCTGTAAATACTTTTGAACTGAGATGTTATGATTAGATTTCTAAGATTTTAATGTAACCTGTGTTTGAAAACCATTTTTCTTCTTCTAATATAAACCTTGTATTACTTAAACCTTCTTTTCTTCCATCACTACACCAGCTACAGCAAGACACTTAAAAAGTATTATAATCGAAGTAAATCAATTCAACAAAAATTGTAGCATATTCGCTATCGTGTGGTTTTCTTCACTATTTACCTATATGGAATTATCGAATCAAATTTCTTTACTGATAAATCAATATTTATTTTTTTTAGCACAAAAAACATAATTTTACTGAATTATGCACTTAACAACTCTATATACATATCGTCTTCCGACGCTCGGGGAATACGACCGTTGCCGGACAGTTACGAAGATTTCTATGCGCATTATCACTTTGGGAGACCTGTAAAAGGTCATTGCCCAATGTATGTGCCAATGTGAAGAATACCTAAAGAACTATACTTAAAGCCCATATTTGAATGATATTTTTTTGGTTGGGTGAAGGCGAGTCGTTTATGTGGGCTAAGACCTAAATGTTCATGATCGGTCTATGTGGAGAGCCTTCAGGAAAGCCTTTAATCGATTTTAAACTTTCGCGATTTTGGGGGTGGCCTATGTCCACCAGTGGACTTGGACGTCTATCGGCTGATAAGATGACGATGATCATTCTTTTCTCCAAAAATCCAGAATATGAAATGAATCTTGTGTCACGGGGGATTTTACAAAAATCTAATTTGACAGGCAGAATACACCAAACATAAAAAAATAATAATTCGTAGTTTCTTGAGCAGTTTGATCACATAAAGTGTTTTTTTGCGATCGACCCCAAGTCACTGAACCCGACGCAGATCTAAACGACACGGTGACTGCTTAAGCCACTACGCTATAATGCAGTAAAACAACACGAAATTAGCCAATAAATAAAATACAATTTGAATGCACGATTATTCAGTTATATCGTTTATTTCTATCTCTTGCCTTGAATCAAAACCTTTTTATATTTCATATCTTGATCTTTAGTTACAGATCACGTTACTTAGGGGGCTTTCAACTTTCCTGGAAATAATTTAATGTAAACTCGCTTTGATGTAATACAAATATAATTCTTATAAATATTAAGATTGACACACCAATGTTTTCTGGTATTGACAATATTTTAACGCTTTTTATTTTAGGTCTTTATTATTTTTGCAAACGAGCCATCGCAATAAAAAATGTACTTTTCTTTTACTTTCTTTTAAAAAAGACAACTCTCTCAAGAGCATTAAATCCTGTGTCCCGGGGGTTGAACCAACAATACTTGGGGCAGTGACGAGGCGGCTGTTTAAGCCACCACGCAATCGCAGTCTCATTTATAGAAAGAAGGAACGATAAATGTTATTTTATTGTACGGTAAAAACACAGCATCATATAGTTTGTTTTGCATGTTATCCGTGGGCGTGATATTTTTAAACAATAAGGGGGACACAAATTTGTCCAACGAGCTATTGTCTGACTGATAGTATGCGGTTACGAGCTGACCCTAGCTTATTGACGTCAGTGATTCATGTCAAACGTTACTGGTGTGTCGCCAACCCTAAGGAAAAGGATGAAATTCTTCATTCTCCATTCTATTTTGTATCTGACAGTCCACATTGGAAATAATTTTCAAAAAAAGACTGCTGCACTTATAGTCTCTTTGGTATAACCTACTTTTTAGATTTTACGAGCAAATTTTTTACTATTTGGATTAATTTAGTACAGGAACGAGAGGGGTGCAATAAACGTGATTGAAATATATATTACAAGTATTTGCTTTTTTAAATAAATTAATGTTGTTTCTGGTGTGGTTTTTCATTTGATTCATTTATAAAACGTATACATGGTGTTAAACCTTGGAAGTGTCAAAACTTAACCAATTCACTACTTATACTTTGCTAAACTTCATATTATATGTACTTCAGCTCTAAGACAGGCCGCAAAAGGTAGCCTTAAGTACCTAAATAGATGTAGCACACTGTCACTAGCTATTTAATTACACGTAGGGTTCCACTTTTGACACCACATTCGACACATTTTATTTAAATATATTTATTATATTATATCTACTCCTATATTTTACACAACGATATAATATATTTTAGTCTACATATGAACACTCCGGCGCCGACGCTAATAAAATGGATTGCGCAGAATACCAGTGTTTCGGCATAGTAACCGCAACTTAAGGCCTATCCACACGGCACGATTTTACGTCCAACTTTACTAAATCACTTGATGAAATCATGACGTGTAGACGCCAGTCGTCCAACTCAAGTTCATCGGGTGGGCGGTACCACCAGATTTTAACCAATCGGGTGGACGGAATGCAAATCAGCGATTCGATTGTGTCGTGTAGACGGGCAAAGGCAATTCGATTGAAATTTTGATCAGTGGTAAAATTGTATCGTGTGGCAAGGCCTTTATACTGAGCGTTGTTCAATTTCTGGCACTAATGAGATACACACTTCCACGGCCTATTTAAAACTTAATTTATAAATAAATTTAAAATATCACTGATATCGCTATTCTGCTCACTGACAATAATTTGTTATTGTATATTGTATAATTTCCGCATTCGCTTGTGCATGGTGTTGCCAGTAAGCAACCATAGATTATTTATAAACACTGAGAATCATAGATACACTATAACAATCATATTTTAATATGTTATTTTTGTGTTTTTGATTTATTATCTTACTTTTATTATTGTATAATCCTCATGTTTTTTGTCTACTTATATATAAGTATATATTTTTGTTTTTAATTTAAATTTATAGTGTGTACCGTTTGTGACGGAAATAAATATTTTCTTTTCTTATCTTCTTTTTTTTCTTTTTACTTGATGTTCCTAGTGGTATAAGCTGTAATCACGCCGATTAGAATTGAGCGAAGTGGGTTCAAGCCCCTCATGAGATAATTTTGTTATTTCAACTAAATATATGTATGTACATACGACTTCATAAAAAAACTTATCTGGTACAACACAACCTGTCATTGTTTAAGATTACTGTAAAAGCTCAAAATCTTTTTATACTGGACATATTCAGCGTTCTAGTTTTTCTACCTACACAAAATTATTTGCTGTGACATAAAATCTCGTCTCATTTGCACCCCGTTATTTACATCAACTAATTAATTGAATTCACGGGTTCGTCTAAACCTAATCCCGCATTAATTATTAAATCGAATTATCGGATATACCGATCCGCTTTCGAATACACTATGAAAACTGAAATCGCATTAGTTATTTTGCATAATTGACTGTGGTCAACGACGAATTGTGGATAATTCTAAATTCTTAATATACTCATAGTTGTGAAAGAAATATTAATAGATGTAAATTTGGGTATAACGGAGAAAGGTTATAGAAGGTTTGTTTCTTGTAAGGTCGAAGGTACAGAAGAAATGACAAATGGCACCAGCCTATAGTGTAGCCACAGTAATTGCACTCTCAGTGGCTTGGCTTAGATCGGCCTCGGAACTCTTTCTCTTCTTCGAATATATAGAAAACTCCAGCACGTGACTCATGGTCTCTTGTGGAGCGCCACAGTCGCACTACGTGTGGGCCGATCATACCCCATTTTGCTAGGTTGTATCTGCAACGGCCTACCTAGTCCAACCTAGCTTCGTATACGATTCAGGGATCTCCATATGGGCCACTGCAGGTTTCTACCGGGGTGTGTTTTCTTTGGATTCTGCATAATTCGATTGGTCGATATGAAGAAGGTACTATAGTTATTCGTTGGCGAACTTTTCGAATAGGGTATTTTACTTCTATCATAATATTTAATTATAAAATAAACCTCCATATGATTTTTCCAGAACTTCTGACGATATTCCACAAAATATGTTTGACGAATAAAAAATACATAATTATGCCTAATGGAAGGAAAGAGGAACCCACCACGCACCCTCGGATTGACCACCCCAACTATTGCAATAGAAAAAGGTTGACAATACCGAACTCCTCTAAAAGGATAAGGGATATAGGAATAGTATGGGTTCCAGGAAGATACCTGACTTGCAGTATCCCGCTGTATGTGCCGACTTTTCTTCGGCACGTGTTTTGCCTCTGCACGAGGCATCCTCAGGAGCGATGGGCAACGACTTCTACTGTCGTTGCCCATCGCGAGGGTGCGTGGTGGGTTCCTCTTTCCTTCCATTAGGTTACAATGGAGTTCCGCCAAGTAACGCCTGATTCAATCAACTACATAATTATGCATCTCCTATTATGTATAGAAGCTCCCCTCGATAAAAACGTTCTCGTAATTGTACTTTATAAGCGTGATCAATGAACAATGTCAAATGTCAGCTCTATACATCAAATACTCGAATACTTCAATATTCGAGTATTTCATGTTTATTGACCATATTCTGCTAACTTAGCAGAATAGAATTTACTACGGAATTCTAAAACATTGTTGCTAAAAACATATTTTAGCCTCGAGGCACTGCATATATACCATTGGAAACCTTTTATTGTGATAAACCGATCAAACAGGAAGCTACGTTTGACCGAGCGCTCAAATTAAATTGACCGAGGTATTGGTTGGGAGGAATGGCGTCACTTTCCCTACTTTTGAGATATTTAAAGAACTTAGTTATGAATATACAATGTTGATTTCATATTTAATCATGTTTTTATGTTATGTTGTTCTCGATGTTTTATAAAACATCCGTTTATTAAACCTAGTGATTCAATGAACATTAATTAATTCTGTTAGCACAAGTTCGTTTTATTATAAAATATAATATCCTCGGACATATTTCCACCACCACCTCATGGTCCTACCTGCCTTGCGGCGTACGGACCGAATCACGGGAGACGCGCACGGTAATTGCGTCTGCTCTTTCCCGCGCGCTCTTTCTTGACTCCCTACAAATCTTTAATGTCCCGAGCCATACTCTCCCCATAGGGGCTGGCTACGAAAATATCTACTATCCCCTTAATAGGGCAAAACAACACTGAGCGGTACTTTGCGTTCATCGTCACTCAGTCCTCTAGCTGTCCAATGTTCTTCTTATGGAATGCCAAGTGTGCGCAAATGTGCGCAACGTGCCAAAGTTTTCCATGCTGCGAAATAGTTCCAGGTGATACACTGGGCCCGCCTCTGTGTAGCGTATCGAATCTAACATCAGCGATCTTCCTTCTGCGTACAAGCTACATTCCCAGAGCGCGTGATCACGGCTTTCCTCAGCTTCATAGCACGGGCAGACCGGAGTGTTGCAAAGCCCAAGCTTGTGTAGGCGCTTCCTGAAGCATCCGTGTCCGGTGAGTATTTGGGAGACCTCGTAATCCGGTTTGATCCATCCTGACTTCAGCCTTACAGACACATCTGGGAAGAAGCTGTATAATTCGCGTCCATCTTCACTAGCCTGCCATCGTTCTTGCTAAATAGCAGCGAGCTCCCGCCTAACTGTGAACTTGAGAGTGCGCAGTTCTTTCACAGCCAATTGGTAACTCTCCTCCGCAACTCGTCCCGCACGACAAACTTCCAGATCAGCTGGTAACACGCCCGCAAGCACAGGTAACGCTGCGGTGCTGCACGATCTGTAAGCCTTCGTTAATAAAATAAGTGCCGGCCTCTGGGTGCGCAAAAGCGTTCGTTTGACCACGAAGTTGGACCATCCTCGATACCATACGGCCGCAGCGTACGTCAAGACGGCCACGTAGGTTCCTGAGTACAGAACTCTAAGGGCAGGGACCCTGCCCTTAGACTTACTTATTTTATTCGCCGAAATCCGCGACATTTTGCCGAAGCAATATCCTCGGACAATCTTGCAAGACCATTTGATCACGGAGCTTGTACTATTGCTATCAGACTTATAAACAAAAATCAATCAGCCTACGGTAGTCCACTGCTAGACATAGGCCTCTCCCAACATGCGCCACAAAAAATAAACTGTGCACATCATCGTGTACATTACACAAAGATTTGTTCTATGCGAGAATCGAACCAACGATCACTGGTTTACGAGGGTCAAACTGAAAGTTCTTAGAACTGGCCACTTATAAACAATATAATAAAAAAAATATTCTAAAATTTGAAAATAGAACTCTTTGCCAATATTACTGAGTATATATTTCATTCATTTGTCATTTGTTTTACGATTTGGCGGCAAATTGAAAATTGTCTGTGTCACGTCAACATGAATTTAACACGAGAAAATTTTCGTGCAATGATTTTTTATGACTTTCGATGTCATTTAAGTCAACAAGAAAGTTATGATAGACTACGATTGGCCTTTCACGATGAAGCCCCATCTCGTGCGACTGTTTACAACTAGTTTAATGAGTTTAAACGTGGTCGCACTAATCTCACTGATGATGTACGTGAGGGACGGCCTTCTACGGCGAGGACTGAAAATAACATCTGTGTTGTGCGGCGTATGATAGAGACTGACAAAAGAGTGACCTATCAGCAGATTCGGACAAGCTTAGGCATCGGTATGAGTCAAGTGCACAAAATCCTCCACGAACATTTAGCGGTCAGGAAGCTTTGCGCCCGGTGGATACCTCATAATTTGACTAAGGCTCAAAAACTCCATCGTGTGGATTGGTGCCGTAAAATGATTGAAAGATTTAACGGAGGTGACTCAAATGCTGTGTTCGACATACTAACAGGTGACGAAAGCTGGATTTACTGTTATGATCCTGAAACCAAAAGACAATCTGCTCAGTGGGTGTTTCCTTTCGAGGAGTTGCCAACTAAAGTGAAGAGAGATCGAAGTGCGGGAAAAAAAATGGTGGCCTCGTTCTTTGGAAGGATAGGTCATTTCGCAACAATTGTGTTAGAGGATCAAAAAACAGTTTCTGCAGAATGGTACACTACCAATTGTTTGCCACTTGTCTTGGAAAAAGTTCGAGAGAAACGACCTCGCAGTAGGATCCTCCTTCACCACGACAACGCCTCGTCGCACACCGCCAAGCGAACGATCGACTATTTGGCGACACCAAACGTTGAATTACTGGGTCACCCGCCGTATAGCCCCGACCTCGCGCCTTGTGATTTTTATTTATTTCCAAAAATTAAAGAAAAACTTAAAGGAAAGCGGTTTATGAATGCTAAAGAAGCGGTGGCTGCGTATCGCGATGCCATTGAAGAGACCCCTAAGGACGAGTGGGCAAAGTGCTTTTCCCAGTGGTTCCATCGCATGCAGCGGTGTATTGACGTCAATGGACAATATTTTGAAAAGATATAATAAAACTAATAACTGGCTAATGTAATCAGTTTTTGATTTTCTAAGAACTTTCAGTTTGACCCTCGTATCAGCCGGAGACACTAACCAATCGATCAACAGACAACTCAAGTCTCTATATCTTAATATATAAAATCCTTGCGTTACTGACTAACTGACAGACACGCTACAGCCGAAACTATTGGGCGCAGGAAGCTAAAATTTGATATGTATGTTCCTTGGGGACCGTAGGGGTGCACTAAGAAGGGATTTCCCGAAATTCCCACGGGATCGGCCAAAACGGATAAATTTAAAAAAATTGCAGGCGTATCTGCTGGCGTCCTCTAGTCTTTCAATTAAAGTTTATAATAATAATAATAAATAATAAATCTTTATTTACTTAGATTATATATTAACATTTTTCAAGTCTATGGTCCGTTAGTGCCAATTCATATTATGCACGTTTTCGTAATTTGCCACAACTAGTACGAATTCTCAGTAGCAGCACGGAGTCTGGTGATGTGCCCGGTAACGGCAATAGGCTCGCCCCCTATTACGTGGGACCAAATTTCATGGCGAAATGTGGGTGAAATATTACCTCTGTAGGCAGAGGTAATATTTCACCGACATTTCGCCTTCGGGGATATACAGGCGTGAGCCTATAAAAAATAAAAATAAAAAAGTACGATTCATGGCAGCAGCCTGCAAACAAATGGATCTCAATGCACAAAGCGGTAACGTCCCATTGCGTAGTGACTACAAAGCCTCATGTAACATGTGACAACAAGCTGTGTACTCAGAGAGAGAGAGAGAGAGGGAGAGAGAGGGAACGATAAAGACAGAAAGAGATAGTACCCAAGTGCATAATAGGTACGTCTGGCTTTTAACCTGCAAATGAAGCTGTCATGGACAGTACATCCAAGTTTACTTATACTGGGTAACCTATACATGCAATTTTGCTTCAAAGGCAATGTGTCACTCGTATTGCAGAATAGCCTGTTTTTTCGATTATGAACTCGCCTTGTGAATTCAATAGCAAATATTTGATAGATTTCGAGAAAAGAAAATTATATTGATTGGAATTTTTATGTTATACTAGCTGTGCCCGCGACAATGTTGGAATAAATGTTGGAATTTAATTAGCATATGCATATTGACATTTATGCCAAGAGTATATTATATTTATAACTTTTAAATGTATATTATATACCTAATATATTATATCTTTAGAGCACTTCTTTATACACAACATTAACTGTTTTACCACGTAGAACATACATACATAGACTCACGCCTGTTTCCCGGAGGGGTAGGCAGAGACCATGGAACGCCATTTGCAACGATCCTGACATACCTCTCTTGCTTCATTCACTCCCATCAAGTTTCTCATGCATGCTCTTCTGTTTAGGGTACCTACTTCTGACCTGTCCTTTTTAGGGATCCGTACCTAAAAGGTAAAAAACGGGACCCTATTACTAAGCCTCCGCTGTCTGTCCGTCTGTCTGTCTGTCTGTCACCAGGCTGTATCTCATAAACAGTTATAGCTAGAAAGCTGAAATTTTCACAAATTATGTATTTCGGTTGCCACTATAACAACAAATACTAAAAATTAAAATTTAAATATTAAGGGGGGTCCCATACAAAAAACGTGTTTTTTTCGTATTTTTTGCTCAAAATTACTAACTGTAACAGGTAGATGCTTTAAATTTTTACAGAATTATGTAGTACCTTTCAAAATAAATAATTAAATTAAAAAAAGTAAATAATAATGGGGGGAATCCCATACAACAAACCTAATTTTTTAGCAATTTGTTACGCGATCTTAATAAACAGGTAGAAACTTAAAATGATACATACAACAAAGGTGATTTTCTTTTATAGATGATGGTACGGAACCCTTCGTGCGCGAGTCCGACTCGCACTTGCCCAATTTTTTTAGGATGTCTCCAATCTGATCACAGAACGTCCGCCTAGGTCTTCCCCTTCGTCCTGTCCCATTCACACTTGCCTTATATATCTTCTTTGTCAGTCTTTCGTCATCCATCCTCTCCATGTATCCAAACCATCTTAACATGCCTATCTCGATGCTTGTCACTACATTTTCTTTTACCGCACAACACTCTTGTATCACACAATTCTTTACTCTGTCGGTCATAGACACAGCACACATACTTCTCAGTACTCTCATTTCTACAGCATTTATTCTACTTTCATGACTCTTCTGCCATACCCAACCTTCACTACCATACACAGAAAATGTAAATTATTTTTACCGATCATGTGAAAAGCAACTTGTTCGGATGTCGATTCCAGCTGTTTCAAGTGTCTTTCCCTGCGATTTATTTAGAAAATACACACAGGACTACGACTATCCAGCCCTGCCGAAAGTAAGATAGCCCCGTTGAGTAATTCAAGAGGTATCTGAATTCAGGGCTCAGTCTCCCGCTCAGAGATTCCCACGTACGTGACGTGAGGAGTGGAAAATTGGTAATAATGAAACACCTGTATAAGAACAGAATACGAACTAACGAAAAAATCAAAGAAACACGATAACATTCAACAATCATAAACTCATAAGTAACGTCAAACACCCAATCCAAGTATTCCAACGACGACGAAAGCAAATTATCCGAGAACCTGATCAATCCTCGGAGAATCTTAGCACCGCCAATCAGAAAATGACGTCATTTCAACGCCATCCATGTTTACATATACAAACCAACCGAGATAGAAAATAATAATTATGGAGAATTCAACAATTTATTGAAAAAAGGATCTATCGTCATTGTATTTATCATTTAAAATAAACAATAATGTAATTATTATATAACTATTATATAAAAATAATAATTTGAAATACATGAGATTGACCGTTTAAATTAAGTGGACATTGTAATAAATTTTGACACAGAGACTTTTTGTTTATGAAAGTGCCGAATATTATACTCTATTATTTTTTAATAACAGAAAGATACCCGACACATAATTATTGTCTTTTTTGCAAGAAACATTTATTTTGCTAGAAAATTATTTGAAAATAGTGACATCTATCGGTCAGTAAGTAGCCATAAAACACTTTGAAGGTACCTATTTAGACTAACTATACTTTTACTAACAAACTTATACCTAATGATCATAGATGGCACCATATATATAACCAGTTTCGGATGATCCCTGTTTTATTTGGGACTACGTACAAAGGAGAGGTCAAGCTGTACACCGAAAACCACTTAACCGATTGTGAAGTAACATATACTATTTTATAGGTTTAAGTATCCTTTGTACATGAGTGTAAGTTTTATTGAAATCAATTTCGCCATTTTAGAGATCTTTCGCAATATAGGGAAAGACAGACAGACAGACATAAATTCTAAAAAACATCGGGTATTGCTTTTTAGCATTTTCCTAGATATTTTAGCTAATTTTCGTCAAAATATCTTTAATGTACAGACTTTTTCACCTCTACAGTTTTATTATAGTATAGATAATAATTTGAAATACATGAGATTAACCGTTTAAATTTAGTGGACATTCTAATAAAAAAATTTTTGACACAGAGACTTTTTGTTTATGAAAGTGCCGAATATTATACTCTATTGCTTTTGAATAACGGAAAGATATCCGACACATAATTATTGTTTTTTTTTTCAAGAAACATTTATTTTGCTAGAAAATTATTTGAAAATAGTGACATCTATCGGTCAGTAAGTAGCCATAATACACTTTGAAGGTACCTATTTAGACTAACTATACTTTTACTAACAAACTTATACCTAATGATCATAGATGGCACCATATATATATAACCAGTTTCGGATGATCCCTGTTTTATTTGGGACTACGTACAAAGGAGAGGTCAAGCTGTACACCGAAAACCACTCAATCGATTGTGAAGTAACATATACTATTTTATAGGTTTGAGTATCCTTTGTACATGAGTGTAAGTTTTATTGAAATCAATTTCGCCATTTTAGAGATCTTTAGCAATATAGGGAAAGACAGACAGACAGACAGACAGACATAAATTCTAAAAAACATCGGGTATTGCTTTTTAGCATTTTCCTAGAATTTTTAGCAAATTTTTGTCAAAATATCTTTAATGTACAGACTTTTTCACCTCTACAGTTTTATTATAGTATATAGATTTTATTGCATTGCATTTTCTTAAACGTTAAGCAAGCGATAAGCAACAATTAAATATGCATAAAGCTTTAAGTAATTAGTGGTTCGCGTGGTTGGTCCCCAGGAGCTAAGAATATATTATTATAAATTCCTTAATGGAACTTGATACTGACACTTGTATGTGCGATTCCATCTTGTATAGTATATACATATTTTATCTCACAAGTAATTCTAACAGAAATATATCTTTTGTTGCAGATAAGTGCAATGTGGAAGTTCGTGGTGACATTGACTTTATAAAAGTGAAATAAAGTGCTTCATCTAAAGTCCATTACTATGGAGTCGACAAGTACCTCGATAGCACAATGGATGTCATGCATAATATAACTTTGGAGCGACAAAAGTTCTACGCCACACACGACTTCAAGAACTTAGCACAAACTGATAACGTGGATGTAAGTTTTATAGGATAAGTTTAATTCTACAATCTCTTAGATAAGTTATCCTTTCTTTTTTGGTGTCGGGTTGATAAATCCTCATGGAGTCCCTCCGCCCTGGGGGGTAGGACGAAGGGGACTGTCAGACTCTTACTGACTAAAAACCAACCCGTGCTCAACATGTACCCATGTGTCGGAGGGTAGGGATTCACCGAAGCATTCCTCGCTACCCCCCGACGGGTATTAGCCCTCCAGATGGTCAGGCGGGCCCCAAACGAAACCCCGTTGGCGGCAGATGAAGTTGTTGGGCTCCGCCGCCAAAACACTCAGCGGCCGCAGAGGATAGGGAGGACGGCAACGCAACACCGCATCTCCTCTTCCTCTGCGGCCCCACCGCGACGCAACGATGGTGCGCCCCATTTGGTCGCGGGAGATAGGGCGCGCGGCAACGCAACACCGACACACCTCTCCTCCCGCAAGCGCACCCGACTGCGAGGGACAGACAGAACTGTCCCCCGCACCCGCACCCTGGGACGCATCCTACGCAGGCCCAATGCAAGCCCACGTGGAGCGTCCCCTCCTGGGATCCCGCTTTGCTTCACCGTAGGTGTTGGACCTCGCCCACGGTTACTGAGCCCCCCCACCACGACAACGTGGAGATCCTACGGGGGGGAGATAAGTTATCCTAGAAATTCAGAATTCTTTAGTTTCTTAAGTGTTTTGATTTATCTTTGCCTTGTACAAATTTGCAAACAGCTGATATGTTTTTTTTTTAAGTTTGCTACTACAAATATGCGACATAGATCGACTAATTACGATTACGTCAGCTTCCGAATAAAGGAGCAGCGTCATCGACCCCTTTTGTTAGGAACTACAATTGTACATACATGCAATGGCAATCCAAATGTATTACACATTTTTTTTGCGTCAGAGTTAAAAATGGGGACGCAATGGACATTCAGACTTATTCAACAAACATTTTGGAACTGGAATTCACACCAGATAATTTTTAAAACAAAATAAAATTATAGTAGAATGAAACCCATTGGAGAAGGAAGAGAATATAATAAAAAATAAAGAAAATATAAATTACGGGCGATCTGAGGTCGGGAAGTGGATGGGGTTGTGATTTTAAGGCTAAAATGGGATTTATCTCGATAACCAGCAAACTAAAAGTCCTACGGAAAAAAACCTAAATGGCAAAGTTGTAGGTAATAAAAAAATCTAAACAACTTTAGTATTTACACTTTATTTACATACTTAACTCAAAATTTATGTGAAAAATTCAAATAACCAAGTTTTTGGTTTTTTATTTTTATCTTTTACAATAGTTTTTCTTTTTCACGAAATTTGGTGAAAACTTACCTATTATGTTCCAAACACACTGTAAATGTTTTTATTCAATAATATTTTTATTTAAAATATTTATTTGTTCGCCTTATTTTGACTTCATATCGAAAAAAATACACTAATTTTCAATAGAAAATTCAAAATATTAGCTATTTAAAAAAAGTTGGTCGGCGTTTTGTTCGTTGAAATCTCTACTTTCTGATGGTGGCATAAAATATACATTACTACGATAAACGTTCTCAGAAGATGCAAAGAAACAAACCAATATCAAACCATTTTTTATCATTATGTACAATATTGAGTTATTTATAAAAATTAAAACTTTAATTTCTCGAAAAACGTAGACTCCATGCTAAATTCATTAAAAAGAACTTGCAAATCAAAATATACAATTAAAATTAACCACCAAATAAGTTAATATTAATTAATAAGACATCTACAATATTTTGAGAAAGTTATAGAATCTTCTTTAATTTATACCGTATATTCCTATTTATTGCTATTTTACGATAATTTATATACCTGAGTGACCCACAAAATATTTTAGCCCATTAACAGTTACTTTATAGAGAAGTGGGGAAGGGCTAGGTAGCTGTCAGTAGTTAGATCACTCAGTAAGTATTATTTACGCGGTAGGTTGCGGAGGATTTGGTGGTCCGTAAATCAATCAACTAAGAGTGCGTCCACACCTCTGGAACTCAATGCTGCTTGCTTTTGAAAAAAATATTATAAGCTGTCTATGTGCATTACGTAATGAGATTTGCTCACGTGCCGACTGTGCATGAATATAAGCGGCAAGTACGACGGTAATACGATTGGTCACCGCTCCTCCTCTCCAATATAATGCTGCTATCATATCATATCATCTTTAGCAATACGGGTATGCTTTGATTTGTAGATCATGTATGGCACTCATACAACTAGCGCTCATAATGCAAGTCTTCAATTTGTTGTTTGTTAGGGGACCACAGATGCTATGCACATGCAAGCGGCGCACGAACGTTGCATGAGCAGAGCACAAAAGTGCGCGTACAACGCATTCGTGACGCATTTTTCACGTGTGGACCCACATCACACCCTTAAGAAAAACAGAAAACTTTATGTAAACGAGCCATTATTGAATTTATGTATATTTAAAATCTCGAAATATATTGCTAAAGTAAATAGTATAGTAATTCTACAGGTATATTACATGTTTCTCACGGCGAGGGATCAAATAACACAAAGAGAAAATTAAGCACATAGTACGCCGAGTAAATTAAACAAAGGTATTTGATAGCATTCCAAACAACGGAAATGTTTCAAATATTGTAATTTCTTTCTAAGGGATAACGAAGGTTAGGGCCATTATAAATCAACAAAAGGGCAACAAAAGGTATTCAACCAATTTAAATTCAAACTAAATACAAATAGTAGGTGCCTTCAAATTCTTTGAGAGTACTAGATTTATGTGTTTGTCTACATCTCTTTACCCATGTATCGAGGATGGCTATAGGCAATATAATAATATCACACTTTGAACCACGTAACCACGTAGCAGGCCCTAATTAATACAGATGTGCTGGCAGTTAGTTCAAAATAAGAATTAAAATAGAATAGGGCAGCAAGGAGACCTATAAAAGGGCATGTCAGGTCTCTGATTTTAACCTATCCAATCACAACGCGCAACGCTGAAATTTCGAAGTTAGGGTAAAACTTGGTATAACGCTCCAGTTGACAAAACGCCTCACTCACCTAGCACGCACACTAAGAAAACTGCACAGCACACGTATAGCTCTGCGAGTAGCCATCAGTCGCCAAACAGCATGGCTGACGTGCACGCGTGGTTTATTACGCTCGGTTAAAAAATATTGATAAATTTACGGTGAAGATACAATTTGTGGTAAGTTGCAAAATTTTTTTTATATATTCATACTCATTGTAGTTAAGTTAAATTGATCTAAACTGTGAAAAATACATATAAATACGCTTTATTATTCTCGTTCTCTCAGCGTTATAACCTTGAGATTGCAGCTTTGTCCTTGATGGGGCGTTTTAAGAAACAAATTTTACAATACGCCCCAGTATTCAAATTACATGTGTAATGTCATCAAAAAGAAAGCAAAAAATTCTTAAATCCATAGAAAACATTGAGAAGAGAAAAGTAATTACTAGCAAAAGAAACCAAAATGGCATGGGAGAACACACAATTGAAAAAGCAAAGAAGAAAATATCTAATACGAGAAATCACAAAAAGATTACAAAAATAAAAACTCGGAATCAGATCAATAATTTGAAATTGATGGATGTATCTGAAAGTGGAATATCAAAAAATTACCGAGTAAAACCCAATGAGAAAACGAAAATATGTAGTAATGAAAAGAAAATCTGAAAATAAAATGATTCAGAAGATGACGAAGATAGAACGGATGCATCTTAAGATGAGAATTTACATGATAACCGAGCTGAGAAATATAGGCATGTTGAAAATACCGGCAAAGCAAAAGAGGGTCAAGAATAATGAAAAAGAAGAAACCAAAGGAAGTAAAATGGATAAATTTTCGATAGAAAAGAAAAAGCTGAGGAAAGTTCATTCAAAAAACAGAAAAGTGTTTTATTCATCGTCTTCTGAAACAGATGATGATACCGGTAACAAAACGGACATTACTGAAGGAGAATTTTCGGATATGAATGAAAATAAATGCATTGAATGCACAGAAAATACTACAAAACGAAGTCTTCTGAAGACTAGATTCAATGTTCGACTTGTTCAGGATAGTTACATGAGTTTAGTACCATGCATGAAAGTTTCTGCAACAAATGTGGACGGAAAGTTGATAGAGAAGCTTTTCATACCAGCAATTTTTTTTTGTTTAATTTTTTTTACGATGACTGTTAATTGAAAATACTGTTATGTTAACAATTAATGCAGAAGACTGTTTTGTTTTTTATGGATTTCAATTTTACAATTAGTTGCAATGATTTAGATGTTAAAGTGTTACTTTTTATTGAAAGCTTTTAAAGACTTTAAATCTTAGCTTACCATTGTGTTGTGTTGGTTAGTTATTAAACTTTTGATATAAGTTGTTTTATGTTGTTTTGTTTAAATTAATGTATGGATGTATTATACTGGGGCATTTTAAATTACCCGGGGCCTTTTATAATACAAGAGAGGCGTATTGGGTGATGTGTACCTGACAAAACGCCCCACTCCAAGTCAAAAAAAATATAGAAATTAGTCTTTAACTAACGTTCCTATTACATTTAGCGTGTGTCATATTATTGTCAACTGACCAAATAACGTCCTAAAATAAAAGAAATGATTATATATGTTGTTATTTGAGTTTCATTGAACTTTAAAAAAAAAGCGGGGCGTATTACCAAATTTTACCTATGTACACATTTAATTGTTAATTATCGCCTGCCTCGTATGGCAAATAACACGGTAAGCCGTAGTTCATAACTTGCATCAAGCTATTTACAAACATTACGAAAAGTGAGTACTCTCAAGTGATCAATCGGCCCTGGTCGAAACGGCAGAAGTTGGCTATCCACTTGGGTTGCGGCGCTCAGACGCTTTGAAAGCCAGATGTCGAATACACTGACTTCTATGATCACCAATTTGGTCAGACGAGAAAAGGGACACTGGGATCCAAATATGATGATTAACTTTTTACAAAATATCCAAAATGATCCAAACACTAACTTCGCCTGCATGTTCGATTTTAGCTTCTTGAGTAATCGTTACCTCTTAGCGAGTCAGCTGCATAATATGTAAAGCTCTGTAACAAGTTTACAGCTGTGCAGTTTGTAGCTCCTTAGATACCTATTTATTATACATCCACAAACTTTCAAACTTAAGTAGTCTCTAAGAAGTTCTAGAGAGCAATTTCCAAACTTTAAAACTGTAGTACATTTCTAAATTCAAATCGTTCGTATGTCTAAGTGATTGAGGTCGAAGTTCAAAGCACTTCAATGTATGCAAGCTAACGAAGGGGTACTGATTAAAAGTTTGTTAGGAGTATTAAATTTAAACAACATATGTGAGTTTAGGGTCCGAGGGCCGAAATTGGACTAAATTATTTCATTTATCTCTGACGCTTTTGGAATATATTTAAAACCAATATCAAAATAGTATCCAATTTATTGTGCAGTTTGTTACGCAATGGAAAAGGACATTTTATCTGTGAAAAAAGTAAAAGGAAAATGTTATTTTACATTGACACCTTCGATATCTGATGAATTACATAGTTATTTATAGAAATGAAAATGTACGGTGAATTATTATCACATATATTGGCAATAAAACATTCCTTTGATGACGAATCCGGAAGTTTTAGCAAGCAATATTTTTGTGAGATATATAAAATTACCTTTTTTAAATCTGAATGTAATTTTACTTTTTTATCTTTGTAAAATTCGCTTGTATTACAAGTGCTTTCTACATTGTTTCTCATTTAGGTAAGCAGAATCATTGAGAAATTACAACAAGGAATTAAATAAAAATCTAAACGCAAATTTTCAGCGTTGTAAATGAGAGAATGAAACTTCAAGAGTACTTTTCCAAATATATTTGACCTTAATGCTTTTGCATAAAGATATCTACGCTAATCATGTGACCATGTTTTTCAATAAAAAGGAAAGTAAACTATCGTATTATATTTATAAATACGATAATTTAATATCTTGTGGGCGTCGTACACATGTTTGAAATTTTTCGAGTATAAGAAAATGGTGTACAAGAAGATAGCATAATAATGTTAATATTCTACCACATACACACAACATCACCTAGTCCCAAACTTGTACTTGCACCATACAATAATAAACAATAGAAAAACGTACCTATTTTTTTTGTTAATGCACATAAATACATTAAAAATTGTAAACACAAGCCAAATTTTATTTACTGAAATAGAAAACAATAATGAAACTGCTTGCTTGCAACAAAGGCAAAACATTTCTGTATTTTGTGATACAATGCAAACCTTTTCTTGTGAAGATTTCATGAATGTTACCCTTGGGACAAAATGTTATAATTTATTTTCCACATTTACCACTCGAAGTGGTTTACATTTCATTTTGTTAATGTTACTTGTGGCGTTGCACATTTGTTTCGTATTTGTGCCGCAAATAGAGGCTTATGTTATCAGGTGTCTCGTGAATTCTCGGATCATACAGCTCAATTGCTTAAAATGCCGGTGAAACAAAAACATTTACTCAAATTTTGGTATATTGAGAAGCGCGACTATCACACAGACAATGTTGCCAAATTTATTCACTGCATAAATGCTCTCAGCTTTCATGAAGTATTTGAAAGTGAAGATCCTAATTTTGCCTTTACTAATTTTTATGAACTATTCAAACTATTTTACTATCTCTGTTTCCCGCTAATTAAAATTGATGCAAAAATTAAGCCTAAATGGATAACAAAGGGCATAAAACTGGCATGTAAGAGGAAAAGACATCTTTTGTGGCAATACCGTAAAAATCGCAAGACGCATAATAAAAATGGTTTCCTAAATCTAAAATCGAGACTAAATCGCATAATTAAACTTACACAGAAGTCTCAAAATACCAATTTCATACAAAAAGTCTGTTAATAAATGTAAAGCTACGTGGGCCATAGTAAACCAAAATAAATTAAATGTTCCCAAGGAGACTATTGATTACATTGTTGTAAATGATAGCATTATCAGTGATGCCACACAATTAGCAAACATGTTTAATAATTATTACATTAATCAAGCAACAAATTTAAAACCTAATACTTCTAAAATGTATGTAGCAATAATTTGAATTACATTTTTATGCCCCCAACGTTGCCTATTGATATTCTTAAAATTATAAAAAACCTTAAACCTACAAATAGTACCGGTTATGACGACATATCCGTAAAAATCATAAAACATGTAGATGTCAAGTTATCTTTTGTACTGAGCCGTATAATAAATTTATGCATATCCTATGGTATATTTCCGTCAGAACTGAAGGTAACAATGATAAAGCCTCTCTTCAAAAAGGAAAATAAACATGATATGAGTTGCTATAGACCCATTGCCTTGATTCCGGTCATATCAAAAATATTTGAAAGGGTGATTCACGAATGTTTATATTGTTATTTTGAAACTAAAAACTTACAAGTACATGAACAGATAGGATTTAGAAGAAATAAAGACATAAACATTGCTATATTTAAATTCCTCCAAACAGTCATGACAGAAATCGATAATAAAAACCAGGCGTGTGCTTTATTTATGGACTTATCTAAAGCATTTGACTGTGTTGATCATCAGAACCTTTTAAATAAGTCATTTAGTTATGGTGTTAGGCGAAACGTACTAAACCTCATAAAATCCTATCTCGAGGATAGAAAACAGTTCACGCGAATATCCAGGCTAAGTACTACTGAAAAAAGAGTTGTTAACCATTTATCCGATCAGCAAAAAGTTTTATTTGGTGTCCCACAGGGGAGCGTATTGGGCCCATTGTTATTTATAATTTATATGAATGATTATCCTAAGGTGGTACCCCATAATACTATTCTTTTTGCAGACGATAGCACTATTCTATTTAAAGGCAAAAACGAAGAACAAATTAAGCATGACATAAATGGTACTCTCTGTAATAGTGTAAGATGGCTTAATGATAATAATTTAAAACTAAATATAAACAAAACGAATTTAATGATTTTTAGAAACAGGATAAATAAACTTAATAATTTAGTCATACAGTACGACAAAGTAAATATCAAGCAAGTCCAAACAACAAAATTTTTAGGTGTGTCCATTGATGAAAATTTGAACTGGAATAGCTATATTGAAGGTCTGTGCTCAAAAATAAATAAGCATTCATATGCTCTCCATTTGCTTGCAAAACTGTGAACACTTCTACGGTCCTGACTGCGTACCACGGATATGTGGCAACAACCGTACGATATGCTATAATTTTTTGGGGCAATTCTAGAGATGTAGACCATGCATTTACAGCACAAAAAAAGTGCGTTCGAGCTATTTGTAACCTTAAATCAACCGATAGCTGTAGACCCTATTTCATAAAACTGAACATTCTGACCCTACCATGTATATATATATATACTTGAAACTGTATTGTTTGTGAAAAAGAATATGCACATGTTTACAAAATTAAAAAACAAAAGACACAATTTAAAAATTAGTGTACCTTCAAATACTACTGCATATTTTAACAAAAGTAGATTTTGTATGGCCTCTAGGATATTTAACCATTTATCGAAGCCTTTTCTAGAAGAACAAAATATTAAACTATTAAGGACTAATTTAAAAATTTAAAAAAACTTTTATTGCAAAAGGCCTATTATTCAGTGTATGATTATTTATCCGATACATTATAGTACAATATTCTGTTCTAGTTATTTTATAAGTAAGTATGTCACATGCCGCAAGGTTAAATATAGTGATTCTAACACATCTATGTACCAATAAGATCCCATGTACCTATATTTGTGACTTATAAATAAATAAATAAATTTTGTAATGTCGTATGACAATCATCATGTCATGTTAGCCTAGAGACGTCTACTGCTGGACATGACATGACAATGATTTATGAAAATTTGTAGTTGCGGTATTTCTTCTTGATTTGAACGAGTTTTGACGAACTTGGTCTTCCTCGTTATGATTTTGGTTTACATTTTGATCACTTTGGTGATATTTTTGATGTCCCCTACAATTCGCAAACTACCTAAAAAATAACAATATAATCAGATCAGTAATAACTATAACTTTACAAAACTTACATATATTTTAAGGAACCTCTTAAACTTTGACAGAAGAATTGCATAAATGTGTTCGAAACGGCCATTATCGCCTCTGCGTACTCTGGACTGAAGTATTATGGGTTGATAAATGTTAGGAGCACATTATTCGGTCTACCTGCTTGTTTAAATACGCTCCATCATAGTGCTTAAACTTATTCATTACTATATAATTGTCACATTTCACCTAAATATATTTCAGAATGATGGCATATATTGAAACTACATACTCAAAAGTTTTCAGTCCTAGATAATTCAGGAGCACATTCAAGCTCGCTTTGACGAATATTGCTGAGAATTTCGTAACAATACAGAATAATCACAATTTCTGCGAACTAGCAATTTAAACTTAGACACAAATTTAAACCTATTATATCAAAGTACTAACACCAATACTGTGAACTTATATATTTTGTGCTTCAACCATATTTATTTTAAACCTATTACAAAAGGACACACTGCTGCTGTGAATTAAGTTATATTGCTGTGCGTCAAACATATTTAATTTGTTAGCTGTATCTAATAAATTATTTTTTAATATTCAACTGATGGTGATTTCAGCATGAATAAGCTGGCTTCACCGGGGAAGAACTTCACATCTCTCACAAAATATCGACTTCAGGAACACTATCTATACTGTTGCGTTTCGTTCGGTGAGTGAGAGTGTCGGAGGCCCCATCCTCTTTTCTTTCTCCCTCATCCCGCTTCTCCTCCTATTTCTTTTCCCAATCAGGTCGGCAACGCACGTCTGACTCTTCTGAGGTCACGGGTGTCCATGGACGGCAGTGATCGCCTTCTGACCCAGGTCTCTTCTGACTATAAAGGGTAAGGCCATAGTCCAGTTTAGACTACACTTCCTTAATTAGCCTATTGTATGTACACTTTTACATTCATTGGACTAATTAGACCCTTCATTAGTCATACTCCTGTGCACAAGTTCTACTTATTACACATATTTTTCCTTTTCCCTGTAGCATTAAGCCTTTCGTCAGTGTCACCACTTTAATTAAGAAAGCCTACCGCTCCCTTACTACCGAGTCTCTCGCCTGGCTTACATAACTTACCAGGTATACAATAAAAGGTTTTTTTTCTTTTTTTTATTATTTTGATATTTAGACGTTTCAACCCTCTTTATCGTTTTAAGTACTTCGTTTCTTTTAAAACGCTTATTTAACGGCTTGAATTTTAGGCCAAAAAGCGAGCCGCTTTTGTTGGCGGTGTGAAGAGCCGTGATTTTTTCATATGTAAATGACTGTTTATAAAAAGCTTTTCTTTGTATAGCAGACAACCTTTTGGGTGAAGCAGTGGATATAATCTTGTATCAAAATAAAACTTTTTTGGAAGATAATCAGACACAAGTAAATTAAAAGGATACTTTTTTTGCATTAAAGTCAACACGTTCTAATAATTCAGCCATAATCTACGTATTATGAGCCTTATTTTCCGCTGGTACATTCCAAGCCTTATTATCCAAGCACTCAATATGGTTATTGCTTCATCATACATTATAAAGGCGTACTAAGAAGCCAAAATAAATTTGTTTAAGATTAGATCGTTGTTTATAGATCATTCATGAAAATTTAGAATTTTGAGAATTGTAATATTTAGTTTAGCAGCAGTAATCGGGGTTTTAATAAGGTTTAAGTTAATACATTCGTTCAGCTATTCCAACTAGAGAATTACAATGTTTTCTGAATACTAAGAATTACGCAACGAGACTCTGTGGTGTAATTAATTTTTTATCAATTTTTTTTTTTAAAAAGACAACTCCCGCAGTAGGACTAAAAAATCCTGTGTCGCGGGGGACTTTACAAACATGCAACCAACGGACACAATAAACACCCAGACTCGAAACAACAATTTGTGAATTACACCAATTTTTGCCTCGTGTGGGGATCGAACCCACAACAGTTCGACGCAGTGTCAAGCGGCAAGGCGGCCGCTTAAACCACTACACCAAACGTGCAAATATTTTAAAACAAACAACGTAATTTAAATAAAACCGCTTAATTAAAGAAAGAAAGAAAGAAACAATATTTATTAGACACACCATTAAAAACACAAGAAAGTTTGACAGTAAAAACAAAACCAAATACAAAATAGAAAAAAAAAACGAAAAAAGTAAAAAAAAATAATTTTGCAGTGTGTCCAAAAGGCTCAGCAGCTCACAGCTCAGCCTGTGCTACGGATGACCGCAGCGCTGTTTTTCAGCTGAAACCCAAGGGCTGGTCACGGACGATTACCAGAGAAGGTGCAGTAAATACTATAAAAGTTAGGCTAGAGAAGTATAGGATTACACTAGTGTAAATAGACAGATAATTATATAACAGCAGATAATAATATAGTCAATATTTTAGATAGAATAAATATAATATATAGAATATACAAACAAGAACAAAAATTACGTGCTGGATTTTTGTTGATATAAAAACCACTTCAAATTTCTCCTAAAGCTATCTACGCCACCTAGTTTGCGCAGTGGAGGCGGCAAGTTATTCCAGCACTTGGTAGCATTATACCGAAAGCCGCCTCTAAATGCAGTAGTTCTGTGTCTAGGTATATGCAGTGGTTGCCCTAGTTCTCTGCTAGCATATCTTTTATATTCAGCCATCCATTCCAACTTCTCAAACAAATATTCAGGCACTTTGTCATTGACAATCCCAAACATAAGAGTGGCCAAGTCAACACCCCTTCTCTACTTTATTTTCAATATATTGCCTGCATTTAAAAATGGTCATGTAACATGACCACGTCTCGGGATGTCAAAACAGAACCGCGCGCATGCGTTCTGCACTCTTCGAATGAGGCTGGAGGTTTTCGCCAATAATCTGGGCCTGTACACCACGTCGAGGTAATTGAACTTGGAAAGAACAAACGAGTCAGTTAGTTACACACGAAGATCAGTGCTAAGATATTGTCTTAGTCTATACAATCTATACATATAATAAAATGGTAGGAAAGTCAAAACTGTACATTGAATATATTTTTTAAAGAATACTAGGGGTGTGATCTACAATCGACACCGAAGCCAAAAATATAGTTTTTAGAATTTTTGTCTGTTTGTCTGTTTATCTGTTTGTCCTTATGTCCGGGCTAAACTCAAAAAGTACTGCATGGATTTACTTCAAATTTGGCACAAATATTATTAAAAAGTCGAGTCACCATATAGGCTACATATTATTACGCTATCACCTACGGGGAACGAGCAGAGAACCTTTATTTCTTGAACGTATTCTGTAACAACGTGTAATGTAACAATGCATATTTGAATGTTGTTATTATGTTTACTATGCTATAATCTAGCTTCACACTATAAATCACGCAATATATGTAACTTAGGCTGATAAACATAATTAATTGAATATAAGTAGAATCAAGACAATTTTAATGCAGCGCCATCTAAGAGAGTTCAAAAACATCAAGTCGAATTACATCTGTAAACCCTTTTTGGATATAAATAATTTAATTTGAACATGTTGGCGACGTTAATAGTTATTTTCAAAAGTGATAGATGGAGTTGTACATTTTCTTCTTAAAATTGTATTGTTAATTCGTTTCAGAGATGAGCAAGACTATTAGTTGAAGTTATTTAATTAATTAACTACACCATCGCCACACTTGACTGCTTAGGTACATCATTTCTGTCCGAATAAATAGTAATAGAGTTAGTACAAAAAAAAACATTTTGGTCACATTGGTGTAATTATGGCTTCTTAATTAATATATTTACATGTCGCATATAAACTTGCTTTAAATTGTCTTTCGAGATATACATATACCACGTACCTTTGTTTGGATTAACTATATATAAACATCAGTAAGATGTGGAACTAGCTAGATCTTATTTACTCACACACAGCCATTTATTTATTGTTACGTCTGAAGTGGTTTGGCGGATACTGGTGTTCTCTATACATGAGAAGCATCCTACCGTCATGCATTTACACGTCCACCTAGAGAACGGTCAGCGCATATATTTTGATCCTGACGGCGTTGCTGAGCACTTGGAAAATCCGCGTCAAACAAGTCTCTTGGCGTTTTACAGGCTCTGTAAAATCGACCAGTTTGGGAGGTCCCTTACGTATGACGAGATGATGGGAGGTCCCTTACGTATGATGGATGATTACGTATACTTCAGATAACACGTACGACAAGCAAAAGGGTGTATTTAACCGACGTTGACGAGGAGGTGCTGTGGAAGGTTTTTCGGGAAATTTCAAGGACACCGCATTTTGTAGAGTTTATACCGTACACCGTACAAATAATGTCGAATGCTATTTTCTGCGGTTGTTACGTCACAAAGTCCGAGGCCCAACGTCTTTCGCCTTTCTGAGGACATTTGATGGCGTGGAGTATCGCACTTACCGCACAGCCTGCGTAGTACGTCACTTTCTCGACGGTGACCAATACTGGGATGACACCCTCGCGGAGGCGAGCGTCAGTGACAGTCCCAGCCGCATGCGTCATCTGTTTGACGTCATCTTGGTATTTTGTGGAGTCGCGAACCCGGTAGCTTTCTGGGAGAACTATCCCCATCATCTGTCTCAAGATTTTCTACGAGCTTTGAGGCGTGCTACTGGAGACGAAGTCGAAGTAACTGATGACCGCGTGCTGAACACCTGTCTCAGTTCACTTCAAGACGTGGTCATTTCTATCGGCGGCAATCCACTGGTCAAATATTTGTTACCAGCTTCCCAATCATCACCGCATCAAGATCGTGAAAATTGGGAGTATAATGCTGAGACAATTTGAAATGACCACCTTACGAATTTTATGACACCGTCCTTGAAAGGGTTGGGCAAAGCCAGGCTAAAATGTTTTTCTTGGATGCACCTGATGAAACAGGAAAAACATTTGTTACTACTGGCATACTTGCAGAGGTCAGGAGGCATGGCAAAATTGTCATTACTGTAGCGTCGCCGGCAATCGCTGCCACACTGCTTCCGGGTGGCAAGACAGCACATACCATGTTTAAATTTCCCATCGATTTAGAGAGCGCCGTAAGACCCGTTTGTGGTGTGTCACGTAACAGTGATAAGGGACACGTGCTCAAGGATTGCTCTCTGATCGTATGGGATGAGTGTACGATGGCCAATACGAAGGCAGTTGAGGCCATGGACAGAACCCTGCAGGACATCCGCAGGAACGAGCATTTAATGGGTGGTCACAGTTCTGTTCAGTGACGATTCCCGACAAACGCTTCCCGTGGTGACGCGAGGATCGAGGGCTGACGAGGTGAGTCATCATCATCATCAGCCTTTAACAGTCCACTGCTGGACTAGGCCTCTCCTTTGAAAGGAGGAATCGGCCTACTATACCACGCTGACCAAACGGGTTGGTATAGGGTTTGTATCAAGTTTTCCTTCTCTTACAGTGCCGTTCTCTGCATAATATGCTCCCTCTGTCGGCTCTTACGATACCCATGGGATGATATGGGGTGGTGACATTCCGTATTCTTAATCCGTCACCACACGGACAAGGTGAGTGCTTCGTTGAAATTATCTTTGTTGTGGTCACAAGTTCTGGGTTGGGTGGTCACAGTTCGTATGATGCGCTTGACCATTAATATGAGAGCTCAGCTTGGCGTCAATGCACGTGCTCAACAATTCTAAGATGTCTTTCTAAGTCTTGACGAAGTCACTCTA
Source organism: Euclidia mi (assembly GCA_944739405.2). Taxonomy (NCBI): domain Eukaryota; kingdom Metazoa; phylum Arthropoda; class Insecta; order Lepidoptera; family Erebidae; genus Euclidia; species Euclidia mi. The sequence continues at coordinate 2,862,407 of OX123184.2, forward strand.
CCAGAGGAGAGAGGTTGACAGATGGTGCTTCCAGAGTCTCTCAGTAGAGTTGTATCCAGCTTAGAACCAGCCTATTTTGACGCCCAAAAATGATCTGGCTGTAGCAATTGACGAATGCATTCTCTCGGAAATTGAGGGGAATGAAGTGGTCTACACCTCTATAAACACTGTCGTCGAGCAAGAAAACGCCACACATTATCTATCCCGTGGAATTTCTGAACTCCCTGTCAGCAAGTGAACTTCCAGCGCATACCATCAAGCTGAAGGTCGGTGTCCCGATTATGCTTCATCGGAACTTATCTCCTCCAAAGTTGTGTAAAGTGACCCGCTTGAAAGTCATCTCGCTCCACAGACACACCATTTAGGTGGAAATTCTTACGAGTTGTGGCGTCGGCGAGGCAGTATTTATACCACGCATTCCTCTCATACCTCATAACTTCCGGTTCCCGTTCAAGCAAATACAGTTGCCCGTGAGTGTTTGCTTCGCGATGACCACCAAAAAGGCGCAGAGGCAGACACTGAGGGCAGCGGGTGTCCTGTACGTCGCTTTCTTCCGCGTCACCAGTCCTGCCTCTCTTTACATTTTGGCTGAGAGCCAAACCACTAATGTTGTGTATCGAGAAGTCCTATAAGTATGTATTTTACCCTATTATGTATTCCTTATTTTCTCCATCTGCTTCAGTCACAACTTATGACTTAATTCAACAGAATCACCATAAAGTCATTTATACAAAGCAGGCTGAAAATCAGCACTTTTTGAATGTCAATTTTACAAAAGACAGTCTCCCTCTTATTACACTTTCTGCAGCTATGAAATATAAAGAAGAAACGGGTAAATAAATGTTATTTTAAAAGGTATAATGGTAGGTATTTATTTAATAGTTAGGTGCTGTATAGCGTTTACGCAGACGACGTCGCGGGCAGCAGCTAGTAACTTAATACGTTAAAACAATTGCGAACTACATCTGAGACATGTCGCTCAAACCTCAACGCATCATCCAGAATAAGTCCAAGATTACGCGCTTCTAGCACTCGTTCTATTACAGAGCCATTCATAATAATGTAGGGATTTTTCTGGCTTACTTTATTGATCTGATCCTTAGATCCCAAAATCATATATTTTATTTTGGAAGCATTGAGAACCAAGGAATTTTTAGATGCCCAATTAAAAATGTTATACAAATCTGCATTAGTCCTATCCACAGCTAATTGCGTTTCGTGAGGTTTAAAAGATAAATAAATCTGAACATCGTTCGCATATATATGAAAATTACAATATTTTATCGTATGTAATATGTCCGCACTATAAATATTAAATAAAATTGGTCCTAACACAGAACCTTGAGCTACACCCCTATTTATGGGTTTAGCATCTGACCGAGAAGTCAATCCATCACTATTGCGTACCTCTACGAATTGAAAGCAGTTACTCAGATACGAGTTAAACCATCGTACCGTAAAATGATTAAAATCGTATTATGACAACTCGGACATTAAAAGTGAAATATTTAAGGCATCAAAGGCTCTAGAAAAGTCGAGTAATACCAGTATCGTGGCTTGTCCTAAATCCTGAGTAGCTATGATGTTATCAGTGACGTCAAGCAACGCTGTAGTCGTGCCCGTTTTCTTTTTAAAGCCAGATTGTTTGACTGGCAAAATGCTGTGCCTTTCTAGATAACTAGTAAGCTGTAAACTAACTACTTTCTCAAGTAGTTTTGACAGGCAAGGCAAAATGCTGATCGGCCTCAAGTCCTTAACTGAAGTTATATTATTAGTCTTTGGTAAAGGTCTAACAATAGCCGTCTTCCATAGTGTTGGAAACTTAGCAGTCTGGATGGATTAATTCACTATAGTAGTGATTAAATCAAGCCCCTGTGGCAAAATAAAATTAATCATGTCAATAGGCAACATTACGACACGGGTAAGGGAACATATCAGAAGCGTCAAGATCGTCCATGTCCATGACAGCAACAGGTCGGCGGTCGCCGAACATGCCTCTGAAATGGACACGGCTCACTACATACGTTTCGACAATTCCACCGTACTAGCGAGGGAGAAATACTTCATACCGCGGAAAGTACGGGAGGCCATCGAGATCAGCCGTCGTCCCAATTTCCTTAAAACTGACCACACATCTGGATACCCAGAACCTAGAATACGACACAGTCAGCACGGTGTGTACACATCCAACGTCCTTCACGGTGCAGAGGGACACGTTGCAAAATGACGGTCATACAGGCACACCGGACACGCCAGCAACGCAACCAACTTCATCGCAGGCGCCGGTGAATACGTCCTCTGCACGCTCGCAACGACAAGCTGCGCGACGCCGAGGCGGACGGTCGCGCTTGCTCATGATTAAGGACCTCCGTATGGTCCGAAACTAGTCGGGCTACTCCGACCAAAAATAATACGTGAGTACAACCGATTATAGTTACTCTAATAGACAGACCGTCTATACCTGTAGCAGAAGATCTTATACACTACCGTTTAAGTAAAATACATTCTATTTGACATGTCGTGGACACCTGAACGGATGGCTGAAGTTCCAAGTCATGCTAAATGAACCAGTTGCTTTAGTATAAAACCATATAAGTCAAGCAATAATTCAAGGTACGTATTCCGTAGCGGGAGTGAAAACGTCTGCCTCGCCGAAGGTCGCGGGTTTAATTCCCGGTCAAGTCAAATAGTTGTGTGCATGAACATGGATTTTTGTCGTGATCTGGGTGTCTTTACGTAAAAAAATATATTATGTATATTTATCCATTGTAGTACCCATAATACAAGCTCTGCTTAGTTTGGTACTAGATGGTGTTGTTTGTATGTGGTAGAATAGAATTTGAGCAGAAAATAATAGATTATTTTGGACTCGAAGAGCCCTAGAATATTGGGAGTATATTGTTCCGTATCCTCTGGTTATTTGCTCTAAAATGCGATTTAAAGTTGAGGTACGTGGTTTTCCAAACAATACTACCTTACGATGGTCGTTCGTGCACAAGGTAATATATCTTCAGGACCTCTTGGCTAGACAGCTCCTTAGTACTAGTAGTGAATAATGGCTAGTACTGCGGCTTGTTAAGTATATTTACTTAGGTAATAATGTGCGATGCAAGCTGTTAAAGTGCTCTAGAAATCTAAAATATTACCTCAACGGTAGAGTACTAACGAGAGGTGGTACTCCAAACCTAATTTAATTCTTGGTCGACTTTTTATGAAACGCATAAATAAATTGACAATACACTATCACACATATTTTATAAGTATAAACATACATATTATATCGTACTATTTCCACTTATGTTTCCGTAAATTGTACACCTAAAATATATATTATAACCACAGATATAACTTTTAAAATAATACAGCAAGCCGCGTGTACTTTGATCCATATAAAGATATAAATTATTTCTTGTTTCCTAAAGTACACGGCAGTACACCTGAAATAATTATTGCAAACGAAAGCTGACGGTAAGATGACCTTTTTCTCCGTCACTGGGCCGTTAGTGAGGACTGGCGCAGTAGATGAGTGACTCTCCTCTGATGACGTTTGGGACCTCACTAAACCCACCGCGATATCCTCGACGTGAATCATAGGCAGCATGCCTTAGTTAAACTTAGACCATACCATACCCACAGTGGGATGCAGTGGGATTATTTGGTGATAGCGGTCCCTGTTCTAAATTGGTCTCTCTTCCCGTCAAATGTATCTCACACCAACATCCATCCATCTCCTTTGCCAGACTGCCCACAAAAGAAGATATAAAATGACCTCAGTCAACGCACTCACAAAATAATGCAATTACTTTATTAAGAGAATCTATAGCCTCACATTTTCTTAAGGATTATATCAATTAAGATATGTATCTTAATTGATATAATCCTTAAGAAAATGTCACAAGATTCTCCAGAGATTAATGCAAAGCTAATACGATTTGCATAATCGTGTGTGGGTTTTAAGCTTCTTGCTCAAAATAAATGTGTTTGTGTACTTTGCGGGATTGTCTGAAGTCGAAACATTTTGCGTAAATAAAAACAAATGCGCTGTGATGTGTTTGTGTTATGTTCCTTGATATAAACGAAGCGATGTTTTTATTCAAGTCTTGGGGAAAGTTGACGAAAGTTGCCTTTGAGATTCGTGAGATTATGTTAAATTGCAGTGATTTGTGCACACAGAGAGTAGAAAGATACGATTTAATATAAACTGCTACGCTTATAAAGATTAATTGAATTGTTGATTATAGAACTGAACTAAAAACCACATCCGTTCCGCCGAAGAAATGTGATAGAAATATTGATTGAATCACTATTGGTAGTCCGTTTACCTTGAAGCGATTTTGAATGTATTAGCACAATATTTTCACAAAATATAAAATGAGATAACAAACCATAGATAATGAAAAACATCTCGTTAAGTGCGTGTCGACGAATATTGTTGTGTTTAGGATTTTACTCTTCACAACTCAAATATATTACAAATCTATAACTTTTGCTAATAATTACTTGGTAATGTTATTTTTATTTAAAAAAAAAATGTAGTATGCCATTTTTAATTGCATCTCGTGAACTAGGTCCTTTTTTTGTTTTATAGTCTCACGCCTGTATCCCCGAAGGTGTAAATATTACACCTACATTTCACCATGAATTTTAAGGTCCCACGTAATAAACTCAAACTCAAAATCATTTATTCATTTAGGTCACAAAGTGACGCTTATGAACGTCAAAGATTAAAGTTAATTACTAGATGATTCTACATTTACATTTACTGCCACGTTCGCAATGCAATAGGTAGAACCACGAGAAAGAACGGGCAATAAAACTCGTGGCCACTCTTTTTAACTGCAAGTATAATTCTTTTACATGTTATATTTGTAAGGAGCTGCAACTGTTTCACATTGCGAGTTATCTACTATTGCAAAAGTTAATAGTTATTGATATCATACTCAAGCAATAAATTATGTTCATTTAGTAAGCCTCCCAAAGTGAATATGGTGTAACAGGAGCATCCACTTACGTCTTTTGATGTAAGCAACTCGTGAACATGACTGTTCTGATCTATGGTGGAACAGTATGTTCCGAAAAGTAATGGTATATGAACCTGCAGCAATTTACAATCTATTAGTTAGCAGTTCATGACCACGAGTTACCCTCACCTTACAAATCCGATAAATTATAATAAAAAGAGTAGAACAAGAATGCAAATGTAGTATAAAAGAGAATACGGTAAATAACTACACTATAAAACTGCCTATTGACCTAATAATAAAAAGAAATTGACCTAATAAAATAATATTTATTTCCAAGCGTACTTGTCGTCAAGATACTCATTTAAACTATAATATGCCTTTAGTAAAAGATTATTTTTAACAATTGTCTGAAACGACCTTAAAGGCAAGTCTAAAATATTACTTGGTATTTTATTATAAAATCTTATACTAAGCCCAATAAAAGAGCTATGCGTTTTGTGTAAACGGAAATATGGTACACATAATTTGTGCCTGTTCCTAGTAATATTGTGAATGTCACTATTCATTTTGTAAGAATTTATATGTAGTCGTACATGCATAACACTGGCATAAATATATTGTGATGCTACAGTAAGAATACCAATATTTTTAAATTTTTCTTTAAGTGAGACACTTGTCTTTAACTGGTAAATGGCCCTACCTGCCCATTTTTGTAATATAAAAATATTTTCGATGTCAGCGGCCCTACCCCATAATAATATGCCATATGACATAACACTATGAAAATAGCTAAAATAAACCAATTTAGCCGTATTGACATCAGTCAACCTACGAACCTTCTTAATGGCATAAGCAGCTGAGCTAAGTTTCCCTGAGAGATATGTAACGTGCGCACCCCACTGTAATTTCGAATCAAGTGTTATTCCTAGAAATAATGTAGATTCAGATGTTCATAAGTTCATAAGTTATTTATTTCTTAACAAATATACATTTGTGTTGAAAATATTGTTACAAGATTCTTAAACTAATACACATTTATACACACAATTATTAAACACTAAAAATAAATACATTAATTACATTATTCATTGAATACCATTATTACAAATAAAAACAATAATAAAATATGAATCAACAATAACAGAATAATTTTAATTATTATTAAATTAAAACATTTTTGTCGTTTCTAAATTCATCTACGCTGTAATACCCTTTTTGCAATAAATACGCCTTCAGTTTGTTTTTAAAAATATTTGGGTTATAAATAATTTTAAATTCAGTAGGTAACTTATTATACAAACTGATAGACTGAAAACTACGACTATGCTGAACTACATTTAATTCTGGTTGTATAATATGCTGCAAATCCTTTCTGCGCGTACTTGCTCTGATTTCTCGTTCAGTATCAGTTTCATATTTGCCTAGATGTTTTACTAGATTGCTTAATAGGACCAGGATATAGACACGGTACTGTTAGAATTTCAAGCTTAATGAAATATTCCCTACATGAATCCATTTGATTTAGTCTTAACCCTAAACTTGACGATGTGCATTAAAATGCACACTTTTTTTTAAATATTCTACAAGCAAAATTAAGTACATTTTTTATTTATTTTCTACTCATTCACCCATCTGTAGTGGACTGTAGGTTTTTCTGGTAAATTTCGACTGATTCTTGAGGTATTAGAACTTCGGGGTGAGTAATTAAAATATCGACTGTTCGGTACAAGGGTTTAATGTCGAGTGATCATGATAAGTATATTTTACATAAGGTAGGCAAAGCGCCTGACACAATTTAAAAGCAAAACATAGTGCTTAAACTAACTTAATCTACAGAAGAGCCGTAGGAGCTCGAACATGCCCCCGGCCGTTGAAGGCTTGCCTTCAACAGGAATTATCTTCCAGTAGTGGACATATCTTGCAAAATTCCTTCACTCGCACCACCGGAGGTCCAGATATCAGCCACCCGGACCACTTCATCCGTGCCGGGGTGAAGAGCCATGATTCTACTCAATCTCCAGCTTAGCTGCGGCAGCTGGTTGCCATCCCTGATTATGACAAGGGTGATGAGCCTCATAGTATCGAGGGAGCAGTGCCATCCCACGCGATGCTGCAACTCAGAGACGGATTCTTTGCTTCATCTGGTCCACAAATGGTGCGTCAGCTATTAAATGCGCTGTGTCCAGTCAGCATCTTGGAGGAATAGTCGCGAAAGTCCTTAACAGGAAGTGAACGGTCTTCCTATGATAAGGTGACCTCCAGGTTACTCCAGTAAGGGGTAGCAAGTCTTCCAGGTTTGACGACAAGGGAGTGAGTGGCCGAGAGTTTAATATGCCTTCTATTTATAAATAAATAAATAAATTTGTAAATTTGGACTATTGTCAAATTCATTCCTCTTAAATTACTTAAATGACAAATGCCCAACACTCGAGCTAATAAATGGTGTTTGGTCGACTTGACACCGGCCTTCCAAAGACCACCAAACTGTGGAGCATAAGCAAGTACAAAATGGAAATCTATTCCGTCATAAACTGCGTCCTTGAGCAATGGAGCCGCAATTACGTTTTAAAAAGTATTTTAGCTAGTATTTCATTGTAAGCACCTACAAAATGCAGTTCCATTATCGGAATAAATATGAAGAGGCTTTACTCTTCTAGACATACATCTAAATAACGCCTGAATTATTTGCGCTAGTCAAATCACCCACTAGTTTTAAATGAATGGCTTTGGTCGTGAATCAAACAAAAATAACGATGTATACTTTCACCAGTCTACATCCACGACCTTGACGAAACAAAAGCGTAATAAAGTGATGAGTTTATTTACTTTTATTAGATTCGTTTTGTAAAAACTGTATTATAATCTAAATGATGCAGTCTACCTTCTACCTACATAATTTTATCTTAATTTTAGTAAATTCTAAACATTGACAGTCTATTTTTTAAAGGAAATTTCTTATTTTGTAGCAATAATTGATACTAGAGGAAATATTCCCTTTGTAACTATACAATGATGAAATTTATAGCTCTTTGCAATTCTTTATTAGAAAAGTGATTAGTTAGCGCCTGCTGAACGCTATCTACATTCATCAATCAAGCGGAATACATGATCAAAGGTATGTTATAATCTTAATATGTTTGAATATCGCTTGATATTGATTATCCTGCTATCTGAAGTAATGAGATGATGTGATTCACAGCATGACTAGTTAAGATTGCTTTTATTTCAGGAAATATCATCTCAGGGTTGCCTGATACGTAAGGCCATGTATTTGCATCCTTGTGCAACAGGGATGAACCAGACCACCACGAATCCAAGACCAGCAATGATGAAGATGAATCTATTCCTCGCGGAATCAAGTCAACTGGATTGTCATTGGTCGTGTGGATCTACGTACTGTACATGAACTCGTCAATTCAGCAACACGATTGCGTATCTACAAATCCATTCAATTTAATTTGGAGTATTTTAACCAACTAAGGATAACTACAGGTTCAGTTAAGAAAGTAATTTACGAAGGATAGGTAGGCTAGAAGGTAAATTCATGTAATTGAAATTGTTTATAGTAATCACAAACTACAAAACGAACAATACCAATGTAATAAATGACTGGTAAAGTATGTAAAATACTTAACCACGTTGAGCTGTCATCTGTAGTCAATTGATCGTCCCATTTTCTATACGAATTATATTTAATTGAAATTATATGTAAGTAATAAAAATCTAAAACCTAGGTAATCAAGGATGCGTGTGATAGCTGCAAGCATAACCTACGCTTTGTAGTTCCTATTGGTTACATCAACATTTCTTGGAAAGTGAAGCTCATTTAAATTAGTTTGGCAAGATAAGTCTTAACTTTTATTTAGCATATCACGCTGCTTGTGAAATTCGATACACGACTGATTATGGTGATAATAAACGTGTTTCTTGTTTCTTCGTTTATGAAAACAAGGCTTAGCACGAGTGAATGAATCACCTAAATTGTTAAATGATTTCTTTAGAGGAATCTTAACGCAGAGACGACCATCAGCTAGTCGTGATGTATTATTTACAATTTGTTCTGCACACTGTTTCTTTTCTAATGCATAACTAGATGACTTATGGCACACTTGTTTGAGTTGCCTAAAACGCGTTAATTGGTTTTGGGTGTCATCTAAGTTATTAAACTGTGTGGAACTATATTGGTTGAAGTTGCAATACATAGGTGACGATTGTGTTCTTATACAATTATTAAAGCCGCCGTTAATTGGGCCACTGACAGTCCAACCAAGCTTAGTTTCACACAGTATGGGTTTCTTGTCCCCTAACATAATTCTACCGGACCCTAACAAGTTCCAAAATACTTCAACTCCAATAATTAAATCTATGGAAGCTGGTTTATGGAAATAAGGATCGGCTAAACGAATATTCGTCGGTACATCTAGTTGTACCTGCCTACACGGAACATTATCAGTTATTGTAGGCAAAACAAAACAAACTAAGTCGTTGCAATAATCCTCACACAAAGATTCAATACTAACACTACACATTTTATTTAACGGTGACGACGAATTATTAATTCCGAGTATAGACTTATTAATCTTATGACACGGTAAATTTAATTGTTTAAATAGCTTTTCTGTAATAAGGCATGACGAACTCCCCGAATCAAGCAGAGCGCGGGCGATGTGTTCGACATTGTTTATGTCTCTGCATTTCACTAATGCAGTGCATAATAAAACGTCGCCCGACCCAGTCGCCCATGGTATATTATTATGCGCAGGGACACTCGCCGATAATGTTACGGGACCGGTATTAGTTACGATTGCACAATCATCTTCGCTCGCGTTCGCGTCGGTCGCACTCGGACCGATAGTAATGTTTACGCCGCGTCTTTCTAAGCTATCCACATCCACATTATGAATAAGTGTGTGGTGTTTGCGCGTGCAGATTTTACACCCTGATCGCCTGCATTGTTTAGGATAGTGACCACGTCGGAAACAATTATAACACACTCTGTATTTCGGTAATAGTGCCAATCGCTCAGCTACGCTTAAAGTTAAAAACTGTGGACAAACATTAAGGTTATGATTACCGTTACACTTAGGACAATGTGCGCTTGAATTAGGCTCATTAGTGCTATTCGGAGTATAAATCAAAGCCTTTAAGTTTGAAACGGGCTTGCTATGTGTGCTATCTTTCCTTGTGTGTGAAAAGCGGGAAACTTCTAACGTTTCTAACAAGTCGGCACGGTTCCTTAGGAATTCGATAAACTTATTAAACGTCACAGATTCGTTTTTATCTATAAGCCCTTTGCATTCCTCCCGTTCTCGGAATGTTTTTGTATCTAGCTTACGGCTAATTATATAAATTAATAATGTGTCCCAACTTTGAACGGGCTCACCTAATGTACACAAAGCTCTAATGCTTTTATTAACCTGATCAATTAATAGTTGAAGTGCTGTTGAAGACTCTTTTGTGATAGGTTCGACATTGAATAATGAGGAAATGTGGTTTTGTATTAATAAACGCTTGTTGTCGAACCTCTCACACAGGAGTTCCCAGGCCATAGCGTAGTTTTGCGATGAGAATTCAATAGACTGTATCACGACAGCAGTCGCCCCTTCCAGTGATGACCTTAGGTAGTGAAATTTATTAATTTCATCAATATCGTCATTGCAATGAATGAGACTGGTGTAAGTATCACGAAACTCAAGCCAGTTATCGTATGATCCTGTAAATTTAGGTAACTTAATAGTGGGTAATTTGACTAACTGACGTTTGGAACTGTTAACTGATTTAGAATCATCTTGTTCGGACTTTGAAAACATATTTAACATATGTTTTGCCTGCGCTAATAGTGAGTAATAATTAGATTCGACTGCTGTACGTTCAGTGATTTCACAATCAATTTTATCTGCTAAACATTCTAACTGCAGTTGAATCTCACTAAAATCATCGTACAGTGATTCCAACCTTTCAACGCGCAACTGCAGCTCCATTACCTGACAAGCGGTTAATTCAGATGTATCTAGGGTTTCTAAATAGTTTCCAAAGACGGTTAGTCTGCCCTTATAACTGCTACGCTTCTTTTTGAGATCTTTGATGTCGGTCATTTTGGAAAGTGGGTGTGTCGTCGACCTGGAATTTTACAATAAATAGTTTTAATAATCGAATAATGATACTAATTTGTAACAATACTGTAATAAAGGTTTATATAGCTTAATATACTGATAAATTGATATAAAATTATTGATGATTGACTCAATTAAACAATTTGAAAATGAACAATGTACCTAATGAATGATGTACTAAGTGATGAAAAAAATGTAAAGGTAGTAAATTTAAATTATTTAAATTATTATAATCTACAAGGAAATGTTTTACGAATGAATTGTTATTTTAAACAAACAATGTATTGGTTTTAATTGTAATACAGTTTAGGCACCTATCCAACTAATGCAACAATTTTGTCACTGTGCTGTATGATTAAACACTTGTTAAATAATCCTGATTTGTATACAATATCCAATGAAATGTACTTATTAACACTTATATAAATATAAAACTTGTAGATTTCAAACATATGCAAATATAAAAATTTTAAAATGTTCGTTACTGACCTTGTACAATGTCACCTTTAAAAATCTATAATTTTTACCTGATATTATATGTTACCTATGAGTGTTGGGTTAATAAATATAGTTTAACGTATAATTCGACTTTTATTTCCAACTCCTGACTCCTCAAATAAATGTCTTGAACGTCTCTTCACACTCCTCTGGAAATAGGTAACTTCTTGAAGTTCTTATATTTCAATATATTTCGTAATTTATATTTATCCGGCTCGAAGGACCATTATGTAGTGGACTGTAGGTTTTTCTGGTAAATTTCGACTGATTCTTGAGGTATTAGAACTTCGGGGTGAGTAATTAAAATATCGACTGTTCGGTACAAGGGTTTAATGTCGAGTGATCATGATAAGTATATTTTACATAAGGTAGGCAAAGCGCCTGACACAATTTAAAAGCAAAACATAGTGCTTAAACTAACTTAATCTACAGAAGAGCCGTAGGAGCTCGAACACCATCAAATTCCCGTATTTGACATAAAAATATATTACTGAGCACAGGTGACTCTTGGTGTACTCAGTAGATCGCAAGATTGTGGAGCATGCGCTTGCGTCTACGGGATATAAGGTAAAAATCTATTGAAATCATATTATTTATAAAAGAAATTGAACAAAAAAGTGATAAAAACACGACCTAAATATACAGTCTTGTGAATTAAATATAATTTTTTTCAGTTTGAAATAGTTTACTTGGAAAAATTTTCATGTTATCTTGCATGTGTCTTTAAATGCACATTGCCAAACTATTAACAGACCTACCAGCACTGGGCTGTGTGCATTTATAGATACATTGCCAGTTTGAGGGACATTGTTTTTAAAATAACATTATGAATTTCAATTAAATTATTTCTTTCTATTAGATGTTTATTTTTTATATTTCTTCATTTTCTAGCCTTCTACAATGACTTCGAGAATTTTGGCGTTAGTACCTAAGTCTGGTGCTAGTTCCGACATAGAAAAAAGTGGTTCTTCGGAAGATGAACTTCATTATGCATGTTTAGTGCTATACTTCGACATTTTTTTCACTTCAGTAGAATTGCTGGAACATTTGAGAAATGTTTATGGTATCTTTGCTTTAGGGACTATCAGGCAAAACGGACTTCGAGGAGCTGTAGCCAAACTACCTACTGATAAAAACCTAAAAAATAAAGGTCGTGGATCTTTTGCTCCTGTCGTTTCTAATGGATGTAAAATAACAGTAGTCAAATAGGTTGACAACAAATGTGTCAATACGGCCAGTACTTATACGACCGGTGCATCAGGTGTTACGATACTGTAAAAATACAAAAAGCAAAGCACCTGTTACATGTCCCAACATCGTAAAAGAATACAACTGTTGTATGGGAGGCGTAGACCTTGCTGATATGCATGTAGCTCTTTATCTGACTAAAATGCGAGCACATCGTTGGTATATTATAATACCTATATACTCACAGGTTCTTGACACATGTGTCAATAATACGTGGCTCATTTATCGTCGTGAAACCAAAGATGCAAAGCAAATGAAACTAAAAGACTTTCGATGGGCCATAAGTGATGATCTCACCACCTTTCAAAGAATTAAGAAGTTTTCGAATACGTCCAGAGGTTCGAAATTTGTTACACCGCAGACGTCCGACTACGGCCGATATGACCACTTTGGACACTTGCCATCATTTACAAATAAAGGCAGACGCAAAAATTGCTTTAAAAGTCAGACTAAATTAATATGTGTAAAATGCAACATGAGGCTTTCTTTGGTATATGGTCGTTATGGTTTTTATGATTATCATGCAAAATAATAATAATAAATTTCATTATTGACATGTCTGATTACTGATCTCTCATTATTAATAGTATTTTGTGTGTTTACAACTTTTGAAGTACATAAAGATGTTTTGTATTGTTTAAAAGGACCTAAAAGGTCATAGACAATCATGTTGTTGTCTTTTTCTTCATATTTGATCTCTTTACTAGTAGTTTTTTTAAATAAACCGTTGTTTCATCTTAAATAAGTCGTGTTTCAATTTCGTCTGCACATGGCAATGTGCATTTTAATGCACACGCTTTTTTTACAGCAATAATTCGACAAAGCTGGCAATGTGCATTTAAATACACATGCTATATTTCCTAAACTATATATGTATGATTTTTTTCTGCATTTTTTACATGTATTTGACACGTACTAGATGCGATATATGTGGAAAAAATAATGAATATATACCATGAAAACCTTTGCCAAGTAAAGGGTTAACATAGTCCTGATAGCTCTCTTTTGCATTACAAATGCTGAGTTTGTGTTGTAATTTTAGCTGTCACCCCAGCATTCAATACTATATCTGAGTTTAGATTCGACTAAAGCAAAATATACAATCTTTAGCTGAGGCAACGTAATAATGTCCCTCAAGCTTCTGATAGCATAGCATGCTGAACTTACTGAATTTGTTAAGGACAATATCTCCTCTTTCCAATTCAATAAGGCGTCTATATGTATCCTCAGAAATTTTACATTGTCGACCACTTCTACAGCGTTACCGCACGATTCTATATGTATACTATCCCTGTTCCGTACCGTTGACCTAAACAATAAACATTTGTTTTTTTTTACATTCAATAGTAAATTATTTGTGCCAAACCAATTTTCAAATTCTTTTAATATATTATTAGTTTTTGCTTCGAGTTCAGTTATATTACCAGCAGATATTATGGCGTTAGTATCATCAGCAAAAATGATGAGTTTCGTCTCCGGTATTTGATTTTCTATAAAGCCCGTTAAGTCATTAAGGAACAGAATAAAAAATATTGGTCCCAAAACAGAGCCTTGTGGAACACCTCTAGTCACAGTCACCAGTTTAGACTTCTCCATCCTTTCTTCACCATTTATGACTGTCTTAAGCTCTACATACTGACGCCTATTACTTAGATATGAACTGAACAGCTTCAATTCATTATTTCTTATACCGTAGTGTTCCAACTTTGCCAAAAGAATGCTATGATCGACAGTATCGAAGGCCGAGCTAAGATCTAGGAATATTCCTGCTACCTTCTGCTTTGAATTAATACTGTAAACTACATTATCTATTAGAGCCCCAATAGCATCAACGGTTCCCAGTGATTTTTGGTAACCAAACTGTTGCAGATTTAAAATATTATTAGTTACCATATGGCTCAATAGGCGACCTTTAATAATTTTCTCAAAGAGCTTAGATATAGTTGGTAACAAAGAAATAGGCCTGTAATTTGCCGGATCAGTTTTAGAACCTTTCTTAAAAATAGGGACTATCCTTGCAATTTTAAATTGATCGGGAAACTGTCCTGACTCAATGCATTCATTGAAAAATAATGCTAAAGGATTTGCTAATATATCAATGTTCTCCTTTATAACAGTTACAGGGATTTCATCATATCCAACAGAGGCTTTGTTAACCATTCTATTTACAATTTTTTCTATTTCTAACGGTGTGACCAATTCAAATACCATGTTGTTATTTATTCTATTAGTGCTTTCTGTTAAATATGTTATAGCTAATTTTTGGTCACAAGCATTTAAGCGCGCCTTATTAGTAAATTGCTTTAAAAAAATATTAGCTACCTCTGATGCATCACTTGTTGCTTTGTTATTAAGCTTAATTATAATCTGCTCATTATTTTGTTTTTTAATAGTATTACGATTTGAGTTGACCACTTTCCATATCTCTTTACAAGAGTCCACTGCTTGGTTCAATTGTGTTCTAGTGGCATTTCTTTTTGCACAATTAACAACCCTTCGGTATACTTTCATATATGTATTGCGATACTGTAACAGCGAGTTATCACACTGTGCCTTACCTATGGTGTTTAAAAAGCGCTTAACTTTACTGGCTATACGTATTCCTTTAGTTAACCTTTTAAGTCGCTGGGTTTTATTAGTATTAACTTTAATTTTGATTTTTCTAAAAGTTGCTGCATGTATGGTTTTGAATTTATTTATAAAAGTGTTAATACCAGTGTTCCAGTTGCTCTCTAACAGTGATTTTCTAAAGATATTATTATATTTTTCATTATATTTTCTTCTGTACACATAGACAAAATTCGGCTGCCTTCTAAGAATATTGTTTTGTAACACTAAATTACTAAAAATACCTGCATGTCCGTCTGATAACCCATTGTGCTCAATGTATGCATTTTGTATACAGGTGTCTGGTAAATTTGTTAAGAAATTGTCTAAGCAGGTTTCTGACTTATTTCTAATAAAAGTTGGCGAGTTTATCAAATGCCTGAAGTTATAACACTTTAGAAGTGACAAGAACGACTTTGACCTAACATCATTTTTTAAAAGATTAACATTAAAGTCACCACATATTATGCATAATTTATTGAAAAAATACTGTAACATCTTTTCTAATCTTTCCATAAAATCATCAAAATTGTTGCTGTTAGGTGTTCTATAGCAGCAAACAATGCACAAATTGGTTTCAATATCTTTAGCACCACATATTTCAAAACAATCCGTCTTATATAATTGTTTACATACTTGAAGTTCATCAATTTTTCTATTTTTAAGGGACATGATCAGTGACCCTCCTCTATGTTTTTTCAATCTAGTGTTATATGATACTAAATTATAATCAATCATATTAAATTGCTTTATTAATGTTTCATTGAGAAAATGCTCTGTGATACATATGAAAGTTAGTTTGCTAGTCAGTTCACTCAAATATATTTCCAGGTCATCTTTTTTACTGTAAATTCCACATACATTTTGATGAAAGATGGACACTATAGAATAACATTTATTGACGAAAAAAATTTGTACCAGGTTCTACTATTTTATGAAAATAATATGGTATTGTGCCACGTTTGTTTTGTGAAGGAGAACTTAATGTAATATTGCACCTATCTGTAATATTCCTTCTGACACTGATGCTTGCATCACACTTCATCTTAGAGAAATAGTAAGGTATGGTACCTCGTTTATATGTCTTTTCTTTGTTATATAATAAACAATGTTTGGGTATTGCACAATTTTTCTTTAACTTATTTTTAGTAAAATTGAGGAATCTCTGTTCATATTTAAAAATATTAAGGCATCTATTAATATGTTAACAAAAAATATCAAAGTTATTTTTAATATCTAAATCTAATAAATTAACAAACCTGACATAAGTAAAATTTTTACATATAAGTTTCAAAGTCTCATTAAGTTTACTCTCATTTAAATGAATGTTATTGTAAATACCTTACACAAAAATGCTACAGTTTGCTAATATTTTTAGTGTGGCGCTTAGCTGCACCATAACATGAAATGGGTTTGAATCATGTTCACCAACAGACAAAATAAAGATGTCATCAGTGGTAAATTTTATTTCTGTACACACCTTCAAAATATCTTTAGTTGTAGCTTGCGGTTTTGTGATGGCCATGTACTTGTAGATTCCATCACTGTATGTTGTTAACTTTGAGGCCAGGCCAACACATTGTTGTCCTCCTATAATGTACACATTTTTCTGTTGCATGGATGAATTATGTTGTCCGGAGTTGCAGCTTTCCATGATGTAATTTGTGTTCTCCACAAGTTCACTCTGCTGAGTTTCAGTACCATTTTCTACAACAAGTGGCTCCATCTGTGATTCTTGTACTGACTGCTGAATGCCGCAATATTGTTTAATTGCCTCAGACGTTGCTGGCTGTATAATACACTCCTGGACCTCCTGGTCGGTAGAAATACCCTTAGGGGCTTCAGTTGTATTTTTGTACAGGTTATTCAGGTGTTTTAACTGACATTTTCTTTTATTTGGTGAATTTTTTGGTGATAACGCCGGACTAGTCGCAATTTTTTTGTAGAGAGCATTTTTTCTTAGGAGATGTTCATTTTCTTTTGTTAATTTACTATTTTCTAAAGTTAATATATCTATTTCTGTTTCGAGAACAACGTCATTTAGAGCTATACTAGGACCAAGGTTTCTGACATTTGGCAGAGCAAACTTAATACATTTTGTTTTTTTGGCGTTCAGTACTAGATTGTTTACATTAAACCATTTAGTTACTTGAATGAGCGCACTGTTTATTTCGTTAAAATGTTCCTTATTTCTATCTACTTTGAATATCAAAGAAGTATCGTCAGCAAACAGTACAACGTCACAAATGTTTTTCAAGTAAAAAGGTAAATCGTTTATGTAAACAAGAAACAAGAAAGGCCCTAGGATGCTGCCTTACGGCACTCCTAAATCAACAGGTAAGCCACTGGATTTTGAGCCGTTTATTTCAACACATTGGATTCTGTCACTTAAGTATGACTTAATGACTTCAAATGCTTTAGTCTGTACGCCGTAATGTCTAAGTTTGCATAAGAGCGTTTCATGGCAGACACAATCGAATGCTTTCGAAAGGTCGCAAAACACACCAATAGCATTTTGGGCATTCTCCCATGCACTGAATATGTGTTTAAGTAACGCTACTCCTGCACCTGTTGTCGAGTGACCCTTGGTAAATCCATATTGCTCACTATGAAGGAGGCTGTTTAGATTAAAATGTCTAAGTAATTGCTTGAGTATGATCTTTTCAAAAATCTTACTAAAGGCAGGTAGTATCGATATTGGCCTATAATTACTAGGATCAGTCTTACTGCCGGATTTGAAAAGAGGTATTATCCTACTGTGTTTCATAAGATCGGGAAAAACACTTGATTCAATACACTTATTAAATAAGTTGCTTAAATAAGGAGCTACTACATCAATTATACTTTTCAAAACCTTAACAGAAATGCCCCAGAGATCACCTGTATTCTTAGACTCTAGAGATTGAAAAGTACTTATAATGTCGGTAGAATTAATACAATGGAACTTAAATAATACATCACATTTTCCTACACTAGATTCTGATAGGTTTTCTGCGACTATAGCTGATGATTTTAATTCTCTAGTAGTAGTAATCGGTATGCTAGCAAAGAATTTATTAAATGTGTGTGCGACTTCTTTGTCATTATGAATTAATCTATCACTATCAAATAAACTAAAACTATTACCTCTTAGTGTTGTCTTACCTGTTGCTTCATTAATAGCTTGCCAGGTTGCCTTAATTTTATTCGAGGATTGTTAAATTTTGTTCCTAACGAATAATGCCTTAGCTGTATTGCACACTCTTTTAAATATCTTGGAATAATTCCTAACATACTCAGTGAAGTTCGAATCAGAATTGTATCTCTTCATACCGTACAACTCGTACATCTTTGCTCTGCTTTTGTAAATACCTGCAGTAGCCCACTCACTAAAAGCTCGAGATTCCTTAACTACTTTCTCCTTAGTCCTAAAAGTATTCTGAAATTCCTTGTTAACTACATTAAATAAATTATTGAAATTTTCATTTGGCGAATCAATCTCCATTACATCAGAACTCATAGCATTCATTCCAATCAAAATTTTATTCCGGAATTCATTAAACTTATGCCTAGGTAATGGCCTAACTAACACTTTCTGTATGATGCTATCACTATAATACGGAAACCTTGCTAATTGACCACAGTGATCCGAAGTTAATTCAGAACTAACTAATTTATTCGAAACTGTACAATTACTAAATATATTGTCAAGACAGGTGGATGATGTTGCTGTAATCCTAGTTGGTTCAAGGAACAAATTTTTTAAATTAAATGATTTAAATAGATTTAAAAATCTACTAGTCATTACTGAATGATCAAGAATATTTACATTAAAATCACCACAAACTATAATACCTTTCCTTCCTATTGCTCCTAATTTTAGTAATTGCATCTTCAATAACTGATTCAAACAAACTAAAGTTACTTAACGGTGGACGATATACACATATGATAATATGCTGCTCAAGTTCTACACATGACAGTTCCACAGTGCGTTCTATAGACAAACTTGCTATGTCTTTCCGTTCTTTACATGTTAAGCTATTTGAAACAATAATCAAGGATCCACCATGAATAGCGTGTTTCCTAGAGAAGGCACTGTGTACCGTGTATTGCGAGTTATAATAGGGGGCGAGCCTATTGCCGTGACCGTTGTATTGCTGAGTATTCGGAAAAACCCAGTAACACTTTGGCCCGACCCGGGAATCGAACCCGGGTCTCCGATTAGCAGTCGCATACCCTATCCACTGGACCACAATCCTGTGTCTAAAAATATACGAAAATTCAAGAACGGTCACAAAGAAACGCAGATATTGTCTCAAACACATAACAATCTCCACAGTGTCAAACGGTAAGGGGGCCGCTAACCAGTACGCCATACGTGCAGTCAAGTGAGACCTTTAAAGAAAACACACGATGTCGTAGTATCGTTACTGCAGTAAAACTTTTTAAACAGCAAAATGACCCACGAGACACACCAGACATGATGATTGACGATTACTGCAACAGAATTATACTCAGCGATATGTCTTAAGCCACCAAGGAACCGGCACGCCTTGCCGCGTTCAGCTTCAAATTAGTAATAAAGATGGATATCACTTGAATTGACCGATAGCGACCCATATAATACCTTTAAGCTGTAACAAAATCAAACTTCTATCTCAACGCAATCAAAAGAAAAAGCAATTTTACTATATTTTCAAACTCGCATCAACTTGCAAGGGAATCAAAACCTACAGGTTACTGCCCGTGAACTTAGAATCTTGAAATTTGATACGAAGCATCGTCTAATAGCACAAATAAAGGAAAAATTACGAAACCCGTAATTTTTTTGTTACAGCGTATAAAAAAAATATTTTTAATAATTTTAAAGTTACCCGTGTGGTTGACGGCATAGAATACAAGTGTCACCACCCCCTATCTTCCCGTGGGTGTCGTAAGAGGCGACTAAGGGATAACACGATGCAAATACCATCTTTGCGTAGAGACGGAAAACTCGACATCAAACCCTATACGACTGCCTAGTTGGTCTCGCGGCATAAATGTGCGCGTGGGATCGGGAGGTCCCGGGTTCGATTCCTGGGTCGGGCAGTGTTATTGGGTTTTTCTGTCACGAAATTCTCAGTAGTAGCACGGAGTCTGGAAATGTGCCCGGTACGGCAATAGGCTCGCCCCTTATTACGTGGGACTAAAGTATATCTGGCGAAAAGTGGGTGTAGAAATACACCTCTGCCTACCCCTTCGGGGATAAAAGGCGTGACGTTATGTATGTATGTTTGAAAGTTATTACCCCTTTTCTCATGAACACGTAGAGGTATAAAACTTAAATTTATATCAAATGCTCAAGTCAAAACTTAGGCCGACTTGAAATTTGGCAAAAAGCAACGTTTTGTAGCACATAGGCAAAATTTCGAAAACTGAAACTTGAATGACCTTGACTTTCTGAATTAACCGAAACTGGTCTAAGCCATGGAAAATCGCAATTGCGCCTTTAGGGTTGCGGCAGTTAGACAGGCAGTCGCTATGTGGAAAACTTAATATTCAGTCTTATCCGGTCTGGCTTGTAAACGGACCCCGAGTTCCAACCGCTGGAAGTTTGATGATGATATAAATGGATTTTTGGAAATGACTACCCTAAGGGGCAAAATAGTCCCACGCGGAAGCCGTGGGAGAAGTGTAGTTACATATAAAACTTGTTTTTGTTTTGCGCTAAAACAATCAAAATTGCACCAAACCTAACGATAAACAAAGTTTATAAAACCAAACGAGCAGTTCGGGCTGAGAAGTGTATACAAACCAGAATTGATAGTGAGTAAAACGCGGAACTCCAGTGTTACTGCAAGAGAATACAGGTGACGAGTGAATGGAGGCAGCGGAATGAACAATTGAAACTTTAACGAGCAGTCGAAGCGAGCCAACAGATCATGCTAGCTGTAAGGGTGTGCATTGAGGAATATTAGTACCTGTTCCGGCGAACCGAATGTTCCTAGTCGATTTGGGAAAACTATTAATATTGTGGACTGTAGGATTTGGGTTCTTATCGACTAGGAAATGAGGAAGTGAATGATAATGGGTTCATGGAAAGGATAGGAGACGAATAAACGGGGTGTGGGAACACGTCTTACCTTGTACGTCAGTCCTCTTTCCTTGCAAATGGCAGCCTCCTGGTGTCTTCGAGAATCCTGAAGCTGCATTGAATCACTCCACTACACAATCACTTCACTCGCGGGCGGTTTGTTGAGTTTTCGGTATAAAGCGGGAGCGGTAAAAATATGGCGGAGCGATTTGTCTTCGTCGCGACACGGATTCTTCTAGACTGTTCATAGGCGTGCCTTGGGAGCGAGGGAAGGAGACAATAGGATCGCTCGCATTGGACGAGCAAGCGTGGAACGATTGACGTTGATGTGATTAATTCTCGATGGAAAGGTAGATGGCGCTACCATATCCCCCCGGCCCTAAAGGGTTGCCTTTAAAAGAAATAAAATTGAACTTAGCTATGTTGGGTGTACTACCGCATAACCCATCAATAGGCTAAGACAGCGATATGATAATAAAATTAATCTAAATTAACTTTAGCGAAAACTACAAACGCAATAATAGCGAAAACTACAAACTAAATACTTCAACTAAGAGGTAGATCCAACTTCAGGCTAGATCTCACTGAGTTGGAAGCGGAAAGAGACGTACAACAGGGCGCACGTAGCTCCCCTTCGCGGTTTTCACGGTAACAACGCGGGTTGTACCGTCTTTGGAAGTATGCAGTTTCTCTACGATGGCTAACGGCCATGAAAGCGGCGGAGCATTATCATGTATTAGGACGACCAACGTACCCTCCTGTATAGGGGATGCAGGACTATTCCACTTGGATCTAGCCTAAAGCTGGTGTAGATATTCCGCACGCCAGCGCCGCCAGAACGACTGCACGAGTTTATTCAGCAGTGTATGTCTCTGGAGCAAGCTTGAAGAGTCTGCTTCAGGAGCCGGAAATGACGATAATGGCACTGTGTTCAGAAAATGCGCAGGGCTTAACGCGGATGGTTCTGCAAGGTCACTACTCAATGCCGTGAGCGGACGCGAGTTGATCAGCGCCTCGACTTGTGCAAGGACAGTTAAAAGCTCTTCGTAAGAGAGGATCTATTGACCTATAACTTTGAATAGATGCGTTTTAATTACTTTGACCATGCTTTCCCAACATCCACCAAAATATGGTGATGCTGGTGGAATAAACTTCCAGTCAATATGATCTATAGAAAGTTCTTCCTGAAGACGAGTACGATATTCTTCTCTGAGAAACTTATAGAGGTCGCGTAAATAAGAGCTTGCGCCCACGAAACAAGTGCCGTTATCCGTATACAAACACTGTATAGGGCCGCGCCGTGAGAGAAATCGTTTAAGGGCTGCAAGGAATGACACCGTGCTTAAATCTGTCGCAACTTCAATATGCGTAGCGCGCGTCATTAAGCATGTAAAAATACATAGCCAAGCTTTACGGCTTTTAACACCTCGACCACGCACTGGCGTATACTGCAACGGTCCTGCGTAATCACAACCGGTATGTGTAAACGCGTTATCAACTTGATTGACGCGTTGGCTAGGAAGATCTGCCATGGGAGGGAAAGTCGGACGCGGGCGAAATTTGAAACAGACGTTACATTTATGTATTCTGTGACGAATTGCCATAATAACAAAAAAGTAATTATTTGTGGTGATCTTAATTTTAATATACTAAAAATTTATAAAACAACAACATACTACAAGCATCTGCTAGCACAATAAAATCTTAAATTAGCCATAGATTTGCCAACACGCCTATCTAGCCAATCTTGTATAGATCATCTGATCCACAATATTAAAGGATCTAAAGCTGATATTCTCGACCTTGGTCTATCAGATCATACGGCCCAATTGTTGATTTGCCCAGTGAAAGCTTTTTGCACAATGAAGTATTGGAAAATAGAAAAGAGAGACTATAATAACGACAACATTAATAAATTTAAAAAATGCCTTACCTCCCTTTCATTCATCGATGTATATAATAATAATCACCCTGAATCGGCATTTAACATTTTTCACGACACATTTGTTTTATTCTATAAAATGTGTTTTCCAGTTAAGATATACAGAAGGTACATAAACTAAAAACAAAACTGGATAAGTAAAGGTATTAAACTCTGTTCTAGGAGGAAACGAAGTTTACTTTTAACATATAGAAGGACAAAAAATAACAATGACAGAATAAATCTTAAAACGTATGCCAGTAAACTTAACAAAATTATAAGACTTACAAAGAAATCACAAAATGAACATTACATTGCAAATAGTCAGAACAAGGCAAGCTGGAATATAATTAATAAAAGTAAATATAATTTACCAAAAAATTATATCACATGCATAAATGTAAATGGAGATACAATTACAAATGCAAAAAGAATTGCCCAATGCTTTAATAATTTTTATATTGACGAAATTGAAACATTAATTCTAAATAGTAAATTGAAATCCAATAATCACTTGACATTAAATAATAACTCTACACTGACATGTAATAGTACAATGACACCTAATAATAATAATTCTTCACTGACATGTAATCGTAAAATGACATTTAATAATAATTCCGCAATGAGTCGTAATAGCAACATGACATTTAATTATAATTCTACATTGACATATCATAATAAAAAGACTTCATTTAATAACATTACCTCGTTAAATTGCTATAATTCCATATTTATCAGCCCTATTACACCACAAGACGTACAAAGAGTAATACAATCACTTAGAAATACAAATAGCACAGGTTACGATGAAATATCAACCAAGGTATTAAAAAGTGTTAGTCATATTATATCACCAATTCTTTGTTATATTTTTAACTTGTGCATATCTAATGGTATATTTCCAACAAGAATAAAACATACTATAATAAAACCACTTTTTAAAAAAGAAGACTCTGAAAATATGTCTTGTTATAGACCCATAGCTCTTATTCCTGTATTATCAAAAGTGCTAGAAAAAATTATACATGAAAGCTTGTATAATTTTCTAGAAAAAATTAATATCATTTCGACAGCGCAAGCAGGGTTTAGGAAGAACGTAACGATAAGCAAAGCTATACACGCATTTCTCTCAGAAGTCATGACTAAAGTAGATTGTAACATACAGGTGTGTGCTTTATTTATGGACCTAAAAAAAGCTTTTGACTGTGTGGAACATCAAATTCTAGAAAAAAAGTTAAATGCTTGCGGTATACGAGGTAATGCACTAAACCTAATTATGTCATATCTGAGAAACCGTCAGCAAGCCACTGCTATATCTAGAGTATGTAAAATAAAAAAGAAAGAAGTTACATTTCTATCTGTGTTTAGATATGTAAAATATGGTGTCCCCCAGGGAAGCGTTTTGGAACCTTTATTATTTCTTATTTATATAAACGACTTTCCAAAAGCCGTTTACTCACCAATGTTTCTTTTCGCAGACGATAGCACTGTGGTATTCTCTAACAAAAATCATGATGTCCTAAAAAGAACTATAG
Source organism: Euclidia mi (assembly GCA_944739405.2). Taxonomy (NCBI): domain Eukaryota; kingdom Metazoa; phylum Arthropoda; class Insecta; order Lepidoptera; family Erebidae; genus Euclidia; species Euclidia mi. The sequence goes on from OX123184.2 coordinate 2,887,351, forward strand.
ACGAAACCCTTACAATTATAGTCAATTGGTTAACTAACAATAACTTAATAATTAATCTGGAAAAAACAAGTCTTATGTTGTTTAGAAATAAAAATAGACCTCACATTGATTGCGAGACAGAGTTCCTAGGTACAAAAATAAAAGAAGTCGACACTACTAGATTTCTTAGTTTGAATATAGACTGCAATGTTAATTGGAAATCACATATTGAATACATAACCTCTAAACTTAGTAGAAGTTCTTACGCTTTGTACATGCTTTCTAAGACAGTCAATACACCGACGGTTGTAACAGCATATCATGCACATGCGGAATCAATACTGCGTTATTGCATTATCTTCTGGGGAAACTCCACCGACTGGGAGAATGTTTTCAGAGCACAAAAGCAATGTGTTAGGGCAATTTATAGGTTAAAAAGAACCGACAGTTGCAAACCAATATTTAAGTAACTTAAATTACTAACTCTTCCAAGTATTTATATTTTAGAAGTTGCTATATTTGTAAAAAAGAATATGCATCTCTTTACTAAGTTTCAGGGCAGCCGCCATCAATACAAAATAAAAAATATACCAAATAAAACCACATATATAAATAAAAGCATTTTTTGTATGGCATCAAGAATTTTTAATAAACTCCCAGAGAATCTTTGTCAGGATAACATATTAGACTTCAAAATAAAATTAAAAAATATATTACTAGAAAAGGTTTATTACAGCGTGAAGGAATACTTGGAAGATAAATGTATAATTAATTAATTGTCATATTTTAGATATTAAGTATTATTATTATTTTATTTTTTGACATCTTTGAGTTATATTATTATTTTTTGACATTAATTTATATTGATTATTTTAAATTCTAATAGACATTTTTTTAATTATATAAATTTTGCATGCCTTAACGGTAGATTATGGAGAAACATAAGATTTTCTTTTTTATTATACCATTACTGTACCCATTTTCGCAAAATAAATGATTGATTGATTGAATTATTCGTCGAGCGGCTAAAATCCAATACTTATGCCTAAGTAAGGACCTAAGCAACTCTGGACCAGCATGGAGGTGCTTCTTGTGATAAAAATCAACAAGAAGGTCGACAACATGATCATGACGCGGCAGAATGCAAGGATGTTTGTAGTTATAAGGTTCATCCGAATTTGACAGACGACCCCCAACGGGTATGACGCCGTGTTCATCGAGAAACGGCTTGAGTCTAAGGATAGCAGGAGAACAAGGTACATTGTTTTTCAAATTTTGAATGTCTTTACTAAAATGAACAGCCTGTACAGCTCGTAGTAACTTACATTCTGCGAATTTGATATCAGTACTTGATACAAAAGTCCCCTTAGGTAGGTGCCTAAGAAACCTACAGACATAAACGATGGCGCGGAGTAACTTAGACCACGATGACATGCGTAGTGCGAGTGCATAGATCGGAGACTCCGCAACCTCAGCAATCACGGGATAAGAAACAGACTTCCGTTCGGGTACATCTTCGTCTTCTGCACTGTGGTCAAAGGGTTGCATGGGCCATTCTGACGGATCATGGGAAATCCAAGAAGGTCCACGATGCCACAATGGATGATGCAGAAGATTCAGTTTAGTAACACCACGAGACAGGCAATCTGCGGGGTTCTCAATACCCGCGACGTGATTGAAACAAGTAGCGGGAACAAGTTCAATCAATTTACTAACGCGGTTGGCGACAAAAATCTGCCAGCGGTGAGGAGAAGAATAAATCCAAGCGAGCACTACTTTGGAGTCAGAAAATGCGTATATTCTATTAAAAGGGTAGTGGGGCAAGACTGTGTCTTGAACCTTGCGGAGCAGCTCAGACAGCAGAAGGGCCGCGCACAACTCCAGTCTCGCAACCGTAATGGTTTTAATAGGCGAGACCTTGAACTTGGCACAAACTAACTGCACCGAGTAGTTAGAACCAATGCGGACTTGCAGATATACGACTCCGCCGTAAACACGCTCGCTGGCGTCAGCGAAACCTATTAAGTTGATGGTACATCCATCTACCAACCCAAGATGACGTGGAATAGTAATTTGATTGAGCGCGGTAAGCTCAATACAAAACTGGCCCCAAGCGGCGACAATATGGTCAGGGGGTGTTTCATCCCACTCACACTTTAATAGCCAAAGCTCTTTGATCTAGAGCTTGGCGTACAAAATTGTGGGAGCCACAAAACCCATTATGTCCCATCCACAGTGGCTCGACTGAGCCACTGTGGACAGCATAGTGCGTTTGGTGCACTTATCATCTGGCGGTGAGACGTCAAACCGAAAACTATCGCAGGATTTGTCCCAGCGTAAACCGAGAAACTTATGCGGTACAGACTTCTCAAACTCAATGTCTGGAGAAGCTTTATGAGAATCTGGTATGCGTGCGAGAACCTCCTTAGAGTTGCTTGTCCATTTGACAAGATCAAACTGGCAACGCTTGAAAAGCTGAATAAGCTCTTCACAAAGCGAAATTGCTAGCGGAGCGAATATGACACTACAGGCGATGTCATCCTTATACAAAGCTGAAGTAGCAACAGCTGCTGCGGCGGGAAAGTGATCGCCCTCATCAGCGATCAACTGGCGAACAACTCGCAACGCGTGATATGGGCTAGACTTGAGTCCAAAACAAACACGATTGAACTGATACACAGATAAAGGTTCCTTACTGTTAAAACGATCAAAAATCCGTTGAAATCTACGGTCAGACTCGCAAACGCTATTGAGGAACATTTGGCGGCAATCAGCTGACAGAGCGATTTGGAAAAGACGAAACTTTATTATGATGTTAAATAAATCACCCTGTAGATTAGGGCCGGCATGCAAAATGTCATTAATCGACTGACGCGATGTAGTCTTACAACTAGCATCTAAAACCACACGAAGTTTAGTAGAGGTTTTACCTTCGCGAACTACGCCGTGATGCGGGATATAATATGAGGGAAGAGAGATGCCCTCGTTGTTTACAACTACACTCAAAAAACCTTTATCTATGTAGTCACGAATGACGTCATTATAGGCGCTGCGTAACTTAAGTGATGCATCAAGTTTACGTTCCAAACAAGGGAAACGTCTGAGCGCAGCAGCCTACGAGTCGCCTAACGAATAAGGGTCACCATAGAATGGCAACGCCAAAACGTATCTGCCACTGTCGTCACGAACAGTGGTAGCACGGAAATGTTCTTCACACTCGAGATCCTTACGGCTCATCGAGGGCGGTGCTGTAACCGCGCGATGGATGTCGTACACAACGATATTTCATTCTGAATCGTGGGAGGCGCAGTAATCGTAGCCTGCACCTGCAACGTAAGTGTGTCAAGGTTAGCGGCTTGGCTTGACAACGGACTACCTTTATCGAAGTGCAACAATGAGTGGTGTCGCTGATTACATGAACGACATCTCGTCTTTCTAGAACAATCACTCGTTTAATGCTTTAAACTTAAGCAATTAATGCATGCTTTGTTATGTTTTACGCACTTGAAACGAGCAGTTGGATTTAAACCATTAAAGGCGGGACACTTATAGAAATGGTCGTTTACTATATTACTGCACAGATACTTCTGTGAATTATTATTATTAGATTCCGAGCATGTTACGTAAGATTGCGGATTAGGGACCGAGTTATTATTACTATTTCGCGCTTTATTCGACCTTTGTTTGCTGCTGTTAGTATTAGACGGGCTAGATGAACTAGACTGCGTATTATGAAATATTCGACACTGATCTATGATGAACGAAATAAAACTATCTAGTGTAGGTATTTTATTATTGCGTTCCGTCATCTCGAATGCGCGAATTGTTTCAGTGTCAAACTTCTTTAAAGCGAGTTGAAGCAACTTATAGTCGGAAAGATCTTCTAAATTCAAGTTTCTAAGAGAATTAACCGCGGTTACGAAGTAATCTATAAACAGCTGCAAATTCGCGACAGACGCGGCACCGAACAGTTTAAAATTTAAAGCTTGATCAAAGTAGGTAGACGCTAGGACGCGAGTGTCGTGATATCTAGCAAGTAGTGACTGAAATATGACCTGATAATTCTCAGCACTGGGTGTGACACCTGCAAATACGGACTGGGCCTTCAGTGACAGTTTACCTATTAAATAGTACAACCTGTCAGCATCTGTCAGATTACCATTATCGTGCACTGTGGACTTAAAACTCGCATAGAATAACGGCCAATTTTGTATATCTCCGTCAAACTACATAATCTCGATTGGTGGTAATCTCGGCGTGCGAGCCGCTGCAACGCACAGTGGTTCCGCGCTCTAAGAAGGGCGGTCATAGAGGTTTCGCGCAACGAATGGCTATTGAAATGCTTAGTAATGCATGGTATTATAGTATTTTTTTATTAACTGAGGTAAAGATTAGTAGAAATAAAACAGATTATATCAGAATAATAATAATTCATTTAATATAAAACTCAGCTATTTCTTGTACAAAGTAAAATAATTGAGAAAGGTGAATTACAGCTACTATGAAACTTAATTGGCATAAATTACTATTACAATAATACCACTTAACTAGACTCTTACCAATGACAAACACAAATATTCATCAAATAATTACAATTAAATAGTTTTATAGCCACACTGAACAAATATAAGCAAGTCAAATAATTACAATCTAAAGTTTTCTAAACTACTTATAAAATGGCACAGATTTAAAAGGACAATAAATTTAACAGGTCACTTGATAGAGAAGAACTCTTCTTTCGTGGTAATTTCCTTAAACTAGAAAGGTATGGATCCAAATTAAAAAGAAGTCTGTGCATGAGATCGGTGTTCGTGACAAGTCGAGACATTTTTCTTGTATAATCACGCCTAAATCGTTTAATTAATTTATTACACGATTCAGCGGCCTTTTCCGAGAGCTCACCGATAGTTAACAAAGCAGAGTTATTCTAATTTCCAAGTTTTTTGTGTCAATATTTTCGATATCTGGCAGCAACTGCGCCAGACTATTCAAAACTTGACGACATCTGTCTGCTTCAGAAGTAGTCTTCTTAATAGACAGCCAAGTGTCGAGCTACAAGCATTCTTGTAAAAGAACACTTAAATGTTGTACCTACAACAAAATACAAATGGTATAGTGTGGATTTTAGAATAATGATATCTCGTAGACACCTTTAACACCTGGCGTAGATGCTAGGTGACACCTACTATCGCAGCTTATCGCAGTCAATTTTCTTTTAAATTTAAAATATAGTGTTTTTTAATGTCTTTATATAAAACTGTTTTTGTAGGTTATGGTCAGAAAGTAGTTAAAAGCTTCGTCATAGATAAAGTAAAACAAAAGAATAATCTTTTAATTTCATTGGCGTAGCACCGATTAAAAAAAATAACACATGAATTAAAATGAAAGAAAATGCTTGAAATACACTTTACATACCTTCAACTTGAATATCCATTGTAAAACATCCAGTCACAAACAATTTATTCTTTAAAAACAAGTGTCACTAAAAAGACTTAATGTCACGCGCTAATTACGCTAACAAACGGACTCGTAATGCGTTCACTTTAGATGCACAAAACTATAAGTAGGAAAAAACAAAATGAAATTATTTGTATACCCTGATATAGTGTGATAAATGGTGAGTAATTAAGTGAGGTATCGTCTTGTAATTCAAACATCGTGATTGGTACCGTATGACCTACTACGGAACCACTGTGCAACGGGCTGTGCCAAATATTTACCCTCCTATTGTGATTGTATTCGTTTAATGATACAATAAAGATCTTCGAAAGAGGTGTACGCCTGATAATTCGGTTTTTCATCAGGATTAGTAGAAAGCAATCTTGCGTTATAATCGTCTAACAACTTATGAAAATCTGTTCGAATACTATCTACTGTCATACAATAACTGAGAAATGACTCCCTATTACTATCAGAAGCGGCGGCGGTCTTTGAACGCTCGTAAATGTTTTGAATACGCTCAAATAGAATATTGCGTTTTGCTTCTAAGATTGTCATCTCTCTGTCTTCCGACACGCGTGTCTTCTTTTGTTGTGACATTCTTACGTAAGTATAAGCTAATGAGACCGAAACAAAATAAGAATACCTAAAGTACCTATTATTTTACCTAAGGTGGCAACACTTAAAGGTGCTTGAAATATGAGATTTACAAGACAACTATGATAGTTCCAGAAATAATAATTGGGTAAGTAGGTAGCTACATAAAAGTATATTACCTACTGATGCGTGTGGAAATAACCATGTGACGGTTATGTAAATGGACTAGGAGTATAGCTAGGTGCTATAACTGCCTAGGTATAGATATATAACGAGGTATTACGTATAAAACGTAAATGAATCCGACTCGTATGGATCAAAAAATGTTTCGGCGAACCGAATGTTCCTAGTCGATTTGGGAAAACTATTAATATTGTGGACTGTAGGATTTGGGTTCTTATCGACTAGGAAATGAGGAAATGAATGATAATGGGTTCATGGAAAGGATAGGAGACGAATAGAAGGGGTGTGGGAACACGTCTTACCTTGTACATCAGTCCTCTTTCCTTGCAAATGGCAGCCTCCTGGTGTCTTCGAGAATCCTGAAGCTGCATTGAATCACTCCACTACACAATCACTTCACTCGCGGGCGGTTTGTTGAGTTCTCGGTATAAAGCGGGAGCGGTAAAAATATGGCGGAGCGATTTGTCTTCGTCGTGACACGGATTCTTCTAGACTGTTCGTAGGCGTGCCTTGGGAGCGATGGAAGGAGACAATAGGATCGCTCGCATTGGACGAGCAAGCGTGGAACGATTGACGTTGATGTGATTAATTCTCGATGGAAAGGTAGATGGCGCTACTAAGTACCTATTCTTATGTGTGTAGGTGTTGTAAGAGGTGACTAAGGAAAAATACTAGAAGCATGACGTCGAGTTTTCAATCTCTTCCCAAAGATACTATTTTTTTGGCCAAAGTGGATTAGTGAGCCAAATCTTCCTATAAGCTCACAATGCTTTTGTGATGCAAACTAGAAGAAGCTTATGTTCAGCAGTGGATTCTTAAAGTCTGTTTTTTTTTTTTTATGGTAATAGGCGGCAAACGAGCAGACGGATTGCCTGATGGTAAGCAATTACCGCCGCCCATGGACACAAGCAACACCACAGGAGTCACAAGTGCGTTGCCGCCCCTTGGGGTTGGGAAAAGGGATAGGATAAGGAGTGGGATCAGGGAGAAGGGATAGGGGATAGGGCCTCCGGCACTCTCACTCACCGAACGAAACGCAACAGTTTAGGCACTGTTACTTTACGTCGATTTTCTGTGAGAGGGTAGTACTTCCCCGGTCGAGCCGGCCCATTCATGCTGCAATCAGCAAGGCTCTACTACCTTGTAAAAACCTGTTTGGTGAATAAACACCAAATCCTTTTTTTATATTTAAATAACCGAATAATGGGTTTAGTTTGTGAAAACATATTTAACGCGCGTTAAACAAAATTTATAAGAACGGATAAAAGAGTCCTAAAAATAGATCATCTAGAAATAACAAATCTTTTTCGGTATTATTGTATAAAACGGTTTGCAAACAGATAAGATATATTCTAGAAAAAGCCAAGGTTAACAGTCATCAACAGTTCTAACCCCGTCCCGCGCAACTATTTAGCCTCCACTGTGAATAGATCTGAGCCTATGCAGGCATAAAATGCTGAAAATTGTTTTATAAGTATTACATGCGGGTAGAAAAAACTGCAATAGATAAAAGCCTACGGATTCGCGTCACAGAAATATATTTTTTTCACCACTGGGTATAAAGTATCAAAAGTCAGTTATATACATAGCTCAGTGTTTCCGGGACCACCATTTCACAGGGATAAAAAAGAAACGCCTTTTTGCTGAGTATTTATTCACATAACTCTATCAAAAGAATCGGCAATACGTCTCGTAAGGCAACGGTTCCAGCGACGGCGATTAGCAACGAGCGAGTAAAACTTGCTACTTAAAACGCCTTGAGAAGCAGTGAATGTATAGTTTCGATAAGTCTGCCGCTGGGCTATTAGCGAGTGTTCGAGAGCAACGGGCGATTACTCACACTATTAGCTTGGGACGGTTAGTTTATACTGCGCAACATTGCGCGTGCTCCCACGTATTTCAAGCAAGCATCGCTCAGCGAGACTAAGCGATTATATCTCTGATAGTTCATGTCATTCAATGACAAACTAATAGAGTAAGACCAATGAATACAAATTTTACATAATAGAAGCGTATTTCTTAAGGATGTCGTGTGCCGATTAAAGTTGGCGTATTGACGGTTGTCAGTGTAGTACGTAGTTGGCGCCGTTGGCGGCGCTGGCGTCGTTCTCAGTCTTTCTTGCTCTCGTAGTTAAGTGACACAGGAGAAACTTTCGTCTCTCTTGCACTCGTAGAGTCAGCTGTCACAACGTGACTGCCACGCCGCCAAGCGGCAATATGGGTCACACTGGTCACAGAAAGTTTGTCTACAGAGCGTCCATAAGAAATGTGCCTCTATTATTAAATATCTATGCTCTATGGTAAGACTTCGTAAGCAGAGTGGACACATAGCAATCAACTAATGCATATTTTTGTATAACATTTGAATGTGTATCTATTTATACGTTTCTTGAAGGAGAAAATAGCGGTTATTTTGTCACTACATCGCTGGCGTTGAGACAACAGACTAACGCAAGCCTTTGAAAATCATATTATTGCGCGAACATTCCCGGGGGATGAAAATGTCACTTGCATATTACCTTTACAAAGCCTCTCGAATGTAGCGTCCATTTTTTGTTAAAGTATCAAAGGATATTTTCATATGTTTGGATTATATTTCTTTTATTGGCGAGTTATCTTTTTTAGTACAGCACCGGATCGTCGGTGCCAGATAAAATATTTATTGGAGCATTTTACGGTTTATTAGAAAATGGTGTTGAATTTTCTGTCACGACTTTAAGAGACGTTAAAAATTTTCATTCGACGTCAGCGGGTTTGAACTTTTGTATATATATGGTTTATTTGTTATTACGTTGAATCGATTGCTTGTTTATGAAACAGTTAAGTAAAGGGTTGATGAGCTATTTTAATTTGCTTAGTATGTTGCTGTACTCTTTATCAGACTTTTTTTTTTTTGGTGTCGTGTTGGAAAATCCTCATGGAACCCCTCCGCCCTGGAGGGAAGGACGAAGGGGGCTGTCAGACGCTTACTGACTAAAAACCAGGGTTCGGAGGGTAGGGTTTCACTGAAACATTCCTCGCTACCCCCTGACGGGTATTGGCCCGCCAGATGGTCAGGCGGGCCCCGAACGAAACCCCCTTGGCGGCGGGTGAAGGTGTTGGGCTCCACCGCCAAAACACCCAGCGGCCGCAGCGGATAGGGAGGACGGCAACGCAACACCGAATCTCCTCTTCCTCTGCGGCCCCACCGCGATGCAACGATGGTGCGCCCCCATTTGGTCGCGGGAGATAGGGCGCGCAGCAACGCAAGACCGACACACCTCTCCTCTCGCGACCGCACCCGACTGCGAGGGACAGACAGAACTGTCCCCCGCACCCGCACCTTGGGACGCATCCTCCCGGGATCCCGCTTAGCTTCACCGTGGGTGTACCTCAAACCCACGGTTACTGAGCCTCTCCACCACGACAAGGTGGAGATCTTACGGGGGGACTCTTTATCAGACCCAACGAACGAAAATTTTAACATAATTATTTATTCGCTTGTGTTACAATTTTTTTTTCATAATCACAGGATTTTGTATATTTTTCTTTCAATTATCAACTATTTCGTTTAAAATGGCTGAATCTATTTCAAGTGAAGATTGCGTAGTAAACTATGAAGCATCTTTAAGAATATTTTTTTAAAGAACGGAACATTTTTAAATAAAGTGGCTACCTTAGTTTCACCGATATACAGAGAAGTATTTTTCCTTTTCTACATCTACACTAATATTATAAAGAGGAATAAGGATAAACTTAAAAACTACTGGACCGGTTTTAACCCTACATTATTTGCGAGTAACATAGGCTATATTTGATTTAAGGAAAAATAGGGGTCCGTAAGATATTTGGGTTTTTTGGGTACGCAAAGTAGTTCCCTCAGGACGTGGGTGAAACCGCGGGGAACGGCTTGTTAGATTATAAAATATAAAAAGACCCAAATATGCAACACTAAAAAGGCATGATCATATACCAAATGGCTCCTTCAACGTTACAGTGACGTGAAAAGCTACCCAGATTGTCTGATAATAAAAAGGTATTGATGCAAACATTTCTTGTTATCCTTATCTTCGACTTGACATCCATAGCTGTTACCTACTTGAAGAGCGTATTATGAGGACCCACATCAATGCCAAACAAAATGTGTTTAAAAAAACAGCGTTATTTTTATATAACAAAGGAAGTTCTGACAAGCCTGGATTTTATGCTTGATCGCTTGCAGTCCGAAGGTTAGAGTCAGGAAATAAAATAAGTACAGAAAATTATTTACCTACTTTCTTTTCAATACTAATTTCTACATACAAGAGTAGGGGCGGATTCAGATTAGCGTATTTTTCTGCGCGTATACGGTCGTTTCAGCGTACGCGCTTACACGCACGCTACATTACGCGCTTCAAAAAACCGGACTCGCGTAAACGGGCATATTTCTGCGTGTTCGCTCGAAACAGTAGTGACATCTTGTCAATGTCAACATGGATTTTGACGACTCGTCGCGTCAACGCTCGTACGAGTTACGCGCATGCCAAACGGTGCGCCTATACGCGCCTACATGCGCTCCCAAAAACGAGCTTATACGCGCTTATAAAACGCTTATCTGAAACTGCCCTAATTGGCGTTGTTCAAGACAAAAGAAAAAAGATAGCTTTCTCTCCAATGCCCGAAGTACTCCTTAACTTGATGTCTTATCAGCTTTGGTAAATTATTAGTTTTTCTACAAAGCAACTGCCGTCCGACGTCTCCAACATAAAAGGACTGCAATATGAATCGGTGCCCACAGGAGCAGGTACTGATTCCTATCCATAAAATAGACGGCGACGAATACGTTTAACGGCGCATTTTATGCTTCTAATGAGGTATTGTATTGTACTATTACAGGTTTTTTGCTTCTGACTTCTATAACTTTTGCAGTGAAATATTCGACGTAATTTACAACTCTATCCAAACGTGATGAAGATAAAATAATTTTAAACGACTTCATATTCTTCAACTGTTACAGTGGCGATAAAAGGTTTAAAACCCAGTGAATCAGAGACCTTTTAGATTAGCTTTGCCGTTTGACGGCTGCTTAAGGCGCTGTCCTAAGCGACTGTTTTGGTAAATGAGGGGGTAAAGCAGGGGAGGTGAAGGGAGCTTAGCTCCGTCTACTGCGGGGCGCCCCCCTTCATTCTCGTCGCGTGCGGCCGTATTCTGGCGACATCCGTATTCCAATATTTCAAAATCGCAAGCAAAACGTTTTAGCATATTGCATTGAGATACTGATATTAAAATTTATATTACATACATCAATCTGTTTGTACAATATAGGCATAGCGCAATTTTTGTTCTCAGTGCAGCCATGAGCAAAACTGGTTTACATTAGACGTTATAGGTATTAATAGTTGACGAAAGTAGGTAAATACCTACGTGCCGTAAGATGATAAAAATAATTAAGTCAGTTCCATGTATGTAGAGGCCATTATTATTTTTGTATAAAAATAGTGAAGCAATTCATAGAATACCTACATCTAATTCCATTCCTGCCAGTTTTCAAATCTGTTTTGCAATAAATTGGCTGTGACATACGGGCGGACAGACAGACAGACATGGCGAATCTATAAGGGTTCCGTTTTTTTAACTTTTGGCTACGGTACCCTTAAAACCACAATACTGCACTACTGAGCGCAAAAGCCGTATCTCAACTAAAGCGAGTTACGAGATAATTGAAGTTTAGTAAAAGTTGATATATTTTATTTATTTATGGATGTTTTATTGTTATTATAGGTATAATTATTATGGTAAAGGTTTCAAAATACGTCGCCGTTTTAGGGGTTGTGAGTGATTTAGGTCTCGAAGCCTCCCCTCACCATTTTCACTTGCCGGAAATACTTGATTTCCTCTGAAAAAAAATATCTCCAAACATCGGTGTGTATGGCACTGCCAACTTCCACATTCATTACACTAGTTTAATAAACTAAGGTTGACGAACTTGGACTGTTTTCGGATTAAGGGTCAAAAGAAAATCTAAGATAACCTATTTAGTTACTTATTACAGTCGCACCTATAATATAATAATATAATTATAATAATAATCTTTATTTGCAAGAACATTGTTACATAGATGGTAGATCGTCTTAAAATTAAATGTGTACATAATGTTCTGCCTAAATTGGGCATGCAAATGTCAATAGAAAAGACAAGTAGTTAAAGGCACATCATACATTCACATAATCTGTCTATTTATAATTTAGAAACTCTTTCACTGTATAAAATCCTCTATATATTAACCAACTCTTAAGGCTTTTAACAAATGTTTTATAGCGTAGGTCCTTTATATTGTTAGGTATGCAATTGAATATATATCCAGACATTGCAAAACAGTTCTTTTTGTAAAGTTCAGTCCTAGGAATTTTAGGCAAAACAATTCTGTCCGGATCCCTGGTGTTTCTCCAGTACATATCCTTCGCTTTAGTAAACAGATCTTTATTAAGTTTAACAAATTTGGCAATTTCAAATATATACATGCTTGGCAAAGTAAGTACCCGTAACTGTTTGAAAAGAGGTTTGCAGGATATCCAAGGTGCTACCCCACAAATTGCTCTTATGCATTTCTTTTGAGCAATGAAAGCCCTATTTACCTCAGTAGAATTGCCCCACAGAATCAAACCATAATTAAGGACGGAGGCCACATAACCATGGTATGCACTCATGACCGTGTTTTCTGACGAGATTCGTCTTAATTTAGCTAAAACATACACAAATCCATTTATTTTATTACACACTTTGTCTACATGTAACTTCCAATTAATATTTTTGTCCAAGACTATACCAAGAAACATTGTATGATCAACTTCCTCAATTACAAACCCATTATGCATTACGTTTAATTTTTTTGATTTACGCCCGTATGTGGTAAATTGAATATATTTAGTTTTTGTAAGATTAACATTTAAATTATTATCCCCCATCCAATTCACAACAGATTTAATAGATTTATTGATGTCAGAATTGTATAGAGCAATGTTATCAATGTCAATATTATTAGCAATGTCAGTATTATTTTCAATGTCAGCAGTATTATCAATGTCAGTATTATTTTCAATGTCAGCAGTATTATCAATGTCAGTCTTATTGTCAATGTCAATATTATTATCGATGTCAGTATTATTATCAATGTCAGTATTATGTTTCTTACAATGAGTGGCATATTTCTGGATGTCATTAGTTTTAGATGTAATAATTATTGAAATGTCATCGGCAAACAGAGTGCATGAATTTTTAGTTACATCTGGGAGGTCATTGACATACAACAGAAACAATAGCGGACCGAGAACACTACCTTGCGGTACCCCAGAATTATTAATTACGCATTTAGAACAAGTTACTTCTAGCTCTCCTATTTTACCTTTGTTATCATTTATAGTTCTTATCTCAACACATTGTTTCCTGTTTTCTAAATATGTTTTGAGCCATGTTAAAGCGGTGCCACGAACCCCGTATTGTTCTAACTTATAAAGTAAAATATTATGTGAGACAAAATTAAAAGCTTTTGTCATATCGAAAAATACCACAGCAGTGTCCCTACCATCGTCTACGTTATCTATGACATCTTTCATGAGATTAAAGCAAGCCATTGTAGTTGACTTACCTCTTTTTTTTGTTAATTTTTGTATTTCTGGTGGAACAACGTCATATGTTGTGTAATTATGACATTGTGGTTGCGTTTTTTTAGATTTTTTAATTGAAATTATGACATTTAATGTAATTATGACGTTGTAACTTCAACTTTTATTATTTTCATCAAACATTTTTAACGTAATTATGTGAAATTGTGTCGAAGTGCTTGCAATTACGACATCGTTGTTGCGATTTTTCGGAACTTTTTATTACAATAATTACATTCGATGTAATTATCATGTTGTAGCTTTTTTTTATTTTTTATTAAGCCATTTCAGTAATAAGTGGTAATAACAATTAGACGAAACTTATTGTGATTTTTTGTGCCATTCAGTTTTATTATAATGTTTTCTGTGATGCTATTTTTAAACCTTAACAATTAGATATTTAAGTAATAATAATTAGGTGAAACTTAATGTGATTTCTCTGAATCATTCCAAAATACCGTTATTACAAACTCTTATAATAAGAGATTTAAGATAAGAATTTCTATGAAGCTATTTTTTTAAACTTTATTTTTTATTAAGCCATTTCAGTAATAAGTGGTAATAACAATTAGACGAAACTTATAGTGATTTTTTGTGCTATTCAGTTTTATTTTTATATTATGTTTTCTGTGATGCTATTTTTAAACCTTAACAATTAGTTATTTAAGTAATAATAATTAGGTGAAACTTAATGTGATTTCTCTGAATCATTCCAAAATACTGTTATTACAAACTCTTATAATAAGAGATTTAAGATAAGAATTTCTATGATGCTATTTTTCAATGGTTGTAGTTTAAGTAACTAAGCAACTTATGTAGTTATATTTAGGTATTAATAATTAGGCGAAACTTATTGTGATCTTTGTGCCATTCCTTTTTACTTAGGTAGTTGTAAGATTGTTTGAGACGGAAATTGACCATTAATATTTAAGTAATTTTCTTTTTTTTTAACTAACTATCAGAAAAACCTTTATGACAGTTAGTACAAATAATGTAAGCTCGTCAAATAAATACAGAAGTTGATTAAAAGATAAATTGGTTTTATTTTGTCATAAAGTAGTTAATTTTATATGGACAAATATTGGGTAAATTACTAATTCTGATGGAATAATGACACAACTGCAGGTAACCTACTAAAAAAACATAAATTTTGTAAATAACATCGCTCATTTGGTGCAACATTGACGTAATTATGCTTTTTGTGTTTTTACAGGAAAGCGAAATAAAGATTAAATTTATTACCATTAACCATAATGCCATAATTACACAACATGTGACGTTGTTCCACCAGAAATACAAAAATTAATGTCATAATTACCGTTACGACGATGTAGCACTCAAACACGTTTACACTCAGCGGGGCTCCCCGCGCAACTGACCAATGTGACGCTGTGGTCGCAGAAACTCCACCATTTAGTGTCATTGCAACAACGACATTAATGCCATCTAGCGTAAATTATCCGTACTACAGTTCTGTCGAGTTTTTTCCGGGTGTAAATAGTCTTCACGTGAGTTGTGACATACATATCTCATTTTTTGAAAAAAGTGTAATTATGCCATTGTTGCACCAAATGAGCGATATGTTTGTATGGAAAAATAAAAAAAAAATCTTTCGCATCAAATATGTGTTGTTTCAAAGAAAATAAATATTAAAAGATATTTATTTATATTCATTTATCATTTATTAACGAAATACAGAGTTTACAGCTCATCAAAAGTTAGCTGTCTGCTACAACCCGGCAGGTTTTCTTTATTCCCATCGAAAGTTAAATGCAGTGTGTGAGGTGATAAGGCATCAATACTTATTATTTGCTGTTGTTCACGAGGCACAGTTTCATTTACTTTTCTTTTACTGGGTATTGTAGAAATTTCAAGCACTGATGAAACATGAAACATTTGCCTCTCCGTGATCTCGCAATGCCATCCCTTGAGCTTGACGAGAATCAACAATTTCATGCAACTGCCAATTCATATAAAACGCCACAAGCTTTTCTTTCATTTTCTTCTCCCAGAAAACATCATCTCTTTCTATAATTTCTATTTTTAGTGGTATACTTTCGCCACTCCACTCAGCAAATAAACACTTTTGTTTGCGTGTATGGTGGCGTTGCCCCTGAATTTGGTAATAATAATTACAATATTTGTTTAGACTAGTCAGTTCACGTTTTTATCATTTTTCCATATTTTTATTTTATTTGCTCTTATACTATTCTCCAGGCCATTCTTATAGGCAACTAAAGAACATTACATGTCCACAATCGTGTTTAGACCTATTAATCCATCTGGCGTGGCACCAATAAACGGATAATCCACAAAGCTCGATTGTTACATTGTCTTGCTTCGCCAGTTGTTGCAAAGCCAGTTGTTCATTTTAGACTCCATGCGCAACTGCTTTTACATTGCAAATATTTTATTTTTACAAAATAATTTTTACTAAGTTGGCTTTACTGCTGTTATTTCTTCTTTTTACCCCTATACCAAAATTTAAATCTGTCAACATATTCTTACGCAATTCGAACCAGTCACTGCTATCCCACTTGTAATTTTTGCTTATCACTACGGAATTTGAGTCAAATTTGTTAAAAAATTGTTTGGCATTTCTTGGCTAGCTCTTGAACAAATCGTGTTAGGAATGACTGCAGTCAAATGTGTGTAAGACGTTGCAGAACTGTTATCTTTAACTTCACTGTAATAACAATAAAGATAATGAGTTAGGTACTTTATTATTAAGAAAATTACTATATCTTGCGTTATAGGCATAGCAAACAAAGAAGTCACTTTCTTACTTATAAATGATTGATTTTAGAAATTAAAAGGATATTAGATGTACTGATACATACCTAATAGTTTATGAATAATCAAAGTTTTACCCGATGTACCTATGGTTTATGTTCACAACACAATAATACAACATTCGTTACCGCTTGTGTGCAGATTGCGGCGAGCCATATTAGCGCTGTTTATTGTTCGCCGTGGCAGCATCTTAGCGCTCCAGGCGCTCTGACAAGCTAATGAATTTGGAATACAAGTACATATAATGATTCGATTTTATGATATTACTCTTACAAAAATTTAAAACTGTGGCAGCTATGTATTGTGAGAATAATTTATATAATTATATTATGCATAATCGATCATCTATAACATAGTCAGTCATATAAGACTCTTAAGAAAATAATTTGTGTAAAAATGTTACCTACATATTTCATAATTACTTGGCCATGGATGAATGTCTATTTTATTACGACGCTTTCTTGTACAAATCCTTCGTAGAACTTTATTTCTCTAATTGTCCATATTTAATTCTTCTAATTATATATTTATAAGCACAGAAACAATAACACATTAAACGCAACAAGAGTATAAACTTAGGTCCTAATTATATGTGCCCATAGTTACATGAAAAGCCTATTTGATTCAAAGTATTCAGTCTATAACATAAAACATGAAATTACGAACTGAAATCGGCGTATTACAATAACAAACAGGTTTACGTAAAATTTCGTGCAGCGCAGACGCAAGCGACATGACCTATCTCTCACAGGGCTCATAGCCGAATGATGAGGTCTGGGCGGGGCGTAAACTAGCAACTGACACTCAGTACAGCGCTTATGCTATTAAGGTTTAAATTGCTGAAGCGTTTGATATTGATGGGATCTACCGAGCGTCAAAATCATAGACGTTTGGCAGATTTTATTTAATTTTACAAAATATACACGTATAATATGAAATTAAATTAGGTTATTCTTTAGTTCATTAGGTTTCCTACAATATTATTAAAAAACATATGTCAGCTTACGATCAAAATATTGCAAACAGTGAGACGAAAGATTATTTTCTGCCTCGATTTTGTGATTTTTTTACCGTGATTCTATTTAACATACATGACAAATTCTTTCAAAAGTCTTTTGTTCAGACTTTTGACTTTAAGCTCTATTTTTTGCTAGGTTGTAATATGTACCGTAATGGCTAGATGCGCGACGAAAAATAGGTGTTTCACGGCTTCTGAGGTATAACAGCGCCTTAAGGATTCAACTAGATTAAGTGCTGTATTCTCAAGCCACAATTTCAAGACAAGAAAAGAGAAATCAAAAGTACCCATAACCGACGCGCATGCATGATGAGGTTAATGAATGTCGAGGAAGCGAAAGAGGTATGTTTGAACCGAAGCATGTGGCGTTCCATAGTCTCTGCCTACCCCAATGGGAGATAGGCGTGACGATATAGATAGATAGATAGAATTTCAAGACAAATAAACTTAAGATTTATAGCAATCTAGAGCCTTCTGCCAAATTATCACTTAAGCTAACTCTAAAGCCCTAAGAGACAACCTTAATGGAGATCTTTGCATATTTAAACTTTACGCAGTTCAGTAATGTACTAGGTGTCACACTTTTCTTATAAAGTATCGCTGAAACTTTACACGTAAATTGCTGGAATAAATTTACCGTAAGCGATTGGATAAACTTACTACTAAGGATTTGAAGCTATAGTATAGTCCTAAATAAATAAATATCATCCAGAAACACAATAAAATATTTTATTGTTTGTCGTGTATTGTGCCTAGTAAGCAATTAAATGATTGTTGATGCTCTCCACAAGATGCAGCGGCGATCTTATTGGGACCACTTGAAGCGGTCAGATGCGAGTAACTTAAGATCGGTCTATGTGATTTTGAATAGGCTCTAGTCAATCAGTGGCCAAGCGCGCAACGCGTTGACAGAATTGACATGTCTTTCAAGAACTTAGACATGCGTTGTTTATTGTTTGTTGTGGAGAAAAATTTCCACTTTCCACGAAGAAACGACAGCTTTGTTTACCTGAAGAACTTGTAAAATAACTTTCAGTACAGCTTGTCAACTGAATGTTTCTTGAAATACCTACACAAACACCTATTATTGTGGTTTCACATACTCTTTCAATCACTTGTCAGGATTGATACACATATAGGATGTGATAAGGTATAAATCTATTTTCGTTGATAGTACACGTGTAATCGTTATACTCGTGTCTGGTGTATAAAAAAAACATGAGTAGTACCTACTAGAAACTTGACCTCGATAAATATGTAAATAGGGTAAAATAATACGATTAATCTCCTGAGACAAGAACTGGGACGGACACGTTCCCACTGAAGTGTGCTAGGAATAAAAATAAAAATAAATAAAAATCTTTTATTTTCTTTAACCACATCAAAATATCTAAATTTAAAGCTGGGGCTTCCTTTTAGGCTTCAAGGCCTGTGTCAGGAAAGCTCCGCTCCTCCAACACGTACATACATAGGTAACCATGATGTTATGATCTAACAAGTATTTTATTTTGTTTCCTTACAACTAATTGATAAAATAAAATTAAACATGTGTGTATGTATGTGTGTGTGTGTCTGCGTGTATGTGTGTGTGTGTGTGTTTGGTCGGATGTGTCCAAAGATATATAAATATGTATATATAAACATATAAATATATATTATATTTTTTATTTATTTATTTATTATATACATAATGTGTAAATAAGTATGTCTTTATGTAGGTGATACATGTTTATTTAAATTCTGTTTGCAGTAGTTGCTCAGTTTCCTCATCATTTTTTATTTCTAGCCAATATGTTACATGTTTTTTGATCTCATAATATGATTTACTGTAAATATCTAAATGTTTATTTATAAAGTTATATAGTTGAGATGAACGTGTACTATATTGCCTACTGGCAAACGTGGTGGAGATGCTAGGTACCTGCGCTACAACATGCTTTCGTCTTTTACTGTAATTAGTAGGATCATAAGGTAAGGTCTTATGTTTTCCTAACACAGTATATTAAATGTACAGTTTTCTTACTGAGAGCAATTTCGTCATTTGAAATAATTCTTCGGTAGGGAATGAAATTTTTTTGAAATACATGATTTTAAGTAGACTCCGTTGAGCGCGTTCCACTTCTATAAAATTAGTTTTGGCTGCACCACCCCATACAGGGATGCAATAAGCCAGCACAGATTGTGCTAAAGAAATATATGTTTCTTTCAGTATATCTCTATTCGTTTGCCCTGAACCAGAAATTGTTCTTGGAATTACATGTCTTAGTGTCTTAAAAATCCAAATTAACTTTCTGATTCTTTGAGCAACGTGTTCGAGATGTCTATACCATGAGAGTCTCTGGTCCAAAAATACTCCTAAATATTTTATTTGGGTAACTTTCTATATAATTGGGCAGGTACAGTTAGATCTATATATATCTTTATTACAACTATGCAATTTAATATTAAGGTCATGAATTGGTTGCGAGTTATTATAAACAGAGCAACAAATGTAGTTGGTCTTATCTGCGTTTAAAGTAAGTATATTGTTGCGCAACCATTTCCCTAAAATCTCCAAGCCATGCTCTGCACTTGCCCTGACAACATCCCAGGACCTGCCAGCGAATACAACAGCAGTGTCATCGGCATATGTGAAAATGTTTGCATCTTTGATGGATATATTGCACAGATCATTATTGTAAATCAAGAACAAGGTCGGCCGAGGACACTACCTTGGGGAACGCCGTATGACACCTCTGCCACCTCGCTGACACAATCCTCCAATTTCCCCCTTTGTTTTCTGTCAGATAAGTAATTTTTGAAAAGATTGTGTGGAGTCCCTCTAATACCAATCTTCTCTAGTTTGTGTAAGAGGATGGGGAGAGAGACAGTATCGAATGCTTTCTTGAGGTCTAGAAAGACTGCAATGCTTTTGTACCGTTTATCAAGCTGTTCAGTAACTAGTGAGGTTAATGCAGTTATCGCATCCTCAGTCGATCTTCCTCTCCTAAAACCATATTGCGCTGCTGAAAGAATATTAAATTCAGTTAAGTAATTAAGCAACCTTGTGTTGATTAGTTTTTCCATGATTTTAGAGATAGCTGGCAATACGGAGATAAGCCTATAATTATTAATACTGTCTCTATCCCCGCCCTTGTAGACTGGTGTAATAATTGACTCCTTGAGGGGTATTGGAAAAATGCCCTGGTCAAAGCAGAGATTAGCAAGGTGTGTTATTATAGGTACTATTTCAGACCTAGCCATTTTTAAAAAACTAATTGGTATATTGTCCCACCTAGGAGCGCTATCAGATTTTAAATTTATAAGCACATTATTTACTTCTTCGTGGTTTGGGTGTAGTAGGACGAAGGAGTTCAGTTGAGAAGGCAAATTTCGCAAATACTCCTGAGAGTGGAAGTCATTATTAGTTCTTTGACTAATATTTTCAGCGAGGTCCTTTCCAATTTTTACGAAATAATTGTTTGCAAAGTTCGCTGAAGACATGGGGGATGATTTCAGATTTCTTAATTCCGTATTAGTTTTATTATTTTTATTTGAGTATGTTATATTTTTAATAGTTTTCCAGAGTAATTTATTGTTATTTTCAGTTTTAGTTATCAAATCTCGTTCATATTTTTTTTTTTTTTTTTTTTTTTTTTTTTTTTTTTTTTTTTTTTTTTGCTCTGTGGCAACACTAAGGCTAACAGCTGATCCGACCTTCTCCCGTATTTTTTACAAATTAAAATATAAAATAATAGTATAATTAAAGCTAAATACAAGTTAATCGCTTAATAAATGTGTTAATTGTAATAATCTGTAAACGTATTAGTGCTTTATATGAAAATAAGGTGAGTTTATTGTGTTTTTTTTTTGACAAACAATCTATCGGTAAAACTTGCATTGTCATTTTACAAACAGGTATAACTTTGTAACTACTATTTAAAATCAACTTATACGTATAAAATAGTTTTAATTAGTATATTTCTGAATAAAAAGTGACTACAAGTTCCTATATAACCACATACAAATAGTAAAAATTCATAAACATAACCTAAGCCTTGTTAGTTGGTTACACAACTTTGAACGAGATCAGCTGTTCTTTCAATAATATTTAGCTTTAAACCCTACTATTACTACGTATTTCAATTCTCTTCTTTACTTTTGAATAACACTTCCTTTAAACTTCTTGTATTTTCTCTTTTCACTATGATTATGACTCGTAAAGCTTTGGCTCGCCAGGAAGAGTCTAAACTCCAACTAGCTTTAAGTGAATTAAAGACCTCTAAGGAGTTGTGTAACAAACTGATAGAGGAAAGAGAAGATAATGAGAAAGAAATGTTGAACTTATTGGAAAAAAATAAGAACTTAAAATGTGAAATGGCTCAGCTACATACTCAATTCTCTGATGCCATGAGTGCTCGGGATGGACTCCAGCTCATTGTGGACGGGTTTGCCGAGTGTAGCTCACAGTACGAACTAGCACTTGACCGTATTCAGTTTCTAGAAAAACAGTTACATGAGGCAAATAATAGAATAAGACATCTAGAATTCACCCAAGAACAGATCACTACCTCGGCAAATCAAAGTCTGTTCGATGAGCTGGTGGTTCATGCTCCATGCATGATTACTGACATAAATAATTCTAAAGCATTGTTTCCAAATAGTCTCTCAGTGTGCAAAGAATCAAATAATTCAATAAAATTGATTAGAGGTAGTAGGAATAGAATTAAGAAATATGTCAAAATAAATAAATTCATAAAAAAGACCCAAAAATTAGTTCACAGGCAAAAGTTTTTCATAAAAAATGTTAAGCTCAACAGAGAAAGATTATTTGCTCTTGAAAAATTAGAAAATTACTCACAGAAATATCACCAAAATAATTTGAAACATAAATTAGAAATAAATAATTTGCAGGTAGAATTGAATAATCTTAGTGACAAATTAGTATCAATGACAAATAAATATAAAAGCTCTGAATTACAAATGAAAGAGTACATATTGGCAATGAATGAGCTGGTGTCGTCAAATAGTAATGAGTGTTCACAACAATTGAACAATGACATCCCGTTCAACCTCCAACGCTCACCATCTTGTTCAGTGTCAACATGTGACCCTGTTTTATTTAATACTTCTGTAAACAAACCAAAGTCTAAATGCATTACTAAACATACTTTAAATAAATTAGAAAATAATATACTAGAAAGCAAAACTAAATTAGAAAACAAAAATAAAGTGATAATATTTAGTGACGAGATTGGAAAAGGTATGGGTCAGTTTTTGGCAAACACATATAGTGACGGATTAGTGATAAATTACTGTATGCCTGGGTTAAGTTCTATAGCCATTTTAGATAAAATTATCAGTTCTAATTTTGCCCAGGATACAACTCTACTGATTCTACTTGGTAAAAGAGGATCTTTAAATAAAAAACTATTATATTTTTATTACAGTAAATTAAGTGAATTAAATTTAAATAAAATTATTATGCTTACTTTACCCTTTAGTAAATTGTTGCCACAGAAAGAAAACAATATTAGACATAATCTTAATACAAATCTTTGTACATGGTCTTATAACAATAAGCAATTCCATGTATTTGACTCTAACAATTATGTTAGTAAAAGTTTATATTTGACGCAAGATATTTGCTATCTGAATTCCTTTTTTAAAAGACAGCTAGCAGCTTCGCTAGCATATTGTATTAATATTTCAGCCAAGAATTTGGCTAATAAACCTGTTGCTCCTATACAGCAACTAAATGACATTCATAATAATTCAGCCAATATTTTGGCTACACAACTTGACATGTCAATTAATTTAAATTAAATAGTACGACAATAGAGAGTACCTCTTGCAATTTAGACACTTCAATGAATAATAAACCAGAAAGTACAAATAAGACTAATTCAAATAATTATAAGGCTGGGCATTCACGAGTTATAAAACTAGTTCATCAAAATATTCAAGGAATGTTGAATAAAGATTTAGAAATTGAATTGTTCATGAACGGTGAATACATTGACATTTTGTGTTTAACAGAACATTGGCTTAAAGATTACCAGTTCATGTGCAACTTCAATAACCACTTAGTTGGTAGTTCGTTCAGCAGACAAAATGCAATACATGGTGGATCGTTGATTTTAGTTAATAAAGAACTTAAATTTAAGAATCGTTGTGACATTGTGAATTTTTCTGTTGAACGGACAGTTGAAATAGCCTGTGTGGAGTTGGAGCAACTTGTTGTATTAAGTGTGTATAGACCACCATCGTCCATTTATGATAATTTTGAAACTATCATGGATGATGTACTACGGAAGCTATGTCAACATAATAAATCAGTACTTGTGTGTGGTGATTTTAATATTAATTTACTAGAACAGTCTTTGAATAGCCAAAAAATTAAAAATTTGTTCAAATCATATAATCTAGATTGCTTATTTTTGGAACCCACCAGGATAACTTCTACCACCTCTACTTGTATAGATAATATATTTACAGATATAATACCAATGAGCAAACAAATAATTAACAAATTGACATCTGATCATTGTGGACAATCAATAACATTCGCTACGCAGTCTAAAAAAGTAGGTAGTAAAGAATTGACTGTGGTGCCAAAAACTTTGCGTCGTCTCGAGGGACTTAAAGATAGACTCACAGACACACTACCATATTTGTGCTATAATGAAGATCCTAATGAGTTGTACAATTCTTTCTTTAACATGTACTGTACTATTTTCAACTCTATCTTTATCCCTAAGAAGATCTCAGTTGTTGGTACTTCAACCTTCAGTGAATGGGCAACCACTGGAATTTATAAAAGTAGAAATAGGCTTTATGAGTTGTATGAACAGAAAGTTATTAAGAAAAATGATGAACGATTTTGTAAATATGTAAGTAATTATTCTAAATTATTCAAAAAGATTTGTCGAGAAGCAAAGACTCTTTATTTAAAATCTAAAATTAAAAATAGTGAAAATAAAATAAAAGCAACATGGGACATTATTAACAATGAGACTGGAAGAGTCAAGAATAAAAATAAGGACTACATTCTTCACTTTGATAACAAAGTATTCAAATCAGATTTTGAGGTTGCCACAGCATTCGAAAATTTCTTTACAGACATTCCAGTCTCAATTACAAAGTCCCTGAACTCGTCTCCTAATGATGCCGAACTTCTATTAAAACAAAATGTCAAAATGTGTACCATAGGATTTAGTTTTACTTATATTACCGAAAGAGATATTGTTAAAACTTTTAATACACTTAATTTTAAGAAAACAAGTGATTTTTGGGGTAACTCTGTTGTGATTACGAAATCCATAATCAATTCAGTAGCACCTGAACTTGCAATAATTTTCAATAGATGCATTGACTGTGGTGTGTTTCCTGATCTAATGAAAATTAGTAAAATAATTCCATTATTTAAATCAGGTAGCACATCTGACCCCACTAATTATCGGCCAATATCTGTGCTACCCACTTTTAGTAAAATTTTTGAAAAGTTAATTCTAGACCAGCTCCAAATTCATTTTAATAATAATAAACTGCTTCACAGTAAACAATTTGGTTTTACTAGGGGTCGCTCAACTACCGATGCTGGTGTTGAGCTTTTAAATAGTATTTTCGATGCTTGGGAGGAGTCGCATGATGCTCTAGGAGTTTTTTGCGACTTATCTAAGGCATTTGATTGTGTTTTTCATGAAACATTGATCAGGAAACTACATCACTATGGAGTTAAGACCACTGCTTTAGATCTTTTAATTTCGTATTTAAGTAACAGGATACAGAGAGTAGATGTTAATGGAAAACGTTCTATGGGTTCAGTGGTCACAATGGGAGTGCCGCAAGGTTCAATTCTTGGTCCATTCCTTTTTCTTATATATATTAATGATCTGCCATATATTATGAAAAACAATGAAGAGATAGTGTTATTTGCTGATGATACATCACTTATATTTAAGCTAAGACGACAGCAATCAACTAATGACGATGTAAATGACGCTCTCTCTGAAGTAGTTAATTGGTTTAGTGCTAATAATTTACTTTTAAACGAAAGAAAAACAAAATGTATTAGATTTTCCACACCTAACGTAAAACAAGTTGAAACCAATATACGGATGAATGGAGAAGAGTTGGATCTTATAGATAACACCGTTTTCTTAGGCATAACTTTAGATTCTAAGTTACAGTGGGGCCCACACATAAGTAAGTTGTCGAATAGACTTAGCTCTGCAGCGTACGCGGTTTATAAGATTCGTCAGTTAGCTGATATAGATACAGCCAGAATAGTATATTTCAGTTATTTTCACAGTATAATGTCATACGGCATTTTATTATGGGGCAATGCAGCTGACATTCAAACAGTGTTTGTACTGCAGAAGCGAGCTATTCGTGCAATTTACAGTCTTGGATCAAGGCATTCTCTGAGGGAAAAATTTAAGGAAATTAAAATAATGACTGTCGCATCTCAATACATTTATGAAAACTTGATATACGTTAGGAAAAATATAAATATGTTTTCGAAAATAAGCGACATGCATAGTATAAATACACGAAATAAAAATAAACTAGTGCTACCTTTAACTAGACTGCAAAAAATCAGTAACTCGTATAAGTGTCAAAGTATACGCTTCTACAACAAAATTCCAGGCAGTATTCAGGCATTAAGTTTAAATAAGTTCAAAGTATTTGTTAAGCAGAGTTTGTGTTCCAAAGCGTACTACTCAGTAAAAGATTACTTAGAAGACAAGAATGCCTGGGGTTGAGTTTCTCCAATTTACACGCAGGCTAAAATGTCATGTAAATAGTATAAAATTATGAATATTTGACATTTGTAATTTATCTATTTTGTTATTATTTATATTCTGACATTCTAAAATGACATCAGATTATTTTTATTTACTTTTATAGTAATTATTGTATTATGCTTTTGACATTTCCAAATTGACATTCAATTATTTTATTTATGTTTGACATTTCCAATAACTCAAGTGACATTTAATAATTTTATATAATTATAATTTCTTTTTTTTTTGACATTTTCAAATTGACATTTAATTATTATTATTTATTTAGTGACATTTTAATTAGATGACATTTTATTGTATAATTTTTTATATTATTGTTTACAACATGTACTCAACCTTATGATAAAATGTAAGGAGCAAGTACAATGCGGGAATTAGTAAACTTTTCAACTAATATTAGTGGCAACCTGTCTGGTGGCTTAGGCTGGCATGCTTATGCATACACCTACTGATGGCGTGGAGGCATAATGATTCAGGTCGTGCTGGCTCCCTCAATCAAGGTTGAGCCGTACGATGGCTGTTGAATGCGGGCCATCAGCGGGCTGAGTCAGTTATAAGCGTCAGATGATATCCTGCATTGTACTCGCATCTAAACCTATTATGTCTGGACTTCAAAAAAATATAAACGAAGAGATGAAATGACAAAAAAAGCAATGACTCTGAGTTTGTTTCGGCCTTTCTTCTCAAGAAGTCATTTAGCTAGGAAAAGCCGGCTTCATCTAGAATAGGGTTTTGACATGTATAAGTGTTGTAAACAACCAAAATGCAGAAATAAATATGTCTTTATGTCTTTATGTCTTTATGTCTTTAACTTTTTTTATAAGATTGTTGCAGTAATTCCTATACCTGACATAAATAATTTTATTAGTTTCATGGTATGGATTAGCTTGTAATTTTTTTTTGTAATTTGTTTCTATTCCTTATACACCGCAGTAAGCCTGGTGTCATCCAAGGCTTTATCATACGACAGCTTTTGGGTATGTTAGTAGTAACTGTACATTCTTTTAACGATTCAGATATTTTAAATATGAGTAGTTCTATTAACTTTGTTGGATCATCACTATACAAAAGTTCAGCACGATTTTTGGTCTTTAGTTGTTCAAGAGCTTCATTATAATTTATAGTTTTCTTAGTTTTGGTTGCAATTTGTTTATAATTATATTTAGATAGACATAAAAGCGTAGTATAATGATCAGTCGTACTGGTATGTAATATGGCAATGGAAGCAATTACTTTTGTTTTATTTATTTTTAACATGAAATGGTCCAAACAATTTTTATCTCTCGTTGGTAAAGTGTGCCCCGACAGTATACCATGTGCGGACAATATATTTAAATAATGTGATCTATTCTTATGTTCATAGTAGGTTTCGTTTGACTTAAGTGTGATGTTAATATTTATATCTCCCGCAACGATTATATTTTTATTCGTGGAACTAAGTGCATCTAGGTGAGTGCTTAGAGAGCTTATAAAGCTTTCCGCATTTGTGTTTGACGGTGACCTATATATACAGAGGATTATGTTATTTAGTACATCAAGTTGCAGACAGGACGCTTGGCAGAGATTAATTTCCGTTATTTTATGTTTTAATGTATTTTTAATATATACAACTACACCGTCGCGCGTCGTTTTGATTTAATTGACGCCGAGTAAAATAAGATTGATAATTTTGCAATTGAGGAATGTTTTTGTTCTCATTGATTCTACATTCTGTGAGAATTATGATATCGGTCTGGAATGTGATACTAGATAACGTTAGAAGAAAGTCATCAAAATTGCAGTATATGCTTCGTATATTTTGTGACACTACGGTGAAGTCGTTGCTTTTTACGTGTAAATGCTTATTTAGATCCGTTAAATCACATTCAAATGAACGCGCAATTTCTAGTTTATCTATTTCGTTCAGTTTTTTAATTGTATCAGTCATTGAAATTATAAACAAAAGTATAATACATTATTTTAGTAAATACAAGTTGAGGATAAGTAAATATAAGATATGCTAGAATGTACATTAACATACATATATGTTCTTTATTATTATGTTTTAGTTTATTTAGTTGAGTAGAGCGAATATTAAATGTGGGTATATATGTCATAGCGTCCAGGTGAATATATGTGTTGGTACTGTTTGTGTATGTTGTTTGTAGATTATATACAAAGCACGTACATTTAATTAACATTGTGTGAGGATATATAAACATGATATTAAGTAGAATATATTTAGGTATAAAAGTGTGTTCTAAAGGATTATTTTTATTTAATTGCATAGACTGTACATGTTTTAATGTAAACATTATAGAATTCGGGTGTTGGTATGTATGTGTGTTTGTGTAAGTCTTTTGTAAATTATATATAGAAAACATAAAAATAGTGGGCGAGCCGTGTTTAAGTGAACTGTAGTGTATATGTGTGAGTGATGTGTGTGAGTGTAGATACATAATTAAATAAAGTATGCAACGTATATCATCTAATAACAGTGAAGTGCATAGCCAGTTTACATAGACATTTTTGGTATTTTCTAATAGAAATAGGTGCATCGTAATACAATATTTTGTTAGCGAGATGCTATCAGAACACAATTCATAATTATATGTAAACAAAACAAAGAGCATATAACAAAAAGTAAGCAATAAGTAATATACAGTTAATCCATACACGAAAATCGTTAAGCAAAACAAGACGCTTTTATCAAAATCTAGTCAGTCTCCTAATGATAGGTGATGTACCTGTTCCTTACTTATAATATGTAGGTATAATAGGTGATTGCTCATTTCTACGTACATATACTTTTCCATAATTTGTCCAGCAAAACTTATAATTCTTGGATTTCGATAAGTCTCGAGCCAGGTAAAATAGACGAGCAGCCTTAGACGTGAGATGTTCCGAGAGGAATACAGGACAGTCTTCGTGGGTTTTAAATCCTAGGTGTTTTGCACATAATTTCAATTTATTTTTCACGCTGAAAGATTTAGCCATCTTGAGAAAATCATTCTTTATTAGTGCCGAACATGTTTTAATAACAATAGGTGTATTCGTTTGATCGAGTTTTTTGCTTCGGACTCTATATATATCTTTGATATCATTTTTTGATATTTTACAGTCGATTGTATCCGAGAGGCATGTGATCATATCGATTAGGTCCTGTTTATTTTCATTTATCTTTTTAGGGACATTTTTGATCTCAAAATTCGTTTTCCGATTTCCTATTTGCAAATCCTCTATTTTATTCTCTAAAAACAATATATATTCTCTATTTTCCTTTTCATTATTTTGTAAAACAGTAATTTGTTTTTTAAGCTCCTCGTTTTGAGATGTTAAAAAGTTTATAGCACTTTCGATGTTGTGATTCGACTGCTGTATATCTTTAAGGGTTGACTTAAGGTCGGATAGTTCTTCTTTACAAGATGAGTTGTAGTATGTAAGTAGTTTTCTGATCTCCTCCTTAAATTCATGAAAGCTATCTTTCGTTACATGTTCCGGTCTATAAGAGCGTTGAGTAATGTAATTCGGGGGTGTTGACTGGTTATTTAATTTATCTTCCTCCGAGAAACTAATTGACATTTCGGGGTCAGTTACATTCGCATTTAGTTTATTTTCCATAGTGTACTAGGCTCGCAGAAGCGTAAAACAGGTAGCAAAAGCAGAGTATGATACGTGTAGTGCGTGGGCGGGGGCAATAGATGCGCCGGCGACGGGGTGTGACCTTGGGCGGGGTCGCAACTACCAGTAGCGTTAGTGAAGGGCGTGGCTAATGACCTCACCTCAATGTGGTGTGTGTCAATCGTAGCAGGCGTAGTTCGCAGTGGATGCTCAGGTACCAGGCGCGCAGATTCCGCAGCTTTTGCTTCACTATCTTCTAAATGTTTATGCACTCCTATTATTTGTCACGATTTTATGCGTTAAATTGATTTAATATTGTTTTATTTATAAAATGTAACACTCTGGATACACGTTAGCACCTTACGGCGGTCCGGGGGGAAGAGGAAGAGGAATTATTGTGATTAATAACAGAAACGACTTTACTTCGCGAGTACATGTTTATTAATATCATTCGCCTAGTTACATGGTTCAGCTACGTATTTGGACAGATACATGATCTATTATTAATAAAGCACCTTAAACATTAAGCATATTGTTATAATAGAACATACCCACTTCACCTCCGGGGGTGAAAGAAAAAAAAAAAGAGATACACATTTTTTTTTTATGCCATAAATTTCTTAGTCCTATTTTTATGTACTATATCTATTTTCTTATTTCTAATAATTTTAACATTTGGTCCAATATCTTCTAGTACCACAAATGGGCCTTCATACAATTCGTCAAGCTTGCTGCCAGTTTCAGATTTTATTAAAGCTCATCTTTTTTATATAATACAGGGTTAATAGTTTTATCATATTCATCTTTCCTATGATATTTACTTAAAATTAGTTGATTACGAGCGTCTTTATGCGCCACTTGCAACCTATATCTAAGTTCATTACTATAATTTTCTGGGTTATATATTGGTTCTACAGTATTTAAACTTATAGGAAGATTACAGAGTCTACCGAACACTAGTTCGAATGGTTGATATTTAGTTTCATTATGGACGGTGGTGTTGAAACTGAAACACCAGTAAGGTAGCCAATAAGTCCAAGCTTCTTTATTTTTGTTACAGTGTATACGTAAGAAGGATCCTAAATTTTTATGCGCGTTTTCTAACGCTCCGATCGATTGATGGTGATATGCGGTAGAACAAATTTTATCAATCTTAAATAATTTACAGACGGCTAATGTTGAAGACATGAATTCAGCACCCCGGTCGGTAGCTATAACTTTGGGGATGCCGTACCGTAGTATAAAATTATTAACTAACGCCCTAGCAACACTAATAGTTTCTTTATTCTTTAATGGGTAGGCTTCGATAAATTTACTTAGTTCGCATTGTACTGTAAGGATATACATATTATCTTCATGATCACGTGGTAATGGACCTACTATGTCCAGAAATATTTTTTCGAAAGCATATGTAGCTGTTGTTGTTAATGACATAGGTTCCTTGACGTATCTACAATGTTTAGATTTTTGACAACTTGAGCATCTTTTCCCGAATTCCCTGACATCAATTTCGAGACCTGGCCAGAAAAAACGACGTTTTATGTTGTTAGCCATTCTTCGCACGCCAGCATGGCCAATACTCGGCAATAAATGAAAATCATTTAATATATGTGATTTATCCTTATCGTCTATGATTCTAGTAACACCTCTTATTATATTTATACGTGGCCCAGACCAATTTATGGTCGACCTTATTTCATTAATTATATCTCTTATAAAAACTTCATTTTCCTTTTCTTTGACAATACAAATCTCTTTAATATCTAATTGCTTACAAAATTGACTCAAGTTTGCGACAAACTCGGCTCGCGACATTTGACCTTTAAACTTGAGGTTAATATATAACGTTTTTCTACTTAATGCAAAAGCAAAGCACCCATTTTCTTCTATTATTTCGTTTCTTTTTCTTAGAATATCAAGTTCATCTCCATTCATAAACATCATCTCTACTGCATACCATGGCTTCCTTAATAACTCCACAACGTTTGGTTTTTTAATCCGATTGTTTGTGGATTTATTAAGGAAAGGCATAACATTCAATATCTCATTCTTTCTGTCAGTCTCAGCCTCATTCTCAACTTCTATTTTCTTATTTGTGCCCTGGTTAGGACAGTCACGAGTTGCTCATTGTTACATTTCAGGTCATTTGACGTAATACTAATCCTAGATAAGGCGTCGGCGCTGACGTTTTCGCTTCCTTTCACATATTCTATTTGAAAATCATATTCTTCTAATGCTAGTCTAAATTTTTTTAATCGGCTTGATGGATCTCTCATTCCAAACAGGTATACCAGGGGTCTATGATCAGTTTTTATTGTGAAACGTCTACCATACAGATAAGGCCTGAAGTATTTAACACTCCAAACTATAGCTAGAAGCTCTTTTTCTACAGTTGGGTAATTGACTTCTGCTTGATTTAATGGCCTGCTAGCATATGCAATAGGTTTCATATCTTTGTTACTTAAGACCGAGCCAATAGCTATGCCTGACGCATCTGTTTGAAGAATAAATTCGTTATCTGATGAAAAATCTGGGTAACTAAGAATTGGGGGTGATATCATAGCTAATTTTAGCGATTCAAACGAATTTTGACATTGACTATTCCAAATAAATGGTGTGTTTTTTCGACATAATTTATTGAGTGGAATAGTGATTTCTGCAAATAAAGGTATGAATTTCCGGTAATAATTACAGAATGCTACAAATCTTCTTACTTCGTCTTGGTTTTTTGGAAGGGGATAATTTTGAACCACTGAAACCTTTTCCTGATCAGGTAGAATGCCTTGAGAGAAAATGACATGACCAAGGTACGGTATTTCTTTCTTTAGAAATTGGCATTTCTCAGGGTTTAATTTAAGATTGACTTTCCTGAGTCTTTCAAATACATCCATTAAGTTTTTATTGTGGATTTGTAAGGTCCTTCCCATAACTATAAGGTCATCTAAGTAAATAAAACATTTACCAAATGTCAATCGTGACATAGCTATGGACATTACTCTGCTAAAAGCACTAGGTGAAATTTTTAAACCCATAGGTAGACGTTTCATTTGATACTGCCCTGAATTTGTAGAAAACGCTGTATATTTACGATCCTCTGGGTTAAGAATTACCTGATAATAGCCAGAATATAAGTCAAGATGTGTAAAATAAATAGAACCTGCAAGGGAAACCAGAATATCTGTTATGTTTGGAAGTGGAAACTTGTCATCTTGAATGTTTTCATTAAGTTTCCTGTAGTCCACAACTAAACGCCACTTTTTTTTTCCATTGTTATCACATTTCTTTGGAACTAACAATATTGGACTTGACCAAGCACTTTTTGTTTCCTCTATAATGTCATCTTTAAGTAAAGTTTCAATTTGCTTTTGAATTTCAGGTCTAACAGATTGTGGAAGTCTATAGGGTTTGACATACACTGGGCTTACGTTAGGTTTTAAAGTTATTGATTGTTGGTAAATATTTGTTGTACTTAGTTGGTCACCGGGCAAATGGAAAATGTCTGAATATTTCCTACAAATCAGGTCTATTTTATTTTTTTCCTCTAAATTTAAGTGGTCTAATTTTAAAAAAGATGACAAAACATTCGCTCGATCAGCACTTGATTTGTTTTTGTTAAAACTATAGATATCATAATCACTTAACGAATAGATTTCAGGAGTAAATCTTGGTAACTTTATAGGATTATCACTGACATTTAATATTTTAACAGGAATTTTACCGTCTTTTATTCTTACAATAGCACTACCTAAATATAAATCCTTGCCTAACTCTTTTGTACAAATCACGCAATCACCTTTCAAATCCTGGTTTACAGCTATATAATGTAAAGACTCACTACGTGCGGGGATATCTAAAAAAGAATTGGTATAATCTGGGGTTTCGTAAATTGGTACGAAGCATTCATGCCCTCTGCATATACACACATCAACAAAGTCTAGGGATATCTTAATCCTAAATTATTTACGAGTTTATAGTTTAGAACCTTGTTAGTTTCCACAAAAAGTTTAAATACAGATTAAAACCTCTTTTATTCTATTTTCAAAATTTGAACATGGAAAGAAAAAAAACAAAATAATAAACAAAATATGGCGGCAAATTTGCTAGTAATTCGTTACATTAAAGAAAGTTAAAACTGTTTCATTATAATTATTAATGAAAAGGGTTTTTAATTGTTTTTCTTTTTTAATTTAACGTGACGTACGAACTTTAAAAGTCATGTCACGTCGTCATTTGAGTCCAGATGAAATGTTACGAGCCGTGGGCATGTTAGAAAATGGTGCAATTCAACGCGTCGTTGCTGAGGCCCTACATACCAGTCAAAATGTGATATCAAGGTTGTGGTCACGTTATCGCAGTACTGGAGATGTGGCCGAACAGCACACAGGTAGATATCGTGTTACTACGCAGAGACAGGATCGATTTCTCCAAATGACCGCCAGAAGACAACCCAATATCACAGCGCTGCAACTAGTGCAAAGGCTCCAGGAGGACCACCAGCTGCTGGTAAGCGACCAAACCGTGCGAAGAAGGTTACATGAAGTTGATCTTCATGCTCGAAGACCATTGCGTGTTCCAGCATTGCGACGTGGCAATCGCGGTCGGCGGCTTTCGTGGGCTCGGGAGCATTTACCATGGAGTGACGAACAATGGTCTTTGGTGCTGTTCACCGATGAGTCCCGGTTTGGGTTTCACCCGGATTCACGAAGAACACGCGTTTGGAGAGCTCCAGGGAGAGTTAGCCGTCTACGGCACCCTCAGGAGGCCCACCCATACCAAGGCGGGACAATCATGGTGTGGGCAGGAATTCGTCTTGGCGGACGAACCCAACTCGTTTGGATCCAAGGCAGCATGACTGCACAAAAATACCACGAGGAGGTAGTAGAGCCCGTTATTGTCCCACACAGAACTCAAATAGGCCATGAATTTCTACTCATGCACGATAATGCTCCTTGCCATACGGCGCGGCTGGTATCGACCGCTCTCCGAGAGCACGATATTCAAGTTTTGGATTGGCCTGCACAGTCGCCCGACTTAAATCCTATCGAGCATGCCTGGGACATGTTACAACGAAAAGCTTTGAGAGATTTTCCACCAAATTTGACGACTGAACAACAACTTTACGAACACTTGCAAAGGACATGGGACCTCATACCGCAGCAAGACATTGACAATTTAATTTTAAGTATTAACAATCGATGTCGATGTGTAATCAATGTAAGAGGTGGCAACACTGATTATTAATGATTAGATTTTACAAGATTTTTTCCATTTTTATTAAAATTAATAGTTTTTTAAGAAGAAATGTTTGTTGTTATCATACTAATTTTCCATGATGATTAAAAAAATTAATTTTTTTATTTAAAACAAAAAAAAACACGAAATGTTTTGTATTTTTATTAAAGACCTTAAAATAATCTATGATTCTTCTATTTACTGTATCAGAAAATTCTTCATAGATTTTTAGATATTTGATGAAATATAAAATATCCCTAGACTTTGTTGATGTGTGTAGTTTTAAAGTATTTGTTTTTAAACAGATACTTGACCCATGGCTACATAAAAAATCTAAATAATACCATCAACTTTTAATGGTAAATTATTGAAAATATGGAATTTATGATAAAATGATGCACCATCAATTATGGATAAAGTGAGATAGACGTGCCCCTGTGATTGTACTTGACCACCTATACCATTAACTATTGTGTTTTCTTTATAACCTTTAATGTTCTGAGGCACTATTTCACTTTTAATTACTGACAGCGACGCGCCAGTGTCTAATAAAAAATAAAACTTACGATTATTCACAATAAAGTGTACTAATTTACTTCTACTGTCACATGCATATATAAAGTTTTTAATTCCGAAAAAACTGCGTCGGCTCAGTACTTTTGTCAGTTACGTCACTAGAAGAGGTTTGAGCCTCTGTGTCAATTTTTGTAATAGGTAGTGACACGGGATTTACATTTCCTCTAGTACCTCTAAAAAATCTGCCTCGGTGAGCATAAAACGAACCTCGCTCCTGCTGATCGCCACGAGTAGGATATTGACCCCTTACAAAATATCTATGGTTGTAAAATTCACGTCCTTGTGTCTGCCTCTGGTTGGGATATAAGTTGTTAAAATAATTTCGCCTACCTCTAAATCCGCGCATATTTGAAGCAAATTCAGCCCTCACGTGCATGACATCATCACTGGATGAGGTAGAAGGGGAACAGTCTTCGTCCTTGGCCGCCTGGATTGCATCCTTTAGGGACGTATAATTCCTCGCCGCTACTATGGTACTTAATTTAGGGTCCCTGAGCCTGGCTGCAAATTTTTTTATGGCAAATTTTTCGTTAAGTGGTTTAAGCAAATCAAAACTTGAAGTATTTCCATCAGCTTGGGATATCGTCAAATCAGTAAAAAGTTTTTCTATTTCTGAACCAAATTCATCAATAGACCGCCAACCTTGGCGAGCCCTTTGAAGACGATCTTGAATGGCTGTAAATGATTTTTTTGTCAACAAATGCGTTCTCATATCCTTGACAACATCCTGAACTGCGGAATATTGGTTTGACATACGTAGTTTAGCATTTTCAGAAAGCCTAGATTTTAAAATAAATTTAATCAATTTAGGTATATCCATGTCATTAAGCATTTCCGAATACATTTCGATACCATCAATCAATCTTTTTGTAGTGTCCTCATCACCGTCCATAACTGGAAGCAAGTTACAAGCTGTTTTAAAATCAAATTCCATTTTGGATGAAAAAAAATTGGGTCTAACACACAACTCTTTTATCTGAGAAAACAATGTATTAATATTGCAATAAATGTCGGTAGCCTTTGTAATAATTTCGGACCTTTCGCGACTTTTAATATTTTTTAAAATCAAATCGCTATTTAGAACAAGTTTTTCACATTCATCTAACTTATTTTGTACGATACTTCCCGTGAATCTACTCTTTCCTTTTTTAACCAAACATTTTTTTATATCATTTAATGAGTTATAAACAATAGTAAGTTCATCAGTCATAATAAATCACAGTACTCACAAGATAAAGTTCTAAAAATAAAATTCTCCGTATTGACTAACGTGTAGCAACGATCGTAATAGGTCTGGAATGTCACAACTTGCCTTTTCGGGCGGCGCGTATCATGTTCGCGAGTCACCGTGCACTGTTTTAAGCTCACTTAAATAATATAATCACGATAACGAGATTTATCTTACTGTAATTATTGATGTAAAGTGCCGCACTCTACGGTATTTTCACGCTTTTCTATAACCGTACGTAGTTATTAACTCTACTGGAATGTTTGGTCTTCGCTGGTTTTCGACGTTTCCCGGTTTCGACGGCGAATTATGCTCGCAGCTCGTTCCAATGCATTCGCGTGCAGTTCTTCACGTATCCATCCTCTATGGCAGTTTTTGTACATCCGGTATGCTCCAAAACAAATGCCCAAAACGATTGCGAAGACCACGATGCCTAATAGTACGTTAGTCACGCCGATACCAAATTTCAACTCTTCTACGTTGGCCTGGTTACTGCCTGAACCCGCCGCAGTTTGGGCTATAATAATGTCTTCTTTCGATTGCGATGATTGGCACATCGTATTCGCCCGAAATGACTACCGGTTTATATTATACTCTACTGGTCAAAAAAACTTATATAGATTCAAGGTCAACTTTAAGGCAGGGTCGCCATGAAGTGTGCTAGGAATTATTGTGATTAATAACAGAAACGACTTTACTTCGCGAGTATATGTTTATTAATATCATTCGCCTAGTTACATGATTCAGCTACGTATTTGGACAGATACATGATCTATTATTAATAAAGCACCTTATACATTAAGCATATTGTTATAATAGAACATACCCACTTCACCACCACCACCTCATGGTCCCACCACCCGTCTGGGTATATGCACCGAATCTTGGGAGAGGCGCACGGTACTTGCTGTATGCTCTTTCCCGCGCGCCCGTTGTAAACTCCATACAAATTATGTGTTCCTGAGCCACTCTCCCCATTCAGGGGCGGCTGTACTATTGTAGTACGCTAGGTGCTGCTCTTCTCACAGCAGACGTCTGAGCGAGCTTCGTCGTTGGCCCGGGTCCGTTCCTCTCTCTCTAGTCCAGATCTTATTGTGTTCCACTTGTGGGCGAAGTCTCTAAACCGCCGGAAGTTCGCCTCAGAGCACACGAGCTCGGCGTAAAAAGGTGGCCCGACCGCTGGGACAGTGATCCCATCCATCAACTCGGTCCTAAGCTCGTCATACAAGGGGCATCGCCACAACACATGATCCAGGCTTTCCTCCTCTTCTCCGCAATAGCACACACTATCCTCACATAACCTCATCTCACAAAACCGTTTCCTGAAACATCCATGTTCTGTCAGAAGCTGTGAGACTTGATAGTCCGGCTCGACCCAAGTGTACTTGAGCCGAGCCGCCACGTCCGGGAAATATCAGTACAGCTCCCTACCCTTCGCCTCGCCTTCCCATCTCTGTTGCCAAGAGACAACAGTCTCCTCCGAAATTTGCCTGCATTCGTTTCCGAACTCCTCCTTGGGTAGGTGTCGGATATCATCAATCCTGCCCGCACGGCTGACCTCGAGGTCGGCAGGCAGAACACCCGCCAGGACGGGCAGGGCCGCTGTGCTGCAAGACCTGTAGGCCTTGGTCAGCAGAATGAGCGCGGGTCTCTATGTCCTCAACAACGCGCTTCTGACCACAAACACGGTCGTTCGCCTCCACCAACATCAGGCCGCATAGGTTAAAATAACGGCGTACGTGCCCTTGTACAGGACACGGAGCGCTTTGTAGCGCATACCCCAGGATGCGGCGGAGACTCTCGACATCTTACCGTACGCAGCTGCAGCTCGCTCACTGATGGACTCCGCATGTTCCTTAAAGGACATGGTTGAGTCGATTACCACACCCAGAACTTTGGTCGACTGTACACTCTTGACTGAGACCCCATTGAGTCGGACAGTCGGTGGTCGTCCGGACATCTTCCCCTTCAAGGTTATAGAATATGACTTGGAGGAGGAGAAGCCCAGGCGGTTCCGCTGTCCCCACTCACTAACTAAGGCCATGGCGCATGAGGCGGATGCCTCGATGCCGGCTCTCGAGTTGGACTCAATGAGGATCGTTACGTCATCGGCGTACGTGACCAATTGCACTCCGTCTGGGTACGGTATTCGAAACAGGTCATCCATCTGAACGTTCCACAGTGAGGGTCCCAAAACTGAGCCCTGCGGGTAGCCCATGGTCAGTGGCTTCAACACGACCCCACTGCCGACGAAGAGACCTGCCCAGCGACTCGTAAATTATGCGACCAACATCCGATAGATGTTGGGCGGGCAACCACTGTTCTTCGCCTTCAGCAGGATCATGGGCCACCACGCATTGTCAAAAGTACCTGATAGGTCCAGAAAAAGAGCCTGGACATATTTGGCCCGGCTAGCTGTAACAATGTCCTGAAAGGACCGCAAGGCTGTTAACCTCTGGAACGCAGGCGGGACATAGGTATGTCCTAGGAAAATTTGTTCCGTTCAGCGCTTGCGGGAAACACGTATGTCCCGCAACGACAGTGTAACGGGTTCTGGTAGTAGTAAAACGCAGAAGAGGTTCAGATGCGTTTATTGCCGAGTATTGTCTCACTTCCCTTGCCACGAGTATGACCGACCAACAACACGACACTGGCCTGAACACTAAGGGCTGCAGTCTCCCACGCTGTTCCCTCCGGTAGTGTGTAGGCAGGCTGGTCGAAGGCTACGGGTAGCGGTACAGGTCCTTGCTGACGTTGGCTCAGCTGGCAGGCGCCGGCGGTGCGAGTATGATGTGCAGGGCAGGCCAGACTCTTCGGCAGAGGTGACGCCGAAGGCGATGCAGGAAAGTGTAGCGGTCTAGGAGCGTAGCCGGAGTCTTAAGGTGAACCTGGAACCTGAAGGGAAACAGCATTAGGAAAGCCACAACCAATAGAGTCAGGCAGGCGGCGTCAGCCGGCCTCAGCTAGCAGGTAGAGAGATGGGCAGTACGCTAACGCAGTAAATGTAGTAACTCACCCACAGCTGGGACCAGGATACACGTAGAATGTATATGGATATAGTGATATAGAATAGAGTAGCGGTAGTAGGTTAGTGTAGAGTAGCGGTGACGGCCTCTCTGTCGGCCCTTTTATATACCGGCCCTCCATCAGCGTTGGTGTCGGCGCATTGCCAAATAAGGGCAAAACTTACGAGCGCGGACGATGGCCTTCCCTGATTGGCCGAGCGTATGGACGGTATTATGACGTACACTCGGTAGGTACCGGTCATACGCTACAACAGCGCTATGTTTCACTACTTGAAATGACGTTAAAATAATTCCACCAATAAGATTATGTCCCACTATTGCAAAGTCCGTGTGGTGACGGATTAAGAATACGGAATGTCACCACCCCATATCATCCCATGGGTGTCGTAAGAGCCGACAGAGGGAGCATATTATGCAGAGAACAGCACTGTAAGAGAAGGAAAACTTGATACAAACCCTATACCAACCCGTTTGGCCAGCGTGGTATAGTAGGCCAATTCCTCCTTTCAAAGGAGAGGCCTAGTCCAGCAGTGGACTATTAAAGGCTGATGATGATGATTGCAAAGTATGAATATCCTTTTTAATTCTGCATTGTAATTGGTTGTCATTTTTATAGACTTTTTTTGCAATAATAACGACTGAAAATTGTTTGCCACAAGTTCGATTTCGCGCGCGTTAGAATGACGACGACTCTGCTTTGAAAAACGTGTAGCGTCGCAATCTCGTAATTTCACTATATGTATTATATGTCATTAAACTCGGAAACTAATCTTGTTTGCTATAGAATATAGTAAAGATATGATCATTGTATAAATTATAACGAAAAACGATTTTCAAAATATCATTATCAAAAATGGCGGCAAGTTGTAAATACACCCGTCCGCGTTTCAGTTTTGTAAGATTAGGTAGTTAAAAGTCGGTACTATTACTCAAAACCTTTCTTATTTATCACAAACTAATGAGTAAATAATAATAAAATAATAAACTTATGGTTTTGATATTTACGAAAGTGTATCTAAGTCGGCATAGTTTCGCGCGCGATTATGGCGGCCGTTTCGTATTCCGATGATGTGTTTAAACTTTTGTTGATTTATAAAAATATAAGTGAAGTTGATATTAACTGTTGATTAAATTCAATAATTCATTAAGTAAGGTATATAAAGTGATGTGAATAATTGCTAAAATGCTAAATATTTGTGAGATAGTGTGTGTTAAAAGTTTTATTGAAGAGGATTTTTTCAGGTTTTCGAGTTTTATTTCAACGAACTGCAGAGAAAAGGTAATTATATATCTTAAATCTATAATAAGTTTTCTAAGCATATTTCAAGGATGCAAAAACCGTCATTATTTTTGTGATACGTTGAAAACTAACTGAGATATGATATGTAAAATAATGACGCCGGTCAGCTGTTGCTCGATCAAGAGGTAAAGCACTACCGGCCATTTTTTTTTTTTACGTCCCGCGCGGGAGGGGTTAAAGTGCTACGACCTAGAGAAAAACCGTGCTGACAGGGTGAGATATTGCGCGAAATGTTGGGTGCGCAGTAGATCATGACCCTCTCCAAGATCTTGCCCAGAACCGAAAGGAGCGTGATAGGGCGATACGCTTTAGGATCAGTCAGCGGCCTGTCGTTGCCTTTCGGCAAGACGATAAGCCGACCGTCCTTCCACGTATCGGGAAATGTGCCCTCCTCAACGCATTTGCCTAGAACACGCGTCAGCTCGGAGTCAGCTACGTGCCACACATGTTTTACCATGCGGGCGATGATCCCATCGATGCCGGATACCGTGTTGGGTAGATCCCGAACTATAGAGCCCACCACATTTAAAGATGGAGGGGGCGCGTCGCGACCCGAGGGCGCGCAGGCCGACAGTAGCCTCACCTGTCGGTGGTAGGCACTGTCAGCGCCTGGGTCATCATCCAGGCAGAGTGCTCGGACTAGAACCCCCATGGCGGCCCGCGCGTCCCCAGCGTATCCCTCCGAGAACTTCGTGCCGTTAATGACGTTAGGGGGTGGCCTAAGCCGCCCCCTGGCTGCTCGGTAAGCCAGACCCAGGGGTCTTGGTTCCCGGTGTTGGCAAGTCGGCTCAGTACTTTTGTCAGTTACGTCACTAGAAGAGGTTTGAGCCTCTGTGTCAATTTTTGTAATAGGTAGTGACACGGGATTTACATTTCCTCTAGTACCTTTAAAAAATCTGCCTCGGTGAGCATAAAACGAACCTCGCTCCTGCTGATCGCCACGAGTAGGATATTGACCCCTTACAAAATATCTATGGTTGTAAAATTCACGTCCTTGTGTCTGCCTCTGGTTGGGATATAAGTTGTTAAAATAATTTCGCCTACCTCTAAATCCGCGCATATTTGAAGCAAATTCAGCCCTCACGTGCATGACATCATCACTGGATGAGGTAGAAGGGGAACAGTCTTCGTCCTTGGCCGCCTGGATTGCATCCTTTAGGGACGTATAATTCCTCGCCGCTACTATGGTACTTAATTTAGGGTCCCTGAGCCTGGCTGCAAATTTTTTTATGACAAATTTTTCGTTAAGTGGTTTAAGCAAATCAAAACTTGAAGTATTTCCATCAGCTTGGGATATCGTCAAATCAGTAAAAAGTTTTTCTATTTCTGAACCAAATTCATCAATAGACCGCCAACCTTGGCGAGCCCTTTGAAGACGATCTTGAATGGCTGTAAATGATTTTTTTGTCAACAAATGCGTTCTCATATCCTTGACAACATCCTGAACTGCGGAATATTGGTTTGACATACGTAGTTTAGCATTTTCAGAAAGCCTAGATTTTAAAATAAATTTAATCAATTTAGGTATATCCATGTCATTAAGCATTTCCGAATACATTTCGATACCATCAATCAATCTTTTTGTAGTGTCCTCATCACCGTCCATAACTGGAAGCAAGTTACAAGCTGTTTTAAAATCAAAT
Source organism: Euclidia mi (assembly GCA_944739405.2). Taxonomy (NCBI): domain Eukaryota; kingdom Metazoa; phylum Arthropoda; class Insecta; order Lepidoptera; family Erebidae; genus Euclidia; species Euclidia mi. The sequence continues at coordinate 2,930,373 of OX123184.2, forward strand.
TCCATTTTGGATGAAAAAAAATTGGGTCTAACACACAACTCTTTTATCTGAGAAAACAATGTATTAATATTGCAATAAATGTCGGTAGCCTTTGTAATAATTTCGGACCTTTCGCGACTTTTAATATTTTTTAAAATCAAATCGCTATTTAGAACAAGTTTTTCACATTCATCTAACTTATTTTGTACGATACTTCCCGTGAATCTACTCTTTCCTTTTTTAACCAAATATTTTATTTTATTCGCGCGTCCCCAGCGTATCCCTCCGAGAACTTCGTGCCGTTAATGACGTTCGGGGGTGGCCTAAGCCGCCCGCTGGCTGTTCGGTAAGCCAGACCCAGGGGTCTTGGTTCCCGGTGTTGGCAAGTCCCCGAAAGAACTCGTTCTGCATCCTCTCCATCAATGCCCTATAGCTATTGCGACTCTCGTTATGCTTCTTACGTGCAATCTCCTAGAAAACCCCAAATCCACGCTTTCTCGCATTCTGCCATACCTTCCTTGCACGATTAGCCCTTTTGCGCGCGGCCTCCAATGCAGGAGACCACCATTCATAACCTTTAGCACGCTTACTTTTCCCGCATACTCCAAGACCTTACTTAAACTTAAACACCTTACTTACTTCGATTGCAGGCATCCGCCAGTCAATCGTCCCCACACGTTCGTGGACCACTGACTGGAAGCGCCCCCAGTCCACGCCGCGCTCACGAAATCTCCTCGGCTCTTCCAGCGGTTCCGCCGGCGAGCCTGTTCCTTCTGTCCGTGTGCCACATGGATGATATGTAATCAGGCGATGGTCACTACAGCTGGCATCCTCGTGCACCGTCCAGCCGTCGACCGGAGTGCTCCTAGTGGCCAGCGTTAGGTCGATGTTGGACTCCCCGTTGACCGTGGCGAAGATGGATGGTTGTCCTTCTCGGTTGTGGATGATGAGTCCACGGCCAACGATGAAGTCCTCCATTTGCTGGCGTCGATATGTCACGTCCGGTCCTCTCCCGACATAGTTCCTTGCTGCGCAGTGCCACATTGGCGAGTGGGCGTTCACGTCAATGCCTATCAGCACTAGGGGATACCGCAGAGAGTCCAGGACCGAGTTCAGGTGTTGAAGGTGTTTGGCGATGTCGTCCGAGTACTGGAAGTAGGCGCTGACTAGGTGGATGGAGGATGTTGGTGACGTCTCCTGTCCGCGTGGGTTAAGTTCTATGTGGCACACGGTGCAGTGGCTGTTACTGAGGTGCGTAAGCACGGCGCACGGAGTGTCATTTCTAAGAAGTAGAATGCCGCATTTAGGTTCGCTGCTGCAGCCGAAAATCCAAGATGGTCCAGCGGTGGATGAGAGATGAGGCATGGAGTATGGTTCTTGGACAAGAACCACGTCCAGCCCCATCTGCCCCGCGATGGTGGGCAGCTCTGCTGTGGCCACCGCGGAACCTTGGAGATTCACCTGTCCGATTTTTAGCAGGTGATTACTGGCCATAGTTGGTCATGGCCAGTGAACGTCCTTCAGCGTACTTGCGCGGTGGACAGTCTCGGCTGTTAGTTTTATGTTCCGCGGCGCCTTTCCTGTTGAACTTGCGGCATGTGGGGCAGGCCTCTTGTTTGGCCTGACACTCCGCGGCCTTGTGCCCATCTTCCCCGCAGCGTCCGCATGTCATGGTCTTGGCTCGGCAATACTTTTCGGGGTGCCCGTACATTTGGCACTTACGGCAGCAGGTCACGTCAATGTAGTCATTGACTTCAACTACGTCCCAGCCGATGTAGACGCGTCCACGTCCAATAAGCATGGTCCGGAGCGATGGCGAGCACACGCACATTCACATCTTCCTTGAGTTACGGCGGTTCCTGTTGAAGACTGGGCGTAGGTTCTTCTTAACTTCGTCAAGAGTGTGGGTTTCGCGGAGGTTTTGCTCGTGAACTTTTACGATGACTTCTTCTGCCTTGAGGCTCGCATCAACCCCGGAGAGTGAGATGAGTGGGCGCTTGTCGCGCGGCTCTTCGACGCGGAGTGTGGCCGGGACGGCTGCGCGTAAGGCCTTGGCGTCCTTTTCTGATGGTGTCTCGACAATCAGTCCCGCACCGCCGGTCTTTCTTACGCCATGTACTCTAAATCCCAGTTCTGCTGGATCGACACTGGCTCTAAGCACCTTCTTCGTCACCTCGGCGGTGCGGATCTTATCGCGCTGGTCTTCGGTGGGGAAGACAGCCACTGCTGGACCCGGGCGTGATGGGAGTGGTACCGGCTCCGTATTCCGTCCCAGTTTGATGGCGCCTGCGTAGCTTACAGGAGCCGGTACGTGAGATGCTGGTTGTTGCTGCTGTGGTTGCGTCAGAGTGGGCATCAGACGGGCGCGTTCCTCGGCGACCGCAGCTCGCTGTTCCGCTGCAGCAAGACGGGCCACCAAGTGTGTGACCACCGATCCCACGGAGCTCACGCACTGGCCGATTATTGCTATCTCCTCTTTGTTTAATTTCAAGGTCTTCGAGCGGACGGCCTCCATTATCCGTCCAGTCGACGCGGTTGCCATGTCGACAAGTTCGGTGATAGTGCTCGCCATCGCTAGCACCGGGGTGGTAGGAGGCGCTAGGGTCGGCAGGGCTTCCGTCGGCGGGGCAGGTACAGGCGCCGTTGGTCGGCGCGTCGGTCCCACCTTGCGCCGGGTCTGCTCCGGCACCTCCCCCGGAGATGTTAATACCCGCATCCCGGAGGTAGTGGTGGGCGAGGGAGGGCGGGGCGCAGGGGGAGGGCGAAGCAGGACGAGGCGCGGGGCTGCTAAACGGGGTAGAAAACTGGTTGGGGGGCGTGTGGGTGATGCGGTGGTGGGGGGGGCGAATACCGCGGCGGCCTCACCGTCGGACTCCTCGTCCGACCTCCGGCGCCGATCGGCGTCATCCTCCTCCATGTTTTACCGCTAGATTTACCACTGACGTTTATTTAAGGAGAGACTAGAAAAATTTTACAAGTCCAAGTTCGGGCGAAATTTTTCTAAGTCCTGGGGACTTAGAATATTTCAATGCACATATAGTGTAACACTGGCGAAAATTTTACAAGTGTTTTAGACTTAGAAAATTTCTTGATGCACAACCGTTGCGAATTTTTCTAAGTGGACTTCAAAAATCGTGAAATTTCCAGAATTTTTTTTAACGATTTTCAGGTCCGGGACAGTCACACGTGAACACAACACACACAATAAATGTTATAAACACAAAAATGTCAAAGGTGTCAATCCACCAAAAATGGGCTATGTCCGCCGACGGTATAGTCGATCGACACTCGTACTATTAATACACGAAAGACAAGTGTAATCAATAGTACGGTGCGACATACGGGCCGTCGACGCACAGCAAAGGAAGCGGTTCACTTACCCGGGGCCACTGAACAGTGGCCCTGGTAAAGGTCCTTGCCCGCACACGCCGCGCGGATGGGTGGCGGCCGCAGGTTAAGGCACCGGGCCGCACACGCCGCACGGATGGGTCTGCAGGTACGAAGCTGCGCGCGCCGCGCGGATGGGTTACCGCGCACTCACACGCAGTGGAGACTTGGTCTCAGCGGGCGACGCGGTTAAGCGCACCGGTCGCACACGCCGCGTGGATGGGTGGCCGCAGAGCTGTCACACTTACGCACTAACACTGTGTTTGCACAGGAAAGCCGCCAGAGGTGTCCGTATCGCGGGGGCGAAGCGTCATTTTCGCGGGAGGGGGAGGGGGTTGGTAAAGCGTCACTGAGCGCGGGGGTCAGGTAAGCCTCAGAAACGTCACTGTCGCACATAAACAAACACTGGTGTCACTGTCACTGATTGTCAAAATTGTCAAACTGATTCGCGCTCCTTGTCTGCGCCGAGCAAATTCCAAAATGGCCGCTGCCTCTTATGGAGAGTTGGCGACCCAGGCGAGACAAGGAGGGACCGAGGTTTGGGTTGATACACGAACAACAACTGGTGGCGAAATTGAATTAAATTTAATTCAATTCTCGGCAGAGCCTCGCGCACGCGTCCGTCGTCAACGGATGCCAACGACGAACCTCGGGTCTGGACGAACTGGGACGGACACGTTCCCACCACCACCTCATAAGCACCTGATATGTCCAGAAAAAGAGCCTGGACATATTTGGCCCGGCTAGCTGTAACAATGTCCTGAAGGGACCGCAAGGCTGTTAAAGTGCTACGACCTAGAGAAAAACCGTGCTGACAGGTTGAGATATTGCGCGAGATGTTGGGTGCGCAGTAGATCATGACCCTCTCCAAGATCTTGCCCAGAACCGAAAGGAGCGTAATAGGGCGATACGCTTTAGGATCAGTCAGCGGCCTGTCGTTGCCTTTTGGCAAGACAATAAGCCGACCGTCCTTCCACGTATAAGGGAAAGTGCCCTCCTCAACGCATTTGCCTAGAACACGCGTCAGCTCGGAGTCAGCTACGTGCCACACATGTTTTACCATGCGGGCGGTGATCACATCGATGCCGGGTGCCGTGTTGGGTAGATCCCGAACTATAGAGCCCACCACATTTAAAGATGGAGGGGCGCGTCGCGACCCGAGGGCGCGCAGGCCGCCAGTAGCCTCGCCTGTCGGTGGTAGGCGCTGTCAGCACCTGGGTCATCGTCCAGGCAGAGTGCTCGGACTAGAACCCCCATGGCGGCTCGCGCGTCCCCAGCGTATCCCTCCGAGAACTTCGTGCCGTTGATGACGTTAGGGGGTGGCCTAAGCCGCCCGCTGGCTGCTCGGTAAGCTAGACCCCAGGGGTCTTGGTTCCCGGTGTTGGCAAGTCCCCGGAAGAACTCGTTCTGCGTCCTCTCCATCAATGCCCTATAGCTATTGCGACTCTCGTTATGCTTCTTACGTGCAATCTCCTCAAAAACCCAAAATCCACGCTTTCTCGCATTCTGAAATGAATGAAATGAAAAAATTAAATGAAATGAAATGAATGAAAATGAAATGAAATCAATGAAAATGAAATGAAATGAAAATGATTTATTTCTGCCACAACCAGACAAATTACGTGGTAAAAGAAAGGTACACACAAAATAAAAAAAAATATATATAAAAAGAAACAAAAAAACATCGTTAACAGCTATAGTAACATTAAAACACGCTAAGGCCAGGTCGTGGCAGCAATGGGATCCCCCCCCCCCCGCGGGATCTCCACCTTGTCGTGGTGGGGGGGCTCAGTAACCGTGGCTTGGAACCCCGCGGTGAAGCTAAGAGGGATCCAGGAGGGGACGCTCCGCGTGGGCTTGACGGGGCCTGCGCAGGATGCGTCCAACGGTGCGGGTGCGAGGGACAGTTCTGTCTGTCCCTCGCAGTCGGGTGCGGTCGCGGGAGGAGAGGCGTGTCGGTGTTGCGTTGCCGCGCGCCCTATATCCCGCGGCCAAATGGGGGCGCACCATTCGATGCGTCGCGGTGGGGCCGCAGAGGAAGAGGAGATGCGGTGTTGCGTTGCCGTCCTCCCTATCCTCTGCGGCCGCTGAGTGTTTTGGCGGCGGAGCCCAACACCTTAATCCGCCGGCAACGGGGTTTTGTTCGGGGCCCGCCTGACCATCTGGCGGGCCAATGCCCGTCGGGGGGTAGCGACGAATGCTTATGCGAATCCCTACCCTCCGACACACGGGTACATGAGGAACACGGGTTTGGTTTTTAGTCAGTAAAAGTCTGACAGTCCCCTTCGTCCTTCCCCCGGGGTGGAGGGACTCCATGAGGATTTTCCAACCCGACACAAAAAAAAAAAAAAAGCAATGGGACCCCGTTCAGCATAACACCAGACTCGCTGGCACTGATATTCTACGGGGCCCTGCTAGTGAGTCACGAAGGCGCAAAACAGTGGATACACAAATACAATTATACATAGCAATATTTACCTACTTAAAATGTGTACAAAGTAAACAATAACAACATCACGCATTATTAGCAGCGCGGGCGCGGGCCGCGCGTGCAGCATGGGGCGGAGTCTATGTCGCGTCAACCGGCGAAAAAAAGAGACAACCGACAGACTGCTCACCGCACGCGCAGCGCGCACACGCACTGCGCTGCACAGTCACGAGATCGTAGTGCAATAACAAAAGCATAGTGTAATAAAATAAGATTTTATTACACTATGACAAAAGATTACGAGTTTGTAACAATAAATAGCGTGGTACATTAGTGCCTTAAAGTAAGCGTTAGGTACCTTAGTCGATCCAATCTTTTGCCTTTCACAATTGACCGGTATGAAAAGCTTATCAAGCAAGGAAATCTACACCTGACATAGCACGATGACCGCACTCCATAGGTAAGTGTCTATAAATATATATGTATGTATGTTCCTAATTACTATTTACAAGTAATTCATTACAATGTGAAACAGTTGCAGCTCCTTACAAAAACAAAATATGTAACATAACACTGGCGATTAAAAAGAGTGGCCACGAGTTTTATTGCCCGTTCTTTCTCGTGGTTCTACCTATTGCTTTGCGAATGGGCAGTAAATGTAGAAGCATTAAGGCGCTGTGTACAGTACACTGAGTTCAGCTGTTGCTGTCACTGTCGGATTGTATACATAAGAAAGAGAAGCGCGATGACGACGGGACGTTCAGAACGAGTTATTTATCATTAAATACATTAATCCTTACAAATATCTAATTCCAATCGATAAATAAAAACAACAGTTCCCTTTATTATTATATATTACATCACTGCTATTAATATTATCAAGATTTGTTTATAAATAATACAGTTACAATTGCTACAATTTCAATTTTAATGGTTATTTTATGGTTTTTTTTATCGAGAAAATTTACCGAAAACGTGTTTTGAACACAATGGTCCCCCCATAAATATGATCGAGATTAACATATATATTTTTTAGCTGCTCTAAAATGTATAAATTTGGCTAAAAAACTGTTTTGTGAAGCCTATTTTGACTAGGTACAGCGCCTTAAGTAATGTACATTAAAATTTGACGTTCATAAGCGTCACCTTGTGACCTAGATGAATAAATGATTTTGACTTTTTTTTTTTAAAAGCTAACAATAATAACATAAATTGCAACACAAACATAGCAAGAAAATATACATGATATATCATGTCAGTTACAAAACTTTTCATATATAAATGTCCACACAACAATCATGACATAAGCATATATTTACACCTATCGGTGCGAAAAAGACTAGGTACCTATATTTTTTTAATACTTTTAGGTCACCCTACCCCGCCTGATTTGTGATGGGAAACACATCAGTCACGTAATATGTACTAGAAGTATTTTGTTTGTTTTTTTTGTTCAGTACATCGCAGTTGTATAGACTAATAAATTGACATTCCATGTTCGCGCTCGCGCGCACCCACATACACAACACACACATAAACACACACACACATGCAGACACAACCGGTAACTATATCCACGCGCAGCTCCATTTCCAGCAAAGCAAGGTATCATATATGCGACGAGTTTAAATTGACCATACCTAGCTTCCGCAGTGCGTCCATAAGATATCTCCGCAGATGAATTTTAAAAGTGCCAATTGTTTTAAGAGATCTTATAGGCGGGGGCAGATTATTCCATATTTTAGAAGTCGCATAACGGAAGCTACCTCTAAATGCTGCTGTTTTATGAAGCAATATGGAAAGCTGTTGCGAACACTGCCTGCTAGCATAGTCGCGTCTGCTCGTAACCCAACTAATTTTGTTAAAAAGATAGACTGGCTGCTGGCAATGAACGACACCAAACATAAGGGATGCCAGGTGTAACTTACGCCGTGATTTCATTTTAAGTATCAACTTCTCATTTAAAAAAGGTGTTACATGACTTCTACGTCCTATTGTGAAACAAACGAGCGGTGGCGTTCTGGACTCTCTGGATCAAACGATCCGTGCGAGCCAGCAAACGTGGTCCATACACAGTGTCCGCGTAATTCAATTTGGAGAGAACTAAAGATTCGACCAATCGTACTCGCAAATCTTCGGATAAATATGGTCGCATTTTGTAAAGAATACGCAACCTGTAAAAACAGTTACGTACTACTTCAGCGACATGTTTCTCGTATCTTAGATTCGAGTCAATATTCAGACCTAGGTTACGGGCTTCACTCACTCTCTCAACTACCTCCCCCATGAGCGTAATACTAAAAACCCGTAATGATCGGAGTTGGTTTTGTGTACCAAAAATCATATATTTTATCTTTTTTGGATACAGCACCAAAGAGTTATTCTCAGCCCACTCCACAATTCTATCGAGGTCCTGCTTTAAACTCTCTATAGCCATAGCATACTGATTAGGCTTAAATGACACATACACCTGAATGTCATCAGCGTAGATGTGATACTGCGAATTAATTATACAGTTTGTTATGTCAGCACAATACAGGATAAAGAGTAAAGGTCCCAGAATTGATCCCTGTGGAACTCCCCTCACGAGCGGACTGTAATCTGAGACCACCATTTCACCATCAAACGGATGCACCTCCATCGTCTGCCCACGGTGTGACAGATAACTATGGAACCAATTGACCGTTCTGTTGTCACAGCCATAGTAATTTAATTTTGAAAGAAGCAAGGAAATATTTATACTTTCAAAAGCACGCGAAAAGTCTAGTAGAACTAGTAAAGTGCACATACCCCGATTCTGTGTAGAAAGAATGTTATCTGTCACGTCAAGCAAAGCGGTAGCAGTCCCACGGCCCTTCCTAAAGCCCGACTGAAGCGTCGCTAATATTTTATGTCGGTAACACTTTCTCAATTACCTTGGACATACCTTCCTTGCACGATTAGCCCTTTTGCGCGCGGCCTCCAATGCAGGAGACCACCATTCATAACCTTTAGCACGCTTACTTTTCCCGCATACTCCAAGACATTCATTCGCCGCACTAACAATTACATCCGTGAACACCTTGCTTACTTCGCCTGCAGGAATCCGCCAGTCAATCGTCCCCACACGTTCGTGGACCACTGACTGGAAGCGCCCCCAGTCCACGCCGCGCTCACGAAATCTCCTCGGCTCTTCCAGCGGTTCCGCCGGCGAGCCTGTTCCTCCTGTCCGTGTGCCACATAGATGATATATAATCAGGCGATGGTCACTACAGCTGGCATCCTCGTGCACCGTCCAGCCGTCGACCGGAGTGCTCCTATTGGCCAGCGTTAGGTCGATGTTGGACTCCCCGTTGACCGTGGCGAAGGTGGATGGTTGTCCTTCTCTGTTGTGGATGATGAGTCCACGGCCAACGATGAAGTCCTCCATTTGCTCGCGTCGGTATGTCACGTCCGGTCCTCTCCCGACGTAATTCTTCGCTACGCAGTGCCACATTGGCGAGTGGGCGTTCACGTCAGCGCCTATCAGCACTCGGGGACACCGCAGAGAGTCCAGGACCGAGTTCAGGTGTTGAAGGTGTTTGGCGATGTCGTCCGAGTACTGGAAATAGGCGCTGACTAGGTGGATGGAGGATGTTGACGACGTCTCCTGTCCGCGTGGGTCCAATTATATGTGGCACACGGTACAGTGGCTGTTACTGAGGTGCGTAAGCACGGCGCACGGAGTGTCATTTCTAAGAAGCAGGATGCCGCATTTAGGTTCGCTGCTGCAGCCGAAAATCCATGTTGGTCCAGCGGTGGAGGAGAGATGAGGCATGGAGTATGGTTCTTGGACAAGAACCACGTCCAGCCCCGCGATGGCGGGCAGCTCTGCTGTGGCCACCGCGGAACCCTGGAGATTCACCTGCCCGATCTTAAGCAGGTGATTACTGGCCATAGTTGGTCATGGTCAGTGAACGTCCCTCAGCGTACTTGCGCGCTGGACAGTCTCGGCTGTTAGTTCTATGTTCCGCGGCGCCTTTCCTGTTGAACTTGCGGCATGTGGCGCAGGCCTCTTGTTTGGCCTGACACTCCGCGGCCACAAGGCCAATAAAATGGGCACAAGCCCATCTTCCCCGCAGCGTCCGCATGTCATGGTCTTGGCTCGGCAATACTTTTCGGGGTGCCCGTACATTTGGCACTTACGGCAGCAGGTCACGTCAATGTAGTCATTGACTTCAACTACGTCCCAGCCGATGTAGACGCGTCCACGTCCAATAAGCAGGGTCCGGAGCGATGGCGAGCACACGCACATCCACATCTTCCTTGAGTTACGGCGGTTCCTGTTGAAGACTGGGCGTAGGTTCTTCTTAACTTCGTCAAGAGTGTGGGTTTCGCGGAGGTTTTGCTCGTGAACTTGTACGATGACTTCTTCGGCCTTGAGGCTCGCATCAACCCCGGAGAGTGAGATGAGTGGGCGCTTGTCGCGCGGCTCTTCGACGCGGAGTGTGGCCGGGACGGCTGCGCGTAAGGCCTTGGCGTCCTTTTCTGATGATGTCTCGACAATCAGTCCCGCACCGCCGGTCTTTCTTACGCCATGTACTCTAAGTCCCAGTTCTGCTGGATCGACACTGGCTCTAAGCACCTTCTTCGTCTCCTCGGCGGTGCGGATCTTATCGCGCTGGTCTTCGGCGGGGAAGACAGCCACTGCTGGACCCGGGCGTGATGGGAGTGGTACCGGCTCCGTATTCCGTCCCAGTTTGATGGCGCCTGCGTAGCTTACAGGAGCTGGTACGTGAGATGCTGGTATACTGGGACGGACAGTTGAATATGCCTTCTGTCGTGTTTTATCGCTCTGATGGAAAAGCCACAACACACGGTCACCCATCCCACTGGTAACATTGATAGCTGTTTGCCATGGTTACCACGCCTTGCCTTAATTTGCTGATCTCTACATACAGAAGGAATCATAAAAAAGGAATCATGATAATATTCATCAATGTATAATTGCATAATATATATCTAAGTCTGAATTTAAATAAATAATACACTTTTTTTTAAATGGCTTATGCGAAAACAAACTCGTGTTGATGCGTTTATTTTTCAGCAATCCTTCAAAACCCCAGAGACTGTTTACGTCAACAATACGTGCTCATCTAGCCTTCTTAGATCCGTTTAGTCTACTTTACGACTTTGGCTCAGACTGCTGACGGCAAACGCTGTTTACAATATTTGCTGACTTGCCTTAGCTATTAGGATTGCTCTTAAGCCTAGTAAAATGATCGTTTTATTTCATAATTTACGAGCAATAGATTACTTAACTAATTTGGATTGGATACAAGCTGTGTGATATGAATATTGTTGACATTGGTCATGAATTTAAAATATTTTTCTGATTTTATGCAGTAATGTAGTTACTAAAGAGCCTATATGAGGCCAAGAAAATATTTCGACTTCAGTTTTGCGCTGGCATTTAAGAGTAGTTGCTCGAATTGAAAGCATTTCAAAGAAATCTAGAATTCGGCGAGTTCTCCGAATATGCATGAAGATCTCAAATATGCAATGAGGTTTGCCATCCTACACGCAAGGTTTCTTATGACGTATTATGCACGAATATTTTTTTAATTTATTATGTACAATCATGTAAGCAAACGAGACGACCGTTAGACAGGAAAATCTTTATCTGTAAAAAACATTTATAACTCTTAACTCTCTTCTTATTCACACAGTGCCGGCGGCTCGAGCCGCCGTCTTTTGTCGCGCGGCTCGTGCCGCCGGCTTTTGGCGAGCGTCTCTGTCGCCGGCATCGGCCGCAGAAAGCCGCGCATCATTCCAGTTGTGACAGTCGTGTAGAACGCTAGTGAGGTGACACTTTGTGATTGGTTATCGATTACGATGAGTAACGAAGTCGTCAATATTGCAATAGCAGCTGAAGCTTTCATTTTATCATGTAAAAAAATTAAAAGAAGAAGAACAAAGAAACGTACAAAGAACTATATAAACATACAATTAACAGACACAAAGTTCACACTAATTTCTGATTCGTGTGGGGATCGAATCCATAACACTCGGCGCAACGTCAGGCGGTCGCTTAAGCCACTAGGCCAACCATACAGTTGAAATATAAATAATCTCTCCTACATTAATTGCAAATCGAACAAAATTACTGTAAATGCTTTTCTTTGCTGGTTGATTCTGTTAAATGCAACTTAGAATCGATTTGATCTGGAGCATGGTCATCTCTTATTTTCCGCACCACAATTGATTTATTTTATGGCAGAATTTCATGCAAGTTTCTTTTGTACGTACATAACGTACAAAAGAAAGTTTTGAAGTAATAAGTGTGTTCTGTTTGGAAGTAATAAGTAAAATTTTGTTTATTAAACTTTAAGCTGAAAAGGATTGTTTACTTGTACTTGATACGATACCGGATCGATCCACTGGATGGTATCAAACGGGGCGGATCGATACTTGTGTTACGATCCATTGCGGTCCAAAATATCGAAACAAAGCACTTGGATCGAACATCCCTAAGTCGCAACCCGCGCGGCCTGCCGCCAGCCTACCCGGGCGGCTAGGCCGGCGGCTCTTTCGTGCAGCCAGGCCGGCGGCTCCGCATGCCGCCGGCACTGTGTGTAGCAGCCTTTATAAGTTCAAAGGAATTCATTTTAACGATTATAATACCATTAACTGTTCCTGTTATTATTTCTAAAATAATTATATATATTTTTCAATTAAAACATTTCCTTTTACCTTTTTCCTTCTATACCATCCCTCTGTAGGTAAACCACATCGCAACTCGTTCCCAGGTACACATCTCCAAAAACAAGAAAAGAACGCTACTTTATTAGACCGATTATCAATTAGAAATGAACTAGGCATGCAGGCAGTGATTCTTCTTTATTTCGAGTGTGTGGCCTACTGTTAATCATGTTTCGGAGTTTTTGGCCATCCAAAAATATGGCTTGTGAATTCTTGTGTTAGAAATCGTCCTTATCATAATAAAATTTGTCGTGTTTGGGAATTAAACCCACGACCGCCGGCAAAACACTCCATAACCACTTGACCAGCCGGCCAATAATTGTATATACATTTTCATTTCATGAAATACAAACATATAGTAAGTGAGACTCAAAGAATTTTGTTGTTTGAACCCTTGAAAACATTTTCGTACTAGCCTCTCATCGTATACCTTTTATTAATTAATAAATATTAGGCAAGTTCTGGAAAACATCATTTTTACTACAATATTAAAATATGATGTTGTTAAAATACGTCATAGCGATTACGGACATACAGAAACATTTTAAAATTGGAATATTGCAAAAGTTCTTGTCTGTTTATTTACTCATATATCAGCATATAAATCAAAATCAAAATCAAAATCATTTATTCATCTAGGCCACAAAGTGACGCTTATGAACGTCAAAATTTAAGTTAATTACGTTACTTAATGATTCTACATTTACATTTACTGCCACGTTCGCCAATGCAATAGGTAGAACCACGAGAAAGAACGGGCAATAAAACTCATGGCCACTCTTTTCAAACAAATATAATGGTGGTACATTTTATTTTTGTAAGGAGCTGCAACTGTTTCACATTGTAGACATCTACTAGTAAAATTTTTAGTAGCTATTGATATCATACTCAAGCAGTAAATGATGTTCATATGGTAAGCCTCCCAAAGTAAATAAGGTGAAACAGGAGCATCCACTTACGTCTTTTTAATGTAGGCAACTCGCGAACATGGTCAGAACTATGGTAGAAGTGAATGAAGCAGAAAGTAACGGTATTATGAAACCAAAGCAATCGACAACCTATTAGTTAGCCCATGACCACGAGTTACCCACATTTAACAAATCCGCAAAGTTATAATGAAAGTGTGGAACATGAATGCAAAATATAGTATGAAATGAGAATATCGTAATTAACTACACTATAAAATAAAACTACTAATTATTGACCTAGTCAAAAGCGAACAACTACTTCCAAGCGCTCCTGTCATCAAAATAATCCTTCAAACTGTAATATGCCTTATTTATAAGATTCTTTTTAACTTCTGCCTGAAACGAACTTAATGGCAAGTCTAAAATATACATAAGTTGGTAATTTATTGTATATGCGAATACTGAGCCCAATAAAAGAGCTATGCGTTTTGTGCAAACGAAAATACGGAACACATAATTTATGTCTATTTCTAGTATTGATATTGTGTCTGTCACTATTCATTTTATAAGAATTTATGTTTAGTCTTACATGCATAACACTGACATAAATATATTGTGACGCTACAGTAAGAATACCAATAGTTTTAAATTTTTCTTTGAGTGAGACTCTTGTCTTTAACTGGTAAATGGCCCTAACTGCCCGTTTCTGCAATATAAAAATATTGTTACGAGCTGGGGTTCGACGATAAATTATAGCTCACTATGCCACTTAAACTGAACTTTATTCACTAACACAATAACACTAGATACACACACTTAATTTTCCAACACTAATAAAACACACTAAACACTTCCGAATTACTTTCTTCGCTTCTTGTTTATCGCTTCGCTATTCACTTGTTACTGTCCCCGGTCCGTTCGCTCCCGCTCTATTTGTACTGGCCGGATAACATCACTAGCGCATTCTAGATACTTCCACAAAACTGTCGAATAATCGCGAACAGTCCGATGCTCGATACAGCAATGCTCGTGTTCGTCTCGAACATCGTTCGACCCATGGTAACGAGCCAACCGGTCCACATGAACTATCTTCGGTGCACCTCGCGACCCCTTCTGGATTCGATAGGTGACGTCGTTCATCCTGGTAATTATGCGATATGGCCCGTCCCATCTGGCTTGTAACTTAGGCGATTTTCCTTTGCTTCGTACTGGGTTATGAAGCCACACCAATGATCCCTCATCAAAGCCTTTGTTGTTTGCCTTCCGGTCGTAGCGAGTCTTCATCTTCTCAGACATCTGTTGTCCTGACTCCCATGGAGCATTGTACACCTTGAATGCACCTCTGCTACGAGTATGTGGCCCCTTCACAGCCGCACAACTTGTGCATTTGCGGCACCAATCCTCGACGTCATTCCGATAGTGTAGCCAATAAAACCGCTCTCGGATCTTAGTAAGCGTCTTCTTAACTCCCATGTGACCTCCCGAAGCACCATTGTGATAGAGCTGCAGTACTTCCGGCACCTTAGTCTTGGGCACTACCATTTGCAGATGGCTTTGGTTACCTCGAGCGTTTTCCCATTTGCGGCATAGAACTCCATCCTGGACAACCAAGCTTGCCCACTGTGCCCAATAACTCTTGGTGATAGGGCTCATTGCTGCGATATCACTCCATTTGGGCCTAGGAGCGTCTGATTTCTTCCATTCGAGAATCGGCTGTACGTCCTTGTCTTCTTGCTGAGCACTCTGCAAAGCTTCTTTCCATCCGTCGCTCAGATCCGTCTGCAACATTCTCACTAGCGCTGCTGGCTTCGCTTCCTGTCTTGCACAGCGTTTGCGTTGGTCGGGGTAAGCCCTACCTGTCGGAGCATCTGCGCTACGTTGCTCTTGCCGCCAGACAGGTACGTCAGGTGACCCCTTTGGTGGAGACAGGGTACCAACGTGCCGCTTACGCTTTGGGCAGCTCAAGCGGATATGGCCTCTTTCCCCGCAGTTGTAGCACCGTAGTGAAGAAACAACTTCCCTGATATGGTAAGGTCGATCCTCGTGACGCGCTGCTTCCACCTCCAGAGCGTAGGCCAAGGCTGCCTTCAGGGACTTGAAGTGCCCAAGTCTTACCGCTGCTCTAACTTCCAGGTCCCGGATCCCATCCGTAAACGCCTGTACGAGGTTCCCGTCAATAAGCGCAGGAGACGACTGGTATGCCTTCCTGACCAGCTTTTCCACCTCTAGAGCCCACTGCTGCAGAGTTTCTCCGGTGCGTTGTGTCCTGTCCTTCAGCTGAGCACGATACACATGTTCGAGGTGCGCGTCTCCGTACCTCGCCTCCAACGCCTCCATCAGCTTTTCATAGGAGACGTCTTGCCCAAGCACCTCCAACACCGTCAAGGCCTGATCATGAAGGCCCAAGGTTAGGGCGGTGAAGGCCTGTTCTTTGTTCCACCCATTCGTTCGCATTACGGCCTCAAACTGAACCTTGTATGCAACCCACGATGACGAGCCATCAAAGGGTGGAACCTTAAACCAACGAGGCGAGAGCGCCACAGCTGCAGGTGTAACGTCGTTGGTCTCAAGCCCACGCAATTTCTTCTCCAATCTGGCAATACGGGTCTCGAGCTGGTCATGTACACGCTTCTCTATAGAGGCGACGCGAGTCTCAGGCTGGTCGTGTACGAGCTTCTCCACGTCGCTGATACGAGCCTCGTGCTGCTGGAGCTCCTCCTTTACCACCTTCAGGTCCTTCCCTACAGCGGCGCTGAGGTCTTTCATCACCACCAGCTGTTCCTCCAAACGGCGGGCCTGCTCCTCCTTGTCGCGCTGCAGCTGTTCCTCAAGGTGGCGCGCGTGCTCCTCTTGACGGCGGGCCTGCTCCTGCATGAACGCCATCAGAGCCGCGATGTCGGGCACCGCCATGGAGTGTGCGCTTGCAGGCTCCTCTGCAGCCGCGGAGTCGCCTGATCCACCAGACGATGGAGAAGGAACGTCTCCGAAGCGTCTCTGGTCCAGGTCTTGCTGGCGCTGGTTCCTGGTACGCACACCTTCAGTTTCTTCCTTCGGCATAACCGGCATAATTTATCCCTTTCTTCTGACACCAATTTGTTACGAGCTGGGGTTCGACGATAAATTATAGCTCACTATGCCACTTAAACTGAACTTTATTCACTAACACAATAACACTAGATACACACACTTAATTTTCCATCACTAATAAAACACACTCAACACTTCCGAATTACTTTCTTCGCTTCTTGTTTATCGCTTCGCTATTCACTTGTTACTGTCCCCGGTCCGTTCGCTCCCGCTCTATTTATACTGGCCGGATAACATCACTAGCGCATTCTAGATACTTTCACAAAACTGTCGAATAATCGCGAACAGTCCGATGCTCGATACAGCAATCGCCATCTAGTACAGAGTAGCTGAATTACCTTTAAACCACCGATACATTCAATCTCTTCTAGTACCCCCATTCACCGATAGATGGCCTAACAATATTTTGGATATCAGCAGCTCTACCCCATAACAATATGCCATATGACATAACACTATGAAAATAACTAGAATAAACCAATCTAGCCGTATCGACATCGGTCAACCTACGAACCTTCTTAACGGCATAAGCAGCTGAGCTAAGTTTCCCTGAGAGATATGTAACATGCGCACCCCACTGTAACTTCGAATCAAGTGTTAATCCTAGAAATAATGTGGATTCAGTTGTTTCGAGTACATCGTCATTTAAAACTATGTTAGGACCAAGGTTTCTGACATTAGGCAGAGCAAACTTAACACATTTTGTTTTTTTGGCGTTCAGTACTAGATTGTTTACATTAAACCATTTAGTCA
Organism: Euclidia mi; assembly: GCA_944739405.2. NCBI lineage: Eukaryota > Metazoa > Arthropoda > Insecta > Lepidoptera > Erebidae > Euclidia > Euclidia mi. The sequence goes on from OX123184.2 coordinate 2,947,635, forward strand.
CTTGAATGAGTGCACTGTTTATTTCGTTAAAGTGTTCCTTATTTCTATCTTCTTTAAATATCAAAGAAGTATCGTCAGCAAACAGTACAACGTCACAAATGTTTCTCAAGTAAAAAGGTAAATCGTTTATGTAAACAAGAAACAAGAAAGGCCCAAGGATGCTGCCCTGTGGCACTCCTAAATCAACAGGTAAGCCACTGGATTTTGAGCCATTTATTTCAACACATTGGATCCTGTCACTTAAGTACGACTTAAAGACATCCAATGCCTTAGTCTGGACGCCGTAATGTCTAAGCTTGCACAAGAGCGTCTCATGGCAGACACAATCGAATGCTTTCGAAAGGTCGCAGAACACACCAACAGCATTTTGGGAATTCTCCCAAGCACTGTAGATATGTTTGAGTAACGCTACTCCTGCATCTGTTGTCGAAAGACCCTTGGTAAAACCATATTGCTCACCATGAAGGAGGCTGCTTTGATTAAAATGTCTTAGTAGTTGCTTGAGTATGATCTTTTCAAAAATCTTACTAAAAGCAGGTAGTATCGATATTGGCCTATAATTACTAGGATCAGTCTTATTGCCGGATTTGAACAGAGGTATTATTCTACTATATTTCATAAGATCTGGAAAACTGCCAGATTTAATACACTTATTGAATAAGTTGCTTAAATAAGGAGCCACTACATCAATTATACTTGTCAAAACTGTTGAAGGTTTAATATCTACACAGTATGTATTAGCACTGGCCATGTATTGTACTGGCCATCTGTCTTTTATTGTCAGTAGAATATATAGACATGTATTTTAAATTTTGTGTTTACTTCTGTGGTTCCAAATAAAACGTGTCAGTCTTTGCCACTCGTCTCTGGGAATACGTCGTTTTATTTCAGGTTATGGGCCCAGAGAGCTCATAAAATCGCTATTGAGTTTTTTTAGCAAGAATTTTGTATTTTGCAAGTGTTAAAAGACAGTATTCAGTGCGATTTAGATGTAATTTTAATTATCGCAGTAAGTTCCAGTATATCAGTTCGACAAAATGGCTAGCAACTACCTAGTAAATGTGCCGAAACTAAAGGGACGCGATAATTATTCCGAGTGGTGTTTCGCAGCAGAAAATTTCTTGGTACTGGAAGGCATGAAACATTGCATAAAGGCAGAACCAGATAAAGAAATTTCAAGCGCTGATGACGAAAAAACGAAAGCAAAATTGATAATGACTATCGACCCGTCATTGTATGTCCACGTAAAAAATGTAAAATCGTCAAAAAAATTATGGCATAAGTTACAGCAACTATTTGACGATAGTGGATTTTCAAGAAGAATAAGTCTATTAAGAAATTTAATTTCAATCCGGCGAGAAAACTGCACTTCAATGACGTCATATGTGACGCAGATTATTGATACAGCGCAAAAACTAAGCGAAACAGGATTTGAAATAAATGATCAGTGGACAGGGTCATTGTTGTTGGCTGGATTGCCTGATCGTTTTGCACCAATGATCATGGCAATAGAACATTCAGGAATTTCCATTACGGCAGACAATATTAAAACGAAACTTTTAGATATGGAGTCAGTAGAATACGAAAGCGAAATGAACGGTGCTTTTATTAGTCATGCAAAGCAAAATAAATAGAATTTGTCTATGGCCAAGAAAAAGTATAATGCTGACAGTACTGTTCTGTCAAAGTCAAACACGGCAGTGAAATGCTACCGGTGTAAACAAATCGGCCATTACAAAAGTCAGTGCATGAATGAAAATAATTTTGCACAGAAGAAAAATACTGAAAGAGTGCAATCAAACGCATTCAGTGCTGTATTTTTAAGTGCGAATTTCAACAAAAATGAGTGGTATATTGACTCCGGGGCAAGTGTACACCTAACAGCTAATGAAAGTTGGGTAATGAATGCCAAATACGAACAAAACAAAGAAATTGTCGTAGCTAATAGCGAGAAGTTGACTGTATTATGTTCTGGCAATGTTAAAATAACTACTACAACTGATGATTGCGAGTACGACATCGTGATAGAAGACGTACGCTGTATACCATCCCTGACTACTAACCTACTATCAGTCAGTCAATTAATTAGAAAAGGAAATAGTGTGTCTTTTACAGAAAAAGGCTGTTATGTTTTCAATAAAAAGAAACAGTTAGTCGCTACAGCAGTATTAGTCAATGGAGTATACAAGGTAAACTTGATATCTCAGGAGTATTTGGCTGCATCAGCTGTATCAGGAGTAACATGGCATCGCAGATTAGGACATGTCAACAAGGAATATTTAAATAAAATGAAGAATGCTGTCTTGGGAATGTCATTTGATGAGAAAATAGATATAAGCAAGGCTTCTTGCACAACATGCTGTGAAGGTAAACAGTGTCGCTTACCATTTAAAGGCAGTGGACAGAGAAGCAGTAACTTGCTAGATTTAGTGCACACAGATATTTGTGGCCCTATGGAGACTACATCGATAGGAGGAGCAAGGTATTTCTTGTTATTTGTCGATGACTACAGTCGCTTTACATTTGTTTATTTTCTAAAGCACAAGAATGAAGCTCTGAAGGTTTTCAAGAACTTCAAAGCACAGGTGGAAAATCAAACAAATAGAACAATTAAAGTGATAAGAAGCGATAATGGTTTAGAGTATTGCAATAAGGAATTTGGAGATTACCTAAACAGTGCTGGTATTATCCACCAGAAAAGCAACCCATACAGCCCAGAACAAAATGGTTTGTGCGAAAGATACAATCGCACAGTCGTAGAAAAAGCGAGATGTCTACTGTTTGATGCAAACCTGGGCAAAGAGTTTTGGGGTGAGGCCACCAATACGGCAGTGTATCTGCAGAATAGAACTGTGGCTGCTGCGTTGGATAATAGAACGCCATATGAATTATGGACTGGCACGAAACCAGATATCAGTGATATCAGAATATTCGGTAGCACTGTCATGCTACATGATGCTAAACAAAAGCATACAAAATGGTATAAGAAATCTGTAAAATGTATTCTTACAGGATATCCAGATAATATAAAAGGATACAGAGTCTATAATCCAGAATCAAGGACTGTGTTTACAGTAAGGGATGTGGTTATTATGGAGCCAAAAATCAAGTCTGAATGTACGATTCTAGTACAAGACCAGAATGTTGCTTCAGTGGGGGATGACATTAAACCAGGACAAGCCCAGAAGGTTGAATCAACATCTAGTCTAGAAGATAAACAAGTCCAGAAGGTAACAAATTTGGAATCTATATCTAGTCTTGAAGATAACAGTGAAAATGACTATGAAGACTCAGAGAGTATACTTCAGTGTGAAAATGAAGCTTTCATGGACAGACCCAGACGAACACGGAAACCACCAGAGAGATATGGTATGTTGAATCTTTGTACCAGTACAAACGCTGAAACCTATGAAGATGGGGCAGGTTTGACACTGCAACGGACCAGAAAAGGAACAGTGGACGTTGGCCATGCAAGAAGAAGAAAAGTTAAAAGAAAATGATGTATGGGAATTATGTGATAGTCCTCAAGATGGTAGGGTTGTGCAGTGTGAGTGCTTAGTGTTAATAAAGTTCGGTTCCGTGAATGTTTAGTTGCTATGTTTGTCAAATATTAGTTATAGGGAGATCTAAAATAGATCCATGTATGTATACAAAAGTTAGAAATATTTTTTGTAGAGATTTTTATTTTTTCAAATGGTTATAAAGAAACAGAATATTTGAAAAATGTTAGTTAGTATTTCAAACTTAAGAAAGTTATTGGTGTCAATGTGTTAATTAATCTGACAAATCTATCACATTGAACCAGTCTGATTATATTGATCAGGTGATACAAAAATTAACTTGCATGTATGTAAGGGGGAAAACTATGTTGGAAAATTCCCATATCAAGCTATTGGTTGTCTAATGTACTTAGCAGTTCTAACCAGGCCTGATAGTACTTATGCAGTTAGATTTTTGAATTACTTTTACAATTGCTATTCTAGAGAACATTGTGAAATGTAAAGCATCTATTCTAGATATTTTACTTTTGTAGAGAATGTGTAGTAAATAAAATTGTAAATGTGAAGTATTTGCCTACAGCTGAGATACCAGCTGATGTATTCACAAAGGCTTTATGTGTTGTAAAGCATAATAAGTTTTTGGATATATTAGGTATCCAAAGATTGTAATAATTGTGTATATACATATTGTTAGATATAGTGGGGGTGTTGAAGGTTTAATATCTACACAGTATGTATTAGCACTGGCCATGTATTGTACTGGCCATCTGTCTTTTATTGTCAGTAGAATATATAGACATGTATTTTAAATTTTGTGTTTACTTCTGTGGTTCCAAATAAAACGTGTCAGTCTTTGCCACTCGTCTCTGGGAATACGTCGTTTTATTTCAAAAACCTTAACAGAAATGCCCCAGAGATCACCTGTATTTTTAGACTCTAAAGACTTAAAAGTATTTATAATATCGGTAGAACTAATACTATGAAATTTAAATATTACTTCACATTTTCCTACACTAGACTCTAATAGGTTCAAACTCAAACTCAAAATCATTTATTCATTTAGGCCACAAAGTGACGCTTATGAACGTCAAAAGTTAAAGTTAATTACTAGATGATTCTACATTTACATTTACTGCCACGTTCGCAATGCAATAGGTAGAACCACGAGAAAGAACGGGCAATAAAACTCGTGGCCACTCTTTTTAACTGCCAGTATAATGGTTTTACATGTTATATTTGTAAGGAGCTGCAACTGTTTCACATTGTGAGTTATCTACTATTGCAAAAGTTAATAGTTATTGATATCATACTCAAGCAATAAATTATGTTCATTTATTAAGCCTCCCAAAGTGAATATGGTGAAACAGGAGCATCCACTTACGTCTTTTGATGTAAGCAACTCGCGAACATGACTGTTCTGATCTATGGTGGAACAGTATGTTCCGAAAAGTAATGCAGCAATTTACAATCTATTAGTTAGCAGTTCATGACCACGAGTTACCCTCGCCTTACAAATCCAATAAATTATAATAAAAAGAGTAGAACAAGAATGCAAATGTAGCATAAAAAGAGAATACGGTAATTAACTACACTATAAAACTGCCTATTGACCTAATAATAAAAATAAATTGACCTAATAAAAGAATATTTATTTCCAAGCGTACTTGTCGTCAAAATACTCATTTAAACTATAATATGCCTTTAGTAAAAGATTATTTTTAACAATTGTCTGAAACGACCTTAAAGGCAAGTCTAAAATATTACTCGGTATTTTATTATAGATTCTTATACTAAGACCAATAAAAGAGCTATGCGTTTTGTGTAAACGGAAATATGGTACACATAATTTGTGCCTGTTCCTAGTATTAATATTGTGTATTTCACTATTCATTTTGTAAGAATTTATATGTAGTCGTACATGCATAACACTGGCATAAATATATTGTGATGCTACAGTAAGAATACCAATAGTTTTAAATTTTTCTTTAAGTGAGACTCTTGTCTTTAACTGGTAAATGGCCCTAACTGCTCGTTTTTGTAATATAAAAATATTTTCGATGTCAGCGGCCCTACCCCATAATAATATGCCATATGACATAACACTATGAAAATAGCTAAAATAAACCAATCTAGCCGTATCGACATCAGTCAACCTACGAACCTTCTTAATGGCATAAGCAGCTGAGCTAAGTTTCCCTGAGAGATATGTAACGTGCGCACCCCACTGTAATTTCGAATCAAGTGTTATTCCTAGAAATAATGTAGATTCAGATGTTTCGAGAACATCGTCATTTAGAGCTATACTAGGACCAAGGTTTCTGACATTAGGCAGAGCAAACTTAATACATTTTGTTTTTTTGGCGTTCAGTACCAGATTGTTTACATTAAACCATTTAGTTACTTGAATGAGCGCACTGTTTATTTCGTTAAAATGTTCCTTATTTCTATCTACTTTGAATATCAAAGAAGTATCGTCAGCAAACAGTACAACGTCACAAATGTTTTTCAAGTAAAAAGGTAAATCGTTTATGTAAACAAGAAACAGGAAAGGCCCTAGGATGCTGCCTTGCGGCACTCCCAAATCAACAGGTAAGCCACTGGATTTTGAGCCGTTTATTTCAACACATTGGATTCTGTCACTTAAGTATGACTTAATGACTTCCAATGCTTTAGTCTGTACGCCGTAATGTCTAAGTTTGCATAAGAGCGTTTCATGGCAGACACAATCGAATGCTTTCGAAAGGTCGCAAAACACACCAATAGCATTTTGGGCATTCTCCCATGCACTGAATATGTGTTTAAGTAACGCTACTCCTGCATCTGTTGTCGAGTGAACCCTTGGTAAATCCATATTGCTCACTATGAAGGAGGCTGTTTAGATTAAAATGTCTAAGTAATTGCTTGAGTATGATCTTTTCAAAAATCTTACTAAAGGCAGGTAGTATCGATATTGGCCTATAATTACTAGGATCAGTCTTACTGCCGGATTTGAAAAGAGGTATTATCCTACTGTGTTTCATAAGATCGGGAAAAACACCTGATTCAATACACTTATTAAATAAGTTGCTTAAATAAGGAGCTACTACATCAATTATACTTTTTAAAACCTTAACAGAAATGCCCCAGAGATCACCTGTATTCTTAGACTCTAGAGATTGAAAAGTACTTATAATGTCGGTAGAATTAATACAATCGAACTTAAATAATACATCACATTTTCCTACACTAGATTCTAATAGGTTTTCTGCGACTATAGCTGATGATTTTAATTCTCTAGTAGTAGTAATCGGTATGCTAGCAAAGAATTTATTAAATGTGTGTGCAACTTCTTTGTCATTATGAATAAATTTGTCACTATCAAATAAACTAAAACTATTACCTCTAAGTGTTGTCTTACCTGTTGCTTCATTAATAGCTCGCCAGGTTGCCTTAATTTTATTCGAGAATTGTTCAATTTTGTTCCTAACGAATAATGCCTTAGCTGTATTGCACACTCTTTTAAATATCTTGGAATAATTCCTAACATACTCAGTGAAGTTCGAATCAGAATTGTATCTCTTCATACCGTACAACTCGTACAACTTTGCTCTGCTTTTGTAAATACCTGCAGTAGCCCACTCACTAAAAGCTCGAGATTCCTTAACTACTTTCTCCTTAGTCCTAAAAGTATTCTGAAATTCCTTGTTAACTACATTAAATAAATTATTGAAATTTTCATTTGGCGAATCAATCTCCTTTAAATCAGGACTCATAGCATTCATTCCAATCAAAATTTTATTCCGGAATTCATTAAACTTATGCCTAGGTAATGGCCTAACTAACACTTTCTGTATAATGCTATCACTATAATACGGAAACCTTGCTAATTGACCACAGTGATCCGAAGTTAATTCAGAACTAACTAATTTATTCAAAACTGTACAATTACTAAATATATTGTCAAGACAGGTGGATGAAGTTGCTGTAATCCTAGTTGGTTCAAGGAACAAATTTTTTAAATTAAATGATTTAAATAGATTTAAAAATCTACTAGTCATTACTGAATGATCAAGAATATTTACATTAAAATCACCACAAACTATAATACCTTTCTTATTGCTCCTAATTTTAGTAATTGCATCTTCAATAACTGATTCAAACAAGCTAAAGTTACTTAACGGTGGACGATATACACATATGATAATATGCTGCTCAAGTTCTACACATGACAGTTCCACGGTGCGTTCTATAGACAAACTTGCTATGTCTTTCCGTTCTTTACATGTTAAGCTATTTGAAACAATAATCAAGGATCCACCATGAATAGCGTGTTTCCTAGAGAAGGCACTGTGTACCCTGTATTGCGAGTTATTTAAGAATTTAATTTGGTACTCTTTTAGCCAGTGTTCTGTAATACACATAACTTGTATACTGTGATTTTCTAAATATAAACTTAATTCTAAATCCTTGCCAGATAGACCTTGTATGTTTTGATGTGCTACATTCAGTTGAATTTGTCTACCCTTTGTCCTAGTCTTAAGTTTAAAGAACTTGTGTCAGTATATTCAATAGAAGAATTATAAAGATAGGAACTATTTACAGAAGCTAAATTCTTGGATACCCTACATGTACCTGTGTCATTTTGTAAATTAAATGCTAGTAATTTAGCAACTTGTCTTCTATAAAATATTGGCAGATACATAGTATCTTTGGTCAATGTAAAATTACTAATAAAATTATTAATGTCAAATAATAAAATAAAATCTTTATATTGCCATGTCAAATTGTATAAGCACAAGTTGAGTTCATGAATATAACTATTCATTGTTTCATTTAAGCTATAAGAATAAGGCAAAGCAAGAGTTATAAATTTGCATTCAAATTTCCTGTGAAGCGATAACATAACTTCTGTCAAATTAAATATATCCTTTTAAGTCACCGTTGGGCTATCACCATATATGATAATTATTGTAGACTGCCTATCAAATATTGTTGTATTTAATGTATTAATTAGATATGTAAACGAAGACCCTGGATAACAATAATTGATAGTATTGTGTTGTGTCAGCTCACAATTTATTAAACTACCTAAACCTACACCAAGCCTATCTGAGAACATATAAACTTTATTTGTGCCAGAATTCTTACCTAAAGAAGACTTACCTGTTCTATTATTCACTGAACAAGTACTTTTATCACTATCGCAAATAATCTGGGACTCACAAGTGGGTAATGTTGGTTTTATGATATTCAAACAACTATTGGTATTTGTTAAGGCCTTTACATATTCTAAATTTTGCCTCCCCACTTGTGCAATCTCATCATATTTCATAATATACTCCTGAACCTGATTTTCATATTGCGTGTTCATTCTACTTATTTGAGATTGTAAGGAAGTAATTTGACTTTTAAGATCCCTAGTATGTTTGTCGTATAACATTTTGCCATTAATCAACTCTGCATTGTAATTGTCTAACTCCATTAACAAATCTGAACGCTCAGAAACTAAACATTTATATTGCTGAGATGTTATCTTAGTTTTCCTATATTGCTTTAGACTAAGAATGAGTTTCCTAATATGTTTATTTAATTTATTATACTTTCTATGCCGTTTCAGACAATTAATGTTTATTTTTAATTGTTTTGAATCTAAGCCTAATCTATTACCTACAACCTCTGAGTAAAGGTTCTGAGTTTTATTACTGTTTAATATCTCTACAGTTTGTTCTAGTGATTTAATCTTTGTAAATGATTGTTCTAAACAGCATTCTAGTTCCCTAATGCGACTCATAGACCATGAATGGGCATCATTGTTAGCGGTCAATAAATGGATTTCTTCCTGTAACCTATCTCGCTGGGCCAGTGTGTCCATATACTCAATATGGAGTTCTGCGAGTTGAGCCTTCAGGTTGGAAACCCTATTGTTGACAATCCTGATGTCCTCTTCACAGTCTGCACGCTCCCTCAGTAGATGGTTATTCTCCTCCTGGCACTTCTTTAATTCCACCAAGGTTACTCTCAGCTTGTTTTCTAGATCCTTCGCTGTGGCCTTCCTGGTCATCATAGTGCTCATTGTGGAATGGCTCATAGCCAAGGATATGCCAAACACCTATGGACAGAAAAATAATCAAGATGTTAGAGAAGAGATAAAACAGTAATGAGTAGAAGTTTATAGATAATAAGTAAATAAATATATATAAAAATTAATTATACTATTGCTAGAAGGACAGTAGATAAACAACAGAAAGGGAAAATATATATAAAAATTAAAGGTGTTATTCTTTTTTTTTTAATGATGCAAAATATGTAGGTAAGTAGAAAAAAATATAATCTTGTGAAATTTACTAATTTATATAATTTTTTTACTAACTTATATATGGGCCTTGTCAAAGATATAAACACTTAAATTAATGTGAAGTGTTAAGTGTAGTAGGTGTTTGTATGGGGCGTTTGTTCAGTCTTCGATTTTGCTTCCACGTTTTGTCAAGCAAAAGGAGACAGAAACTATGCCAGTGTGTGATGGACGAAGCTCACGTTGGTGTGAGCCGAGTAAATGTGTGATGAGGAGTGTAAGTTAATAAGTAAAATACTCCCCGGGTTTAAAGATGATTTCAAATCCGTCCGTTGACAGCTGGTTATAGATCTGTCCGCCAAAAACTGTTTGTATCGAGGTTTCAAACACCAAACTGAATATCTTTCACACTTTACTTTACTATTTACTTTCTATTTAACAACAATAATGAGATATAAGCATTAAATATTCATTTAAAATTAAATAAAACTTTTAAAATTACAGAGCTACGTAATTTTACGTCTGACGTTTCCAGTGTTGCCAGTCTATATGGTTTTCTGCGACTATAGCTGATGATTTTAATTCTCTAGTAGTAGTAAGTGGTATGCTAGCAAAAAAGTTATTAAATGTGTGTGCGACTTCTTCGTCATTATGAATTAATTTATCATTATCAAGAAGACTAAAACTATTACTTCTTAATGTTGTCTTACCTGTTGTTTCATTAATAGCTCGCCAGGTTGCCTTAACTTTATTCGAAGATTGTTCAATTTTATTCCTAACGAATATAGCTTTAGCTGTATTGCACACTCTTTTAAATATTTAAGAATAATTCCTAACATACTCAGTGAAGTTTAAATCAGAATTGTATTTTTTCATACCATACAACTCATACATTTTTGCTCTGCTTTTGTAAATACCCGCAGTAGCCCACTCATTAAAAGCTCGAGATTCCTTAATTACTTTCTCCTTAGTCTTAAAAGTATTCTGAAACGTTTTATTAACTATATTAAATAAATTGTTAAAATTCTTATTTGGAGAATCTATTTCTATTAAGTCAGGATTCATAGTATTCATTGCAATCAAATAAAGTGGCAAGGGAATCTTCTTCAGTTGCATAGATTGTTTAGTTATTTTTTTTTGGGTTCGGGCGGTAGGTACTTATAACCTCAACCTCAACCACGGCACCCTTGGGCCTGAGGACTCCAGATTAAGAATTCCTAACGGAGGAAGTAGAATATTCAAAACATTTTATGAATTCAGCGTCTTTGTAGCTTCAGCGGTTACGGCTCAGTTAAAGACGTCCTCCGCATTAAGCATTCGCGTTTCTAGAGCGTCACACTACGAACGCCCGTTCGTTGAACGCAAACGCCCAATATGAGGTTGGCCTTATTGAAAATGATTTTCCATAGCATTTATTTGACGATCCCTCTGTTGTCCCAGGTGGTATACACGTGGAAGATGGACTTCAACCGCAGCCTGCTGGGCGCGGCGACGCTGTTGGTGCCCAAGACCACGGCCCCTCCGACCTCGAGCACCATGCCCACGTGGGCGCACAACTCCTGGGTGTGCCTCTTCGCGGCCATGCTGGTGGTCGCTATAGGAGGGAATGTCATCGTTATATGGATTGTTACAGGTAAGAGAGATATTTTTAGTGTTCTTTTTAGCAGTAGACACGTTTTCAACTGAAAGTGGGATAAATACATTTACGATAAGTAAGCGCAGTGATCTAGTATAGGGCGCCCTCCGGCAAGGTACAGTATAGATAATGCAAAGTCGCTAACAGCGGATGGACACGAAGAGCTGCCAATCGCGCTCAGTGGCGTGCCATTGGAGAGGCCTATATCGAGCGGAGGATTATAGCGTAACTTATGATAAACATTCATTACTAAATTGTTTGTTTAAGGTACTTAGCGGCAAGATATTGAGTATTTATTAATCTAAACATTACTTGTTTCCTGAATAAGTATCTTATTCAGAATGGAAGTAATGTTTAAAATAAATTATTTCCAAACATATTTAGGCGTAAAATATACTATTTACTGCAAATAGCTAACGACCTACGTTCGTTGCATCTCTTCCACATTTGAGCTCTTTGTTCATGAAGAACATTTATCAAGCGCATTTAGCGCCTTAAGTCACGAATTCACTTCCTATAAATATGACACCGACTTGAAGTTTATTACCATGTTGTATGAAACCTTTTTATATTTACATAACTTTTTGTTTCACTTTGATTTTCTGTACCGTTTTCTTAAGAACAACCAACATCGAGAGTTCTGTTGTAGGGTTGATCTACACTGAGAACAACACTTATCGTGATCCACAACATATATTTCTAGTGTAGTTATAAAAAAGTAAAAGCACACAAATAGTACATTTGTGTGCTAACCGTTCACGGTTGTGGAGTCCGTGGCCATATGTGACTTACAAGTGGTATCCGAGCTATCCTGAAAAAAAAAGGGATTCAGAGCCGATATCTATGCGGTTGATATACTTTTTTTTTTTGTTGCTGCTAGTGGCAGACGAGCGAACGGCCCATCTGAAGGTAAACGGTAACCGCTGCTCATGAACTTCGCTAATGTCAAGGTATACACAGCAAAGCCGGTGTCTACCGTGAAAGTAATGCTCTCTTTAAACCTCGTTTGAAGAAGGACAAGTCATAGCGCTCAGGAAACACCGCAGCAGGTAGTTCATTCCAGAGCCTAAACGTACGTGGTAGAAAAGATCGCTGGAAGCGCACCGTACTAGATGAGAACGCTTCCAGGTAGTATGGGTAAACTCTACTACGTCGGTGAGTGGTACGTTGGTAGAAGGGTGACCCTGGCACCAAATTAAACAATTCTTCGGAGCACTCCCCGTGAAAGAGTCGGTAAAATACGCAGAGAGAACCAAAGTCTCTCCGCTGCTCCAGCGACTCTAGTCTAGCCGAGAGATCGGGATCATCGACTATTCGAACAGCTCGTCTCTGTAGGGAGTCAAGTGGATCAAGCTGATATTTTGGCGCTCCTGCCCAGAGATATGAGCAGTACTCCACATATGGCCGGACTTGCGCTTTATAAAGCACAAGTCGTTGGCTTGGTGTGAAGTACCACTTAGGCCGGTTTAGCACTCCTACCTTCTTGCTTGCCAATTTGGCTTTATCCTCCAAATGACGCCCAAGTGGGACTTTGTTCGATATTTCAACGCCGAAGATCCCAATATTCTCGGCAATATGCAGGGGTACTCCTTGAAACCACAGTGAACGCGCATACTTGTGTCTTAGTGGGGTTAAATTGGACAACTTCTTTTCACCCCATTTGGAGGCGAGCCCTAGAGAGTCCGCGACTTCAGACACAAGTTGCAATCGTCTTTCCTGTACCTGGCTCCGAGGGACGTTCTGGTGGCTCGTGTACCGCGCATCACCCGTACTGTCATTTGCATAGCAATGCATGTTCTCAATTGACAATAAGTCATTGATATGCAAGATGAACACCGTTGGGAAGAGCACCGAGCCTTGTGGGACGCCAGCGTTGATGGACTTCATTTCGGAGCAGCTGCCGTCTGCGACGACTTTAATGCTCCGATCAGCCAGAAAGCTGGCAATCCATTTGCATAGTCCTTCGGGGATTCAATAAGATGGTAACTTCGATAGAAGTGCCCTGTACCAGACCCGGTCAAACGCCTTGGCAGTGTCAAAGCTAACGGCTAGAGCTTCGCCCCCACTCTCCAAGGCTTCTGCCCAGCGGTGTGTAAGGTAAACTAGAATATCGCCAGCTGAACGACCATGACGGAAACCGTACTGGCGGTCGCTGATCAGCTGGCGATCCTCTAGGTACTGGAGGAGTTTGTTGTTGATGACTCGCTCCATAACCTTGGAGAGTAAGGACGTTACCGCTATTGGCCTGTAGTTTGACGGGTTCCATCTGTCACCCTTTTTAGGAATAGGGTGAACATGGGCTATCATTCCACGAAGATGGAACCCTGTTAGCATTATAGGAAAGACGATATAAGCGCGTTAATACGCGGGTCAACTCAGGGGCGCACGTCTTCAGCACCACTGTTGGGATGCCGTCAGGCCCACTCGACTTGTGAATTGTCTAGAAGTTTGAGCTCCCGCCTGACCGCACGTTGCTTAATGCGGATTTTAGGCAGGGAGCTCCCACACCAGGGGATGGCCGGTGGTGTAGCTCCCTTGTCATCCAAAGTCGAGTTCGAGGTAAATAGTAGGCCCAAGACGTCAGCCTTGTCCTTTGCACTATGGGCCAGACTGTCATCAAATTTAAGCAGTGGCGGGAGACTGATCTGACAGAAGTTGCCAGATCAGTCTCCCGCCACTACGTTGCTTCTGCCATTTCACAGCCTAATGTAGGAGACAGATGAGTTATCCATTAATGTAATCATCAAGAATAAAAAAAGAATGTACATTAATTATGCTAACAATGTCATATAAATTTTGCCTGTCATCCAATCATAAATACTACGTATAGACCTTGTTGTGACTGATAGTTTTTTTTATATAATTAGCCAAAATACTAGACATAAGTCTGCCACCATTTAGCCTATTTCTCGTGTTCAAGGTAACTAATAAAACATTTCACGATAAATCTTGCTTTTATGGGACAAATCCCGCACTAGGAATAAATAATGTATTGCGGGAGATTTTGCATACACCAATCAACCGAGAATAATAATAACCAAACACAATCGAACCACTATACTCAGCACAGAGGCGCTACCTCGAAAATGTATGCCCTTTTTGATTACAGATTTAGAAGCAGTGAGACACACCAGCAAAGTGAAAATTTTATATATTATTTATCAGGTCTTTATCTAGGGACTGCTCGGTCAGATACACGATTGGAATATTTTCGCTCGATAGAATTTTAATTTGAAAAACATGCTTTCTCTAAATATTTTTTTGGATATTTAAAAAAATACTTAACTTTTCGCCTTGAAATTGCTACTCACTGAAAGAAGAGCTACTATATTAGGGATTGGACTAACGATTTTTTTCTAAAACGTTTATTACTTGAGTTATGTGAAAATTAGATTTCAGACAGTTTCGTGATGGCATGCCATGTCAAAAACCGTGCGACATTCAACTTTATAGCTAACACTTAGCGATGACCTCTGCACGATTTTTTGACCTTCGAGGTAGCCTCCGGACACCACTACACTATATGTAAGTATAGTCATAATTGACACCACTACACTATATGTAAGTATAATTGAAAGCATCTACCAAAAATAACATTTTGAGTCAAAAACAAAGGCATCTGGTAAAATTAGTTTATTTCCATGCAGAAAAAAATACGCTGACCATTACGTCGCCCTATTTTTTTTTATTTCGGCAAGAATATTGTCACAGAATAATAAAGCCAATCATAAACATAGCAAGTTATCGTGTTGCTAATATTGTGTATTAAATATTCAAGTGTGCTGGTTTTCTGGGCCCACATTAAATAGGCTTGGCGGTAACTAATGGGATTTGTCAAGCGCAGCGTCGTCGTCAGGTTAACATATGAATTGAAATACAATTCAAATCGAAGTAATTTATTCAGTTCGGTTACAGAATGACACTTTTTAAGGTTTTTTTTCACCAATAAGTACAGAGATTTTTTCTACCAATTGGTGTACATTATTTACTATGGGTGTACATTGATATAATCAGGGATGAAATACGTTATTGCTAATTAATAAATTTATTAAAATGAGACAAATTTCACAGGTATTACAAATGGGTGCGCCAAAGTTCACCTAAATTTTCAACTCCGATAATTGGAATTCCGAAAATGTTCTTCCTAACATTTTTACTTAGAAAAATTTTGCCAAAAAAGTGTTATTTTTGCAAATCGTTTATTTTCTCGATTCTATCGTATAAAACACCTAAATATAAGGCTAAAAGTGTGTTAGTAAAAATGTCATTAGATTTTTTATTACACTTGGTAAATGTTTCTTTCTGAGTATAAGTGAAAATATTATGGTATTATGTTTAGGGATAAAAGCGTTATGATAAAAAACGGTAGGAGTTTAAATATATTTACATTAATGATATTACCTCCGTGTGGTGACGGATTAAGAATACGGAATGTCACCACCCCATATCATCCCATGGGTGTCGTAAGAGCCGACAGAGGGAGCATATTATGCAGAGAACAGCACTGTAAGAGAAGGAAAACTTGATACAAACCCTATACCAACCCGTTTGGCCAGCGTGGTATAGTAGGCCAAATCCTCCTTTCAAAGGAGAGGCCTAGTCCAGCAGTGGACTGTTAAAGGCTGATGAGAGAGATATTATTAATTACAACTTTTGGAAACATGAGTGTTATGAACATCGCCGGTTGCACTACAAATAGTATGAATGAAAACTTTAGGATGAAAAATTTTAGGAAGAGTGATCATTCGGTTTACAAATCGTTAGGAAGAACAATTTCGGGTAAAGAACTTTAGGTGAGCCAATATGGACCCATTACAAATATATATGCACATCATTTCATAGTATAAAACAAAGTCTGTCTTCTGTCTCTCTGTCCCTATGTATGCTAAAATCTTAGAAACAAAGCAACAGATTTTAATGCGGTTTTTTAATAGATAGAATGATTCAAGAGGAAGGTTTATATGTATAATTTACGCGGGCGAAGCCGTTGGAGACGTCTAGTCGCTAATAAATTTGATTAAATGAAATACTCAATTACAAATTTGAATTATCACAGTTGATTTGAAAGTTATGAACGTTACAGTCAACTATTTTTATTATTCAAATTGATGTCGGATCTATAGATGCAAAATTGTACTATAGTTGGCGCATGAGTCAATATTTTGCTTGACTTAAAACCTCTCCTCATTTGTTTTATAGTGGCACTGTGAGTTAAAAGAAGGGTTTGATTTTGTGCTTTCCATATGTTAAAAAAAGATACAATTTACAACCTGTAATTTCCTAGGTCGCCTTTGTGACAAGCAGAGTTTTCACACGCAAATAACTACACATTTATGCAAGTTATCAAATACTAGCTTTTGCCCGCGGCTTCGCCAGCATGAAATTTTAATATAGAGTAGCCTATGTACTTCAGCGGGTTTCAGACTATGCATGTCAAATTTCGTCACAAACGGCCATGTAGATTAGCCGTGTAGCATACATAAATGTATTAACAGATAATACTTAAAAAATATTTTTGTTTTCACAATCGTCAAACTTCAGGTAAATATTAGTATGTAGGTATATTATTGAAGTTATGCAGAGCTTATATACCTACTGAATATAACAGCAGCAAAAATAAAACTGAAAGCATTACCACAAAGTACATATCAGACCGTCCCTCCGCCCCGCTGGGCTTAAGCGCGCCAACTCATAGAAAGCGCTTTTAATGACGCTGCGCTTAGGTCAATTATATCGTGATAACTAACTTTTTAACTATACGTCCTAACTACTTACTGTAAAAAAAAAACGTTCATCTAAACTAAATACTGAAGGCAATAAATCTATCAATTTTGAAAACAATTTGATAACTACTCTAGAATGAGCATTGTAAAAATCTTTTTTTTTTATTTTATACCGTTTTATCAATAAAAATTATGTAGTCAGGAAATGTATTAAAAGCTAAAAAGTAATTCGGTAAGTCCTAGCTAACAGATTGCACCAATCTTCTCATCAATCTGGGGTATTGATCAGACAAATAAAATCCTTGGGCAAGTGAAATTTCTATCATAATATTTATTCTGGATACGCTAAGCCCAAAATTAAAATAAATGTTTTTTAAGTTTATTTTATTTTAAAGTTTTTAGTTTTGTTGTTAGTTGATACTTTTAATTCTATTTTCATAGTGAGCCCTTTTCTACCAATCAAGCCCTGTCATTCGATACCCATATTGAGGTATTTATGGAAAATAGGTAATCCGCCATTTTGTGACGGCGGCCATCTTAGATTTTTTATAGTGAGCTCTATTCTACCAATCAAGCCCTTTCATTTGATACCCATATTGAGGTATTTGTGGAAAATATGTAATCAGCCATTTTGTGGCGGCAGCCATCTTGGATTTTTTATAGTGAGCCCTATTCTACCAATCAAGCCCTTTCATTTGATACCCATATTGAGGTATTTGTGGAAAATATTATTATGTAATCAACCATTTTCTGGCGGCAGCCATCTTGAATTTTTCATAGTGAGCCCTATTCTAACAATCAAGCCCTTTCATTCGATACCCATATTGAGGTATTTGTGGCAAATATGTAATCAGCCATTTTACTGCGACGGCCATCTTGGATTTTTCATAGTGAGCTCTATTCTACGAATCAAATCTATTCATTTGATACCCATATTGAGGTTGTTGTAAAGTAATATGTGATTCGCCATTTTGTATCGGCGACCATCTTGGATTTACAATCATTTAAATATTATCTTAAGTAGTCATCAAGATTAACAGTGTGTACCAAATATCAGATCAATCAGTCATCAAGTAACTTTAACGGTTTCGGCAACGCAAGCGAAGACAGCTTTCAGAGCTCAGGATTTTTGCCGACTTACTTGATACTTTTCCCTATATTATGGCAACATTATACAAAATCTTTATAAATTGTAGCCTATGTGTTATTCTGATGTATAAACTATATTACTACAAAGTTTCATCCACATCCGTTCAGTAGTTTTTGCGAGAAAGTAACAAACATCTATCCATCCATCCATCTATACATACATCTTCACAAACTTTCACATTTATAATATTAGTAGGATTTTCTTTGGACTACAGTATATGTGGCACAACCATCCAGCCTGCTCAGAGGATCCTTCCTGTAGTTGGAGGAATTGGAGGAACACTCCACAATATATATTTTTTGTAGACTCACGCCTGTATTCCCAGAAGGGTTAGGCAGAGGTGTAATATTACACCCACATTTCGCCATTAATTTTTAGGTCCCACGTAATAGGAGGCGAGCCTATTGCCGTTATCGGGCACATTGCCAGTATTATAATGCGCGCAATATTTTGCGAATTCATATTTTCTTACATACGGTCTTAAGTTTCTATTGCAAGTAATGACATGGTCATAACAAAAATTATAAGTTACAAATAAAACTCAACTACGCGTGAAAAGTGATAACAGATCTCGTTCATCTAAAGCTCAGAAGATTATGTTCGTAAATTTACTTTCTGTAATTCTAGCATATCGCTCGACTTAAATAAATAAAATTCGTGTTCATTATGTTTGTTTAAGACACATAATCTAAAGTCTATGTAAACATCACAAAAACATTTAAAACTCTATTGTAAATATGAATATATTTAAGTTGCTTACATGGCAAACGCAGATGTTTTTACTGTACGACTATTTCAAGCCTTTTACGTGACCGCTGATAAATAAATTTTAGTATAAAATTAAATTAAATGTGAATCCAGTTTTGAATAAACCAATAATAAGCGAACGTTGACATATTAAAAGTGATAATGCAACGATTACCCTAGGTTGAGGCACCATTGACAAATGCGTAACGTGCTCCATGAGAATTTTCCACCCCTGCACTAGGAATAAATAATTATGTACTGTGACACACGGTGCATATTTAAATGGCATGCTGACCGCGTTATTTACTGCGCTATTCGTCCCATCTGACTTATGGTGTTGGAGTATTTAACATTCTTGCGTTACTGACTGATTGACAGACAAACTACGACTCAGCCTACTGGACGCAAGAAGCTGAAATTTGGCATGTATGTTTCTTCGGGACCGTAGGGGTGCACTAAGAAGGGATTTACCGAAACTCTCACGGGATCTCACAGAAACAGTTATGTGGGGGCGTATCTGCGGGCACCCTCTATCAATAAATAATTATTATGCGAGGTATCTATACCTAATCATTTTCATTATACTCTTTAGAAAGTGATTTACCTTTAATTTCCTACGTCTATAGTTACCGCTACTACAGCTACGATCTCGTAGCTCGTAGTAACAATGGCTACGCTTACGCAAACGGTTTTGCATGTAATAATGTAGCAAAACTTGTCACAAGCACAGATGCCTTACGTTGGATAAAAGTGTTAGTTTAACAATATGTACATTTGCCTACCATTTTTTGTTTTTATTTTTTTTGTTTTATGAGGTGGAAAATCCCTTCGGATCTCCGACTCTTGGGGAAATGAGAGTCGGGGTATGTGGTGTTACCACTAAAAACCACCTCGACTTTCTCATGTACCCGTGTGTCGGAGGGTAGGGTATCGCCGAAGCATTTGTCGCTACCCCTCGACGGGTTTTGTTCGGGGCCCGCCAGATGGTCAGGCGGGCCCCGAACTAAACCCCTTTGGCGGCGGATTAAGGTGTTGGGCTCCGCCGCCAAAACACCCAGTGGCCGCAGAGGATAGGGAGGACGGCAACGCAACACCGCATCTTCTCTTCCTCTGCAGCCCACCGCGACGCATCAAATGGTGCGCCCCATTTGGTCGCGGGAGATAGGGCGCGTGGCAACGCAACACCGACACGCCTCTCCTCTCGCGACCGCGCCCGACTGCGAGGGATAGACAGAGCTGTCCCCGTGGTATGCATGACCTAGCCTGATTGTTGAAATTCACATAATCTCAAGTTATAATTACTAAATCAAATCTTGAATCATTGAATTGTTAGTGAATTAATTTTCAATTTCTTAAAACAGCTTTTTTATTAAGTTTTGATTTATAGCTATCTTTATTAACGTGCCTAGATCAATCGTTTATTTAAAATCTTTTGTAATTGAGAAATTAATGAAAATCGATTAAAATATAAATGATGCAGATAGCCTGATACAAAGCTACAATATTAAAGTAGTTAAGATTTCGTAGAAGTTTATTAAGTGATGTTTTCTTTTATTCTATTTCTGAACTTTCGCATGGTTGTACGATACGAAGTGACTTTGAAAAAACAAAGTCAGCGACCGTTTAAGTGATGTCGTTTATTGAATATCACCACAATCATATTTTGCCTTGCATACAGTATAAAAAAAGGATTCGAATATGATTATGACTATGATGCAACTGTTGTGTAATCAATCATGTGACACACAAGTAGGCACAAATTAATAAGTCTATACGCACACAACGCCGAAAAGTTTATGGTGTGCGCCGCGGATTCGTAACCGACACCATCTGCATGGCAGTCTCTTGGTATTTCCAATAGGCTATCGCTGCCTTTAGCCATTATTGTCAACTATTTAGACTTGGCCAGCGTGGACAAAAATAGTGAACAGTGGGGCAATACACAGGGTGGCGCTACCATAGGGGCACTTTTTCAACAGAGGTATAGCGTACAACATTCTGAAGCCTTGTACCAAAAATCAATTAAATCGGTGCAGTAGTTTAGCCACAATATCGATTTTAAGTTCCGCAATTTCTGCACATGCTTTGAATTCCACACAGCTGATACAAAACGGTCAATGACCCTAAATTGCGCGCCCTGACTCGCTACGACGCGATGCCTCGATGTCATCCGAAGTTAGGCTCAGCGCAGATAAAACGGAGCGCAGCGGAGAGGATTTTATTAACGCACTTGAAAATAAACTTTATTTTTTGTACAATAAAGTGCATAAATGCTTGAACCTGACAAAAAACATTCGCGCGTCCTCAAAGATACGCGGGAATCCCCGCGCGGCGTCGAGTCGGCGCCCGCGTCGTAGCGAGTCGCGACGCGCAATGTAGGGTCGTTGACCGTTTTGTATCAGTTGTGTGGAATTCAAAGCATGTGCAAAAATTGCGGAACTTAAAATCGATATTGTGGCTAAACTACGGCACCGATTTAATTGATTTTTGGTACAAGGCTTCAGAATGTTGTACGCTATGCCTCTGTTCAAAAAGTGCCCCTATGGTAGCGCCACCCTGTATATACTGGGCCGATATTGTTATTAATTACATAGAAATTATGTCACAGTTGTTAATAGAATATGCTGAAGTACAGACAGTAATTTAATGTACAAACTAGAAGATCTAAACAAAATGAACCTTGATTTGCAAGTTAGATCAACTAAGACGCAATAAAAGTTGACCTTGCTTTCGCGAACCAGACTAGCAATTTGCGTGATACAAAAATCTAATGTAACATTGAGTCATCTTTGATATCAGAGTTATTTTTGTACGGCATTGTCTTGTAGCATTATCGATTCTACATATAATTTAAAATGCTATTGCGCTCTTAGTCTGTACCTGACTCTATGAATAGTATAGGTACAAAGGCTGAAGTACCTGTCGCAATGAAGCAAGGAAGGGCTCGAATGTATCAGCCATTTGTGTGTACAAAAATAAACTAAGAATATTGTCGTATTTTAATGCGAAAGTAACAAATAAAAAAAATTAATATTGTTTATGGATTTTGACGTGGCTTCGTTTTACTATTAGGAATAACAATTACGTCTTTCATAGTAGCCAAAGTTTAACAAGAACGACGGTCGCGTGAAGAATTTCCAAAAACTGATATAAAACGCTATGAATTTAAAATTTAAATCCAAATTGCCTTTCAGGATATTTATCACGTACCGTTTTAGTGTCCGATATTTCGGCACTGTTGCAAGCACCGTGATCACGGATGTATTGAAGTTTTACGGGTGGAAGAATGTTACGAAAATGAGTAGAAATTCGTAAAATGAAGTAGCTTGTAGGTTTAATTTACGTATTATTGATTTAAATGAGAACGATGAGTAAAATATATGTTTGGTTGCATCTATTGCGTTGCTAACCGAATTTAGAACAAAACACCGGATTGTTGTCTTAAAGATTTTTCGTACGATTGATTTATCGCAGCCAAACAGTTTTAGAAATATAAATAGCTCTGATCTCCTACTCAACGATAGAAAATAACGTGTTATAGACCGAGATAGTTGTAGACTTCGTAAGTTCCTGCCAGAGATGAGCAATTATGTCAATTTTTCGTATTCTTTTATGTCAGTGTGGCACAAAAGTAATGACCCTATAGATTCCTTTGTATATTTTTTATGACATCTCCTGTCATTATAATATTGAAAATGTTGTACTTAGTAATCAAATGTAAAATTCTCTAAAAATAATCATGGACCGCTTTACTCCCCAAGAACGTGGAATAATCGCCTCATAAACCTCAACTTGAAAAGGATAAGTTTTCTTCAAAATTGTTTATGAGTAACGAAGCGCATTTTCATCTCTCGGGGCATGTCAATAAGCAGAATACTCGCTTCTGGGGCACTGAAAATCCGCGCAATATTCAATAAACAGCTTTATATCCACTAAAAGTTAGTAACTGTATGGTGTGGCGTCCAGACTTCTTTCTTTGGGGTTATTTGAAATCTCGGGTGTATGTGAACAAACCACAGACTCTCGCAGCTTTAAAAGAAAACATACACCAATAAATAAGAAACATAACGCAGGAAGTGTTACGGCTAGTTATGGAAAATGTCCTAAATAGGGCTCAAATGTGCTTCAACTCTGGAGGTCAACAGTTAATAGACATCATATTTAAATCACAATGCAACTTAATTTCGTGGCACAAATATATATACAGGGTGTAAAAAGGCCCTTAACGAAAACTGAAATCCCATGTTGTACCAATCAGTACGAACATTTTTTACTTCGGCATCATGCCTGGGAAATGACTGGTTCAGGAGACATTGAGGATCAAAGTTAGTATGGAATTTTTCTAATTAGGTACAAAATCGATACATTTACTCTGCCAATATGTTCTTTAGATGCCCTATAACCCCATGGATAAGTAGGTATTTCGAGCATTGCACGCACGCGCTTTTAATTGCGGTTTGAAAAATGTGAAAACTCAAAAAAAAATTCGTTTCCCAGGTATTATTTTTGGTTATTATGACTTGGCATGATGTCCACAATGAGTAAACTTCGGCTTGGTGATGGGTCTTGTGACACCCTGTATATTATGTGTAAAAAACAAATTCTAGTTTTCTAATTTAGAAACGAAGTTGTAGCTGAACCAAATAAGGTCATTACTTTTGCGCCACCCAGTACAAAGTGACCGTCGTCGGGCGCACGCCGTGTGCATGCTATCTCATACTATAATAATATGCACGTTGAATCCTAGCGTGGTGCACTTGACACAGAATTGTGACGTTTACTTAGTTCTCCGTCGTGGGCAAACAGTGTTTTCAAATGTCGGATCGTCCGAGAGTCAACACGACACGAAACTGTACTCGATTCGTAGTAAAATCAGAAGTGAAAGTAAAGTCAAAATGTTAGACGAGAATCAAGAAGTTAATTTGTTAACATAATAACTTTGGAGTTCTAAATAAACTAAGTAAACCGTAGGTATTCAGTGTCATAACTACCCTTGTGCCCGACTCAAGTTGCATCAACAACTAACTTGCAAAATGTAATATGGGATAATTAGGGTATGTTTTCAAACTAGCGTTTTTTTCTGCGCGTATAAGGTCGTTTTGCCATACGCATTTACACGCGCACTACATTACGCGCTTCAAAAAGTAGACTCGTGTGTACATACATATATTACACGCCTGTACGCTCCTAAATAGCTTCCAAAAACGAACTCATACAGGCGTATGAAACACTAGTCTGAAACCACTCTATAATACAGCTACGCGATAGCTTATATATTTGTTTTTAATTATAAATGTTTGTTTTGTTCACAGCCCACAGACGCATGAGGACTGTGACCAACTACTTCCTAGTCAATCTATCGTTCGCTGATCTAATGATGGCTTCGCTCAACTGTCTCTTCAACTTCATCTATATGTTACACAGGTCAGTATTTTTCTGTTTGAAGATTCTACACGGTAACCGCTACAAATATATTTAAAACTCTGTAGAATAATCGTGACGGGAAAAGTCTCATAATTGCAACACTAATACATGAATAGCTTAAGAAAACTAGATGTACATGAATATTTTTTGCTAAATCTATGTCTGTATATATAAAATTCTTCCGTCACTACTAACTGACAAGCAATGCACAACCAAGACTGTTGAGCGCAAGAGGCTAAAATTTGGTATGCATGTTCCTTAGGCACTGTAGGGGTGAAATAAGAAGGGAAATACCCATGGGATCGGGTAGATATGGTTAAATTAAAATAATGAAATTTGGCATGCATGTTCCTTAGGCACCGTAGGGGTGACATAAGAAGGGAAATACCCATAGAATCCGGCAGATATGGTTAAATTAAAAATAATGTGCGTAGCTGCGGTCATCCTCTAGTATATTATAATTTACGTCCTGGAAAGACTATAAAAATGACTATGTTTCATAGGTACTCCACGTCATAAATATTATATCCCACTCTATTGTATTTGACTTGGTCACAACATAGTAATTTATGTGGCAATGAAAATCGCTATCCTTTTATAGCACTAATATGTACATAAGACATCAAAATAATACCATTAGCGGTAAGAATACCTAGTACTCAGTAGTTTCTAAGAATGATAAATATATGATATTGTTTGTGAGAAGAGTACGTAAAGTTTGATAACATAATATTATATTGCAATGGAAACATTATCGCGTTTAGAATTTCTCAGTTTTGTTGTGACGGACTTGCTGACGTGAGATTGTTGAAGTTAAAAATATTTGAATTTTTAAAGTTCAATGTTAAGTAGTTTCTTTTACACATTAATTTCAATAAACTTCATGCGACTAGTTGCTTGTTCAATAAAGCAGCATATTTAAGTTATAATTGATATTATATGTTATTGTCAGATACAATGCCATTGCAAACCGCATACAATGAAAAAATTGTTACACTATGGCGATTTAAACAAGAAGCATGAACGTTTTCCCAGTTTTCTCATAGCCTCACTATCTATCCGAACCTGGGTGTAACATTATTTTGAGGTTAAGAGGCATTTAATAAATTATTGTTTTTATCATGTGATAAAATTTAAATTCAAGTCATATGCGTTACTATTATAATAAAATGTAAAATAAACAATATTATCTCTTCTTCTTCTTTTTCGTGTGAGTGTGTGGCTAACAATGGTGTCAGGTTTTCAGACCGCCTAAAGGCCTTCGACATGGCCTAACGATCCTTATCCTTAGACAAGAACCGAAACCGACAGCTTTACGTGCCTTCCGAAGTACGGTAGCGCTCATATGTTAATGCCACACGTGGTCACCCATCCAAGTGGCGACCTGTAAAGCGTTGCTTAACTTTGCCGATCTGTTACGACTGGCAAGACTGAGCGCTACATATCTCATTCTCTTATATGACCTAAATCTGCCAAAACCTAAATTTATTCTACCTATATAAAAATTTATATAGGTAGAAGAGCTTTGCTGATTTCAGCATGAATGGGCCGGCTCGACCGGGGAAGTCCTGAAGAAACCTACCCTCTCACAGAAAATCGACGTAAAGTAACAGTACCTAAACTGTTGCGTTTCGTTTGGTGAGTGAGAGTGCCGGAGGCCCTATCCCCTATTCCTTCTCCCTCATCCCACTCCTCATCCTATCCCTTTTCCTCACCTCAAGGGGTGGCAACGCACTTGTGACTCCTATGCTTGTGTCCATGGGCGGCGGTAATTGCTTACCATCAGGCGATCCGTCTGCTCGTTGCCGCATATTACCATAAAAAAAGAGGAAAAAACCAAGGACACTAGCGCAAGTCTGCTATACACGTACTATTAATCAATTGTTTACAAACCATTGAGATCGTGTTTGGTTATGAAGAATCCCTTCATTGTTCTATATTGGTTACGTTGTGCCGATTCGACATTTGATTGGCTTCATAAATTTCCAATTTCCTTACAATACATACGCCTGATTTTCTCACAAAGAACAAAACGCCTTCATATCTCGTATTTTCTATAGAGTTTTCTTTCATTTCTTTGATTTCAAATACCATACATTGACATTTATTTAAAAAGAGAATTTTGATTTCAATAACAATATAAAGGGCATTGTCCGTGTGGTGACGGATTAAGAATACGGATTGCCACCACCCCATATCATCCCATGGGTGTCGTAAGAGCCGACAGAGGGAGCATATTATGCAGAGAACAGCACTGTAAGAGAACCTAAGAGAACGAAAACTTGATACAAACCCTATACCAACCCGTTTGGCCAGCGTGGTATAGTAGGCCAATTCCTCCTTTCAAAGGAGAGGCCTAGTCCAGTAGTGGACTGTTAAAGGCTGATGATGATGATAAAGGGCATGAGTTATATACCGCGGTTTCACCCGCCATTCCTCAATCATTGATTGTCGTATCGTATCGTTCGTTCGATATCTAACCTTCTCACAGTCATTTTCTTTCTCTTCAGCTCATAGTAGTTGTAATGTTAAGCTAGAAGCATATGCGAAGCCTTCTTCTCAGTTTACATTTGTTCTAATAAGCTGTACTGTAGAATTATGAATCTAATAAAATGATGATGATGAATCTAATGAATTAAAAGATAAGCTACTCGGTTAGTTTATTTTATTGATTCAATGTGTGCATAATTGTGTTGTAGTATTGTCTCTTTATGTCTAAGCTTATGTCCAGCAGTGGCCGTCTTTGGTCTGATATGATGATTATTATCTTTTTTAATTTGTGGATAATTATTGAGATCCTAAGTTTGAATAAAGAGTTATTTTAGTATTATTTGAATACCGAAAATATTCAGTTGTATATATTGGAATAGCCGTTTTTATAATAATAAGTACTCCCAGTAATAAATTTATTCTAAACACAAAAGAAACGTATCTAAGTGAAATTACAAAACGATTAATTTAAGTAAACGAGCAATTCTACGATTTCAATTGTTGGTTTAATAAAAACATCTCTTGAAGAAAGTATAGACAAAGAAATCCGAGAATATTTTTCATTATACTCAATATTATCCATATTTTTCAGTATAATAGTAAATGTACAAAAGTTTATTTTTCAGTTTTTATTGTATGTACTTTATATGTATTTAGCACTTTGTCAGCTTATCTATAGTGTAACACTGTTAAAGTTACACTGAATAGATTAAAGTACCAGTGACGAAAAGTTTTAAATAGGTAAGTTTTAATATAAAACTAGTTGTTTTGATTAAATGCTGGTCTGAAAACTCCGACAGCAGGGTCAGCCAGACACTCAGATGGAAAAAAAGATACGTTGCGTGAGTTAAGTTACGGCGAACAGAAATATTATTAAAAAAATATTTATTTAATTAAAACAATGTTTAATGACTAAAATGTTCTACAAGACTAAATTACAATTATAAATAATCTATTAGGTAAACTTATTACTAAATCGGCAATTGTGAAGTTTGCATAATGACGCACGGCGTCATCCGATGCGTAGTCAGCAATGACGCACATTGGGCCATTGCCTAACTCCTCCCTCCTCAAGATGGAAGCGCGTCCCGCAGCTTCCCGCAGCGTCCTCGGTGCGAGCTTCCTTTGTGCAGGGTTCTTCTGCTTTCGGTCGTCGCTGTCTCCATTGCCATAGCTTCCATACTGTGACTGCTACCAGGATGCAGTTAAGTCCTAATGTTGACCACCTTGGAGTCGCCATCATAGTTTGCCAGTCAATGATAGGTTCTTGCAAGTTTTCGGCACGGTCCATCAGCTCGTGGATGCTGTCTAGCGATATATCTTCCAGTTGCAAGTTTTAGTGGATCTTTTCTTTCGGAATTATGATTTTGCTGGGGAGTGGTATGATGTCATCTGCTTCAATTGTTTTGATATTTGTTTTTAATGTACGGTTGAGTATGTCCATTTGACTATCACTTGTCATGCTGGCGATATGTATTCCTGCTATCCTTTTTACTCGGATTTACTGCCGCAACGAGTTCTTAAGATTTGTTCTTCTTTCAGGATGATCAGCCATTTATTTGTCTGCAGTTTCTGGATCTTTCCTTGTTTGAGGTCCATCCATGCTCGTGTACAATTTGCGCTTTGGTGTTTGATTAGGGATATAATGCAGTCTTCTGATTTGTTTATGGGTAAGGTGTTCAGTGAGGTACATAATTTGGGTATCTTGAGTGATCTTTTTGCAGTCTTCCTCTAAGTATGAATACTCATTGGTTCCCAGGGCAAGGTATTTGGATTTAGGAATTATAGTGAGATTTTGTTTGTCGGGTATAGAATATAGATGGATAAGGTCATAAAGGTCTGAATCAATGGATGGGATATCTAGTATAAAGTCTGTACTATAAGCTTTTACATTAATAGACTTCTCTATACTATGAATATTATTTATACTTATACTGTCAACAGGCCTGAGTTGATTTGATTTTTGTATGGCTAACACTTCGTTAATGAGTCTATGTGGTGATATTATACTTGGGTGCATTACATCTAATTGAGCAAACGTCATAGTGTCTTCTAAAATAACTAATTTATCTAAGAGTACCTGTAAACTAAAATCTATTTGTATGTATAAATCTAAAAAGTGCAATCTATTTATTACTAAGCTATTACTAAGAGTGGCATTTCTTAACATAAGGCTTAACTTTTTCTGATTCTCGTCTAAAAGCTTAATCTGTTTAGTGAACTCTTCAACTGCATGTTTCGCTATAAATAATGACTGCTTTTGAGATATATTGATTCTATTAACTGAATTGCGTAAGTTAGATATTTCATTTTCAAATTTGATCGCATCTTCATAATCTGAATTGCCTGTAATTGTTTTAACAATCGAGCCTAGTCCGTTAATAAATCCACGTTTAAATCTATGGTGCGGTGCAATAAATGTAATTTTCTTATCTATTAAATTTAAACTACTTTCTATTTGGTCTTTATATGCTAAATGTACGTCAACGTTATTTTCAGCAGCTTTAGTACTGGAGTATAGTGCCATAAGCTTCAAAGTTGTCTCATGCAGATATGATACGTTATAAACATAAGCCAAACTAAAAGTGTCAACCTGTTTTAAAATTTGACCTTGTTTGGTTAAAAGAATACCGTTAGAGTTATCTACGGGATTAAGGGTCAAGTTGGCGGCTGCGTGGAGCACGAAGGCTCCTGTGACGAAGGTCCTGGAACAAGATGTTGCCTTCGTAAAAGTTTGAAATGGACTCGAATAGATTTGGAATTAGGGTGACTTCCTATTATTTCAGCAACGTTATTAGGATGAAGGTGGATGATTTTATACGGACCTTTGAAAACTGGTTTAGTCTTATCACTTCTTGTTGTCTTGGCAACCTGTTTATAGACTGTTTCACCTACCTTAAACATTATTGCCTCAGCTGCCTGGTTTCGCTTTTCTATTACCTGTTCTTTATTTTTGGATACGTGTGCTGCTATGCATTCTTGGACAGCTTCTGCGTTCTTACGGTGGTTAAGGACATAATCTTGGTAACATTCCTTTGGATAGTATAGTTCAAACAAAAGCTCACGTGGTGTATAGCCGGTGGTGGAGTGAATAGCATTGTTATATGCGATAAGAGAGTATTTCATTATCGATTGTATAGGGTCGTCCTTATTTGTCATTCTCTGAATTCTTATTATTTTAGCGATAGTTGAGTGGAAACGTTCAATAGGTGAATTTGAGTTTGGGTTATATGGAGTAGTAAAATGGATATTAATATTGTGTGAAGCACATATCTCTTTTATGACGTCATTGTCGAATTTTGTATCTGAGTCTGTAGTTATCTTGAGAGGTAATCCTAATACAGAAAATACTTCTATTAAAGCTTCTGCGATATGTACACTACTAGACGCGTTTAACGGTACAGCTTGCGCAAATGTTGAAAAATTATCTATAATTGTTAAAAATGTTGCACCTCCTGTGGAATAAAGGTCCATGAACAAGTGTTCTAAGGGTTTTGAAGGCGTTTCTGTTAATGTTAATGGAGGTTTCAAAGGGTTCCTTTCGTATTTGGCTTTCAAACAAATATCACACTGGTTAATAAATCTTTGAATAGTCAGTAACATATTAGGCCAATGATAATTTCGGTGTAATTGTTTGTAAGTCTCCTGAATTCCTCTATGCGATGATTTCCCTTCGTGGTATCGCTTTACAAGTTCTTGCTGTTCCGTTTTATTTTCAACAAGTGTAACCCGGGTTGTGCATCTTATTAATTTAGGTCCTCTATCGTTAAATATTGTAGTATATACTCTAGAAAATGCTAAATATAAACTTTCATCATAGAAATAACAGTGAAAAATACGGTCTGCTATTGTGTGTTCCTTCAAAAACTTGACTATTTCGAATTCAGTATTATTAACCGGGATAAAGACGTCTTTAATTACAGTTCTAGAGTGAGTAGATCTATTTTCTACTCTATACACAGAACCTGGGGTAGAACGGATGTAAAATTGTTTCAATTGTCTGTCAATTGCGTCAGATAAGATAGGGATACCGTTATTTTCATTGTCGGGCTGTGTATGGTTAGTAGACACTAATTGATCAGGATTACCTGTTACAACACTCATTGAGTCAGTTTCTCTGTCAGTTTGTGAGGGGTTAACACTTCTTATTTCTATATCGGTGTCATTATCGTTCTGTATATCGTTATTGTCAACTGGGTTACTTGTCATCTCCGCCTCTCTACGGGCATTGTCAAATATTCAGTTTATGATATTGTCATCGTCATTATCATCTAAATTGACAGCTAATGAGTCTATGCTCTTGTAAAAAATTTTGACTCTGGATAATGCATCAGCGTTAGTATTTTGTTTGCCTTTTTTATAAACTACTTTATAGTCGTATTCTGCTAGCTTTAATTTCCAACGGGTTAATTTTGAGTTGGGGTCTTTTAATGACATTAACCATGTCAGGGGTCTATGGTCTGTATATATTGTAAATTTACGACCATACAAATAGGGTCTAAAGTATTTGATAGCCCAAACTATGCCCAATAACTCTTTTTCGATGGTAGAGTATCGAGTCTCGGTTTCTGACAGTGTTCTAGATGTGAAGGCTATTGGTTTATCTGAACCAACATTGCCTTGGGATAAAACTGCGCCTAAAGCAAAGTCTGATGCGTCAGTTGTCAGGATAAATGGTTTGTCAAAGTCTGGGTATTGGAGGATTGGGGCATTAGTCAAAATCTGCTTACATTTGTTAACTGCGTCTAAAAATTCGTCTGTGTATACAATTTTTGCTTTCTTTTTAAGGCATGATGTTAAGGGTTTTGTCAACTTAGTGAAGTCTTTAATAAACTTTCGGTAGTATCCTACTAGTCCTAGAAATGACTTTATGTCCTTTTGTGTTTGGGGAATAGGGAAATTTAGAACTGCTTTGATCTTGTCTTTGTTGGGTTGTAGTCCTTGGTCAGTTAATTCATGTCCTAAAAAGTTAACCTGTTTTTGTAGAAACTCCGACTTATCTAATTGGATTTTAAGATTATGCAATTTAAAGCGCTTGAATACTAGCTTAAGTTTCTCGTTATGGCTTTGTAGTGACGTTCCCACTATGATGACGTCATCAAGATACGTAAAAACGTTATCTATCCCTCTAAGTATATGGTCCATAAGACGCTGAAATGTACTCGGAGCGTTCTTTAATCCGAAGGGCATTCTTAAGAACTCATAATGGCCTCTTTCGGTGGTAAATGCAGTTTTTTCTATATCGTTAGGGTGCATTTCCAGTTGCTGGTATCCACTAAATCTAGGGTTGTAAAATATTGCGCGCGCCCTAACCTATCGAGAATGTCATTAATATTTGGCAAAGGGTACTTGTCTTCGATAATTCTGTCATTCAGTCGTCTATAGTCGATAACAAGTCTCCATTTAACTTTGCCTGAGGCATCCGGCTTTTTTGGAACTATATGTACCGGGCAGGACCAGGGTGAAATACTTTCCCTAATGATCCCTTGTTGTAGTAAATTATCAATTTGTTTTTGAATCTCTATACGTTGTTGGGGGGCTTGTCTATAACTTCTAACAAAAATCGAGCTATCATCTGTTAATCGCAGTTCATGTTAAACTGTGTGGGTAAAAGATAAGGGATTTTTTTCTGAGTAGAATATATCACGATACTGATAACAAAGTTTGGTAATTTCGCGTTTTTCCTCTTCGTTCTTGTTAGTGTGTGCATGCATGTGTTCTAATTTTCTTT
Source organism: Euclidia mi (assembly GCA_944739405.2). Classification (NCBI taxonomy): domain Eukaryota; kingdom Metazoa; phylum Arthropoda; class Insecta; order Lepidoptera; family Erebidae; genus Euclidia; species Euclidia mi. Next base: position 2,980,307 of record OX123184.2, read on the forward strand.
AAATTTTCACGTAATTCCTTGTCAATGTCAGTCTGAGAGTCGAGTGCGTTTAAGTCACATTTCTTATCATGTTTTCTTAATTGTGTTAATGGTTCTAGAGGCAATGTTTGATTATTTCTAACTGTTTGCTGCACATCGGTGACATTTATTACAGATGTCTTAAAGGTCCCATTTTTAACAGTTACTAAAGCGGCGGGTGAAGTGAGTCCTTTAGTCCAATTAAAGTCATCACATATGTATTGTCCGTCTGTATAGTTCGTCTTAACTACTATACATTTTTCGCAGTGAGGTTCAATCTTAACTGATTTTACAGGATAGTCAAAGTAAATAGGTATTTCGGTGTTAAACGTTCGTAAAACCTTATTTTTCAAATCTATACTACAACCTAATTCTTTTAGTAAATCCATGCCAATAAGGCCTTTATACTTGGGGTCCAAATCGAATAATAAAAATTTATGATATTTGTCTGATTTAAATTGTGGCGGTAGGGGCAACATAGCGATGTATTCATGACGAGTAACAGCGTGCGCGGTTTTAACTTGGAAGGGTTCATGTACTACGAACTGTTCATAATTGCCAGTAATTACGTCAGGTGATATCATGCAACGCGACGCTCCGGTATCCAATAAAAAATTGCCTTGAATTTCTGGTAATTCTATGTAACGAAGGTGATCTTTACCTTGGTGATTGAAGGCGACAGTATTTATCAGCTGTGGTTGAGCTGGTCCTCGTCCTGATGAAAATCCTGATGGCTTGGTCCTTCTTCAGGCAAGTCTGACATATACTCGTATTCCTGATTTTCAAAGTTATTATTACTATAATACTCACCGTTATAACAAGGGTCGTAGTTATTAGTATAGTACTGCTCTTGATCGTGTTCTGTGTAAAATATTTCTTCAGGAGCAAAGCGCGGCTTTTCAGGCCTACCTACGGTCCTCATAGTGACGTCGGACACCCTTTGCGGCGGGTTTATCTGTTGGCGGGGTACATTCGGCTGAGACCTAAAGTTGCCTGAGTACCTGAGCCACTAGGCCTTGGATTTCCTGAAGTATTTTTCCATGGGGGCATGCCCTGGCCCTTCTGCTGTCTAGGGTCTGGGTGCCAATTATTGCGTGGGGTATACTGACTAACTTGGGGAATGGTAGACGAACTTTGGTGGGGTTTAGGTATTTCTTTTGGTTTGGTTTGTATAGACATAGATTTAAAACTATTGTTTAATCTAATAAATGCTAGTCGCGCTTCTTCTTGCCTAGCAGTTACTATAGCTGCTTCAAGGGTAGAGGGCTGCGCAATTCGCACGCCAATGGACACATGGAAGTCTAGGTTATTAACGTATTGGTCTATTACCATACTCTCATAATTCGCCTTATCCGTATGCTTCCCTACGACGTTTAGGGTGTCTAATACATCTCTTAATCGTTTTCCAAACGACTCAGCGTCTTCATTTTTATTTCGACACATACGCGTTAACTCCTGCATCAATTGAATTTCGTTACGCGGTTCGCCTAACCTACGCGTTAACGCGGTCTTAATTGTAAGCCAACTATCAATAGTTCCTTCAGAGGCTAATGCACTAATTGCAGAGCCGCTTAATTTACTTTTTATCAAACTTATAAGGGCGGGGTGCTCCCTAACTGCGGTGTCCATTAATGCCATAACATTCTCTACTTCTCTAATATAATAATTTAATGTCTTAGGGTTGCCATCGTACTTTGGCAGCAGTTCTGATACGAACTTGAATGTCGCTAATTCGATACTGGCCATTGCCATTGTGAATTAATGTATTTTGTCACAAAACAAACAAAACTATATTGAAATATACTAATTATTAAGTTAGCTACCTATCTGCTTACCTTCCTAGTAAGTACGTAGGTTTAAGTTACGGTAAAACGAGTGTTATATTAAACGCTATTGTAGCGATTAAATGGACACGTATATTTTATTATTTAACAATTAATGAACGAATACGAATCGTATATTGCGATATTAGCACATATACAATTACGCACTTAGTTTGAAATATATATATTTTATTTCTATATCTTAAGTAATTTGTCTATTGCGATTTCAGCCTATAAACAAACACACATAAAACATTTAACTAATAACGACAGGAAATATAGCATAGGAAACTGGGAATACAACAAGCACTCACCCTAGTATCCTCTGCATCTCCAGCCTCCAGTCTTGTAGAACGCAGGACTTCCAATGCTCCGGATTTCCCGCGGGGTATTCGCCGTCGTAGATTCGTTTGTGTGATCGCGAAGATAACGATAGATACCGTTCACTCTAGCCGAAGAGTTCTATTCGAAGCTGAGTGTCGCGATCCTACCGACTGCGCCAGTTAAGTTACGGCGAACGGAAATATTATTAAAAAAATATTTATTTAATTAAAACAATGTTTAATGACTAAAATGTTCTACAAGACTAAATTACAATTATAAATAATCTATTAGGTAAACTTATTACTAAATTGGCAATAGTGCAGTTTGCATAATGACGCACGGCGTCATCCGATGCGTAGTCAGCAATGACGCACATTGGGCCATTGCCTAACTCGTGTCTATGTAAATTTCTAATTTTAAACCCTCTCTTAAAATGAGTTGTAAATACTGCGACATGACTTAAACATTTCAAAATGAATGATTAATTTTCTTCTACCAAAATCTTTCTCATAACAGTTAAGACCTAATTTTCGATAACTCGCCATCTCGACTATTCAAGGCGTTATAAATAAAGCTTGTAATGTCTAGTATTAATTTAGTGGAAAAATTTAAAAGAAGGGGTTAAAGTATCGAAAAACTTTGGAACATTGCGCGCTAAACTTTTCACGAGAGGTCTGCTAATTGGAGATCATTTTTATTTATTCACTATGTAGCTAACTCTGTCTTAGTAAAGAAACCCGTAAATGTCAGCATTCTTATCTAAAGATAGTTTTGTTTTCCGGTCTTACTTATTTGCAGTTTTTGTACGATACCGTTATTTTGTTGCTAGTGAGGAAGATATATTTCTGTATGTAATGAGACAAGTAGTGTGTTTTGCTGGCGCTAGAGCAATTTATTTGTCACCTGCTGTGCCTGTGTGTGTTTGGAATTATAAAGCCTCATGTGCCCTGCGGTTTGACGTGTGCTATAGCTCTGTCGCGAAATATGTTCTCTGCTAAACTTGGTACAGCGACTCAGACCAATAGACATATTATTTATAAGATGCTTAACAACGTTTATTTTATTTTATGTTTATTTTATTATATATTTATTTTTTAAAGGGATGGGGAATCCAAATACAACATCTATTTCGTGATTCAAGATGGCGGACGGGATTTTTATGGGTGTCGTCTCCGATATTTTAAGGAATGAAGAATTCAAAAACACCATCTGTTTCGTGATCAAAGATGGCGGATGGGAATTAAAAAAAATAAAGAATATGGGTATAGTCTCCGGTGTTTAAAGGGATGGGGAATCCAAATACAACATCTATTTCGTGATTTAAGATGAGAAATCAAAGATGGCGGATGGGACGTTTTTTAAAGTCGATATGGGTATCGTCTCCGATATTTTAAGGAATGGGGAATTCAATATTATTTAAAAATCTATGTTTGTTTGTTCAACATTTATAGACTCTGTAGTGATAAGAGATTAAGCGCTAAGTCAATGGTAACTTTGGAAAAGGAGCTTGGAAAAAAGGAAATTAAATAAAAACTCTTAAAAAGGCGAAACGGAGTTCGCTGGGTCAGCTAGTAATAAAATAAATGTTGTTAAGCATCTTATAAATAACTATTTACTTTTAACATTTATATAACCACATGGCCTTGGGAAAACATTGCAAATTTAAACACGCATTCAAACGTTTTTATTTATATCTTCTATAATATAAAAATGAATTGCAAAATGTGTTGGTAAGCGCATAACTCAACAACGCCTGCACCAGTTTGGCCAATTATTTTTCTTAAATGTTCGTAGAAGTTCAAAGATGGTTTTTAAGGCAAAAAAATTCTAATAATTTCCGGAAAAACCCTAAAAACGGCCCTTTTATTTTTCCCATACAAACGTTTTCTAACTAAAACGTAGAGTCAATTTGTAATTTATTTCCGCTGCATAAAGTTCAAATTCGCGTGCGCGTTGATATACTTCTTTGTTTGATGGCAGTTTTGACAGATTTCCGGACCTGAAGTCTCAATGCTGCCTCCCAGCGGGCTTCATGTCAGAAGAAACCCATTAATAATCCCGAGTAATCTCTACTTAATATTACTTAATTCGAAATTGTGTATGTATGTACATATGTTCCGTTTTCACGCTAAAACGACTGAACCAATTTTGTTGAATTTTAATATAGAGATACATAATATATTGGACCATGTAGACGGATATAGGCTGCCATAAGTTGTAAAAATTAAACTGGGAGTGATTGCAGGGAGGGTAGAAGTTTGTACGGCACAAATTTACCTCTTGGAAGTAAGAACACGCTGATAATTGATTGCTGCGCATGTGCTATCGCATATCTGTCAGTACTATCACGTCATACCTACATAATGTCATATTGTGCACGTTGATTCAATTGTTCGCATATCTATATTAATATAATAAAGCGGAAGAGTTTGTTTGTTTGTTTGTTTGTTTGAACGCGCTAATCTCAGGAACTACCGGTCGGATCTGAAAAAATATTTTTGTATACGATAGCCCAGTTATTCCGAAAGGTTATAGGCTATATAACATAACGCTTCGACCCTTTGGGCCGGGCAAAAGGCTAAAAGATAATGTCGGCTAATCTCAGGAACCAGCAGTCGGATTTTAAAAATTGTTATTGCCTATGATAGCCCAATTATTCCGAAAGGCAATAGGCTAAATAAAATTACGCCACAACTTTTAGGAGCCAGACAAAAATAATAAAATGGTCAAACGAGAAGGGGGAGGGTTGGGTCAAAGGCAAAAAAAGGCTACAATCTATATGGGTATTGTTTTCGAGATTTTCGGGACGCTGATTAATAATATGAAATTTATTTAGTGATCCAAGATGGCGGACGGGAAATCAAAGATGGCGGATGAGGAAATTTTAAAAATCAATATGGGTACCGCCTTCGATATTTTAAGGGGTGGGGAATCGAAATACAACATCTATTTCGTGATCAAAGATGGCGGATGGGAAATCAAAGATGGCGGATGGGAAAATTAAAAAAAATCAATATTGGTATCGTCTGCGATGTTAAAAGGGATGGGGAATCCAAATACAGCCTCTGTTCCGTGATTCAAGATGGTGGACGGGAAATCAAAGATGGCAGATGGGAAAATTTTTAAAAATCAATAAGGGTATCGCCTCTGATGATTTGAGGTATGGAGAATCCAAATACAACATCTATTTTGTGATCAAAGATGGCGGACGGGATTTTTTATGGGTGTCGTCTCCGATATTTTAAGGAATGGGGAATTCAAAAACATCATCTATTTCGTGATCAAAGATGGCGGATGGGAATTAAAAAAACATTAATATGGGTATAGTCTCCGGTATTTAAAGGGATGGGGAATCCAAATACAACATCTGTTTCGTGATTCAAGATGGTGGATGGGAAATCCAAGATGGCGGATGGGAAAAATTTTAAAAATCAATATGGGCATCGTCTCTGATGATTTAAGGTATGGAGAATTCAAATACAACATCTATTTCGTGATTAAAGATGGTGGACGGGATGTTTTATGGGTGTCGTCTCCGATATTTTAAGGAATGGGGAATTCAAAAACACCATCTGTTTCGTGATCAAAGATGGCGGATGGGAATTTAAAAAAAAAAGAATATGGGTATAGTCTCCGGTATTTAAAGGGATGGGGAATCCAAATACAACATCTATTTCGTGATTTAAGATGAGAAATCAAAGATGGCGGATGGGACTTTTTTTAAAGTCGATATGGGTATCGTCTCCGATATTTTAAGGAATGGGGAATTCAATATTATTTAAAAATCTATGTTTGTTTGTTCATCATTTATAGACTCTGTAGTGATAAGAGATTAAGCGCTAAGTCAATGGTAACTTTGGAAAAAGAGCTTGGGAAAAAGGGAATTAAATAAAAACTCTTAAAAAGGCGAAACGGATTTCGCTGTGTCAGCTAGTATAACTATAAAATAATGAATTATTATTATGAATGGGCACTTACGATTCGATATTTTTATTTATATACCTAGATACTTTAAATGTATGGCTAATATTAAATAAAATAATTAATACCACCATCATATCATTAATTTTATACTTAAGTAACTCTTACGTAAATAAAGCCTCAAATTGTGTTAATTTTAATATAACTAACTAAACCATTGACGAAAAGATTTTCTCAGTAAATGTTTAGCGGAACTATCTTTCATTTTACGCACTAAGTTAACTTTGATTGGATGAACGTCTTTTACTTAGCTGGTTATGTTCTATGAAATTGAGTAGATCTACGATATTTTTGCCTCTATATTTTAAGATAAAATGTTAGCAATTGCATAACGTATTTTGAATAATATTCTTTACCACTTTTTGTCGTTAATAAACGTCAATAACAGATAGTTATATTCCTGGGAATCTATCTATCTATCGTCACGCCTGTCTCCCATTGGGGTAGGCAGAGACTATGGAACGCCAAATGCTCCGGTTCAAACACACCTCTTTTGCTTCTTCGACATTCATCAACCATCATACATGCTCGCCGGTTATGGGTACTTTTGATTTGGCTGGCACTCTTTTAGTACGTCAACTATTTGGCTTACGTCCGTCTTGGGCGTCCCCTACTGACATCTCCATTCATCCTTACACGATAAACGTCTTTCATATTTCTTCTTTCATCCTTCTGTTCCAAATGTCCAAACCATCGTAACATTCCTTTTTCAATCTCTGTCACTACATCATCTTTTAGACCACCCGTCTCTCGTATTTAATTTCTGGGAAATTATGTTAATTAAATATTCGTTTAATGCTACTGCTACACCTGCGTTAGCGTTAGCGTTAATGACAATGATTAACTACGCATTAATTTAGGGCCACATCTACGTAGTGCCTAAATTAACGCGTTAAGACGCAGGTGTAGCAGGAGCATACTAGATTTTTTTAGCTTTTTTGTAGGTCCCATGCCATGTGATATGATTTTTTTTAATATATAATTTGGCTCTTAGGATTGGTATAGGATATGAGAGGTATTCAGGATGTTTGGTTATTCGACCTATTTTTTAAAGGATGTTACATCACGAGAGTCATCAATCGATTTTACACTTGCGCGATTTGTATACATCATACAATATTATTTAGCGGGTCTCAATCGTGATAATTTACTTATTTAAAGGCATAAATACCTCTGTTATTCTCCTACGTTTCTACCGGCTTGCAACGGTTGTGGTCGCGGAGGGACTGATGTCAGCTCAGCGCCGTCCTTGTGAGAATAACAGAGGTATTTATGCCTTTAAATAAGTAAATTATCGCGACTAAGACCCGCTAAATAATATTGTATGACGAGAGTCATCATTTTTAAATCATAGACATGAACCCAATTCGCACTATATATCGTAACAAGTACAGAAGCAATTATTTTAGATTGGCTATATGAAAGTGAGTACAGACGTACTGCGTTGACAAAAAAGAGGGTAAGACTCCAATAGATGTTATTGCTTACAAAAAATCTTATAGATTTGTATCTGAACTTATATGAAAGTAACAAAAGTTAATGTTTTCTCCAAATACAGGGACTACAGTTACCTCAAGACTTATGTTTCGAACATCTAGGTGAACCATAATTGAATTTCGCGCGTGCCCTGGGAGTAAAAAAGAAAGCAAGGGACCTGAACAGTAAAGTTAATTATTGCTAGCCCTGTCTCTCGGAGGGTACGCTAAACCGCCAGGCCCGGCAATTATGAAGTTTTTTGACAGTCATTATGGAAAATCGGTACCTACTGTTGAATATATTGACACTAATACTAAAATTCAAGATATTGCGGCGATCAGAACGAAGTTACTCTGTGGATACCTAAGCTAATCTCCTGTCGAAGACGATGATATAAAAAAGAATTTAGTCAACTATCCTACTATTCCAATTGTAAATATGAAACCAACGAATAGTCAAATGTTGAAACAAAGTTCCTTAAGACATGTTATTAACAAGATACCCTACGATCTTCAAGCTGCTCTGAAGTATGTTTCTAACTATTATTGATAACTCATGTGCTATTACAGATTAAATTATTTGCAAGCGGTTGTGAATCTACAAACTTGCGACTATTGAGAACAATAAAGTTAATAGTGGCGTTTTACTTCATTAACTTGTGTTGTGTGAGGCCGAAACTTCATACTTAAGATGTTAATACTTGTAGTTAGAACCTCAGGGTGACCTTGTTGGGTTAATCTCTTTGAATGTGAAGGTGCGTCTATGATTGAAATTAAACTACAGTTTACGGATTTTATCGCGTTATATTACTTTCACTGGTTATTTGTAATTACATTTAAACCGAAAGATCTAGGAATTACATTTTTATTACTAGCCGACGTTTCGAATTCTTTACAGGATTCATGTTCACGGCAGACTGAGGTGATATTTGTCTTTGTCTTGAATTTAAAAGTTATCTCAAAGTACCCGAACATTTTTCAACTATTGGTGTTACTATCTACGCAGAATGTGCTCACTGTGTCTTGATGTCTTCTGGTGACTTTGTCCTTTTTGGGTTTCATTAGCCTGATAACAGGGTCCCAAGCTGGAGGTACATTCCAACCATCTTCCCTATTGAAATTAGGATGTTTTTTAATTTCAATAGCTTCACGTGTCATTCTTGGAATAAAGCGGTGTTCTTTTGCGAGTATCTGTGGTTTATCAAATCGCAGGTAATGGTTGGTTCCTTGTTCTACATGTTCACACACAGCAGACTTCAGTAATTACAAATAACCAGTGAAAGTAATATAACGCGATAAAATCCGTAAACTGTAGTTTAATTTCAATGTGTAACATTCGCGTAAACCCAAGAAAATATTATGCGTCTATGATTTTGGTAGGGTTAGAAAAAGAAACTTAAAAACGTATCGACTATGGCACACGATGCTGGCCAACTGTGTGTTGGCAGCCATGCAGTTTGCCCCACGATATTTTCCTTCACCGTTCGTTCATCTTGACGTACAAAACAATAATGATATTTACATATCCAAAGTGAAATGAAACGACACAGTTCAAGCAATCCAGCACGCTACTCATTTTATATAGCCGGATGGTGGCCAACTTGAGTTGTCCATACACTCAGCCAACCTAGTACTACTAAAGTTTTTTTACAAGAAAAACATTGTCTTGCTCGATTATTTCTTGAAGAGATTTGTGTCAGCGCCTGGAAGACCGCTTTACCGATTAAATAGTTGGGCAATACTTGAAAATTAGTTTAAAGGCAATATTAGATCCTTTTATCGATCGATATTAAGATGTTTTAGTTTCTAGTGACTAGTTTGAGCACTTCAGTAAATTGCCGTTTACATTAAAACTCGGATCAAAGTATTGTCCAGTAGACAGTTTGCTGTCTACGTTGTATCTTATAAGCCGGTGGGTTGGGACAAAGTATTCTTACCGTGATTAATGTGATCGCTGCGAGATGTCGATAGAATCCGCGGTGGCTTAAGTGGGTTAGCCCTGAACGCCCATAGAAGATAATAACACACATATTTTCTGGCTGCCCAAGAAGCGGAGAATGAGCTTGTATTTTAGTTTCCAACGCGAATACAAAACAATATAAGTATCTTATGATAGTTACAGTATAAATAAACATAAAGAAATGATATGTAATGAAATAACTTATTTAGTAGGTCTAATGAATGAAATTTCAAAGGTATCGTTTGCCTGCGTTAATATCATAAACGCATGTCAAACAAATTTCATCGTCATTTTAACTTTGAGGTACCTTTGATTAATGACAGTTTATTATTTTTACTAACATTCGTGACTCACGAAATGTGATATAGAAACGCGTAATGCAAGGCTTTAGTCACTTTATTTAACTTTACCTGAAATTCGTTATTAACCATTTTTTTTTTATTTTGCAAAGTAAAAGAGTGAATTTGTCAAATAAACAAAATATCCACAAATACGAATACAACAGATAAAAATACTTTTAGATTTAAGAACCTCCTTATTTTTAAATCTTTTAACAAAAGCGTATAAAATTTTTATAATTTCATTGTATGATGTTGTGGTTTTTGTGTTCGAGTTACATACCTAATGAAAATTCATTAGGTATGTAATCGTTTGAATACCTTATTTTAATAATTACAAGGGATAATATTCCTGTGAAATGTTGATACATAAATCCATATTAATTAATTTATATGTAGCGTAGATCAGCGACTCATGCAACCCAAAATCTATCTGTATATATAAAATTATCCCATTACTGACTGACTGGCGAACAGCGCTCAGCCAAAACTCTTGGGCGCATAAAACTGAAATTTGCCATAGTTGTATGTTCCTTGGGGATGTACAAAATTCCCACGGAATTGGGAAGAAAGAGTCAAATTAAAAAGAATATAAATTATAATAGAAATTGCAAGCTTCCCCGAGTCTCTCAACAAATCTCTGAAGCTGAAATGTGACTGGTATGTCTGTGGGTAGAAGACATCAGCTAAGAACAACGCGTAGAACAGAACCGAATCCCGTAAGTGTTTTGCCTCAAGGTAGGTTAATCCAAAAGCTTGGAAACAACGGAGCATAATTAGTACCAAAAATACTATTTATTTGATCTCCACAGTAAACATACATTATTTAACATTCATAATAATAAAAAACAACAAAGAAATGATTTAGGCTGCATAGGGTTCCCACCAAGACCTTAGAGTCCCAAGCCAACCTCACCTGCAAGTGGTGCACCTGCCGATCAACGGACGAGGCTCTGGCAAACAAAATATCCCGATAAGCGGCAATAGGCTCGCCACCTATTACGTGGGATCAAAACACTGGCGAAAAGTGGGCGTTTAATATGCCTCTGCCTACCCCCTCGGGGAAACAGGCGTGAGTACTATGTATGTATATATGTATGATAAATGATTTAGGCAAAATATTCAGATTAATAGACCTCCGCGCAAAATTCTGTGTAAAAAGAGGATCAAAATAAAAATTATTAAAATTTCAGCGAATGGAAAAAAAACTTTTTTTATTTAAAAGGAATTTGCTGTATTTTTCGTCCCGACAATTAAAAAAAACTAATAAACTATTCTGAGTAAAATAATATTTTATGTAGGTGCATAAAACCAATATTATTATGTTGGTGAATAAAAGTATTAACACTGTGTATTTTTTATGAAACAATATTTGTATAAGATTTACAAAATTCCATCTTATTGAATTTGTTTAGTATAATTTAGGTATCTTGTGATTATCCTTTCGGTTTTGTCTTTTGTTTGCTCTCATCTTTGATCTTTTGTTTTTCTTCACATTTTACTTATTTTATAGTCTGTCAACCCGCACTTGGCCGGCGTGATGGACTATGGGCTTACCCTTCTCATAGAGAGAAGAGGCCCGTGCCCAACAGTGGAACAGTTTAAAGGGCTATGATATGTGACTTTGGATTTTTAATAGAAAGCCTTAAAAAGTGTAATGTTTTCAGAGCATGAGTTAGGTCAGTTCAATGCTGTTCTCGCACAGATATTATTATTATGTAAGCACATGCAATTATAAGTGCATGTGTCGTCAATATGTGAAAATGTGTCGTTTGTATGTTTCTTTATTTCATCATAAGTTCCAAATTCGTGAACAGAGATTATTGTTAAGATCTTTGGAGTGTCATTGGGATTGAAAAAAATCTTGAATATTATTCAATATGCAATTGTCGAATAATAAAATATATTTAGTCATTTGATATTATACTTACCATAAACGCCTTTTGCAATCCACGCGTATGTGAGCCACACACTTCCACTCTGCTTGCCCCTTAGGGTGGACTGATGATAAGTTTATAATTTGAACCATCGTGAAGAAAAAAGAAAACAAATTAAAAATCTCATAGCATGTAATTCATTTAAATTTATTCTGGGCCTAATATTATCTTAAATCTGCTTCTTCTAAAGCAACAGTTTGAACAAAATTGCTGCCCACTCACCAATGAAATTAAGATAGGAAAATTAAAAATCGCTTAGCATAATACGCCATTACCTAAATGAAGACACTAATTACAGAACAGTACATCACGAATAATTAAATATCTTTTCTTATTCCACTATCATTTAGGTAGTTTCTTTTTATTGTAAGACTTAAGTAAATAAGTCGCTGATTCTAGTAAAATATGTTCGAAGTTTGAACTTTATTCTGAGGGCTTTAGGAAACTAATTTGGGTTCCAGTAAATAGCTTGTATAGGGGAGGGGTACAGAAGGTTTTTGGCTCTATCTAGCTGTCTGTGCGGCTTTGAAATAAATTATACTATCAGATTAGAGACGGAAACATGATGAACTTTCATAAATACACCTCAAATCATTTGTCAGGTATAAGTATTTTCGATGTAGCACGCATAACGTGGCTTGACTTGCATTTCGATTGATTTTTATGACTGAAATACTCGTATTCCTCAGTCTCCGAAGATATTTCTTTTGAATGGAGAAACTAGTAATCACCAAGTCTGATTACTACTACCTACTACAACCCTACAGATTATCACCTTTGTATCACCAATGAAAACAAAAGCCTAGTCCGATGGTGACCTCATAATTTCGTACATGTAGCTTTCAAATTGCCGATACTCACTAAGATATGCCGAGTATTATAAAATATTCATATCTTCTGTATACACAAAATTGTTCCATTGCCGAGTGACTGACAGACAACGCACAGTCGAAAATATTGGGCGCAAAAAGCTGAAATTTGGCATGTATGCTCTATAGCTGCATGGGGGGCAATACAAAATGGATTTCGGATCGAGAAGAAACAGCAAAATTAATATTAAATATGCGGGCATAGCTGCGGGCATCCTCTTGTTATTTAGAAGCATCTTTTTGCAGCTTTACTATGCGAGTAGGTACATCAATATCCAACGTCTGGTCGAATATTTGCCAGCCGTAGTACGTCAACTGGAAATCGAACCGATTTCCTTTGAGTGCAATAAAAGTAGACGGACCATAAATTCAGTGTAGTTCCAATTGCCACACTATCAGTACGTACATGCAGCGCTAAATTATCGAATGATGAAGTTTATGCGCTACCTGTATTTGCAGCTGCTTTGCACAATAGCCATGTTAAGGGCATACATTGCGGTTTGATGTGACAAGAAAATTGGGATGGTTAGAGACAGAATTTCTTTATTTATTTGGGACAAACAAACAGTAACACATTATATCTACGCACATAATGTAAACAAAGATATTATTATAAATGTGAAACTAACACCGTTAGCCACAGCATATACAATTCATATGACTATATTTTACCATACCGTACCGTACCGTACCGTACCGTACCGTACCGTACCGTACCGTACCGTACCGTACCGTACCGTACCGTACCGTACCGTACCGTACCGTACCGTACCGTACCGTACCGTACCGTACCGTACCGTACCGTACCGTACCGTACCGTACCGTACCGTACCGTACCGTACCGTACCGTACCGTACCGTACCGTACCGTACCGTACCGTACCGTACCGTACCGTACCGTACCGTACCGTACCGTACCGTACCGTACCGTACCGTACCGTACCGTACCGTACCGTACCGTACCGTACCGTACCGTACCGTACCGTACCGTACCGTACCGTACCGTACCGTACCGTACCGTACCGTACCGTACCGTACCGTACCGTACCGTACCGTACCGTACCGTACCGTACCGTACCGTACCGTACCGTACCGTACCGTACCGTACCGTACCGTACCGTACCGTACCGTACCGTACCGTACCGTACCGTACCGTACCGTACCGTACCGTACCGTACCGTACCGTACCGTACCGTACCATACTATACTATACTATACTAATGAACAATCTATGCGAGTAAGACTACAAGACTGTTCAAATAACTATACATCGGAATCCTTAAGTTTATTTAACAAAGCAGAACGAAATCTATTTGCTGACACTGAGAGTAAATCTAATTCTGTAGTTTCTGAACAAAAGTCATTATAGTTTTTACACAAGTGACGTAGAGGCGCCCGCAATGGGACACAGCAAAAAGAGGACGTGCGCGCACCTATCGTTTAATAACAGTTCTTGGGACACAGTAGCATATTTTATTAGTAATCTCAGAGCAGTTATACCTGTTATAGCATAAGTCGAAAAGAAACATTATTTCTAGATATAAAAGTCTAGACTTCAGGCTCATTAGATTGTATTTATCAAGAAGATTTTTATAGGTTAGGAAATTGGTTGGGAAATTGTGGCAGCACCTATAGTGCATTGTGCATCGATCTAAGGAATTTGCGTTGCACTCTTTCTAGCATCTCAACGTATTTATTATAAAAAGGGTTCCACACAACCAATGCATATTCGAGTTGAGATCTAACCAGTGCTTTATAGACATGACAATAAGTGATTGCGTGTTTAAATTCAGTAGCTGATCTCATAACAACCCGTACATACGATAAGCCTTTTTGATGATGTTATTAATATGTTGATCAAGGTGAAGTTTGTTATTTAGCAGTACCCCTAGGTCTCGCACGGATAGAGCTTTCAATAGAGTTACATTGTTTAGATTATAATTATGATTTAAAACGTTTATATTCTTTGAAAATGATATAGATAAACATTTAGAAATACTAAGGTAAAGTTTGTTTTGAATGCAGTATTCAGAGAATCGATTTAAGTCTTCTTGTAACTGAAAACAATCTGCAGGTTTTCTTATAGCTTTAAAGATTTTTAGATCGTCATCATAGAGCAAATATTTTGAGTGTCTGAAACAATTTCCAATATCATTTATGAACAAAATGAATAAAAGAGGCCCTAAAATTGAGCCCTGGGGTACTCCAGATGTTACGATAGTAGTCGCGAAGTGGGATCCCTTGATAACAACCCTTTGTGATCTATTACTAACATATGATGCAAACCAGCGAAGCAAATCTTCTGGTATGCCGTTAAATGCAATTTTGGTAAGAAGCAAATTGTGGTATACCTTGTAGATTTCTTTGCGACAATCTTCTCTATTTTTAAATATAAGACATAGGTAAAAGTTTGCATATTACTAAGAAAAATGCATCTATGTCTATGTACAGGAGAGTTACTTATTCAAAGAAACTATTTAAGTAGTGCATTGCATTTCTTGGGTAATCTTATTTGCGTAGGCTGTTCTGCTTATGGTCAACATTTTTCATTTAATCTAATATCTCTACAGGGTAAACATTCCTAAAATTAAAATATCAGTGATAAACTTTGGAATCCTGGATTAAATATAG
Source organism: Euclidia mi (assembly GCA_944739405.2). Lineage (NCBI taxonomy): Eukaryota > Metazoa > Arthropoda > Insecta > Lepidoptera > Erebidae > Euclidia > Euclidia mi. The sequence goes on from OX123184.2 coordinate 2,995,662, forward strand.
AAAGGTGCTAGCAAAGTCTATGAATGCTGGAATGTGTTCAAACCCTTCAAGCGCAAGACAAATATTTCAATAAAAGCGTCTTCCTAAGAAATGTAAACTCCAGCTCATTAATAATAATCACGCACCAAAGATGTTACCTAAACCTGAGACCAGAAGTCTAGACATCTATATTAATATACTTTATGTAGATTTAACTAAAAATTGACGTTTTATTAAGCCTTCGAGAGAATATTATCTGCCAGAGCCCTAATAGTTAACTTTTTGCGTGGTATGTACCGCACTGAAAAGGATAATATCTATTCTTGTAAAGAATTTTCGGTGTTCCCGGCCAGAGTACTAAAATATTGTCAATAAATGTCGCTAAAATGCTATTAAGGTGGTCTTACACTTCGCCCTTTGCGTGTTATTTAATTCAGGTGCCGACTTTGAGCATTGTGCTACATTACTTTGGTGCCTAATGCACTGAATAGAAACATTCGCTCATGTAACGTTTGCGTATTAAAAAAAAAGACTCTCGCACACATACGAAGGAATATGCCTGAGTCGCAAAGGAGTGCAAACATTCTCTCAACGGACACAAAGCACAACCAGACTCAAAACAAAAATGTGTGGATCATATAAACTGTTATCTCGTGTAGGTAACGAACTGACGGCTCTCAGCGTAGTTAGTTGTTAGTCGGTACCATGACGATTAAAAAAAAAACATCTAGGAGCTACAATGATTTAGACACACACACACGATACATTGCACATACCTACCTCATACTTATGATAAACATCTTTTTGCGTCGGGGTTAACTAAGTCTTAAGTACATAAAACAGAAATGGATCTATATATCATATAAAGAAACTAGCGAAAAATATCTGGCTGTAGGAAATTAGTACCAAAACGTAGTGGAAAACAATGAAATAAAATAAATGTTTGAATAGAAGATAAATAGCATAATTGTGTTTATACGTTGAAAAACAGAATTTTCTTTTATCCGAATCGGCGTGCTTTTTTCGATAGCAAATATTATTCAACACTCTATTGTTTTTGCTTTATATTCGTTTCAATTCACGTTATATCTGGTATGGAATAATTTTTAATCTCTACCATCACAAAAAGCTTTTAAAGATTTTTCTGTGGGAACTGGCAACAATTTCACCACATCGAGTTAGGCTTTATTTTCCAGATACATTTCAAATTCAAATACAAATTTCTTTATTGCGAAAATGGGTACAGTATTGTCGTATAATATAGGTATATAATTATGTATTGGTTCCTCCATCATCCGCCGCAAGCCATTCAATACAATTATTAATTAATGGTTAATGTCAAAATTATTTGTATTAGGTATGTCATAAATAAAAAATATGTTTCTACTATAAGAATATTAATTATTAGTTGCTACATTTTACATATTTAACAAAACAATTTGGTATTTAAACATAAATAAATCATAGGAAAGAGTAATTATCATTTAAATAGTCAATAATATTATAGTAAACTTTGTCTTTAAGAAATAATGTGAGTAGGCTTTTAAATTTGTGGATGCAATCTATTGCCAACAGATATTTTGGTAGGTTATTATACAATTATACACTCGTGGCGCTATACAGAAAACACTACTGTCCATCAAAGCACTTTTATGTTGAGGACAACGTACTTTGAGGTTGTGAAGCTTTCTTGTAAAATTACGAAACATGTTTGAATTAGTTTTAACAAATAATATTAATTCGAAGATATACATACACGATACGTTTAATATCTTAAGTTGTTTAAATAACGGTTTACAGCTATCAGTTTGCTTAAGATTGCTCATTGCCCTGACACATTTTTTCTGAGCCTTAAACACTTGTTCTATTTCTGTACAATTGCCCCGGAATATGATCCCGTAATATGGATCCTACATATCCATGATATGCCGCAAGTACTGCAGTACGGTTCAATTTTTTTTGTAAGCATGTATAGAGCCTATGGCTGTGTATTTAATTTTGAGCATTTTATTTCTATATGCGTTTTCCAATTCAAACTGCTATCTATGTTCAATTCCAAGTTTATCGCCTTTGTAGGTTACGTCAATATCTGTTAATAAGGGAATACGATTTTCAAATGTCATTAAATGTGTCTTAAATAGATAAATTTTTAAATTATTAGATTATATATATTATATTGAATTACATTCGATGAAGTGTTGTGAATGTCAGATTAAAGAAGCGACTTTTTTCCCCCTTAAATATAATTGTACTGTCATCTGCAAATAAAACCGTGGGATGTTTTGTTATCTTCGGGAGATCATTAATATATATGTTGAATAAAAACGGTCCCATTACACTGCCTTGTGGGACTCCTATGCTAACCTATCTATAATCTGAGAGGCAATATGTCTGTTTTCTGGTTTCCGGGCACAGACGTGTAACCTGAGTACATTGACTTATGTTAGAAAGATAAGACACCACTAGATTTAAAATGTTTCCTCTGATCCCATATGAGTCTAATTTACTCGCAATATGTCATGATCCACGCAGTCAAATGCCTTTGTCAGATCCATATAAACTGCACATACGGGCATTTTATTATCGACACAATCGCTGATTTCTTTCAAAAAGTTGTATATAGCCATATTTATAGTTTTATCCTTCCTAAAACCTGTCTGTTTTATGGCAAATAAATCATGTCTTTCAATAAATTTGTAGATTTTGCCATGCATATTGTCAGTATTAGAGCAATGGGTCGATAAGAGCCCAGGCAGTATGTTTCGTTCTTTTTAAAGAGTGGTTTAATAATAGTTCTCTTTAACCTATCTGGGAAAACTCCATGGTATATACACTGATTAATTACATTACTTTTTTTTTATTTAGTTAATTTATTTATTTATACATACATACATACATAGACTCACGCCTGTTTCCCCGAAGGGGTAGGCAGAGGCATATTAAACGCCCACTTTTCGCCAGTGTTTTGATCCCACGTAATAGGTGGCGAGCCTATTGCCGCTTATCGGGATATTTTGTTTTCCAGAGCCTCGTCCGTTGATCGGCAGGTGCACCACTTGCAGGTGAGGTTGGCTTGGGACCCTAAGTTCTTGGTGGGAACCCTATGCACCCTTTATTTATATAAGTACAACCCTTTATTTATATAAGCACAATTTATTTATATAAGTATAAATATAGACACAATATAATACGTAACACCATCTAGTCCCAAACTAAGCAGAGCTTGTACTATGGGTACTAGACAATGGATTGACATACATATTTTTAATTATGATAGATACCTTACAGAATGAACATACATACTTCTTTCTCTGAGCGGTATCCCAGTTTCAGTCTGGGGTCCGCTCTCTAGTCTAACCGGATTTGGCTGAATATTAGCTTTTCCACGAAGCGACTGTCTGTCTGACCTCCGCAACCCGAAGGGATAGCGATATTCCATGGTTTAGACTAGTGTCAGTTTTTATTTAGAAGGTACTGACGCCCTGAAACGACTGTCAAAGATCTTCATGACAACCGGGACCGACGGCTTAACGTGCTCTCCGAGGCACGGGACAAGCGATAATTAACAATCCAATACGCACATAACTCCGAAAAGTCATTGGTGCGCGCCGTGGATTCGAACCTGATACCCTATGCATGGCAGTCTGTTGGTATATCCACTCGGCTATCGCAATGATGAAAATGAACATACATACAATATACAATTTTTGTTAGTAAGTGTACTTATGAACTATGTTAATAAAACTTGCACGATGATGCTGTGCGTTCGTGTGGCACTTGTCCGCGGAAGCGACGGAACACCACACCATTCGGCCAAAAGTCCTCCTTCATGACGACATGTAGATAGCAGGTCGGGATCCGCACCACAAACGCCTTGAAATTGACATTACGGCGCGACTCCAGCAACTGCACTCTCGGCATGACTTAGCACACAACAGATTTTAGATGATACTTGCTTCTGAATCGTTGTGCATATATCGTCGTATCCACGGTACTACGGGTATTTTTAAGGGTCGATATTATTGTTAGTATTTTGGCTAGTGAAGTGGGATCCATAAACAGAGACTGTGAAATTTTTGCTGTGCGGTGTAGTCTGCTACCAATATCGAGACTTGCTATTTGGTCAATAAAGGATCGTCAATAACCGTTGCGTCATTACTATTAATATAATTAATATCGCTCTATTAAATTTCACTTCACGTAAGTTTACACTTATTCCGAGCCGTATTTATATATTGTTCATTTTGAAAAGTTTTCGTACATTTAATTATACGATTAAGCCTATATGATAAAGTAATAAAATCGTTTTTGTTCTTCTCAGTACGTGTTTGGCGATATTGCCACAATAATTGTCGTTTCCGCTTCCAGTATAGCTTAATATCCTATGTGATCCACTTCGGCCGTTTTTGTACACTTATTTTTGTTAGAATAATAGGAAAACACCACTTGTGTTTTCCTATTATTCTAACAAAAATAATGGACAAAACAAATGTATCATAAAAGTAATTAAAATATTCAACTGGGTCACAATTATTATCACAGTCGCTAAAAGTCAATGAGTCTAAGCATTCACAAAATTTTCTTATATTTTTACAACAGAGATCCCGCTTTTTAATGTACCAATATTTAAAAGCGACACTAGTTTGTATGGGGCACGTGAAAAGCTGTGCGGTGTGATCGGATAGTGCAAATTCTATTATTCTCACTTTACATTTAGGCATATTGCACATAAAGTTATCTATACACGTACCACTAATTATGCGAGTCGGTTCCTTGAGAGCCCATTTTAAATTGTAGCTGTAATAATATGTTTAGGAAATCTGTTCATATTTTTGTTGTAACAAGAATATTCATATTAAAGTCACCACTCAGAATAACTTTATATTTACTACGACAAAATTCCGTCAGTAAAGATATAAGTTTCTGGAAGAAAATATTTATATCTTCTTGACTAGTTTTACCGGCGACTTCAATTATTCCTTCCTCACTAAATCTGGTCAGGCCGTTAATTATTTTGTACCTGTGATGAGTTGGTATAAGGATACATACACCACCGGGACGGATTTTCCGACAGAAGATTGATCCAAGCGTAAAGTTGTCAATATCAATAAATGTAATATCTGTTTTAATTAAAGTATGCTCTGTGATACACAGAATATCTATGGTCTTGTTCTCATTTTGTAATTGCTCTAAAGATAACATCAGCAAATCCAATTTACTACTAAGTCCATTAATGTTTACTGTAAAATATTTATTTCTTTAAATATGAAAAAAGTCATTAATTTTAACCCCGATTTGCAATGTCTATTACCACTAATATTTTGAATTTCAGTTTGAGTACATTTATCGAAACATACACAAGGCTCAGAACATTTGTAAGTAGATTGCCGATTATTCTTTGTTGGCATCTGGTTGTTGATGTTAGTCAACATAATTTGTTTTGTAACCTATACGTAATATCTCTTTAAGCATCAACCGGGCTATATGAAATGAACGATATCTGTTATTGGGAAAGTAAGAAAGTTCATATCAACATAGGCAGCGCGTCTGTATTGTGAGCAAATGAAATTCAATTCATAATTATTTTGTCTCATTTAATTGATGATTATATGGCACCTCAGAGACTATGACGTTTGTGAATGTCATAGCATTTAAAAAACTATGCAATGAGAATTGAAGTTCATTTGGGTTAACGTCATTTATACCTCCCAACACAATAATTAAATCCTCCTTATTTAATTTACTAATGTCTGATCTCTCTGAGAGTAACACTTCCTTCAATGCTGCTCCAGCCTTCCAGAAACATTAGACCACGTACTCATCACCAACCAGTTTCTTTAGGGTATGCCGTAAGTTTCGTCCCTGCTCGTCTGCTATGGCTATAACAACTCCTCTTTTTTGATTGCCTTATTTTGTCCATTGCTATGCGAAGTTATATGAGGCATCTCGCCCGTTACCTCCGGTCCTTTTGATTGTGGGGCTTTTTGGGTCACACATTCACGCGAAGATAAGGTTTGGGAGTTATCCACAATTGAAGCCAAATCAACTTGTTTACATTGTTTAACAATGTCAAACTGCATGGAATGACTACTAGCAAGATTAAAAACGATAGTTAATATTCAATTGTTTTAGGTGTTGGCACGTTTATGGCGTGTGAAGTCAAATCGCAAGAAGATTTCCTGGGTAGATCTATTTTGGCCTCCGTGTATTTCAAGCGCCCTCTGTATTGCGGTGAATAAACCCTCAGTGGTGTCAAATTGTTCAAATTACATGTTGTAGATATGCCCACTGATTTATAGCGATTAATTTTATATTTATAATTGTGTATTTCGTTCCTTAAATTTGTATTCTCAATATTTAGGTTTTCTATTTCTGTATTAGCGATTTGTAGTTCGATTGTCAGTTTGGTTTAATCTAGTTTAACACGTTATTTAAATCTTCCTCCTTATGGCACCTGCTACTACTCGGTAAGCTTTGATATGACACATCCTTATCAAATTCGCTGTTATCAAAATCCAAACTTCGGACATGTTGTTTTCGCTAAGTTGATTTAAAATTGAAGAGTTTTTTTATATCTTCACGCCTGTGTCTCTGAAGGGGTAGGCAGACGTGTAATATTATTACACCCACATTTCACTTTATGAATTTTAGGTCTAGGTGTTGCCGTTACCGGGCACATTGCCATGCTGCTACTGAAAATTCAGAAAAACACAGTAAATTGCCCAAAATTTTACTTTGGTACTTACTCTGCTTAAGAAATAAAATATTGATTAATTGTTTACTTTTTTGACTCAGTAAAATCTTTATCTGATCTGTAGTATTTACAGTCACGTGTCATAATTGTTTATGACGACGTTATTAGGCGTCAAGCGTAGGTAATTTAAATAACATAACATGACTTCACACCCTGAAGGGTAGGCAGATGTGTATTACACACCCACACTTCGCCAGTTATGTTTCGGTCCCAATGTAATAGGGGGCGGACCTATTGCCATCTATCGGGCACATTGTTAAGCGAGCGATAATTAACATTTTAATACACACATAACTTCGAAAAGTCAGAGGTGTGTGCCCGGGGTAACTGGGGATCGAACCCGAGACCATCGTTTCGGCAGTCCGTTACGTACACCACTGGGCTATCAACGCTGTTCAATTTATTTAAATAAAAGTGTGTAAATATTTTTCATCACCAGCTTAGTTTTACAATCTATCCCATTTCTGGGCAGAGTCCTCTGTTAATTATGAGAAAACTATTGTACAATAAATACTTATCGCGTAAACTCTTGAGGGTCTTCTCTTTTATCAAATGCACGCGACCGTGGTTTTACATTTGGTTTGTAACAAAACATTCAATCAGTTTTTCACTTTGTTTGACATGGCGGCTAATGGTTTGGCAAATGCAATCCTTTACGAATATTTTATGTTTTGAACAGAGTAATGTATCATTGCACCTGATATCTATACTATGTTACACGTCATTTGATGTAAACGAAACAAAGGTGGAAGTGTCTTCAAAATTCAAATTAAATAAAAAAGTAGAGAATTCGTTTTGAGTATCTTAGTGCGCTGATGATAAATATCATATTTGAGCATCACATTTAATATGAAGTAATACGACTGGCTTATTGGCTTAGTTGTTAGTGACCATGAGTTCTACATAATGTACTCGTAAGTCGTAACACGTGCGATGCCTTTCAAGGTCCACCCGCACTGGGCCAGCGTGCTGAACTTTGGCACATTTCTTCTCATAGTGAGACGAGATCTATGCCTGGCAATGGGGCAGATTAAAAAATTGATCCTGAAGAACAAAAGACGTATCTGCTTAGGTTGTAATATTTGAAGCACGAAAAATAAATTGCTTCATCATTTGTATTCCAAGTAACACTGAAATCCAAGTCTTCAGAAGATGAGTATACTGTACCAATTTTCATAATAAGCATCTGAACGGTAATAGGATATCTTCGTGTCGTCAGAAATATTCCTCATCCGTAATACGGGCCTCACAAATAGATGAAACTTCCTAGTTCTTGTCACCTAGCAAACAACTTTTTCTTCTAAGGATGATAATAATTTGCTAAGATTGAGGATGACATTCTTGCGTAGACGTGACTTTGTCATGAAGGATTTGTTTATGCACATATACATACATACATAGTCTCACGCCTGTTTCTCGAAAGGGTAGGCAGAGACTACGGTCCGCTATTTGTAACGATGCTGACATATCTCTCTTGCTTCATTCACTCTCATCGAATTTCTCTTGCATGCTCTTTGGATGCATCTTCAATGATTTGTTCAGAACTATATTTCATTTAAATGGTTTTAGACACATTTATTGTTTTGGCAGTATTCTTGCGAGTCATTATTTGAGTAAAGTTTAACTGACTTTTATTATGAAGGAACTAGCTTTCATCGAAAACTCAAGTCCTCTTTTGAAGACCGTGTAAAAATCGGTTTAGTGGAAGTTTCTTTCAAGCAGACGTAAATCTATATTAGTACTAAGCATACTGCTAATGCGAAATAGCTTTGTGTAAAAGAAAATGAATATAAATCAAGTTCATGTTATAGAACATGGACTTGATTTGTATTCATTTTCTTTTTAGGACTTCCTCCGTGGTCTAGTGGATAGCGTATGCGACTGCTGATCGGAGGTCCCGGGTTTGATTCCCGGATCGGGCAAAAGTGTTACTGGGTTTTTCCGAATACTCAGTAGCAGCCCGGAGTCAGGTGGTTTGCCCGAAAACGGCAATAGGCTCGCCCCCTATTATGTGGGACCTTGAATTGGTTCATGGCGAAATGTGGGTGTAATATTTACACCTCTGCGTACCCTTTCGGGGATACAGGCGTGAGACTATAAGAAAAATTAAAAAAATGTTTTAGAACAGGTATGTAGGAAAAGGCTCTTACATTATTTTGTTCCGTTAGTTACTTGGAAGGAAACGTCATGTTGGTACTTCAGCCCTGCAGTTCTATATCTGCAATTCAGGCAAGGACTTATGCTCAAGGTGAACCATTGCTACTGACATTCCTATCAAAATCATTTGAGTCATTTTGAAATACCGCATTATTATTATTATTTTATGTTCACATGTTACGTTTGATTCGCTTGATCTATCGATTATGCGAGCATGTGAACGATTGTCGTCGACTAGCAATACTTTCGTCTCTTCGTCTTTCGTGCCTTTAGATTACTGCGTTCAACCAAATAAACATATCAACAAACAAACACTCTTTAGCTTTATAATATTAATAAAGGTCAGATAGCATAATCAAAACGTTTTTCATAAAACCAATACTTATTGTTCTCATATTACTTTAATCGTTAAACATTCAGAATATTATATAATATGTTCCAAAATTCAGTCAGTATTATTATTGTTATTTATTTTTCTGCTAGTTTGTTGTTTAACAAAGTAAAGAAAATAAAAGCGTTCATGTGAATATAAAATAGTTTCCATATGAATTGCACAGTTTATTAACGAAATGATCATTCAATACTACGTAATAAATTACTGGTTGAACTTATACTGATTGAATTATTCCTGAAAGATATGTATATTATGAATGAGTTTTATTTTAATAGATTTTGTGATAAGCAGACTTACATATTTTATAAGCTTATGTTTACTTTCACCTGTCCCGATGTCTGTAATGAAATGTTGCAAAATAAATTTGACTGCCCGTTTTTATTATGTTAAAATATTGCAAGCATGTGTAGGTATTGCAATTTAAACAATGCAATTTTATTATATGACAAGCTTTTGCCCGCGGCTACGCTCACGTTAAGTTCGGGGTAACACAAAACTCCTTCATCGTTCGATAGTAATTTTCGTTTTAATTCTGTTCATAGGAACTAATAAGAAATAGAACCGCAAGAAGTATTTAAAACATTATTGTAAACAGTATTTTTTGAGTTCCGTAGTCAAAAATGGCTAAACATGGAATCCAAATGGAACCCTTATTGACGCGCTATGTCTGTCAGTCTATCCGTATATCATGGCCACTTCATGCCGAAACTATTCAGTTTACACATTTGAAAATTGGTAGCTAGATGTATTCTATGAACCGCTTTACGAGGTTATAGAAAATAAAAAATAGTGAATATTAAGGCTTTACATACATGGAACTGATGTAGAAAATGGGTTGTTAAAAATTATTTTGAGTTTCCTAAAACCATTGTTTCTCGAAGGCAATCGTTTGAAAGATAATACGGTTCCAAAGTGGTAAAATGGGTGTTTATAACTAACCCCTCTAACTTTTAAAGTAAGAGAGGGACAAATCCTAAAAAAAATACATGCTGCATGCATTTTTTGAAATAAAGCACATCTTAAAAACTGCAAATATAGCTTTATCGTTTATACAAATACCTACTGTTAATATTTAGTCGAAGATAATGGCTATGGTAAGTGGATACCTCCACTACGGAAGCCTTCATAGCGAATAGCTTTTATAATGTTTCCTCCTAGGTGTTACTCGTAGCCGTTTGCCATTACAAAGCTTTGGTGCATTAAGATTCCGCATTAACAGGACTGGAACACCAACCATCAGTCTCAAGTTGCGTGAAGGTTCTCCATACTCCTGATAATTGTAAGGAGTTCAATCAGACACTCTATGGGGAACGAAGAAACTTGGCCAGTATTCATGACATTATCTACCGAAATACAGTCAAGCGTCAAAGCTATGGTCCATATACACTTTCGCATTTATGAGTAGAGAATATTGGTTCAGCCGGTTTAGCGTGAAATTGGTACATTTTCGCATTTATACCTTATATTAGTAGGTATTAGCCAAGGCTTTTTCAATAACTATTAGTTTATATAAGAAGTAAGCGAACCGTAAGCGAACGAAGTAATGACAGTGCACAATATGACAATGTATAATGTGACAGTACTGACAGATAGCACATGCGCAGTAGTCAATTATTACAGCGCATGCGTTCTTACTATCAATAGGTAGGAGGTTTATCCCTACAAGCTTCGACCCTCTCCAAAATCCCTCTCAGATGATGTTTTGCATTTTATTGTATCCTATGTGTTTTTCCTGGTTTTGAGCTACCTACCCACCAATTTTCAGCCAAATCGGTTCTGCCGTTCTTGAGTGATAAAGAGTGTAACTAACACGACTTTCTTTTATAGATTAGTAGGGATATCATTAGAGACTTTCTTTATACACAGCATTATCTAACTGTTTTACCACCTTCATATAGAACATGTAAATTATTTTTACCGCTTACTTGTGAACATGCCACATATAACTGACCATGTGAAAAAACAAAATGTTCGGGGGTCGATTCCAGCTGTTTCAAGTCTGTCCCTGCGATTTATTTAGAAAATACACACAGGGCTACGAATATCCAGCCCTGCCGAAAGTAAGATAGCCCCGTTGAGTTACTCAAGAGGTATCTGAATTCAGGCCTCAGTCTCCCACCCACGGATTCCCACGTACCTATGTGAGGTGTTGGAATTTGGGAATAATGAGACACCTGTATAAGTACAGAACACGAACGAACGAAAGAAATCAAAGAAACACATCCACATTCATTATTCAAAAGAAACGACTAAGACACCAATCCGACGAAAACGAAAGAAAATTAACCGAGAACCTCATCAATCCACGGAGAATCTTAACACCGCCATTCAGAAAACGCCATCTATGTTTATATATACAAACCGACCGAGATAGAAAATAATATGGACTAATCGACAATTTATTGAAAAAAGGATCTAAAGTAATTGTTTTTATCATTTTAAATAAAATGAAATGATTATATAACTATTATATAACCATGATAATTTGAAATAAATGAGATTGACCGTTTAAATTAAGTGGACATTGTAATAAATTTTGACACAGATACTTTTTGTTTATGAAAGTGCCGAATATTATCCTCTATTATTTTTTTAATAACAGAAAGATACCCGACATATAATTATTGCCTTTTTTGCAAGGAACATTTATTTTGCTAGGAAATTATTTGAAAATAGTGACATCTATCAGTCGGTAAATAGCCATAAACACTTTGAAGGTACCTATTTAGACTAACTATACTTTTACTAACAAACTTATAATGATCATAGATGGCACCACATATATATATATAACCAGTTTTGGATGATCCCTTTTTTGTTTGGGACCACGTACAAAGGGGAGGTCAAGCTGTAAACCGAAAACCACTCAACCGATTGTGATGTAACATATACTATTTTATAGGTTTGAGTATCCTTTGTACATGAGTGTAAGTTTTATTGAAATCAATTTCGCCATTTCAGAGAAATCTTTAGCAACATAGGGAAAGACGTCGGACAGACAGACAGACATAAATTCTAAAAATGATCAAGTATTGCTTTTTAGCATTTTCCTAGATTTTTTAGCTAATTTTCGTCAAAATATCTTTAAGGTACAGACTTTTTCACCTCTACAGTTTTATTATAGTATAGATGGAGCTGATCTATCATGGCGAGGGTGGCCATAGATACTACACGATAAAACGTTACAACCCCATCGAGTTCGGGCTCGCTTGATCTGTATTGATGAGTGCTTAGATCCTTTATATTTGGCGCATATGACAGCTAGTATTAAAAACATAGTATTTGTATTACATTAATTTCACTAGACTGGATCAGCGAGTTTGAAGGACTTATGACTATGTATTATGATGGTCCGTTGAAAACTCCGGAGCTGGTTTATTTACCGGACCTTTGGCTCAAAAGTTTCAACACTTTCAGGTTACACCTAGGATTGGACCGTTTTAATTGTATATCGCGCTATATTGGATGTAACTGTTACCACAAACTTTAAAATAACACATATTTACTGGCACTTTATTTAGCGTGGTTACCATTTTGCAATAATAATTTGCGATACTATGAATTAAATTCTATATAGAGATGGATAAATTTAATTTTGCATCAATAATTCGTTTAGGAAACAGTGTTCTAGACTCAGAACTACTGGCGAATATCCTGGAAGTCCAGCGAAGTGTTTAGTAAACTAAAACCGGTACCGAGAGTTAGCAAGTGTTTGATGTTATGCAACTTGATCAAAGACGCTTCATGTTCTTGCTAACTGTATAACTGTGTGTATAAAGCAACTATGAAAGTAGATGTGCACTTGCAATCATTTTAAGTTATTTTACTTTGTGGAAGACATATGTTATTTGAGAATTTATTTTATCACGGTTTATAACTAGAGAACTTAAGTTAAAACATTTCATAACAAATATTTGACAGCCTTTTGTCATAATGCTAATTTTATTTTATTTAAATTGCAATGACGCACTGTTTTATTTAAAGTTGTCCTTCTTCTTTCTGCTTTTAGACTAATTTTCTCTAAACTGTTTTTAATGTGATCGTAATCTATCCAAGTTCAAAATTGTTCACACACTTCCTCAACGAATTAATTACTGTTTTCTTTGTCTTGTCAAAAAACACAATTCAATTCAATTAACATCGTGTACTCAGGATTTGCCTTCATCGTGCATTTAAAGTTGTTGCACGCGTTTATTATAGGTAATTATATACAAGTTTATTATTTTTCCACGAATGCGTTTACCCGCAGCTAAATTCTAGTGAAATATTTTAATGCAAAATATATCCATTGATTTTCTTTGACTTGCGAAGTAAATTTGAATGCGAGCAATCGAACTGCTTGCCAGGTACTTAGAAATGCATCCATCATAACATGGCTGAATTATACCGCCAATTCGAAGAGCTATTATCGAACGGACTCTTTACTGGTTATAAATGCACAAGGCTAACGATGAATTATTTACATTGTGAAAGACCGTGGACGAACTGTGTTCTATACTATTTATAGTTTTATTGCATCAAATGATAGAGGGAATATTAAAGCAACACTTTAAAAGTCGACCATTGTGTAGTCTTAACTAAATACAATAAAATAGGTTTTAAAATACGACCACTATTTAGTCAAAGACTGCCAAAAATATTACCTATCCTTTTGGCTTCGCCGTAGTCGGGTAAAAGGTAGCAAAACTGCAGAAGCTAAGTAAACAGAGAAAAGGCAATCAATTATTTGACTCCGCAAGATAGTGTTAAAACTCACAAAAATAATGGAAACGATTGATTTTGATTGGTACTTCACTTTTGATATGTCCTGCTGGGAAGGTTTTACATAACAATATTGACCTGTGTATAAACTATCATACACTGTCTATTTTCCCAATGAAACTGGTTGAGGTTTGTATGCGTGTTGGCGCATGCAGACTTTTTATGTCCTTCGAGAATATCATGAACTCAGACATGAAGGCTTCGTTTCATATTTTTGCGCTCGATAATAAACTATTTAATAACGATATAATTTTAAACTTAGTACTAGAGTGGCCTAGAAGTCTGTAAATTAACCAAATAACAATAGACCTCCGTTCAATATTTTAATATCCACCATTTTCTTACTTGTAGTAAAAAGGCTTTCATTTCCGCTGAATCTATTTAATTGTAATTTCTACTTTCTCAATACTTTTAACTGCAAAGGTCAGGAAATTTGGACCTTATCTTTTGCGGTATTTTCAAAGTAATGTAACGAAGTAACCCTTCCATTTCTTGGGATAATATATGAAGTATCTCTTGTATCTATGAGCCTTAAGGGCATTACTGATAAACTACTTTGGTTAAAACAAGATACAATCTTGTACAGAACTTCTGCATATTCAAAACATCATAATAATATATGAGCTGATTTTATTCTATGTTCAGTCGCCCACGGTTTCATCTGCCCTAAACTATCAGCCTTTATTTTACTTCCTTGGTATATATATAAAAATCCTTTCTTAGACACCCCGTCTACGTCAGAAAACCCACTGTGCTCTCATGTTTCTAGCCTAAGTAGTTTTCTGCACGAGGATTTGACAGCTAGGACAAGTAATTTTATTTATATCATGAGGCTAATATAAAAAATATTGATGCTGTTATTCTTATAACGGACATTTTCTGACCAGATTAGAGACATCCTAAAAACAGGACAGGTTAGAAGTACCTTAAACAGAAGAGCATGCATGAGGAATCTGATGGGAGTGAATGGATCAAGAGAGATATGTCAGGATCGTTGGAAATGGCGTTCCGTAGTCTCTGCCTACCCCTCCGGGAAGCAGGCGTGAGTCTTTGTATGTATGTATAATGAGTCAGTTCTTTGAAACTTTCTATAAAGGATGTTCTGCAAGAGTAGGAAACGTCATTACATTATAACCTTTGCGCTTGGAAGTGATAAAAGATAAGTTAATCTTATTTTCAAAGTACAAAATTTAGTTTCGCTTTCTCTTAGATTAAGACATTATAAGGATACAAAAAACATCATGTAATGTATATTCCGTACATTGAGACTGATTATAAGGCGTTACTCTACATTATTAAACACCTATCCTGACTGACATACTACCTCTTTTGAAGCTTTATTGAAATATTTCGCATTTGCATAAAATGGGGCTAGTGGGTTTCTTTCCCGACTGATGAAGGCACCCACTAAGGCAAGGGTTTTGTAATATTCAACCTGTAAAAGGTAAAAGTAAGAGCTGTAAGTTTGTTTCAAATCCGTTGAGCTCTTTTGACCGATGATCTGGTTAAAACTGCGGAAAGTCGTTGGATACAAGCGGCTCAAGATCGGTATTTGTTGTAACGTTTAAGTAGAGTGATGTGGGTACCTATACCTAATGAGTACCTAGTAGGTATGTGTACTGGAAAGATAAATTAAATATTTATTGTTCGTTACAAAATATATTTATTAGGAAGCGTTACACAAGTATGCACCCGGTAGCTAGTGGCAAGAGCTAAGACCTAGACTCAGGGCAGGGTAGGCAGGCAGGCTGACGAGGCTTCGGTGCTCCAAGAGAAAGAGTACTTATCTTCAGCGGTGTCCGGGATCCGGAAAGGGATGATCGCTGCCGCGCCACGGTATATATGTTCCGCTGGGGTGCGCAGGAGACGAGGACGGCCGGCCGGACTGGAGTAGTGGGAGAAGGGCGTCCGCTACGACGTCACAGTGTGGAGAACATTTTGGGAGGCCTATGACCAGCAGTGGACGTCTCTAGGCGATCATTAATTAGCTCTTTTGAAGCTATATGATAAGCTTATATGATATATTTTGTTGCAGTGACTGGGTATTTGGCGTGCGATACTGCCAGCTCAGCAACTTCATCGCAAACGTGACGGTCGCTGCCAGCGTGTTCACACTCACTGGGATTTCGTTTGACAGGTAAACATAGCCTACAATCAAGTTATAAAGAAAACGAAATTACCGTGAAGCGTTACTCGGAAGGATATTAGGGTTGTCATCATCATCAGCCCTGTATATAAACTGTCCCACTGCTGGGCATGGGTCTCTTCCTACTATGAGAAGGGTAAGGCCATAATCCACCACGCTGGCCAAGTGCGGGTTAGCAGACTTCACAATATGTCTTTCGAGAAAATTATGGAGAACTCTCAGACATGCAGGTTTCATCACGATGTTTTCCTTCACCGTTTAGCAAGCGATAATTAACAATTTAATACGCACATAACTCCGAAAAGTCATTGGTGCGTGCCGTGGCTTCGAACCTGAGACCCTCTGCGTAGCAGTCCGTCGGTCTCTCCACTAGGCTATCGCTGATTACGGTTGTACATTGGTCTATTTTCTATTTGGCAGTCACACTTGTGTCTCCAGTTATTATATAACTTCTTGTATCATTTGGCATTACACGATTCAATATGAGTCCATGAATCGTGAAATGCCGAACGGTTTTCTAGTTCCTGCTGTGAAAAAGATGGTATTAAGAACAGCAAGATTTTTAATTGTTGGGAAAATATAAACTAAAAGTTTTAAATGAGCAACAACTTTTGTGGCGATTCCCTTGTTCACGAATAGCGAAGGGGCTTAAGTCAAAAGTGTGTCATGTGTTGATCGATATCGACATACACGCAGGCACAGTATATGTGATTCACCTTGCAAGCCCTACCGCGATATCCATCGTCCCGTAGTGGCAGAGCCAAATGGAGCACGGTAAGCATTCTTTGCCGTAACACAACGGAAAAAAATGTCTATCATACTATCTTTAAACAAGCAACTCCTGTCTTTAAATAATCTGAATCTCGAAAGCGGCTCCTACAATTTCATGAAATTTTGTAAGCATAGGTATCGCGCCATAAGTCGATCTAGCTAGGATTCAGTCTTGGAAAACACGATTTTCCAGAATAAAATAAACAGATCTCGTTCATCCAGATGACATAAT
The DNA here is from genome assembly GCA_944739405.2 of Euclidia mi. Classification (NCBI taxonomy): domain Eukaryota; kingdom Metazoa; phylum Arthropoda; class Insecta; order Lepidoptera; family Erebidae; genus Euclidia; species Euclidia mi. The sequence continues at coordinate 3,012,856 of OX123184.2, forward strand.
ATTAGTTTATATGGAACACGTGTATTACAAATTGAAATTCCACCATGTGAATACTGAACCTAAAATATAACTTGAATGAAGAATGTTACTATCATTTTTTTACAAATAATATTTTTAGGTTCTACGCTCTGAGATTTACTGACATAAATTTTTCCACGATCGTTAAAATTTAGATAGGTGTTACTATCATTTTTTTTTTCAAATAATATGTTTAGGTTCTACGCTTTGGCATTTACTGACATACATTTTTCCACGATCTTTTAAATTTAGAAAATGGTGCGCATTTTTAGTAAGTACACACACAAGGTTTATGAAGAGCGTTCACTTAAAATATTTTACAATGGTTAGAAAAATATAAAAGTGAATTTTAAATTCATACATTTAAATAAAACGTGGTGTAATAACAGGGTAAAAAATAATTGAGGTTTTAGCACTTTCATTTGTAACATTATTGTGAGAGAGCTTAATATAACTATAAATTATTGTACTTGAATTGATTTTAAGCTATTTTGAAGATCCTTCCTTGCAAATAAAAATAAAACCATTGTAAAGCAGACTTTGACGAACTTAAAATATTGACGTCGTACATGGCCTACTTTCAATTTTGCGTACTAAAATATCTAGACTGAACAAAGCAATGATAAAAATTGTAGCCTTCAAGAGCTTTTTCGCAATTTGTATAAAACCTTTTAACATACGAGTGATACCGTTTTGTTACTAAGAATATTATGTTAGGCATTTTATAACAGAAATTCAAGAAAGTCTTTGACATAAAATGCTTATTTGCGGAACGGCCGTAGTTGCGTACTGAATATATTTATTTTATGTGAACGTCGAGTCAATTTTAGGTTATCAAGGCTAATACGTTGACAAGGTTTTTTTACTTTAGGCAGAATACAGAGCAAAGCTTACGTGAACTATGTTTAGGAAAGTTCCATTGGATATTGTCATGGAATTCTCTGCCTACTTCTCAATAATGTTTTCAAAAGGTATATTCTTTTTTTCAGATAATTTGTCTTTAATATCTGATGACATTCAGCTATATCTTTTCCTGTGTGTGATATAAAATTTCGCTTAAAACGGTCTTTGCTCGATATTTGATTAGTAATTTTAAATTTCAGATTGGTGTAGCTGCATGAATTTGCTTAGTTTATATCTAGAATCATTCTCTAGTAGTCGATCGAGTAAGGTATATTCTTACAGTAATATAAAAAAATAAATGCTATAGTTTTACTTTTTGTCCTCGACCACAGTATTGCAGCGTAAAATGTTAGTATGGTGTACCCTATGTATTTATTTTCTCTCGCTCCCATCTGGGGTTTGGTGGAAGATTGCACGATTTCCCTAGGGGCGGGCGATCGGGCCTACTCACTAGAACTACCGATGTATTAAAGACATGTTTATTTCTGCATTTCGGTTGTTTACAACACTTATACAAGTCAAAACCCTATTCTAGATGATGCCGGCTTTCCTAGCTAAATGACTGCTTGAGAATAAAGGCCGAAACAAACTCAGAGTTATTGCGTTTTCTTGTCACTTCAATTTTCTTTTAACGAGCCATCGTGATTGGTGTAGCATTGTATTTCTTATTTATTTACTTCTTTATAGCCCTGATTAAAGGTGTTATTATTATTTACTCTTTGATAGTTGCTATCAAAGAGCGTAGTTAAAAGTTATGACAGTTCAAGTTTGTCATTTCGCAAATTGGAGAAAGTTCATTAACATTTGACATTTTAACTTCAGATTGCCGTTTTATATCTTTTTAATTCTACATTGTTTTAAAAACAGCGTTATTTTTAATAAAGCATTTGTAAGTTCATGCAAATAGTAATAGTTATTAGAAACAAGAAGATTTTCGTATGTATTTTAACATATTGCGTGTTCTGTTGTAATATTTAATGATATTGTTTCACCTTTTTCGTAAAACATACAAAGGATGGCAGGAGGCCATCCTCTGTATTAGTTCAAAGTTAACAGGAAGAAAATTCCTTTGTTATTTAATGTCAGGAAAGGAGTTTTATTTGATAAGTAAATAAATATTGTCGATGTAAAGACAGAATTTAAAGCAGTAACTGGTTGAGTACGTGTGTGAGTAGTCAATAGCCGTTTCAGCATAAATCAATCGCTTTCAATTGTCCTCTCAGAGACCACCAAAATAAATATCAATAACTACGGTATAGTATGGCGTGCCGCCCGATGAGTTTGCGCTCAATCTCGAAGCAACCACCTCAATCTATCAAGTTGCATTAAAATTACGATTTTAGCAAATTATACGTTTAATGTAAGGATCTATGCACTTTATTTGTTACCTACAAACTAGCTTAACCGTCGAACACGTCACTTACTACTCACGTACTGTAAAATTTTGATTTTAATGAAAATGCATGTTGAGAGAATATTTTAATTATATTTTGTAAAATAAATAATATAGGCAGCTTCTAAACTATACACTGAGTAATTTTTTTCGAGAAATATAATACACGGTGTATATATTAAGCAAAGGTTTTAAAATCTGTACTTTGTACACATCTTACAAGTCCGTGTAGTGCCGGATTAAGAATTCAAAATAGTGGTAGTGACATTTTGTAGTCCTAATCTGGCACTACACATACTAAATATATTATTACTAGAGGATGCCCGCGGTTACACCCGCGTTATTTAAGGCTACTGCTCCACTCGCATCGCTCATTGCACGCCGCATGTTATACAGCCTATAGATTTCCTCGATAAATAGGCTATCTAACAAAGAAAGAATTTTTCAAAGCAAACCAGTAGTTCCTGAGATTAGCGCGTTCAACCAAACGAACACACAAACTCTTCAGCTTTATATATAAGTTTAAAATAATTGGCAACATAGGTACATTTCTGTAGAATTTGCTATAAATATTTGCAGATCAAGTGTCTATTTCTCGTAAGGCCATTAAATTCTCGACGTTTGATTAAAACCAAGTGGCCATCCACGTTGTACGTCAAATCAAAACGGCTCACGGAAGAATTTAATTGAATTTCCTAAACGCGTCATTCTTCCTAGTCTTTGTCATTTCTAACGGCAATATTAGATACCCTCAAATAGTGATACGGCAGACCAAAACTGGTATTTCTGATTGAACAGCCCACGGAAGAACAATGTTTGAATTTCTGTGTCATCTTCAGTCAAAGTGGAATTAGTCATGTCGCCGTAGCTATCTCAACTACTGAAGTCGTGGCCTTCAATTAATACTGTATTGACAGCTTGCCATCAGGCATTGAGAAGTCGATATTTGTATTCGGTTGGTAATTTGAGCTATTGAACTGAAACTGTTGGAAAATGCGTGGCATATGATCGTTATATATTTTATCATTATAGTCTTTTTGGGTGATTCTTCGAGCAAGGCATTATTTGGTGATTTGCGTGGAAATTTTTAAATACAATGACACAACAACCTATAATCCTTTTCAGTCTGTCCATCCTAAGGTTGTCTGTAAGAAATCGCATTTTGCGATAAGGCCGCCCTTGTGCATTTACTATATTTTTGTAAATTTAAGATATCTACAAATCATATGTAACAACTGTATTTGCGCAATAAAGATGTTATCTATCTATCCATCTATCTATCTACAATATTTTTTATAAATCGCCATGTGTTTCTTAAAATATACGTAAAAGTAATATTTTTTATAGAAGAGGCACCTCAGAGAGCGATATACTTACAGAGATAATCGAGGTTAAAAAATTGAAGGCCACGCAAATCACAAAACACCCCACGAAAATGTTTTTTTTTTAATTTAACTTTCTCAAATGACTTATTTAGTTATCAGGTAAAAGAATAAGTAAGTAACTAACACAGAATTAGTTTTTTAAAGCTTTTATTTATAAAGAGGAAAAGGCTCACAACAAGACTTCAAAAGCTATAGAAGCATTAGCCTTCTCAGCATTGTTGGCAAATTGTATGCAAAGGTACAGATTGAAAGAGTTATGAAAGTAACAAACAAGAAAATATGGGTTGTACAAGCGGGATTGCGAAAGAGTTTGGGATGTTCGGATCAGGTTTTTTCCTTGCGAAGCATAGCCGAAAAGTTTTTGGTCAAAGGTCTAAAGGTCTTTTGCGCATTCGTGGATTTGGAAAAGTCTTACGATAAAGTGGTGAGGAATGAAATGTGGTCGGTGCTGTCAATGAATGGGGTGGACAGCAGCCTCATTCGAGCTCTGAAATCCCTTTATGAGTATTTTAGAGCTTGTGTGAGGATAAACGGGGCATACACTGACTGGTTTACCATTGAAACAGGTTTTAGACAGGGATGTGTAGCGTCGCCATGGCTGTTTAACTTCATCATGGACAGTTGTTTGCAAGATCTAAAACACACACAGTGACTGCGGATTAAGGATGAATGGGTTACTTGTCAAATGCCTCCTTTATGCTGATGATCAGGTAACACTTGCGTCTTAAGCGGAGGAGTTGCAGGCGATGGTAACAATCATGCATGGTGCGTTAGAGAGGAAAGGAATTAAATTAAATGTAAGTAAAACGAAAGCTTTGGTATTTGAAAAGGAGGAATGCGTTACGGCTTGTAATGTTTTGATCTATGGACAACGAGTGGAGCAAGTGAATGAGTTTGAATACTTAGGTACGTTGTTTACAAGAGATGGTAAGAATGAAGAAGATATTGAAAGAAGAGTTAATGCAGGTAATAGAGTGAATGGAGCTCTGAAGGCGTTTATGAACAGCCAAAACGTGTCCAAAAAGTTTTTCAGTTTTTCATGAAGACAACGTTTAGCTTGTTTTTTTTTCTTCAAGTTATATTTCTGGGAACTTATTCGACTTTTCTCTCATCTATGTTTTTGTTCGCGGCGGTTTAAGTCATGATTACTAAGTATTTTTCCTTCAGCTTTTCTTTTATTATATCTTGTTCGGTTTTTGGCCTTGAACTCTTCATGATTTTTAAGCCTTTTTCTTCTTCTTATTTCAGATAAATTCTTTCTTTCTAATTTTTCCTCTCTTGTTAATGGCATTTTGGTCTAAAAAATAATTCATTACAATTTTAGCTAATCTGACACAAATTTTATTATTATTAGGTACTTATAAAATCATCTTAAGTTTGATTCAAACGAATTTACATTTAACGAAAGTAATAAAAAATATTATCATAAAATACTATTACAAAACTCAAAGTTATTTCATTTGCATGGCCAATAATTGATTTGCGTGGGTTAAAACTACCACGTAAACCACGGAAATCAAAATAAATCCTTTTTTCTTAAAATATATAAAAACCCTTTAAGCAAATATACTGTGTTTTGAATATATAGTTGCGTTACCTTATATTTGTTCGCTACAATATTTTATTCAAAAACAAATTCACAGACACCGGAGAAAATTGTACCATGCAAATCAAAGTTTTAAGAAACCATACCCACGAAACGAAGTTCTTAACTTAATTTTTCGGAAAGCTGCCGCGTCAACAAGACACAACATTGGGCACAAGCACTCTGCCCGGCTGTCGGAGCGTGACTAGTTTTTAACGTGAATTAGGATGACACAACATTGGGCCGCGAAGTAAGGGATGTGTAATTGAATTTACAATGATCCACGCAAATCAGTAACTATCCCGGGACAGTTACATTTTTATTTTTTTTAGATAATGTAATTCAGTTAGAACTATGATCTAATTTTTCGTAGCATTGTCAACTTCTTAGGACTTAAAGTTTTTTTTTGGTAAGCATGTACCGTTTAATTTAAAATATATAATTTACTAAGTGACTAGATCGGGGTTTGGGACACTCCACGAAAATTAAAGAATGGGGGTGTTTTATTTTTTTAATGATATTTAATATGTAAATATTTGAATAATAATCTATAACCCAAATAAGAGAGAATAAAAGGTTTGCCCGAAAAAAAAAGTGGCTTGCTAACTTTTCGATTTCTATTTTTTTAAGGTGATGCCGTTTAAAAATCGTGTCTAGAAGAATGACCCTTTTATAAAATCACTTTTTCTAGACTGACATATCATAATCGATTTTAAACTTTCGCGATTTGTATACATCATACAAATCATCATCAGTCCCTCCGCGACTACGCTAGGTGCAAGACGAGCGAAACGTCGGAAACAAATAGGTATTTATACCTTAAAAAAGTAAAGTTTACGCGATTAAGACCCGCTAAATTATTTTTTATCATGGCATATCATATTAAAGCCATAAATTCTGAAGCTTGTTATGTGAAATATGGACATTTGTGTATATGAACTTTTATGTAATATGCACTTAGAAAATATCTTTGAAACTTTAAACGCCAAGCAAAACTGTTTGACAGCCAATACTCCGCTACCATTCGCACCGGTCGCTGGTGACCTAAGCAGCAGTTAACATATTTCTCCCGTTAGAGGGATTTTTTATATTACCACTCTAAGGTCTACTTTCACCGCTTCTGGATAGGCCATATATGCCAGGTATATTCAAATTGGAACGAATTTATTTATGTTATCTTTTAATTTTTTTAACAGGAACTAATCAGACCCCGATGAAACTGGCCATAAAGCTCCTCCAACTTTCAGCGGTTTATCAGTAAACTGTCACATTCCTAATTATATTTGGACCTATTTGTACCTGCCTATCCGAGTAAAGCTAATATCAAACTGAAACTCCAATCCCAATAGACGTTATAAATTTCAAACTATGACAGTACTGCAAAACAACGGGCCAATGACGTTGACCTTCCTGTCGTAGGATATCATGAAGAAAGCTAGGTCAAACATGTATTTTAAAGTGGTCAACTAGAGGAGATGATTTCTAATGCAAACTTATTAATAACAATACAATTAGACCGTGGAGATTTGTAAAAGGTGTCCAAACTTTAGAAACTTGTGATTCGGTTTATAATTTTGAATTCACGAATGGTACAGTGATTAGATGGTTAGATTTATAAAACGCCGTAGGTTCAATTCTTGGAACAAGTATCTTTTGGGATATGCATAAAAATTAAGCAGACTATAAATTCCTAAAATCCAGAAGCTAGATTTGATAGTATCTTAGTATTTAGAAACAGAACGAGCTTTGAAATCTTGCAGGTTCTTATATACTACTCCTGCACTAGGAAATATTTCTAGCCTTTATCATGGCAGACTTTTAAAACATACAAACTAACGGACATAAGGAAAAACAAGTTGTGGATCACATTAAGTGTCGTTTCGTGTAGGAATCGAATCCACAACACTCAGGACAGTGTTAAACAGCAATGCAACTACCAATACTTAAACCACTATGCCATTTGTGAATTCATACACGGTACTTACATCCTTACTAACAGTAGGTACCAGCTTTGGAAAGTAATTGTTCGAGTTTATTTATTGATATGAAACTCAACAGCTTATTTACAAAGTCCATAATATGATAAGAATGTGACGAAGATTCTAAAGCCTATTACAGAGTTTCACAGCATGCATTATAATTATACGAACCAGAAAGTGGCGAAACAGGGTAACGAAATATAAAAATTAACTAAAACATAAAGAAACATCTAATAATCTGGCAAACTACTATTAGCTATTTATTTATTGGTGAGTATCTTCACAAGTAATTTGTGACAGGATACAGCCTTTAACAGTGCACTGCTGGACTAGGCCTTTCCTTTGAAAGGAGGAATTGGCCTACTATACCACGCTGGCCAAACGGGTTGGTATAGGGTTTGTATCAAGTTTTCCTTCTATATTATGCAGAGTTGTTCTCTGCATAATATACTCCCTCTGTCGGCTCTTACGACACCCATGGGAAGATATGGGGTGGTGACTTTTCGTATTCTTAATCCGTCACCACACGGACAACACAGGATACCTTAGATAGATGAAATATATCCAGACTTTCAAATTGGTCCATATAAATGTGGGCAGACACATAACATCATTTTGCCCATAATTGGAACGGTGAGAAGGTACACTAAGTGGCTGTGTCTTGTGCGAGTCTTTTGTGTGCAAAATTCTATTCTTCGACAAAAGATCAACGCTGTCAATCTCACCACGTAGAATATCAAATAGGAGAAGCATATCCAACATCTTGCTTCTATCGTCGAGTGGAAGCAAGTGATAGTGTCTACAATCAGCGAGATAAGAAGAATGACGTTTGTGGCTTTTAAAGTTTAAGAATTTAACAAATCTTTTCTGAATATTTTCTAACCTGGAAATATAAATCTATTATTGAGGTCACCAGCTTGGAATACAGTACTCAATTACAGTTCAATTACATCCCCTCATTAAACATAGCTGACAAAATGTAAATTCTAAATATATCTTCGTATAGCTTAGTTATGCACTGGCGAGAATTTGTGTCCGTACAATTTATTATTATCTAACCAGTAGGGGCGTTGACGTGAATTCTAAGTTATGATACATTAGGACCACTTTTGGATAATGTCTGCCATTTTTCTGCAATAACTGTTAGTTAGTAAAATAATATATATAAATTGCCGTACAGAAAACTAGCTTTTCTCGTACCTCAAACTGTGGGATACGAAGATGGAAAATATCTACCTTAAGGCGCTGTTATACCTCAGAAGCCATGAAACACCTAATTTTTCGTCGCGCATCTAGCCATAACGGTACATATTACAACCTAGCAAAAAATAGAGCTTAAAGTCAAAAGTCTGAACAAAAGACTTTTGAAAGAATTTTTCATGTATGTAAAATAGAATCAGGGTGAAAAAATCACTAAATCGAGGCAGAAAATAATCTTTCGTCTCACTGTTTGCAATATTTTGATCGTAAGTTGTCATATGTTTTAATAATATTGTAGAAAACCTAATGAACTAAAGAATTACCTAATTTATTTTCATATTATACGTGTATATTTTGTAAAATTAAATAAAATCTGCCAAACGTCTATGATTTTGACGCTCGGTAGATCCCATCAATATCAAACGCTTCAGCAATTTAAACCTTAATAGCATAAGCGGTGTACTGAATGTCAGTTGCTAGTTTACGCCCCGCCCAGACCTCATCATTCGGCTACGAGCCCTGTGAGAGATAGGTCATGTCGCTTGCGTCTCCGCTGCACGAAATTTTACGTAAACCTGTTTGTTATTGTAATACGCCGATTTGAGTTCGTAATTTCATGTTTTATGTTGTAGACTGAATACTTTGAATCAAATAGGCTTTTCATATAACTATGGGCATATATAATTAGGACCTAAGTTTATACTCTTGTTGCGTTTAATGTGTTATTGTTTGTTTCTGTGCTTATAAATATATAATTAGAATAATAAAATATGGACATTAGAGAAATAAAGTTCTACGAAGGATTTGTACAAGAAAGCGTCGTAATAAAATATAAATTCATCCATGGCCAAGTGATTATGAAATATGTAACATTTTTACACAAATTATTTTCATAAGAGTCTTATATGACTGACTATGTTATAGATTATCGATTATGCATAATATAATTATATAAATTATTCTCACAATACATAGCTGCCAGTTTTCAATTTTTGAAAGAGTAATAACATAAAATCGAATCATTTTATGTACTTATATTGCAAATTAATTAGCTTGTCAGAGCGCCTGGAGCGCTAAGATGCTGCCACGGCGAAAAATAATGATGACAGCGCTAATATGGCGCTCCGCAATCCGCACACAAGCGTTAACGAATGTTGTATTATTGTGTTGTGAACATAAACCTATTTAGGTACATCGGGTAAAACTTTGATTATTCATAAACTATTAGGTATGTATCAGTACACCTAATATCTTTTTAATTTCTAAAATCAATCATTTATAAGTAAGAAAGTGACTTCTCTGTTTGCTATAACACAGGATATAGTATTTTTTTTAATAATAAAGTACCTAACTAATTACCTTTATTGTAATTACAGTGAAGTTAAAGATAACAGTTCTGCAACGTCTTACACACATTTGACTGCATTCATTCCTAACACGATTTGTTCAAGAGCTAGCCAAGAAATGCCAAACAATTTTTTAACAAATTTGATTCAAATTCCGTAGTAATAAGCAAAAATTACAAGAGGGATAGCAGTGACTGGTTCGAATTGCGTAAGAATATGTTGAGAGATTGAAATTTTGGTATAGTGGTAAAAAGAAGAGATAACAGCAGTAAAGCCAACTTAGAAAAAAATATTTTGTACAAATAAAATATTTGCAATGTAAAAGCAGTTGCGCATGGAGTCTAAAATGAACAACTGGCTTTGCAACAACAGGCGAAGGAAGAAAATGTAACAATAGAGCCTTGTGGATTATCTGTTCATTGGTGCCACGCCAGATGGATTAATAGGTCTAAACACGATTGTGGAAATGTATTGTTATATAGTTGCCTATAAGAATAGCCTGGAGAATAGGAAAAGAGCAAATAAAAGACAAATATGGAAAAATGATAAAAAAGTGAACTGACTCGTCTAAACAAATATTGTAATTGTTATTACCAAATTCAGGGGCAACGCCACCTTACACGCAAACAAAAGTGTTTATTTGCTGTGTGGAGTGGCGAAAGTATACCACTAAAAATAGAAATTATAGAGAGAGATGATGTTTTCTGGGAGAAAAAAATGAAAGAAAAGCTTGTGGCGTTTTATATGAATTGGCAGTTGCATGAAATTGCTTATTTTCGTCAAGCTCAAGAGATGGCATTGCGAGATCACGGAGAGGAAAATGTTTCATCAGTGCTTGAAATTTCTTCAATACCAAGCCGTAAAAGGAAAGTAAATGAAACTGTGCCTGAACAACAGCAAATAATAAGTATTGAAGCCTTATCACCTCACACGCTGCCTTTAACTTTCGATGAGAATAAAGAAAACCTGCCAGGTTGTAGCAGACAGCTAACTTTTGATGAGCTGTAAACTCTGTATTTCGTTAATAAATGATAAATGAATATAAATAAATATCTTTTAATATTTATTTTCTTTGAAACAACACATATTTGATGCGAAAGAATTTTTTTATATTTTTCCATACAAACATGTATGAGGAGAGCTAACGAAAAAACAGTAACCTAAATTCTAATTCTATAATTTTCTAAGCAACATAGCAGTATCTCATGAATAAGTTATATCCACATATATTTTTGATATTTCATCTATTTTGAAAAATAATAATGGGTTGGGTTTCGAAACGAGTCGCCTGAATTTGAGGGTATTGGTAGTGTAGGGGGCGGGCTTAAAGGAGTTCGTTTTAATCCCCTAAAAGTAATTTTGGCTGCCGGAGTTGCGTCTAAATATTTTTAAACATTTCCAAAATTTCATAAATACTTCGGCAATTATGTAAAACGGAACGTAGTTTTTATACTTTAGTACAGTTTTACAAATGTAATTTTTAGGTTTTATGTGAAAAACGTGAAACGAAACGCAAAACCGCCATCTTGGAATGATCATATTGACAGCTAATGTCAAATTTGTGCGTCATTGCTTTCGAGTGCCTAGGGTTAGGTGCGACTGTAATAAGTAACTAAATAGGTTATGTTAGGTTTTCTTTTGACCCTTAATCCGAGTTGACGGAGCCCTTTGCAGGGCTCCGTCAACCTTAGTTTATTAAACTAGTGTGATGAATGTGGAAGTTGGCAGTGCCATACACACCGATGTTTGGAGTTTTTTTTTCCAGAGGAAACCAAGTATTTCCGGCAAGTGAAAATGGTGAGGGGGGGGTTCGAGACCTCCCCTCCTCCCCCCCAATCACTCAAAACCCCTCAAAACGACGACGTATTTCGAAACTTTTACCATAATTATTTTACCTATAATAACAATAAACATCCATAAATTAATAAAATAAATCGACTTTTACTAAACTTCAATTATCTCGTAACGGGCAGTATTGTGGTTTTTAGGGTACCGTAGCCAAAAATTTTAAAAAAGGAACCCTTATAGATTCGCCATGTCTGTCTGTCTGTCCGCCCGTATGTCACAGCCAATTTATTGCAAAACAGATTTGAAAACTGGCAGGAATGGAATTAGATGTAGGTATTCTATAAACTGCTTCACTATTTTTATACAAAAACAAAAATAATAAGACTGTTTTGCATTAGCACAAAACAGTTATTATGTGTGTGGAAAACACACGGCATTTGTTTGAAGATGCATTCAATAAATTAAGCCTAAGAAACATAAAATTACATACCTTATCTCTTCTCTCTTATGTTACCTGTCTCTTTCACTCGCAGCAAGGCGCGGAGTTCAGGTGAACTGGAGCGCGCTTGTCAAAATTCAAATCATAGTCTTCCAAATCACCAGCAAGCACCTTGCTCCAATGCCGTGTGTTTTCCACACACATAATAACTGTTTTGTGCTAATGCAAAACAGTCTTATTATATGTGTTTCCAAACACACGGCATTTGTTTGAAGACCTGTTTGTTATCTGCTGGTGAAAGAACCTGTGATGGGTACAGGTATTATGAATGCTATGTGAAATAAATAAATCCCATTAGCCTTCTAATATATGTAATTAACTAATTATCTAAGTTAAAAAAAACATTGTTAACACTAACACAGCTTTAGAGATAAGAATTTAATAGAAAATTCAAAAGAAAACAACATAAATAAAATTGTTCCTTAAAAACAAAAAGACTTCTCATAACTTACTTATAAGTCAAGAATTATTATATCATGTACTATTCCAATCTTAAGTAAAGTTTTTATCACCTAAGTATCTGTGTACTTTTATTTAAGTTAATACTAAATATCTAAAAAATTGTTTGAAAGATAATCACTTCTCTCATTGTCATTAGTTCTTTCCACTGTACAACAGTAAAACTTCCTGAAGGTTTCTGATCTCTTCCAATTTGCTCTCCTTAAAATTTCTTCCACAGGCCGGTTTTCTAAATAGCTCTTTGAAGCTACTGCTGATCTCACACTGCCTGGTGAAGCATCTATGCCAGCTAGTTTAAAAACATTCTTTACCCAACCAGCTATAATGGTACGAGAGGCTGGTCGTATCTTACCAACAATTGAAATAAACAGACTTTTTATATTACCACCATCTGAACGCCTAACTTCAGTACTTTTAATTAATTCTATAACATGTCTGACAGGACATAAACTCATGTCAGGATGTTGTTTCAGTAACCATCCAGACTGTCTATTGTGGGCATTGTCTGTCTTGGAACCAAATCTAGGCCATAATTTTATTTCTTTTCTATCATTATCTATGATAAGACTGTCCTCAGAAAACTCTAAAAGTGTCGGATCGTGGAGTCTCCGGCCAGAGACCAGTAATAAGATTACTGCAGTTCTTCGAGATATATCAAATAAGGTACCTAGTTTTGGTGTATTCTTGAGCCAGTTAAAGAGTAACTCTGTGTCCCAAATATGAGTTTTCTTCTCAGGTGGTCTGATTAAAGACGCTGCCCTCAAGATTTGCTGTACAAAGAAATTTCTTGATATAGCTTCACTTGTTGCAGTGTAGGTGGATACAGCTGATTTGTGTAAAAGAATGGTCCTATAAGCTAGTTTGTCCTGTATACACAACTTTGCTAAAAACCGAGCTACCTCATTGCTATGAGGACAGCTAGGATTGATGTTGTTCTGTTGGCACCATAAAATCCAGCGTTTTATTGGAGCTCTGTAAGTCGATATAGTTGAGGTTCTCCAACTCTTCTCTAGAAGATCTCTCTCCTCGGACGACCAGTGAGCTATCTGATTTGCCCACCCCCAATTTTCCATGCTAGCAGTTCCAACTTGTGCACCTGAGGTGGACAACTGCCTGTTGTTAAGTCTATCAGATTCTTGTGTAGATCCCTTATAGGCACTGGTTCTGATAGAGCCCGAGCTCTGAGATCTGCTAGCCAAAAACATTGTGTCCAATGTGGCGCTATTACGACAAACGTTCCTGTCGCTGTGTTGAGGTGGCGCAGTACCTGTGGAATAAGATTCGGAGGTGGGAACACCCAAGCCAATCCGTAATTCCAAGGTCGACTGAAGGCGTCGTAAAAAATTGCTGACCCATCTCTGGAGTCCCACGTTACGTACGAACTTACGACCGCGCTTCGTCTTGACGCAAATAAGTCGACGTCTGGTACGCCCCAAATTCTGAATACGGCCTCCGAGGCCGGGGGCAACAAGTGCCATTCCGGCACGGGTCGGTTTCGGGATAGGCGGTCGGCTATGCCGTTGTACCTCCCCGGGAGGTACGCCGCCGACAGCGTGACGTGCAAGCGCTCGGTTAGTTCCAGAAGCCTGGTTGTCAATCGGAGCAGAGCTAGGGATCGTGTCCCGCCCTCGTTCCTGATATATGCTACTAGCGTCCTGTTGTCTGTCTGTACTAGGATGTGCGCATTCCGCAGATACCTTTGACGACGATTGATGGCACCGTAAACAGCAAACAACTCTTTCATGTTTGAATGCCAATGCTTTTGCTGTATCGTCCATCGGCCTGCTAGAACTATTCCGTTCAGGTGAGCGCCCCAGCCTACATCTGCAGCATCTGTAGTCAAAAAGTGAGTCACTTCTTTTTTGTGTAGAGCTGCCGAGCTGCGGTCTATGGCGTCCTGCCACCATCTTAGTTCGTGCTGCACACAAGGAGGTAGATCTCGCTTTTGTGATCCTCTGAGTCGACTGAACCCTCTTAGGAACCTCTGTGTTTGTCGACAATGCAATCGTCCTTTCGGAGTTGTTAGACTTGCGAAATTCAGTTGTCCTAGTAGGCACTGACTCTCCCGAAGAGTACAACGGCCCCTCTGCAAAAGTTTTGCCAGGAAGCTCTTTATTTTTGTCACCTTCTTTAGTGGTAAAGACATGATATTGTTCTTGGTGTTCCATAGTAGACCTAAGTATTCCAACTCTTGACAGGGTACCAAAACTGACTTCTGGTAATTAATATGCCAGCCAAGACTCTCCAGAATTCTTACTGTCTCCGAGACCTGATTCTGTAACTTTTTCTTGTCCTGATTCACTAGAATATAATCGTCTAGGTAGACCAATAATCTTATTCCCTGGGAGCGTAGGTGCTCTGCTATCCAGTTGGAAAGACTGGCAAAAGTGTGGGGGGCGGAAGACAGGCCAAAAGGCAGTGCCGTCAATTGAAGGACCTGGTTGTTGTAACATACCCTTAAGAAACGACGATGGGGCTCTGAAATGGGCAAATGAAAATAGGCCTGGTGGATGTCTATTTTCACCATCCAGTCGTTGCTCTGTAGAAAGTTTGCTACATCTGTCTGTGAAATTAATTGAAAGTGCTTGATTTATAGATAGATTGAAACAAATTCATAGCAGTATGAATTTGTTGAGCTCTCTGAGGTCGAATATGGGGCGCCAGCCCCCATCTGACTTCCTCACTAAAAACATCTTGCAAAGGTAGCCAGAGTTCAGAACCGGAGGCACCTCTAATATGCCCTTTTCTTTTAAATCCTGTATTATGGATGTCATCTGTGGGGAAGTTACTGTACTGAATCTTTGTAGATTTTTTGAAGTTAGTTGAATCAAGGGAGGTCTCAATTTGAAAGGTAAACGGCCATTGGTTACAGTGTTCAGGATGAATCTGTTTGCACCAAGCTCCTTCCATACCTGTACATGCTGTTTTAGGCATCCCCCTTGAAAGGCTTGGTGGCACTGTATCTTGTCAATCTTGTTTACTACGGTCGGAATTATTTTTCTTGAATTTACGAAAGGTATGCTTCTTCTGTGGAGGTTGAGAATCTTGCTTGTATTTCTTAAATTTGTTTGGTTTATTGCCCTGAGAATTGGTAGTCCTTCTTTCCTGTTTGTAGTTATTGCTAGAAGATGAGCGGCTTGTTCTAATGTCATTTATGTACTCTGGTTTATTTAACCAGTTTTGGGTACCACCCAGAGATCTAATAACTGGTTGTAAGGCCTCACGGCTAAAGAGATATTCTGGACTTGGTGGAATTCCTCTTAAAGTAGCTTTGAGATTGGGGTTATTAATTTCTTTAATAATCCTTTCTCGTCTTATTTCAATAGATTCTGCTCTTCTTCCACAAATAATTTGCATTATTTTCTCAGAACACTTATGTAAAGATGAGCCTGGGCCAAGTAATTCACTCACTCTATCAAAAAGAGAGCTTGGGTTCAAGTTATTGGGGTTACTACCAGCCCAATTAAGTAACTCTTGCAGGCCCTGCCTTAATAACTCTTGCTGCTCTAACTCTGCATTAGTCAAACCAGCTAACACATTTTCAGCGGATGCTAAATAATCCTTAGTCTTATTAAAGTGACAAAATTCTTCATTCACTTTTAATGCTACAAAGCCAGGGGTAGCTGAAAAGGATTGTAGTACTGACTTATAACGCATGCCCTTCCAACCCTGGGTATCAAAGTGTTGTAATAAATTTAATTTGTCAATCCTCTCCTGCTTTGCAAGCGGGATCACTCTCTTCTCGTCAAAATCGGTCTTAAGCTCTCCCAACTTAAACTTCTCAGAACTAGAAGTTGGATTTAAAAGGAATTGAGTCTGATCTACTGCCCTGCTTGGGCCTGGTAGGTTTTCAGTACCCTGGATTGGCATTCTGGTAATAACGGGCAATTGAGATAAGTAACCGGTAATATAACTTACCTGGCTTATAAGGCTATCTACGCGCGGGTCACAAGAATTAAGTTTGTACTTACGTCTGCGTTTGTTAGGTGGAGGCGAGGCAAAGCCCTCCTCATCTTCCGAAGATGAGGCAGAGCTGGAGCTGTCGTCGTCCTTGGAGGACGCCGGCTGACGATTTCCCTGTTCTTCGTCCGAAGCAACAGGTAAGACGGATACGTCGTCCTCGTCATTCCTCGTCGCCGGTGTGCTCATACTTATCAAATTGCACTAATAATACTAATTTATAACACCTTTTTTTCAATTTTATCAACGGAGAAAAAATTTTGCAAACAATTGCGGCAAAATAAATGAATGCTATGATTTGAATTTTGACAAGCGCGCTCCAGTTCACCTGAACTCCGCGCCTTGCTGCGAGTGAAAGAGACAGGTAACATAAGAGAGAAGAGATAAGGTATGTAATTGTATGTTTCTTAGGCTTAATTTATTGAATGCATCTTCAAACAAATGCCGTGTGTTTGGAAACACATATAATAATGGCCTCTCCATACATGGAACTGACTTAATTATTTTTATCATCTTACGGCACGTAGGTATTTACCTACTTTCGTCAACTATTAATACCTATAACGTCTAATGTAAACCAGTTTTGCTCATGGCTGCACTGAGAACAAAAATTGCGCTATGCCTATATTGTACAAACAGATTGATGTATGTAATATAAATTTTAATATCATGCTAAAAAGTTTTGTTTGCGATTTTGAAATATTGGAATATGGATGTCGCCAGAATACGGCCGCACGCGACGAGAATGAAGGGGGGCACCCCGCAGTAGACGGAGCTAAGCTCCCTTCACCTCCCCTGCTTCAGCCCCTCATTTACCAAAACAGTCCCTTAGGACAGCGCCTTAACTAATTGTAAAAGAGGCAAGTGTCATTTACGCTTGTTTTGATTATTCCAGCCCTTCAAGGATTAATTTTTGGTAAAATACATCAAGTTTAAAAGGTATGCAGCAAAATACGTTTAGTGTTTTTGTAGTGAAGCTCGCATTTTGGAAATAATAATGGATGCTTAGGCTTGTTCCTTTTGTTTAGACTTTAGAACTATTTATTTTAAGATCGAGTAAGGAGCAATTAGCCTAGCCATATGTCACGCTATATAACAAGGCATACGAAACTGTATTGCATAATTTTAAAGACAGATATACTAACCATTTACTGATACTAATATAATGTTTCGCTTGCAAGCAAATAAATATTTTATTGAAAACTATTTTCACAAACTTGAATGCCTATTGAATCGGATCGCCTTTTACGTCTCAGCGAACACATAATTCATAATATATGTTTATGCAGATGCGAATATCTAGAACTTTTATACAAAATATAAGAATGTCTAGCCTTTGTAACATCTTCGTTCGTTTGAAATAATATTAGTAACAAATATTTGTATAAACCGGCCCACTGCTGGGCACGGGCGTGTTCTCATTATGAGAAGTACTAGAACATATCCATCACTCTAACCAATTGCAGGTTAGCAGAATTCGCATATCTTTTCAAAAAACTAAGCAGAAATGTCAGATAAGCTGACTTTATCTTGATGTTTTCCTTCACCGTTTAGTAAGCGATAAACCTAAGACCCTCTGTGCAGCAGTTTAGTGGTCTTTCCTCTAGACTATCGAAGCCTGACATACGTTTTGTCAAGCTAAAATGATTTATAAGACGATTTTACTGAACCGTAACAGCTTAAGAGTTTGCAACATCAGAGTTAAGATGTGATAGTCTATCATTCTTTTTGGTGAGTGTCTCCAGCATGGACTGGATTATATTCCTAAGTCAATAACCGGACTGTGGCCTTTCCGTGCCCTCCGCATGGTAGAGCTTTGATAAATATGTCACAACAAGCGGCCATCCATCCAAGTGGTGACCTCTGCCGGCGTTGCTTCAGTACGAATCAATTAATGTTTACATTTATGTACAGTCACGCAGGCTTTTCTTTGATCCGATCTAAGAGCTCTGGATAAAAATAGCTTTACTTAAGCCACACAAAAATAAAACGCATGTCAGAGAAACGCAGTAAAATAATAGAAAGAAATCTGATTGAACGCTCGAATAACGTCTTTCAATAAGTCTCGAAGAAAAAATATTTTGAAGTAAAAACACAAGCCTCAAAAGTTTTTCTTGACTCGCAAAGTGGACAACTAACGTTTATGCTTTTTCTTATTATATAGCACAACTTTGTGTGTCCCCATTTCTGTATTTTTGCGTAACTTTTTGTTTGTATCAAGAATCAAATAATATTTTATTGGTTGAAATACGACAAAGAAAGAAAATGATGTACTTGTTTAGAAGTTATGTCGTGGTAAAAATAATAACGTAACGTTGTAACACTGTTTTAAGGCAACTTTCTGCACTGTTTTAACTTTCTCAGTGAAAAGTCATTTACACCTAGCGGTATGCGCCTATTTTCATTTAAATGATACATCACTCAAACCAATGTTCTGAAATTGTCAGTTCGATTGCGCCACATTTAAACATATTGTTTGAATTATTTTACTTTTGCTTTATGTACAACATACGGAGAGTATTTTTTGCAAAACGCTCGTTACGGTAAGATTACAAAAGGTATTTGAATTTTGTTATATTTCCATAGTCTGGCAATTCTACAACACCGCTACGAGTCAATAACTATTATCACGTATTATCCAAGTTAGCAGGCTTTAGGTACAAAAAGAAACGTAAAATTTTCAAGAAAATACCTAGTTTAACAATTTGAGTGCGAAGTCTTTTTACGAGTGTCAACAGCATTGTGCCGAGTATTTCTTTATAAAGCCCCTTTAGTTTTATACCTTTCGACCTTTTCAACTAATTTCGTATATCATAAACAAACATTCAAATGGTTGACCTTTTGGTTCCAGTATTGTTTTGAAATAAATAAAGAGTTTATTATGTTTTCATAAGAAATGACTGGTAACATCAGAAAGGGAATATTACAAATATATGTAATTTTGAAACAAACAAATAGTCTTACTTGGGTAATTACTTTTGGATTTCACAGTGAGTTTAGCTATATTGTATGAAACCGTTCTGTAAGAATATAGGTGAAATATATGTTGCTCTCGACACTCTTGAAAATTAAATGTAGGACAAAATCGAATCAATATTTTTGTGCCAAATGCAGTAATGATGTTTTATTTCTTATAGCAGTTAGCTGCTCTTATTTACAAAACGTTGGATTTATTCGGTTTCATACAATAAATACTTCATAATTTGATCTATATAGCTAAGCAGAACTGTGTTCCGCTAAAGCCTCGGGTACCCGTTCCTACTGCATCCCATCCCTTTGTAGTTGACAGCGGCGAGATTATGTTTTCTTGGCAAGGAAGCGAAGACATTTCCATATTCGTCCAAATGCATTAAATATGTAATACTTTGGCCAGTAAGGGAAGTAAATCCATAGAATTTGGTATATATGAATATGAAGTAATAGTTTGGAAATTACATACCTACTAACAAGACGGAAATGCTCACAGAGATCGTCAGCAAACCGCATTGTCCTCATGAAACATTGCATAGAATATGAATACCAACGGCCACACTCACAAAACATAGAACATTTACAAGCAAAAACCAGGCAGTTTTGACACAAAGTAAATTCACATCGTTGGTTTACATAGGATGCTGTGAAATTCTGGCGTCAGAAAGTTAATAACACTGCAACATGGCCCAGGTATTTAGGTGTTTGTAGCTAGCAAGCTGATGGTTACAAGCAGTCTCATGTTATAATGTCAACACGTGTCACGTTTCACGATAAGAATGTAAATATAATTATGTAAACATTGCCGGCCGGTCAATAGCTGGGTGACGACATTCTGATAGCAGCATCTGTGCTCTCCACACATTCTTACAACTGTCACCTTACAATATCGTGGCACGTCTATCCTTATCCCATACTCAGAACTATTTTGTTTTATATTTTCCTATAGCTATCAGGTTACCAGGACCATTGATAGAATATTGAATTTTTATCTTTCCATTCCTTGGTCATGCTCCTATCCTCCTAGCGTTATCCCAGTTTCAATCTGGGGTCCGCTTACTAGTCTAACCGGATTTGGCTGAATATTAGCTTTTCCATAGAGCGACTGCCTGTCTGAACTCCGCAACCCGAAGGGATAGCAATATTCCATGGTTTAGACTAGTGTCAGTTTATTTAGAAGGTACTGACGCCCTATAACGATTGTCAAAGATCTTCATGACAACCAGGACCGACGGCTACGTGCTCACCGAGGCACGGGACAAGCGATAATTGACAATTTAATATACACATAACTTCGAAAAATCATTGGTGCGCGCCGTGGATTTGAACCCGATACCCTCTGTATGGCAGTCTGTTGGTATCTCCACTAGGCTATCGCTGCGTACTTTCCATTCCTTGGTCTAGAAATAAAATTGTCGTAAGTGCGCTTGCCTCTTTTTCAAGACAATGCGATAAAATATGCATAATTATATAATAAGTATACATTTATGACCTTTTTTATTAGGTACATCGTATGTATATGTTGCTTTGTCTACGCTAACATTGCGGGTCTCGCTGACGGCTAATGTTTCATATCTTTTCGACATATGGTGATCACGTATGTAATATGAGAATATTTATTCTAGTCATAAAAGGCATTGCCTTTATTCCTATGGTAATAACTTGGCTTAGTACGCTAGCTTTTGAATGAAAAATATTACTAACATTCATAAAGAATATGAGTACTGTAATATGTAAATGGTAATAAAAGTGGTAGATAGATTAATTTCAAGGAAAATATATAAATTGTAGTTTCTTGTTTACTAGTCCCATAATGCCTCGTCAGGTTTACTGTCGCAGACTCGACGCCCGCTTTGGCCAAAAGGTAAGTAGATCAACGTATATTCATTGTATTCTAGGATTGTTAAAAATAGGAGCGTAGGTTAAATAGGTGACATAGATAAGTAAAATAGGAATCATACGTAATAAGTTTTTTAGAGGCAGAATGTCATAAGAATCGTAAGATCAACTAAAACTTCGAAATCTCACCAAATTTCAGCTTGCTGTGCGCAATCATTTTGACTGTAGATTGTTCGTCAGTCAGTCAGTAATGCAAGAATTTCATAAAGGTGTACAGTTAGCAAAGCCTCAGTATAAAATAGTTGAAAATAAAAACGAAAAGACATAACATGAAATAAATGACTCAGCATAAAGTGAGCATCGTTGAAAATTATTTTACGTCTGCTCGACTGACACTCTGTCATTATATAATTGTGTGCTCATTGCGTGAAACTTACGAAATCTTGTGGCCTGGTTATGTCGCCGACATTTAAATAAAATATATGGAAAGTTGGGACATCTGTATTAAACAGATTCAAAATGTTGATAACCACAATATAGGTATACTGACAGCCAACATCATTGTAATGCCTTTTTGGAATCAGCAGTAATGTTAACAAAACCATCTGTAATTTTCTCGACGTAATTTATTTTAGCATTGAGTAATTGAATCTTCTGTTAATTGGACTGGAAACTTAATTTCGTACGTCTACTACAATATTCAAAATATTTTAATTTTCATAAGCCACGAGAACAATATCTACAAGTTGAAATAACATACATTGAGCTGCATCTTTTTACAAAAATCATAAGAAACCCCTGTAAACCTGTAGGACTTAAGGTTAAAGTGCACATTTTAAAACAAAATTATACTGCTATGTAACGACGGTTGCAACGATTCTCAACTTTAGTCAACATCGCTTTTTGCCGGTATGTGTGAATGTTCCTTAGTCATTTTTGGTCCTCTTACTAATTTTATAATTATTTTGTTCGGTCCGATATAGAAACTTCCACAACTTAGTCGCGAGTCTGCAGAGGAATGACCTCTTTTGCGCGGTAGTACTTACATACTGTATTCAATAAGAAAGACAAAACCTAATATTAAATACATCAATCCTTCCTCTCAATACAAGATGGCACATAAACCTTTACGTATGAAATATAGTTTATCGATATATCTGTGTGGGATCCTAAGGAGTGTCTTATTTTATTGAGGTTTGCTCTAGTGAAACGATACGGAAAAAGTATTAAATCGTCAGCTGCTGCTGGCAGCATTTATTAAGGAGATTCTGGAGATTTTTTTCTTTTTGGTGATATTTTTTTTCTTGCGTAACTCGTGTTTTTATATGTGAAAAACGTGGCTCTAGGTTGTTGTCCTCAAGAAATTGCCACGAGGAGACAAAAGTATTACTCTTTGGAACTAGAATAGATCCAAGGTCTTGGTCGGATAAAAATACGTCTTATATGAATGTATGATTCCTTAGGCTTGAAGTTATTGGTAGTTGTGGTGGTTTGTTGGTTATGTGATCTATTTATAAATGTTTTATATTCGTATATGTTAATCTTGTTATTTTGTGAGTTTGATGTCCCATGAATTAGATGGAGTTGCTATTCATTGGGAGTTTTCTCAGATTAGTGACAACTGCTTCCGAGATCAAAATGTTTATTACAGACTTTAATCTAGGCTGTAGTAAAATTGGGTTTTTAATTGCTGGCACATTTTTAATTGCGATTTGCAAACAGTCATCAGAATAACAAGTGAAACCAATATAACGCAATAAAATCCGTAAACTGTAGTTTAATTTCAAAGTCATCAGAATATAATAATGTATCATATACCGTAATTTTGTGATTCGGATATGTCGCACGCCTGCATCATGGTCACAGATTATACTCGCTTGTTACATTCATTTCCACCTAGCGTTAAACGAGTGAGCAAGTGGATATACCAATTTACTCACTCGTGAATATCATGGACTCACGGAAACCTCGGTGCATCTGTGGCCGTAGCACTCGCTGCACTGCGTAATAATCGCCACATTAGATAACATGGTACGTGGTAGACATTTGTATCATCTGTGTATATAAAATTGTTGGGTTACTCACTGACAAGTAGACAATGCACAGCCAAAACTATTACGGCCCGGTCACGTGCACATGGCGCGTTTACCGTGACGTGGCGCGCGGCAGCTTCAGAGTAAACGCGCCATGTACATCGCCCCTGCCGCGCCGCTCGCCGCTTAGACCAATCTCGTGACCAGGCCGTTAGGCGTTAGAAGCTGGAGTGGCATGTATGTTCATTGGGGACCTTAAAGGTGCACTAAGAAGGGATTTACAGACATCACCCCAGGATCAGACAGAAACAGATAAATTAAAAACAAAACCGTGAGCTGACGTAGCGTAGTTGCGGGCATTCTATAATTAATATAAATGACAACGAAACTGCAAGCACTTACGACCAATGATCAAAGACTAGGTTGTCGCAGTATTTACTTGAAACGTAATCCAAATATACCTCCTCTTCGCGGTAATACAAATAATTCACATTCAAGTCAACGCAAATAAAGTCCATGCCACGAGAACATAGACTTTTTGAAAACAAGGAATTTCTACTAAGTGACTTAGCGATAGTTCTGTCAAAAACAAATAACGTCAAATCCAATGAGCGCAACGGTATATAGATACGTGTCATTGGAAACTAATATATTAATGGATCGGGTTTTTATCGATATTATGCGCTGTCAACAGGATCTTTTAATGTTTTGAGGTACTGGCGTCTAGAATGTCAACATTTGGAGTTAGTTTATTGAAATGTTACATTCTTGGGCTTAACATGCATTTATCAGAGGACAAAATATTTTTTTTTAGTTTTCACGAAGGGGTAGGTACATGTAAAGTTAAATACAAGTTTATAGGATCGCAACGCTTCTCCCGCTGCCGGCATCTCGAAAAAGTGGGTGCAGAATAGCAGATGGCAAACTATTAGTCGCGCAGAAAGTTATTTATACCTATAAAAGAAATTGCGTTTTCAGACTACCGTAACTTTAAATGGATTTTGTTTAAGTTCATTCTGACGATTTCACTCACAGACAACGTAAACTCTCCATGCCTAAAAGTTTTTATGCAATGTACTAGCTACTTATCTGAAATATTATTCATTGTTGGTCAATAATTTAATATTTTAGGATAGGTAGGCTACTTTGAGCAAATGATTTAATGTCTATGATTTTAAAAAATCATGTGAATAATACAGTAACATGTATGTACTATATCATTAAAATACATGGTACTCTATTTTTCCTTAATTTACGGAATAAATTATGTGTAAAACGACAAAATAATCGGCAAATTTATGAACATTCGACCATTCAAACACAAAATCAAATATTTTTATTTCAGTAAAATGTAAAAATATTAAAAATGTATGTCTGTCCAAAAAGTATAAAAAATTTAAAACACAACACAAAAACTGTTTGAAAAATGTTTGTGAAGCCCTGAATGATTGTTTACAAAAAGTCTATCTTCTCGTGGCACCAACTATAGGTCGAGGAAACGCAATCGTATATTTATTTCCTACTTAAGGTGCCAGGGCTTGTCAGGTTGTGTGTGAGGTAATAATATAAGGCTATCATGTCAAGTCTTTATTCAAACCGACACTTATTTGTATGTGTCAGTTCGTATCGTGCGCCCTGTCTTATATAACAATGTTTGAAGACATGTGTAGTAGTGTTTAAAATATATATAAATATAGGTGATTCTACCACATATACACATCACCATCTAGTCCCAAACTAAGCAGAGCTTGTACTATGGGTATTAGATAATGGATAAACATACATATATACTTGTTTTTTATACATAGATATTATACCTAGTCCAGCAGTGGGCTGTTAAAGGCTGATGATGATGATAGATATTGTTACGCCATCTATCGGTGAATGGGGGTACTAGAAGAGATTGAATGTATCGGTGGTTTAAAGCGGTTTCGTCTACTGGATACTAGATGGCGTTGCTGTAAATAGAACAAACTAGAATGACCGCAAGCTACCAGAACTTTCGTGATGAGTCTCGAAAATACTATTTATGTGTTCCGGCCGGTATAAATACCACGCAGACGGGCGAGAAGAGACAGTGACAATTGAATATCGGAGCGACAACAAGAAGCGAAGGGAAGTAATTCGGAAGTTTCTAGTGGTGCGAATAGTGAGTTTTATTAGTGTTGAGAATTAAGTGTGAAATAAGTGTGTTTTTACTAGTAGTGTAAATAAGTATGTATAGTGTTTGTGTTAGTGAATACAGTGCAGTTTTTCTGGCATAGTGTATATAATTTATCACCGAACCATAGCTCGTAACAAATTGGTGTCAGAAGTGGGATAAATTATGCCGCTTATGCCGAAAGAAGAAACTGAAGGAGTGCGCACCAGGAACCAGCGCTAGCAAGACCTGGACCAGAGACGCTTCGGAGACGTTCCTACTCCATCGTCAGGTGGACCAGGCGACTCCGCGGCTGCAGTGGAGCCTGCAAGCGCCACACACTCCGTGACGGTGCCCGACATCGTGGCTCTGATGGCGTTCATGCAGGAGCAGGTCCTCCGTCAGGAGGAGCAGGCCCGCCGTCAGGAGGAGCAGGCCCGCCGTCAAGAGGAGCGCGCGCGCCGCCTGGAGGAATAGCTACAGCGCAACAAGGAGGAGCGGGCTCGCCGTCAAGAGGAGCACGCGCGCCGCCTGGAGGAACAGCTACAGCGCAACAAGGAGGAGCGGGCTCGCCGTCAAGAGGAGCAGGCCCGCCGTCAGGAGGAGCAGGCGCGCCGCCTGGAGGAACAGCTACAGCGTGACAAGGAGGAGCAGGACCGTCGTCAACTGGAGCAGGCTCGCCGTCAAGAGGAGCACGCGCGCCGCCTAGAGGAGCAGCTGCCGCGCGACAAGGAGGAGCACGCCCACCGTCTGGAGGAACAGCTGATGCTCATGAAGGACCTCAGCGCCGCAGTGGGGAAGGACTTGAAGGCGGTCAAGGAGGAACTCCAGCAGCACGAGGCCCGTATCAGCGACATTGAGAAGCGTGTACATGATCAACTCGAGGCCCGTATTGCCGAATTGGAGAAGAAATTGTGTAGGCTCGGGTCCTACGACGTTACACCTGCAGCTGTGGCGCCCTCGCCCGGCCCGTCATAGTGGTTTGCATACAAGGTTCAGTTTGAGGCCGGTATGCGAGCGAATGGGTGGGACAAAGAACAGGCCTTCACCGCCCTAACCTTGGGCCTTCGTGATCAGGCCTTGACGGTGTTGGAGGCACTCGGGCAAGACGTCACCTACGAGAAGCTTCTGGAGGCGTTGGAGGTGAGGTACGGAGACGCGCACCTCGAACATGTGTATCGTGCTCAGCTGAAGAACAGGACACAACGCACCGGAGAAACTCTGCAGCAGTGGGCTCTAGAGGTGGAAAGGCTGGTCAGGAAGGCATACCAGTCGTCGCCTGCGCTCATTGACGGGAACCTCGTACAAGCGTTTACGGATGGGGTCCGGGACCTGGAAGTTAGAGCAGCGGTAAGACTTGGGCACTTCAAGTCCCTGAAGGTAGCCTTGGCCTACGCTCTGGAGGTGGAGGCAGCGCGTCACGAGGATCGACCTTACCGTATTAGGGAAGTGGTTTCTTCACCAAGGTGCTACCACTGCGGGAAAAGAGGCCATATCCGCTTGAGCTGCCCAAAGCGTAAGCGGCACGTTGGTACCCTGTCTCCACCAAAGGGGTCACCTGACGTACCTGTCTGGCGGCAAGAGCAACGTAGTGCAGATGCTCCGACAGGTAGGGCTTACCCCGACCAACGCAAACACTCTGCAAGACAGGAAGCGAAGCCGGGAGCGCTAGTGAGAATGTTGAAGACGGATCTGAGCGACGGATGGAAAGAAGCTTTGCAGAGTGCTCAGCAAGAAGACAAGGACGTACAGCCCATTCTCGAATGGAAGAAATCAGGCGCTCCTAGGCCCAAATGGAGTGAAATCGCAGCAATGAGCCCTGTCACCAAAGGTTATTGGGCACAGTAGGAAAGCTTGGTTGTCCAGGATGGAGTTCTGTGCCGCAAATGGGAAAACGCTCGAGGTAACCAATGCCATCTGCAAATGGTAGTGCCCAAGACTAAGGTGCCGGAATTACTGCGGCTCTCTCACAATGGTGCCTCGGGAGGTCACATAGGTGTTAAGAAGACGCTTACTAAGGGCCGAAAGCGGTTTTATTGGCTCCACTGTCGGAATGACGTCGAGGATTGGCGCCGCAAATGCACAAGTTGTGCGGCTGTCAAGAGGCCACACACTCGTAGCAGAGGTGCATTGAAGGTGTACAATATAGGAGCTCCAGGGGAATCTGGACAACAGATGTCTGAGAAGATGAAGACTCGCTACGACCAGAAGGCAAACAACAAAGGCTCCGATGAGGGATCATTGGTGTGGCTTCATAACCCAGTACGAAGCAACGGTAAATCGCCTAAGTTACAAGCCAGGTGGGACGGGCCATATCGCATAATTATCAGGATGAACGACGTCACCTATCGAATCCAGAAGGGGTCGCGAGGTGCACCGAAGATAGTTCATGTCGACCGGTTGGCTCGTTACTATGGGTCCAACGATGTTCGAAACGAACACGTTTAAGAGGGGGGCAGTGTTACGCCATCTATCGGTGAATGGGGGTACTAGTAGAGATTGAATGTATCGGTGGTTTAAAGCGGTTTCGTCTACTGGCTACTAGATGGCGTTGCTGTAAATAGAATAAACTAGAATGACCGCAAGCTACCAGAACTTTCGTGATGAGTCTCGAAAATACTAGTTATGAGTTATAAACTACGAAACGCTTTATGACGGAAAACTTAAACACTACCCGTCATCGTCACATCTACATGAAATTTAAATGAGACCACACGAGAAGCACCACTATTCAAATTGAAGAAATAATCTTCAAAATCTGTTTCCCTATGAATTAAATAATTATTAAGTTCTGAGGTAGCACATATAAAACATACAGTCAAATTGAGAACCTCCACGTTTTTGAAGTCGTATATAGAGGGTAGTTACTATAAAAGAAATATTATTGCCCTCAATTTCACATTGATTGGGTAGTGGTCACGTACTGATGTGTCATCTAAAAGTAAGCGGTAAAAGTCGAACGTTTGTCAGAGTTGATATTTCCACCTTTATTTAATATTTTCAAAGGTCACAAGAGCGCAATAGTCTAAATTTAGCTCAGTCACGGTCAACACAAGTAGTTTTGTTCCTCTTGGTACCAATCGGATCGTCACCTAAAAATAGCGAGATGTGTGAATAATAGAAACCAATAGCAGTTTTATCTCAATGTTTTCATATGTATTGGACGTGCTTTCAATCTTTCAAATGCTTTTATCTAAATCATCTTCACATAGCAAAGATATAACATCAATATGAAAAAAATATAGGCCTGACAGACATAAATGTCACAGTACTTTGTAGGACTTCCGTGAGCATTGTTTTTTTTATTTTCGGCACAATATCAGAAATTATAAGCTCTTCCTCTTGCTGTTATTATAATAAAATGCTTATTATATTTGACGATACGTTTCCTTTATTAATGCAAGTCTCATTACAATACACTCTGTATAAATAGTATCATAATTATTGCTATTCCAGTTGCATATAAAACTCTCGCAAACGGGAGAACAGGAACCGGGTCTAAAATTCAATGGAAGAAATTAGCACTATGTATTGTGATGGCATGTGTTACGCCAAGGGTTAAGTCAACCAAACTCTAAATAAGTATCGGCTTACATGCAATTACTGGCATCATCTTGATATATTTTCATCAATGGAGTAAATTTTTATACACAAAAAATAATATTTACCATGATAATATATTTTTTGTCGACAGGTATCAAGCCATCGTCCGACCGATGCGGCCGCGGATGTCCAAGACCTGTTCTCTGGTCATGATCGCCTGCATATGGGTCAGCGGCATGCTATTGGCGATACCCTGCTTATTATACTCTACTACTAAGGAATATAGGTGAGTTCACTTTGGATATACGACACTTTAATAGTATTATTATCATCATCATCAATCTTATACATACGGTCCCACTACTTAGTATGGGCCTATTCTCACTGTAAAAAGGGTATGGCCATGTTCTGCCACTCCAGCTAAGTGTGACTTGACATGTCTTCCAAGAACATTATATAGACACTAGAGGACCCGTGCTGCTCCACAGCATATTTTAATATTATAAAAAAGCTCTTACGTATAGGTATGATGAGTTCATTGTAGCCTTTTCTAATAAGTAAAAAGATGATATTCTTACCAAAAATATAATATATCACAAAACTTCTTTTCACACAACATTGGCTTTGCGTTGTACTTTAGGTATCGTGAAATTTCCACCTTGGCATTACTGAATGGTTTGCCGCGCAATAGGGATATATATATATAATATGTATAACTAAACATTGACGAAAGAAAGTTCTTCAATATGACTGTGCTACCCTACCATTCTTTCCATTAGGACACTGTAATGTCCTTCGTCCAGGTGCCCAGAAAATAGCAAGTTATGAACAATTTCGTCAGTACCATAGTCAGTGATCGTATTACTGTTTTCCAGGTGAACTCTGAATTGACACTCGGGATAAAGCTCACTTACACTCCGAAGTTCAGCATGCCCTACGTACTGTCCATTGGCATCCATCACACGTTTGTAATCTGTTGCATTTGTAATGGTCTGGCCATATGCTTCGGTGAAGTTACTATATACATCCCACTTATTGACAATGTTATCAACAGTGGCCAAATGAATTTCCCAATGTTTATTCTCACTTCCATATAAACAATAAGAAATTGCGCGGAATAAGCAATTACCGTCAAAAAGAATGGAAATCAATTGAAAGTTGTTGATGGTAGAATTAATCAAATCTGAAACCGTTTCCACCCGTATATTTTTAACAGTAGGAGGACCATCCGGTACCAAATCTCCAACAGGGCTGTCATTGACCAAGATTCTTTGTTCAAGCTTTCTCTGAGCATTTTTAAATTTCCTTCCAAGAACCATAATTATAATTGAAAAGACAACTACTCACAAAAAATACGTTATTAAATCAGAAACTTAAGTAACTAACTTACGCTAACTTCACTTTTTTCTTTATCTGTCAATATTTTATTATCAAAATTAAAAATATAGATAAATAACTTTTTTTTATAAGTAAGAAAATAGGTTTTATTTCTGTTATCCAGCTAAATATTTCTGTGAGAAGCACGATTTATTTTGTTTTGTGTATGGGTGTGATTAATCCATCATAATTTAGAAATGTAATAATGACGTTTATAGTTTTGGTCAAAATTGTACTTTTGGTAGGAATGGTAGCTTTGGTAGCAATCGTAAGTAACATTGCTACGAAAACTACAATATATGTCAAAATACCATTTCTACCAAAACTACTATTCCTACCGAAAATACTATTCCTATCAAAACTACTATTTGTACCAAAACTACTATTCGTACTAACACTATCATATCTACCATTTTTTTAAACTACCATTTCTACCAAAACCGCCGGTGCTGTCAAAAGTACCTACCTTTTTTCTTAAAACTACTATTCTTACCAAAGCTACAATTTCTACTACTATGTCTATATAATTATATGACAATAGTACTATGAACCGCTGTAATATGTTCCACATAAAAAAAAATTAAGATGCCCGAAGAAAGACCGTAATTTCAAAACACAAAAATTTTCCTAAAATAAAATGTAAGGAAAATTACTCAACATCAGAGATCAGTTCACCCAACATTAAAGGTTAACTGGTAACATTCAGGGAATATTACCTGTCATCAGCGATAATTCCCTATAGTGATAATTTGACCAACATTGGGTATAATTTTACACACCACCACACTCACACCCGTATGAAAGTAAGGCAAGGTCACCTTAAGGAGGCATAACGTTTTTTTCCTGGCAGTTACCGCAAGGAACTTATTAGATGCCATAAAAATATTTTTGAATTAAGGACCGTCCATGTAGAGAGAAAGCAATGGAATCTTAAGAAATTTATAGGAAAATATTGAAAAATAAGTTCAATGTCCACACCTATCTTCCTTCAAACTTACCCAATTAAAATGAGCATACCATCAAATGAAAGAGCTCTTTTCAGCGCGTGTTTTTAGGCCTATAACGAAACGCCTACCTCAATGAGAACCAGATATATAGAAGCGGAAAGTCATTGACTACGGCTGCGAAAACGTAAAAAATGTATGGGAGAAAACTGTTTTTGCATATAACTTGATGAATGTGCAAGTTAGGTAATTTCTAATGCTTGATGACAAATCTATGCAGCGAAAGCTTTCATTTAAAAAAAAAACATGCGAATCGGTTGGGTAGAACGGGCTGGCCGACTCGTATTATAAAACACAAATTCTTTTAATATATAGAAGATTCAGGCATGTCTGTTTCCTTACTATTGATTGATTGATTAACACTTTATTCTGTATACATACAGAATTACAAATGGTAAAATCAACTTACAACTAGTTGCACAATAGGGCGGTCTTATCGCAAAACGCGATCTCTTCCAGACAACCTAGTTTGGAATAGGTGTTTCATAAAAGTACAATTACACTTATTATGTTTTCCGTCACCGTTTAGAAAGCGATAATTAACATTTTATACGCATGTGTTACTTCGAAACGACAGTGGTGTACGCCGTAGGCTTGCTTGAAACTTTCTGCGTAGTAGTCTGCCGGCATTTTCACTAGGCTTCCCTAACACTTTTATTATAATCTGACTCTACATAACTTTAAAATTGTGCGTATCATTTGTCTTAATTAATGAAAATCAAAATGTAACACAAATTCAAACATCAATCACTGAGAGCTTCAAATTTTAATAGAGTAAATTGCGCTTTATTTTTTTTAAAGCCATTGAATATTTTAAAATATTTACGTAACTTAGAATAATATTTTGTCAAAATTCTATCAATTTTGAAATTATTGTTAAAACAGGCAAGAGAATTACCT
Organism: Euclidia mi; assembly: GCA_944739405.2. Taxonomy (NCBI): domain Eukaryota; kingdom Metazoa; phylum Arthropoda; class Insecta; order Lepidoptera; family Erebidae; genus Euclidia; species Euclidia mi. The sequence goes on from OX123184.2 coordinate 3,045,177, forward strand.
TTTTTTATAATATTTTGATTCAAATGTGTTTTAAAAAATAGGTTCACGTAAATAGGTAAATAACGAGAGCAGCACATTAAATTTAGAAACAAGAATCATAATATTATAATTATGCGAATTCCACTAAACCGTAATATTTGCGACACAAATAATGCATATAACAACTGGATATATTCTAAGAATTAAGAATTTTGTTTTCATTGAAATCGAAATGTAAATTGTATTTAATCAAAGTCCAGCACACTGAAATGGTTTATTTTATCATTTAAGTTAAATAAAAACAGACAGATGATGAAAGTGCATGAATTTTTTTCTGGAACGGTGTAAGTTCCGTTTTAGATTTTATTGGATGAAAGTGTTGGTTATGTTATGACCATTTAGAGCCGATTTATTCAGTGCATATAAAATGTTACAACTTAAAATTCACACCTATCACAATATCTTATGATTTGCAACATTTTGGATATGTCCTTTAAACAATAAGTAAATGCAAAAGCACATTTCTGCTGCCATCTCATCCTTATTTTTATATAAAAGTTTCATGAAATACAAAGTTGCTTAAAATACAGTCGAACTAAGCTTTGCACGAAAAATTCAATAAATCACATCGGGTTTGTCTCTTTTGGCAGGTCTAAGGGAACTCTGAAAACTGCATGTTTGCTGTCCTGGCCCGACGGATTACCGGACGTCTCTTATATGGATTTTATGTGAGTATTTTAAATTATATTTGATGTATATTTTACAAATATGGTATTTTATAAGGGGCGTAGACCCAATTCTTTTTTTTTTATTTATAGGCAGCATTGCCTGATGGTAAGCGATTACGGCCGCCCATGAACACAAGTATCACCACACATACACACATACATAGACTCACGCCATTTGCAACGATCCTGACATATCTCTCTTGCTTCATTCACTCCCAACAAATTCCTCATGTATGCTCTCAAGTATCACCAAAGAAGTAAAAAGTGGGATGCTTTCCTTTGGGATGGGAAAAGGAGTAGGATGAGGATGAAGGAGAAAGGGATTGGGCGTCCAGCACTCTCAGTCACCGGACCAAACGCAACAGCATAGATATTGATACTACGTCGATAAGAATATCGACGTAGTATCAGTATCATAGAAATGAAAGAGTAATACTTCCTCGGTCGAGATGGCTCTGGAATCAGCCTTTTCACCTTCTGCTAAGTTCCATGCTACAAGTACATTTAAACGAAAATTGAACGGTGTAATTTCAATAGATTATTCAATAATTTAAAATAACTATAGGAATAAACATTTACAGTACTACTCAGGAATATTAATTACCTATTTCACTAAAAGCATATCTCAATATTATATACTATTAGCAAACATAAACTTAGTGGCTACATTTTCTTTAAGAACCATTCATAGGCTCTACCTATCTATACTGAATCCTTGGATCTAAGCACTTGAGCTTTTATGACGGCATCTTAAATGACAAGTCAGCTACTATATTTGATTGCACAATTAACAGAGAACTCGATCGTCCAGCAACGCAATTAAAATTTTAGTTTACACCATTAAATCACGTTAACTTTATAATTTAAGGTATAAATAAATATATTTCTTTTTTTCGACGGATCAACGATTGTTGTCGCAGAGATCGCTTTATCTAAATTCTCATGCAATGAACATCAACAGTCACATTACCGTGACCGTCACGATGAACATTTCTCGCTTTTGGAAATTCGAATCAAGCGTTTGAAAACGAACTAGTCAATCGTTGAGTCAAAAGTAACGTGCGTGCTTCAGCCCTTATCTTAATAATTGGAATCCATTCATACATGACTACATTTCAATAAAGCTATCTAGGAAAGCGGCCAGCATTAAGTTCGCAAATTTCATTAATAATCCCTTTCAGTTTACACATCAGTTAATTTGTTAAGAAACAATACATGACTGTTATTGTGTTTCGAAGTCATCGATTTATAAACAGTACATGTATTATTCATTTTATCAAACCCTTTGTTTGAATTATTGTGTAAGTACATTTGACTAGAAATAATTGGTTACTGTTGTGCAGAACTCTATTTAGGTTGAGACTATTTGTCTTTCGATCTCATTGACATAACCAGAAAGTGACGGCAAAATAAGATCTGTAAAAATAAGTTTCACTAGACTTATATTTTTGGGTAACACGCCACGACTTGTCGACAACTTTGAATCTTTACGAAATTTAGTTTGGCAGATCTATAATATCGCTCTATCTTATTTTGCATCATGTTATATTAAGGAGCAGTGATAGGCTTACCTCAGATTCATAAGTTTACCAATGTAGCAGCATTCGCGCCAATATGTCATGCTACTTAAGATCGTTCTGGAGGGTAAGCTAAAGGCGCTTAGGTTCATTAAAAATGTGTTTTTATTTCTGTAAGAAATTTTCACGTGAATGTGTTTCAAATACTTAATCAATCGACGCACACAAGGAACGACCAGACTCAAAACATTAATTCGTTTAGGAATCGAAGTAATCGAAACCACAACCTTTACTCGATTATCACTCTCTACTTCCTTAGTATTCAAATTAACTACGGGCATTTTATAAAATTATACCTGTCACCAACAAAAATGACCTCCAGTATTTATCAATTTCCAATTTCACGTCATCATTCAATACCGTCAAAATAAATTTTATTTGCTTATAAAGACATAAATACATATTTATTTCTGCATTTTGGTTGTTTACAACACTTATATAAGTCAAAACCCTATTCTAGATGATGCCAGCTTTTCAGTTTATCAGCTTATGCACGTACTAGTTATAAACGAGTTACAATGTATCCACCATGCATGAATGACACGAATTCACGAGTTAACCTCACCTGTACACTGGGCGTCATGCCCTAAATATTTATATTTCGCTAAATTACGTTACAAATACGGGAACGTTGCCACAATGTTTTCGTATAAAACTGATGTTTACAAAAAACGAGTTGGAGTCAAATTAATTTGCCACGAAATGTAGTAAGTATGTTTAAAAAAATAATACGTGAGAACATGGTCTGCCATGCAGCTGCCGAGGTCTGCCTCGGCACAATGCTCAATGGTCTTTGTAGACTTTGACAACAAATTGTTTCTAAGATGAACATAGACAAGACGAAAATCATGTCTAATGTCCGTATCGTACCTGTTTCTAAACAGTTGGGACCTCTACACTCAAAGTTCATCTTGGCACAAGTGATCCAATTAGGTACTCATAGGTTCAACTTCAAGTCAAAGTCAAAATCATCTATTCATCTAGGCCACAAAGTGACGCTTATGCATGACAAAATTGAAGTGAATTAATTAATTTACATTAAAAAAACATTTACATTTACTGCCACGTTTGCAATGCAATAGGTAGAATCACGAGAAACAACGGGCAATAAAACTCATGGCCACTCTTTTCAATCAAATGTAATGGTTATGCAATTTATTTTTGTAAGGAGCTGCAACTGTTTCACATTTTTTATATCTACTATTAAAAAATTGTTACTATTGATATTATACTCAAGCAGTAAATTATGTTCATATGGTAAGCCTCCCAACGCAAATATGGTGAAACAGGAGCATCCACTTACGTCTTTTTAATGTAGGCAACTGGCGGACATGGTCAAAACTATGGTGGAAGTGCATGCAACAGAAAGTAACGGTATATGAACCCAAAGCAACGCACAATCTATTTGTTAGGCCATGACCACAAGTTACTTACATTTAACAAATCCGCAAAGTTATCATGAAAGTGTAGAACATGGATGCAAATATAGTACGGAACAAGAAAGAGGTCAATCGTGGAATTGAACTCGGTGGGGAGGCGTTCGGAAAGTTACGGCATATCTTCACATATATCCCGATAGACAAGAGATCATAGCTCTTACTCGCGATCTACATACATACATACATAGACTCACGCCTGTTTCCACGAAGGGGTAGGCAGAGGCATATTAAACGCCCACTTTTCGCCAGTGTTGATCCCACGTAATAGGTGGCGAGCCTATTGCCGCTTTTCGGGATATTTTGATTGCCAGAGCCTCGTCCGTTGATCGGCAGGTGCACCACTTGCAGGTGAGGTTGGCTTGGGACCCTAAGTTCTTGGTGGGAACCACATGCACACTCGCGATCTGTCTGTCACAAAAGGCTCAATGTCACTCAGAGGGTTTTGGTATCTGATATAAGAAAAGTATGCGGCTTCAATATGATATTTTTATGCGGTCAGTGCAATTTTTCACTTGATATTCATAAAATGAATACTTTGTGTAATCTAAAAAATATTATTTCAATATAGATTATAAATAGATATTCCTTATGTTCGTTGGTTGTATGTCTGCAGACGATGCCATAAATATGTTAATAAACTTAGTCTTCCGTAGTCAAATCAAATATCTATAAGTCTTACTGTATTGAGAAATCATCAAACATAGGAAAACTAGCCTTACACTGCGGTCAAACAACACATTTGGTATGCTTTACTTCCATGTCTTGAAGAAATTGAGCACATCGTCGTTACAGACTCACGCCTGTATCCCCGAAGGGGTAGGCAGAGGTGTAAATATTACACCCACATTTCGCCATGAATTTTTAGGCCCCACGTAATACGGGGTGAGCCTATTGGCGTTACAAGGCACATCACCAGACTCCGTGCTGCTACTGAGGATTCGGAAAAACCCAGTAACACTATTGCCCAACACGGGAATCGAACCCGGGACCTCCGACTAGCATACGCTATCCACTGGACCACGGAGGCAGACATTATATCACAAACAGATTATATCTCTAGTAGCCAAATCCATCCAATAGTGATGTTGATCGAATATTGAAAACGGGCGTAAGATAGTTTACAAGAAAGGTTACGAATATATTCGAAACGAGTTAAAACTATTATAATTTCAATAGGGTTTGACTAATTTTGATAACAAAGAAAGAAAGAAAGAAAATACCTACATTTATTGGATGAATCACAAATAGTTTGGTACAAGCATAAAATATGTTTATAGATATAAAACATTATTATTATTAGATAATGAATTTCAGTAATGATTTTGTCGGAAGGTGGGTTTATTATATCAAAATGATAAACTCATTTATCTTTGCTTCACTTATCAACCGAGATCCGGAACAGTTTCTCGGAATAATTTATTGTCAGTGTGATATTTTTTGCAACAGAAGCGGTGAAATTAATTAATGATAAACGTTGATAATTCTAAACAGATAACAACTTTTACGGATATAGAGAGTATCATATTACTATTATGTTATTTATTTACTGCATAAAAATCAAGTAATCTGATTTTCTCCTTTCCTGTTATAGTAGACGATTTCTCAATTTCCACTTTGAAATCGCTTTCTTTTACAGAAGGCTGCTACTGAAAGTTTTCCCTTTTGAATTGTTGTTAGTCAGTTAATATATTTTTTTAATTTATTGCTCACATTGATAATATCATAAAGCATATTTTTTTCACATTTACTTCACTTGATTCTAAACAGTCAAGGTTCGCTTCGTATTTTAAGTTAATTTAAAAAATGTTCAAAAGTTACCAAATACGCTAACATTTAAATTTGCCCTGATTATTCTGACGTCACCTCACCAGGATTTCATTTTGCACAATTTGACTGTATGACAAGTTAAATAATTATGAGCCAAAAATGTCGGTTAGCACATATTCACGCCCACAAAAATTCAGCTATTTTGTAATCGTGTGAAATTGAATTTGTCAGATCGTGGCCAGCGATGCAGGGAAAACAATTTTGGGAACTTTACGGGAACATTTTTGGAACATTCTAGTTGCATTTGAAACACGACATCGGTATCATAAATGAGAAAGCTTTGAAAAAGCGGCTGAAAATTGTCACAAGCATATTATTTTATGAAAAATGACATGTGCAGGTTTGGGCCCATTCAAGTTTGAGGAATTCAATTTGATGTCGGTTTTTTGCTAAACATGTTTTGTTTTTAAAGTAATTACTATGTTTTCACGACAAGTTAACATTTTTGTTATTAATCGATTTTAAACTTTCGCGATTTTTATACATCATACAAAATAAATTAGCGGGTCTTAATCCAATATTAAAAAAATATATAGGAAACCGACACACACCGACAGGTATCTTAACCCGAACTCGCACCACCATCCGCGGCATTTGGATTCCGTTGTGTCCTCGCTAGTGAACAGAGCGTATGACCTGTGTGACCCTGAACAGTTAAATAGTGAGCTGTCACATGTTCGGGAGGTACTGAGGCGCAATGGATACAAGAAGAAGATACTTCGTCTAAAGAGGAAAGATCGCAGACCTGAAGTAAGCAGAGTGCCGGCGTACATGCCATATCTAAAGGGAGTGACGGACAAGGTTGGAACAGAACTCAAGAAATACTCCATCAAGACTGTATACAGTCCGCTCTCTAAGATTGCACACAATCTGCGTACCCCAAAGGATGTCATTCTTCTCCAAACACCTGGCGTCTACAAAGTCGACTGCAGCTGTGGTAGTTCATATATCGGGCAGACTAAGCGTACAATCGCTGAAAGAGTAAAGGAACATATCGCAGCTGTAAAAAACCGACAGATTAATAAGTCGGCGATAGCTGAGCATTTGTTGGAGTCTGGACCAAACCACTGGATAGAACTGCATCAACCACAAGTCTTATCCACCGATCGTCACTATTACTCCAGGATAGTACGTGAAGCGGTAGAAATCAAGAAACATAACAATTTCAACCGAGATGATGGATATAGATTATCGGCTACTTGGAATCCAGTCATCAGCAAGTGTAGACACCGCCGCAGTGATAAATCTCAACAGTGTGTAGACGTCATTAGTGTAGTGTGTCGGAGTACCGACATTGCGAACTTAAATAAAGACCAAGTGAGGGTAGGTGCCGAAACCCGCACTTCCACAAGACGGCGCTGAGCTCTCATCAGTCTCTCCGCGACCACGCTCGGTGCAAGACGAGCGAAACGTCGGAACCAAATAGGTATTTATACCTTAAATAAGTTAGTTGTACGCGATTAAGACCCGCTAATTTATTTTGTATGATTTTTGTTATTTCTGGTTACGAGAAGACTATGGTAAAATTCTTCTTTACGACTTGAGAGAGAAGGTATTAGGTATAGGAGTTAATTAGGTAGGTATAAGTGAAATTTATATTTTATTTTAGCATCTAATACCAAAATAAAACCATTCATTGCAGTTGAGTCAAACAATATCCACGTAGTACATAAAGCATATCTGTTGATGTATTAAAGTTAGATCAAATGACGTTGCACTGGACAATCTCATTTACTACTAAACGTGCTCAGAACATTCGCAGCTGACACGTATTCTGTGAAAGATCGAGGCGCAATGCTTGATTGACGGCATGAAAACTATCGGTTTGTGTGCAACAAGCAAACATTTCCGAAATGTCACAGAATCACGACTGTGCTGTGATGAAAAGTTAAACATATCAATGTCACTTATGATATGCTATCTATATCTATAGACCTCCTTATCGATTTCGATAACGGCGACCGAAGGCAATTCTTTTTAATTTCAAGCATGTGCACTTTTAAGACTAAGTTTGGGCTTGCGGGCCATATAAGAATATGGCTTGCAAGCCCAAACTTAGTCTAAAAGTCCGGTTACAGGAATGGCAGAATAACTGGCCTGCGGCATTGTAGATATAGACGCAGGAGGTTTTAGGTCTATCCCTACGTATTTGGCATTGTACGTCAAGGTCTTTTCGTGAGACGTTTCTCTTCAAAGGATTTTATCTTATTAAAGACGGTAGAGCGCCATGTCAATCTTTGCGAGGCCATTTCCTCCCAGCTTGCAGTGTTGATGACGCAAGTGTTCAGATGCTTTTTGAACACATCTTTATACCGCAGATATTGTCCACCACGTTTGCGTTTGCCGTCATCTAATTCAGAATAGAATACAGCAGTATATGCAACGTGTAATTGAAGTCAGTGTTTGCCTGAAAGGTATTTTCAGAGTCAATGACGTAGAAGCTTCATATAGCATTAATTACATTTATAAAATCGTATATGTGAAAAATATTAATATAACATAATTATGATGTGTGTCAAAACTGAGGCCCAATTCTCCTAATTATATTTGTAAAAAATGCAGTTTCGATCTAATGTCAGTGTCACACTCATGTCTCAAAATGGTATTCTCCTAAATTAAGTGATATTTGAATGTTATTGGTATATTATCATGGCTAGATCGTAAATTGAACAATGTTCAACGTCGAACTATAGAAGTCAAATTAGACGACAATGACAATAAATTAGCACTCCGATTCTGAGTCAATTCAAAATATAATCTCGTTCGCAAATTCGCCTTTTAAATTTTCCTAAATACTGTTCAACGTACTGTACACCTCTACCATATTGTCCAATAATGTATAATTATAAACTATCAGAAACTTATTAACTAACCTAAGTTCTGGCGCTATGCACTGGTCTTTAGAAGGCTCATATCAGTGGAAGTGTAATTACTACAAGTTTGAGATTGCGCAAAGTTCACACGGAGAAAATGTAGTTCAAGTTGAAAACTGTAAATAGAACGACATATCAGTGATGAGAATTTTATCTGGTAAATTATTAACTTCATATATTTTAATTTATTGATATTTTTATTTTTATGTATATATATATATATATATATATATATCTTCTTCTTTCTCTTAGCATTATCCCAGTTTCAGTCTGGGGTCCGCTTTCTAGTCTAACCGGATTTGGCTGAATATTAGCTTTTCCACGGAGCGACTGCCTGTTTGACCTCCGCAACCCGAAGGGATAGCGATATTCCATGGTTTAGACTAGTGTCAGTTTATTTAGAAGGTACTGACGCCCTGTAACGACTGTCAAAGATCTTCATGACAACCGGGACCGACGGCTTAACGTGCTCTCCGAGGCACGGGACAAGCGATAATTAACAATTCAATACGCACATAACTCCGAAAAGTCATTGGTGCGCGCCGTGGATTTGAACCTGATACCCTCTGCATGGCATCTGCATATATATATATATATATATATATATATATATATATATATATATATATATATATATATATATATATATATATTTATCTACCTATATTATGATTACTAATGATGATTTATTTCTTTCTGCCAACAATTCTTTGGTTTCGTCTGCTGATGATAGTTTTTTTTCGATTCCTGACGTATCACTTGGTGATTTTGTTCGTGATACATTCAACAGCAGATCAAGTCGATTATTGAATGTATGTCACATAAATGCACAAAGTGTGGCAAGTCACTACAATGATCTCTTTGAAGCGTTTGCTGATGCAAATGTTCATGCCATCCTAATTTCGGAGAGCTGGCTCAAACCTCAACTTCTCTCAACTACTTATCCTCTACCGGGATACGTTCTCATTCGCAACGACCGTTTAGAGAAAAGAGGCGGTGGCGTCGCAATTTACTTGCGAAGTGATTTCTCTTATAATATTCTTGCCTCTTCCCCTTGTAGTACGTCTGCTGAATTTATTTTTCTTGAGGTTTGTGTCAGGAGGACTAAAATAGTCCTTGGAGTAGTATATTGTCTCCCTGTAGTTGATTATTTCACCGACTTAGAACTGGTATTAGAATCTTTAGGGTCTGAGTACGAACATCACGTCATCATGGGAGATTTCAATACCAACCTCCTTTCTATCCAGTCTCCTCGAGCCCAAAAACTCCTTCATATCCTCAAGTCAGCCAATCTTAGTGTGTTACCACTGCAAGTCACTCATCACAACAATAATGGCGATGACACCTGGCTTGACTTGATTTTAACCTCTAGTCCGTCCTTACTATCTTTCCATGGTCAGTATCCTGCTCCCGGTTTTTCCCACCATGACCTCATTTTTCTTGTATACGCCCTCAACCCCCCCAAACCACAACCTAAAGTATTGCACAAGCGTTGCTTTGCTAGGATGAATGTGGAGACGCTCTCCTCGGATGCCTCCTCGATTGACTGGGAACCTATGATGGCGGCAGTCACTATAGATCAGAAGCTTGACTTTTTTAATGCGGCTATTAAGCAGCTTTATGACGATCATGCCCCTATTAGGAAGGTTAGGTTAAAACGTTCACCAGCGCCATGGATGACTAGGTTGGTTCTAATTGCGATGAGGAGACGTGATCGTGCATTCAGAGCATACAAAAGGAACCGTTCCGATGATAGCTGGGCCCATTATAAGGCTGCAAGAAATCGCTGCAACCAGATGATACGCAATGCCAAACGCCGACACATCATAAGCAACATTGACTGTGGATCTCCAGGTGATATCTGGCGATTTCTGGGGACTTTGGGGATTGGCAGATCGAGGCAATGCAGTCTACCGGGGACCATTGGATTAGACGATATCAACACCCATTTCATTACCTCGAATACTTTGGATCGGCTAACCATGCGTCAAACGATTGACTTCATTGCGGGGCTGCCTCCACCTAATATAGATCTTTTTAATTTTTCTCCTGTCATCTCAGATGAAATTAAAAAGTCGATCCTTTCCATCAAGTCAAGGGCAGTGGGCTACGATAATATCAGTCGTCGCATGATCACCACTGTTCTTGACCAACTCCTTCCTGCTATCTCTCATATAATTAACTTTTCCCTCTCCTCTGGTCAATATCCTGCCATCTGGCGAAAAGCCTACGTTCGGCTTCTTCCTAAAATCTCCAATCCCACCATGCCTAATCTTTATCGGCCCATTTCCATTCTCCCATTCCTATCCAAAATCCTAGAGACTTGCGTACACAAGCAGTTATCCAGATTCATCCTATCCAATAATATCCTTAGTCCATTCCAATCCGGATTCCGGCCTGGTCACAGTACTGTTTCCACTCTTCTGAAGGTGACTGGCGATATTAGGGCGGGCGTGGAGAAAGCCGAAGTAACTGTGTTAGTTTTGGTGGACTTCTCAAACGCCTTTAATACCGTCAGCCACGACGTAATTTTGGCCATCCTCTCCCACCTTAATATTTCAACTGAGGCTCGGGATTGGCTCTCATCATATCTTCGTGGTCGCCAGCAATCAATTCGCATTGATGAGACATCGTCTAATTGGTGCGATCTGGACGCTGGGGTTCCACAAGGCGGAATTCTCTCTCCTCTTCTATTCTCACTATTAATTAATCTCATTACTCATGAACTTCAGTGTGCGTATCATCTGTATGCTGACGATTTGCAGCTTTACGCTAAGGCAAGGGTGGACAACTTGTCAGATGCAATTGCTAAAATTAACAGAGACTTGCATGCGATACGGATGTGGTCTGACAGATTTGGCCTCTGTGTTAATGCAACGAAATGCCAGGCCATCGTGGTGGGAAGTCCGCGTATGATCACTAGAGTTGATTTCACAAGTTTGTCGCCTGTAATTTTTGACAGGTGCGTTATACCATTTTCGACATATGTTAAAAATCTTGGTTTGCACATAGATAGCATCCTTGACTGGCGGACTCAGGTTTCAGTTGTCAGCCAGAAAGTATTTGGGACTCTGCGCTCACTGTATCGACTCAAGAATTTTATTCCATCAAAAACCAAAGCAATGCTTGTGCAAACTTTAATCTTCCCTATAATTGACTATGGTGACGTATGTTATCTCGACCTGAATGCAGATCTACTCAACAAACTTGACCGACTTCTCAATTATTGCATTCGCTTCGTTTTTAATCTGCGCAAGTTTGATCATATTTCTAAATTTCGCAAGGAATTGAAATGGTTGCCGATTCGGCAGCGACGAAATTTGCGTACCTTGTCGACTTTATACTCCTTTCTCCACTCTCCTAATGGTCCGTCATATCTGGTACCTTACTTTCAATATCTCTGTTCCAATCATGAAAAGAAATTTCGAACTACTAATAACCTTCTTCTTCTCCGTCCATCTCACACTTCTAGGAGGATGGATTGGATATTAAAAGAAGAATGTACTATTCTTCTTTTAATATCCAATCCATCCTCCTGTGGAATGCACTCCCTCCCGAAATTAGGATGTCAACTAATCGTGCCACGTTCAAATTTAGAGTCCGCCAGCTGTTTTATAGTGAATTGTTGGAAGCTTCTCAGTAGTACTTAATCTACCGTTAGTAGTCTATCTATTTAAATTTTTTTTTTATCTGTATACATTTATATATTTATAAGTATTTATAAAGTATTTATTTATGTATATATACATATGTATGTATTTATATATGTATACATTTATGTATATATTTATGCGTATAATAATTATTTATAATAATATAATAATATAATATTCTACCACATACACATATCACCATCTAGTCCCAAACTAAGCAGAGCTTGTACTATGGATTCTAGACAATGGATAAACATACATATTATATACTTTTTTTTTGTAAATACATACATATTATACATAGAAACACCCAGACCAAGACAAACATCCATGTTCATGCACACAAATGTTTGACTTGAGCGGGACTCGAACCCGCGACCATCGGCGTAGCAGTCGCTTACACTCCCGCTGCGCCAACCGGTCGTCAATCGTATGTATGGATCTTGTATGTATTTATAGTATGTATTATACCGTGTATTCTATTTTATTTTACTCTCTTTGCGTATGTACACACCTGCCATGACCATCTCTGCATCACCCAAAGGTTGACTGGGAGAAAATGCCTATAGGCATTAAGTCCGCCTTGTGCAAATTAGGGTGATGCAGAGATGATAGTGGCAGGTGTGTTTTGGAGACTAAAACAAGAAAACTAAATATAAAAATAGAATATGATTCAAGGTAATACATATTTGCGAATATAAACGCCCTAATCATACATACAACATACATATATACGAATAAATATACACGTTTACATATATTAGGTATATATAAATAAATATATAAAATATATATATACTTTCTACGTAAACATAAATATTCCGTAAATGAAAACTGCTAATAGGTTATAAGTGAGTACTGCTACTGACAAGCTTCCGACAATCCACGATACAGCTGACGAACCTTGAACTTGAACGTTTCTCGAGTAGTGGCCATCCTAATTTCAGGAGGGAGAGCATTCCAAAGAAGGATAGATTGGATATGAAAGGAAGAATGAACTAGATTAGAAGTGTGAGATGGACAAAGAAGAAGAAGGTTATTAGACGATCGCAAGTTCTTAACATGGTTGGAGCAGAGGTATTGGAAACAAGGCGTTAGATAAGATGGGGCATTAGCGGAATGGAGAAGTGAGAATAAGGTCGTCAACGTACGCAAATTTCGTCGTTGGCGAATTGGTAACCATTTTAATTCAGTACGGAATTTCGAGACGTGGTCGAACTTACGGAGATTAAAAACGAGAAAAAAACGACGAGAAGTCGGTCAAGTTTATTGAGCAGATCTGCATTCAGGTCGATTCTATTCCGTTTTCCAATTTTAAAATCCATATTGGTCTTAAGAAAGTGATACTGGAAAATTGACTAAGTTACTCTATTGTCTTTTAACATTTTTGGTATAAGGATAGTACTTTAGAAAGGAAATGAAAGTTTATTTTCAACAGGGAACAAAATCCTGCATTCAAAGTATTTTCTTAGCGCAACCATAGAAAAATGTTTTCAAGTTTATTGCGCATTTTAATAAAGTTGATTCAGCTTTGTGAAAATATTTTCTTTTAGCGAAAATTGAAAAACATTCAAAGGGACCTAGCGAAGTGTATCATAAAAATATTAAGAAGACTTTCAAAGGAAAAAAGTAAAACGTTTATAGATTACAGAAAAACTCCGAGATATGATAAATTGTAATATTACCTGTAAGACCTAAGATGTACGAAACGTTGAAAATGCGAATTTGCAACATGATTTTGTATTTACAGCTATGTAGACAGATTATCGCCAAAAAGCGGTATTTTTAAAGGTAATACTGCCCGATCTCACACAATGTTAAATTTTAATTACACATAATTTAAATTTGATACATTCAACTGTTCTCGGATAACTTTATATTTTATTTTGATTGAGCCATTTTTATGACCTAAAGTTACACTTCAATTAAAAGTTCTCAAAGTTGAAAGCTTTTTATTTAATAATTACTCAACTCCGCCCGTGGTTCCACCCACGTGAGTATCGGCTACTGTGCCAAAGGTGGCCTATGTTGAACATATGATTGCAAAATTTTATCATGAAATAGTAAGAAACCTAATATCCATTCAAACACAAATCATCACAATCTTATATCGTCCGCCACACAGAGAAATTGCATAACAAAATATAAAAATATGCCTTGCGAATAGTTTGCGCCTCCGTAGGCAAGTTACAAGCGCTGTTTCTGAAGCATGCACTACTCTCAACGTCCAAGCAGATGGAATACAGATGGTGCCAACGACTGTTGCATAATTCATGCTGCAACATATTGCAATATTTAAAGTTATTCGGTCTAGAAGATTTGAAAGGCGATTTGTTTATTCATAGTTATTTTATAAATGTGATAGTTACAGCTGTTTCTGTAGACTTTGCGTATTTGCGGCTAAATTTCTGCTGATAATTTCGTGTAACTTAGCATACTAAGTTACGATTTAATTTATTTTAGAGTAAGCTGTGTGGATGGATTAAGATGTAAGCTTTAGTTTTTAATTAATAATCAACAAGCTATTGCGACTATATGACTTAAAATTTATATTACATATCTCTTGATCATAATCACTGGGTGTTCATTGTGTCCGTTAGTTGCATGTTTGTCAAGTCCCCCGTGACACAGGATTAAGTCCTAGTGCAGGGGTAGTTAAATAAAATGTTTGAAAACAAAACTGAAATACTGCATAATAGTCGTGAATATGATCGGCGAACCGATGCAAAAACGTCGGGGTGAATAGAATTTGTCTTTTTAGAAATTGTGGTTTTATCCAAGCATTTTTTAAACAGTTCGGAGAAATGTTTTTATGAACATAAAATTTCCATAAAATTACAACAGGACATAGCCCTCATACAGGTTCTTGAACATTAAATGAAATCGTAGATTTTTTTATTAGAAGAAAATTTAATTTGGACTGCATTTGCATTGTTACACGGTATTGAGTTTCCAAAGGCAACCAATAACACCGAAATTGCCGAGGATTCCAATATCCAATTAACAAAAGCGATTCAATTAACTCTTTATAAAGGTAGGCTCAAAACACGTCTCCAAGAACCTATTACTTAGCATTTACCAAATACTTGGAACCTCAACGAAATCTTCAATTTGGAAGACCATTTCTTTCCTACACTTTCACCTCAAAACACCTGTTCCAAGTATTACTTTGCATTTTACAAATACCTGGCACCACAACGAAAACTTAAATTTAGACGTCTAATTCTATCCAAGGATATTTAATTCCAAATATAGATTAAATATAGGAAATAATTTTGACAAATAAATCGAAAAATTAATTTAATTTTGTCAAAATTATTTATAGCTTACAACTTATAATAGGCTGTTACAATTTACATGTCCAGAAATAATTTTGGTTGCTTATTGTGATTTAGTGTTGTATTTGTTCCCCCCCGTGGGATCTCCACCTTGTCGTGGTGGGGGGGCTTAGTAACCGTGGATTGGTGACCCGCGGTGAAGCTAAGAGGGATCCAGGAGGGGACGCTCCGCGTGGGCTTGACGGAGGCCTGCGCAGGATGCGTCCAAAGGGGCGGGTGCGAGGGACAGTTCTTCTGTCCCTCGCAGTCGGATGCGGTCGCGGGAGGAGAGGCGTGTCGGTGTTGCGTTGCCGCGCGCCCTATCTCCCGCGACCAAATGGAGGCGCACCATCGTTGCGTCGCGGTGGGGCCGCAGAGGAAGAGGAGATGCGGTGTTGCGTTGCCGTCCTCCCTATCCTCTGCGGCCGCTGAGTGTTTTGGCGGCGGAGCCCAACACCTTCATCCGCCGCCAAGGGGGTTTTGTTCGGGGCCCGCCTGACCATCTGGCGGGCTAATACCCGTCGGGGGGTAGCGACGAATGCTTATGCGAATCCCTACCCTCCGACACACGGGTACACGAGGAACACGGGTTGGTTTTTAGTCAGTAAGAGTCTGACAGTCCCCTTCGTGCTTCCCCCGGGGCGAAGGGACTCCATGAGGATTTTCCAACCCGATACCAAAAAAAAAAAAAAAAAAAAAGTGTTGTATTTGTTCACAAAAAATAATTCCGCGCCCGAAAATCTTGCATTGGTGAATATGCAACAAAAAATGCAATGTAACAAAATGTTGCACACATTATGTGATCTGTGGCACACATGGATGGTATCCTACATTGCATTTTTTTGTTGCTTTGGCTTAAGTTTTCTGGAAGTTCAACGCGACGAGCTTCTTTTAAAACTTAAAAACTTTTGAAAGAAAAAAACATAAGAGAAAAAACTAGCCGTTGCTCGGTCTCTCATTATGCTGTTGTTTAACAAGATTGTCTTGGGGTCACCATGTACAATTTTATATATCAGTGTTTGAGTTACTTAAAATTTGAATAAAATATCATCTAAAAAGCTACTTTTGTGAATGATTAAGTATCTAACTGGGTGATTTCTTTCCAGATACCAAGTGCTGTTCTTCGTAGTAACGTATGCGGTTCCCATGTTGGGAATGACATTCTTCTACTCCGCCATGGGCAAGGTCCTGTGGGGCTCGAGGTCGATAGGTGAACTCACGCAACGACAAGTAGACTCTATCAAATCGAAACGAAAGGTCAGTATTGTTTCAATTGTTTTATATGCTATTGCTGTTTTATATTAAATATTTCATACACCCCTTCTCTTAGCCATAACGAACACATAAAAGAAAGATTACCAATTTGATGCAGTCTTTTAGAACGCGCAAAGTTACAAACATTTCGGTGACAGAATTTTTATTTATATAGAATATTGAATGCGTCGTGCGTGCATCGACATATGTGTGGACATGATTTGCGAAGACATGACATGTACGTAGTTAGGTAACCAACAGCTGTTGTATATAAAGGTCCACCTGTCTAGTGACGGATTAAGAATACAAAGCGTCACCAGCCCATTTCATTCCGTGAAAGTCGTAAAAAGCGCCTAAGAAAAATACACAAAGAAAACAGTTTCTATACAATAAACCAACTCGTCCGGCCACCGGGTTACGTATATAGTAGGCTTTATCCTTATATTTGGCGCACAATGCTATTGCCACGCATTTATGGGAGACTTATGTCTAGTACTTAATGGAGTCCAAACGAAAAGGCCTCTCCCTTTTGTCCCTTAAGACTGTGTGAGGATAAATATGAAAAAGAAAAGGGTTATTGACCGGATAATGGGTGACAGAGAAGTATTGAAGCGGAGAACATACCACGTAGACACCAAATAGATTGGGGTTAGGGGAAAAGTATCACCATCAGCCCTGTTTGGAAAATACTCTCCTACTGCTGGGCACGGGCCTTTTCTCATAATAGTCTACTAAGCACGCGAAAATTTAAAAAGATATATGCACTTCCTTCGAAAATTCATTGGTGCGCACCACGTATTCAAACCCGAGATCCCTTTGCGTAGCAGTCTCACTTTCCACAAAGCTATCGCTTTGATGATAGACTACAGGCCCATGTCCAAAATGGATGGGTCATATGAACCACCAGGTGACGTATATAGGACGATATAAGAGCATAAAATAATAAGATTAGGGGGATTCTTTGACAGCTTACAAGTGACGGCATAATGCTGAATCTTATTATTTTATTCTCTTATATCGTCCTATAGACGTTACCTGATGGGTCATATGACCCATTCATTTTGGACATGGGCCTATTGTCTATGAATGTGTATCGAAAAGTTTTAAAATAGGAATGTTTGGCTTTTTGAATAACTACAGGATTCTCGCAGCTACGCTTGACTGTTTAATTCAACTAAACCGTTTCTGTCCAATCCAGTGAAAATTTCGTGAAATACCTTCTAAAGCGCAGGCCACACCGCCAACTGACGAACGGAGCGGGCGAAGCGGAGGACATCGTTTCCCCTCTTTTCATACTTGGGTGTTAGTTGGCGGTGTGAACCCAAGTATGAAAAAAAGGTGAAACGATGTCGCCCGCTTTGGCCGCTCCGTCCGTCAGTTGGCGGTGTGGCCTGCGCTTAAGTGCAGCCTCACGCTCTCCAAGAAGATTTTAAGAATTATTAAAATAATATAATTAAATAATATTTGTTTTGTAATTATGAGATGATAGGTTCAAGTCCGAATGTACTCCTTGTGCAATTTTGGGATTCTTTTTACGACGCAAATTGATAACTTTTGGTCATTTTAACAATAATAATGAAACACCCAAACCTAGACAAACATCAATGTTCACTTGAGCCAAAGTCGAACCCGTGACCTTCGGTTGCATTCCCGCTACTGGGTCGTCAAATGACCAAGTAGTTGATGAATGTATTTGTACTCACTGTTATTATTGACTTTATTGTTTCTTATAACGGCTGAAGGCAATTTAAACTTCTTGTAAAACCTGGACAGCGAACTAGAAACTGCCATGACTAGCAATAAATTAGTGGTAAAATGAAGCATTTTCGGCTAAGGAAGGAAACCTTATTAAACTTGAAATTGATTTTGTTTAGCTATCACCAACAAAATTGACCTCGTAAGCTTATTATATAAACTTTCTCGTATTGGACTGTTTTATTGCCATAATTTGATTGGGATTTATATTTCTTTTTTAATTGTACATAAGAATGATTTTACTAACTTGGAAAGTAAATAGGCACATGTTTGTTGATTAATTTCTAAAAACAATAAATGCTCCTTTGTAGCAAAAAAAAAAGTTGTTGTAACACTTATTTATAAGCCAGCTTCCTGCATGAGCGCCGTATCCGTGTCCTTTGTGACGGTGAGTTATCGATTGAGTTATCGATATTTCTCCAGGTAAATGCTGGTGTGTCTCAGGGGTCCGTGTTATCGCCCACGCTTTTTCTTCTGCATATCAATGAAATACTCACTTTTGGGGGCATACATTGCTATGCAGATGACAGTACTGTACATGGGCGATATCTCGGACACCCTGCGGCTGAGGAAGCCGATGAGGGGTATAGGCAAACACTTGTTGCTGAGCTTGACTGGAATCTGAATTCCATCTCGCATTGGGGTGATGAGAACCTGGTCGAGTTCAACGCCAAGAAAACACAGGTGTGCGCATTCTCAGCTGAGGTATCTCCATTCCTTCCCCATCCCTCTCTTCTGGACTACCAATTCAAGACAGGCTCGATATCCTGGGTATGGACATACGCAGAAATCTCAACCAGGAAAACTACATTGAGGGTGTCATAAAATCCGCATCTCGGAAACTCGGAGTCCTGAACAAGGTGAGGAGGTTTTTCATGCCGGAGCAGTAGTGTCTGTTATACAAGACCCATGTTGGTCCTGCGTGGAATACTGCTCTCACCTTTGGAATGGCTCCGCTCAGTACTTATTGGACGCCCTCGATAGGTTGCAGTGGCGTGCTGTCCGTATCATTGGGGATCCAGAGGCCACTAAGACTCTTGAGTCACTGCAATTACGCAGAAACGTGGCCTCAATGGCTGTCTTCTATCGCATTTATCACGGTGAGTTCCGAAGAGCTCTTTCAAATAATCCCACCCTCTCCTTTCCTATCCCGAACGACACGTGCTGGGTTGAGGTGCCACTCTTACACGGCAGAACAGATACCATCACGCACCAAACGGTTCGGCGCCTCTTATCTCTACCGTACCATTAAGATGTGGAACTCATTACCAGCCCACGTGTTTCCGTCCACTTATGATCCTGGGTCCTTTAAGCGGGGCGTGAAAAAGCTTTTCTCAAGGCCGTCAAGGTGAGGGCTATCATGCCATAATGCTATGCTGGCTGCTGGGATGATGGCCATCATTATAGGACTTCATTGACTGCTTAACATCAGGCAGCATGGAATCAATTTGTTCGGCAGGAAAAAAGAAAACTTGAAATCTATAAATAGGTATAACAAGATTTAAATACGTTGCTGATATTAAGAAGTCTTTCAAATATTTTATTGCTTACTTGTTTGTCTTCAAATTGTTTGCCAATAACTTCTCTTAAAAGGCAGTATTGCAAATTTTCGTTGCATTATTCAATTTTGGTCGCCGCGATTGTTTGTTCTCGAAGCTAAGCCTCGGGCCAAGACAATGACTTGGAAAGTTTCCAAGATCTTCGAATTTGGGACATGTACGATATGTTGCAACACTATGCAGTAAAAATCTTCTTTTTATCAAGCTCTGCAAAAAAGCAAAAAATATTATTTTGCTTTAAAACTAGCGAATATACGGGAAAAAATTCTAACTTTTTTGATTTCTCGATTAGTTTCCATGCCATGGTAATTCAATTAGTATATTTACAAATTGTTGGTTGAATTATAGATTCGGCAGGGTCTCATGCTATAACCACACCGTGTTTTATTCATGTTTGACTGCCTATTTGGTCCTACGGTAGTGTAAGCAACTGCGGGTCATGAGGTCTCAGGTTCGATTCCCGGGTCGAACAAATAGTGATATTGGATTTTACTGCCAAGCATTATCCAATAGAAGGAAGTCAGGGTCATGAACGAGTTAACCGTCCTGCATCCAATCAATCTCCGGTAGTGTCGCAAGTACCTTCTCCTCGGACTATGCGTGAGGAAATAGCGAGTGCACATGTGCTTACACATTTGTGCACTATAACATGTCCCGCGCATTTGGCTAGTCTCATAAGAGACTGGCTGCCGTGACCGTTGTCTAGAGACTATTGTTTCATTCACGTGGGCGCGCCACTAAGTAAAACTGAGGCCACCGCAGCGGTTTTCAATATATTGGCTAAAGTCTTTCGGGAGTTGCATAATATACTGCCTCCACTAGGCTACAAACTCTAATTTGGGATGTGGAGTTCCACTCTTCCTTCGCAACACGTATTATATAGTTAAAGCAAGATTATTTCTCCAGAACAATAGTACCAGAACAATCCAGAAATAAGACTCCACTATCAATTAAGTGCTTGCTTAGAGAGTTATGGTTCATTCATCTCTGTATAACTCATTACAACAACCAAAATGCAGAAATAAATATGTCTTTATGTCTTTACGATGGACGCAAAAAATATTAATAGTAAATAAACTGACACTACATGTCGAAAATTTCTATTATCATTACAATTGAAAATATAAAAGCCATCCGTGACAGTCTTGAATCGAGCACAATAACTTACTATTCCTTAATAGCAGGCGTTTAAAACTGCATCATCTCAAAGAAATATGTACTGACAAGTACCTATAAATAAACTGCCACTAGTCTAAACTACGGAATATCGCTATTTCTTTGGGGTTGCGGTAAGACAAGCAGTCTCCCTGTGGAAAAGCTAATATGCAGTCAAACCAGGTTAGACTTGTAAGCAAACCTCAGGTTTCAACTGGGATAACTCTAGGAGGATGACTGTTAATATACTCGAAGAAAGAATATTTAGTTTAGTAAGCTAATAATGGCTCCTACTAATCCATGTTTTTCTTTCCAGGTTGTGAAAATGTTCATCCTAGTGATAGTGATATTCGGCATCTGCTGGTTGCCGTACCATTCCTACTTCATCTACACACACTTCAACCCCTCAATACTTTACATGAAGTACGTCCAACATGTATACCTCGGGTTCTACTGGCTGGCAATGGCCAACGCGATGGTCAACCCTATTATCTACTATTGGATGAACGCCAAGTAAGTTTACCAAGTAATTAATTTAGTTTGTTTTGCAATTTTATTTATTTATTTAAACTTTATGCACTAAAAGTGTACATGGGTGGACTTAATGCCCTTAGGCATTCTCTAACAGTCGACCTTTAGGTGGTGCAGAAATAAATGTGGTTGGTGCATTGGAAGCAGTGTAGAAAGACGATAACTGAAAAAAAAAGAAATATAATATATAAACCAGATACCTAATTTATTAGGTAATTTGATTGTGTGGTCAGCGAAATGGTTTTGGCGGACTGTGGTTTTGAACATTGCAGGTCTTAATATAAACGACTAAATTGTGGCCGTGGTTTCGCCTGAACTACTGTTGTTTATCGCGATAGGGGCCTATGTGTTATTCTGATGAAATAGGTGTAATACTTTCTTCAAGGTTTCCAGGAAATCCTCATAAAGATTTGCTTTAGTAATTTGGTTAGAATTGTATTAGCTTTTACGACCGTTAAGGATAACATTTCTATATTTTTGAAAATGTAACGATAAACAATTGCAAAAGATATCCAAATGAAATTTTCACCGTTTAAAATGGCTGTAAGTAAACATAATTAAGGCACAAAATAACAAAGACCAAAAAAATACGAATTTAAAATGTAGTTGAAAATGTATTTTTCGATATTTATTTTAAATTGTCTTTCGGGATTTATACCACGTACAGAATACTTCTGCGTTTTGATGTCAATCTGACATATTATGTCATTTGATAATTCAAACGTACCTACATCATTCATTCTTAACTAAAAATTATAACACCGATATCTTCTTTTTCCGGCTTTCCCGAGTGAAAATAGAATCATTTATAGACTCTGTTACTTACGCCGAATTTTTTGATATATTTTTTCTTACTGTACGTTTCAATTTAATTTCAGACATTTTGATGTATGGAGATCTGCCATTGTACAAATAATAATACTATAAACCAAAATAGAAATTGAATTACATAACTAAATTGAAATTATAAAACGAATTATACCTATTTATCTCAGCATTCAATAATTGAGTTAAAATTATATTGCTTTAAATTCGTTTATAGAGCGAATTGAGTGGAATGAAATTATTATTTATCCCCTTCAATTTATTATGATTTTAATGAGTGTGAAATATAACAAATGATTTAACAAAATTCCGGCAAATTAATCTTAGTTTGTAGAGTTATTTTACACTCTATAAAATTATTTCAATGGTAAAAACACAGACTTTTAAAATAAACTACACTGAACCACTTAATTAGCAGTATAAACCGAGGCGTTAAATTGTGGCCATTCATACTTGATTTGTAAGCCAACGCGCCGTAAAAGCGACTTCTTACTATTGAACTTTATTTCCTAAACATTCTTAATTCTGTATCGGTTTATTCATATGTTTACATGGCCAACACAGTCAAAATGTTATTTTATATTTAATCTAGATGATGGATGCCCACACATTTATATAAATTTAACCATTTCATACCAAACCCGTGCAAATTCCGGGCAATCCCTTCTTCGTGCCCACCCACGGTCTCCAAGGAACATATGCACATATGAAATTAAAGCTGTGCGTTATCAGTCAATGAGTCAGTCAGTAACGCAATAAAAAAACATACATAATGGAATATTTTTAAAATAAGTAGTTTAAGGTTGCCTTATTCGTACAAGTGTATAATTATGAAGAAGAGGATATTAGATACCATATATACGATACTAGTGAAAGGCCGTCTCGAACCAAAGTCTGTGTATGACGTATATTAAGTCTTATTACAAAACAACAAAAGCTTTGGCCCTAGATCTAGACTATATTATAAGGTCCTCCATCAAAGACTTTTAGCTAATAATTTTCGGCAAAGCTTCACAATACTTGAACATTGTTTAACACAAGATAATATTTACGTAGACTTAAAAGTGGTATTCTCTCGCTTTCCATAAATTCATTTGCACTAATATCGTTTGCCATAATCATCCCTGATCATAATATTTACTTGCACTATTATCATTTATACTAATAACGTTTGCCTTAACAACTCAACAGTGATTACTTTTATTTGCCATAAAATGATTTTCTATAACAACATATATCATAATAATTAGTTTCCATAAGTAACACATCTCATAATCGACTCTTGATATAATCAAAATTTGATATAAGTAAGTTAGGTCGAAATTAATTATCGTTAACACCCCGACTCAGTGCAATCCGACTCGGATAGGTTAGGTTAGAAGACTAAGGCGGGAGCGAAGCGAAGCGGAGCTCCCGCCTTAGTCTTCGTGGTTTTTTTTTAAACCACCCAGAAGTAGGAGCCCCGCGAAGCTGGGCTCCGTCGAGCTTTAGTCGTTAGTAGACGCCATATGAGGTTTAATTTTAGGTTTACTTGTGAATAAATAATCTGGGGTTGGGTTTTAAAACGAGTCGCCCGAATTTGAGGGTATTGGTGGTGTAGGGGGCTTAAGGGAGTTAGTTTTAATCCCCTAAAAGTAATTTTGGCTGCCGAAGTTGCGTTTAAATATTTTTAAACGACTTCCAAAAATTCTTCATTCAAATATGCAAAACGGAACGTAATTTTAGGTTTCATGTGAAAGTAACTAAATAGGTTGTGTAAGGTTCTCTTTTGACCCTTAACTCGAAAATAGGAGCCCTGCGAAG
Organism: Euclidia mi; assembly: GCA_944739405.2. Lineage (NCBI taxonomy): Eukaryota > Metazoa > Arthropoda > Insecta > Lepidoptera > Erebidae > Euclidia > Euclidia mi. The sequence continues at coordinate 3,069,452 of OX123184.2, forward strand.
CAGGGCTCCGTCAACCTCAGTTTAGGTTATATAAGGCGATATTTAGGTTTTATGTGAATAAAAGTTATGGAACATGGCATTATTGAAAACGAACCTCGTTGGTCTCGCGGCATAAATGTGCGCGTGGGATTGGGAGGTCTCGGGTTCGATTCCCGGGTCGGGCAAAGTGTTATTGGGTTTTTCCCATAGGACATTCTCAGTAGCAGCACGGAGTTTGGTAAAGTGCCCGGTACGGCAATAGGCTCGCCCCCTATTACATGGGACCTAAAATTCATGGCGAAATGTGGGTGTAAAATTATCACCTCTGCCTACCCCTTCGGGGATACAGGCGTGAGACTATAATAAATAAAATAAAAGTATAAGAAAGTTATAGCAAATGCATTTATGGATTTAAATTTTTATAACACTTGATCGATGATGACCAATGGAATTAGTGAAAGTCATTTTATGTCATTTCACGATTATGGCAACTGAAGCGTTATTTCTAATGAAATTATGGCAAATACCAGTATGGCATATGAAATTATGCCATTTTAAATTATGGCAAACATTAGTAAACCCTTAAAAGTAGGACCAAAGTTTAAACGCCACTTAGTCTATTTTAGATATTAATTATATCATTGCCAAAAATGATAATTAAAGACATTGAACTATAAGCTTTATTCCTAATTGTTTGTCTTATCATAATAAATAATATACTTTTCAGTCTTAAAATTCCGAATAATAAATAACATCCTTAAGGAGGTATAGTTACACCAGCCGTGTTTCATACGGTGTCACAAAAATCTCATACACACTGTGTTTCAACTTCAGAACACAAGCAAAATCTCACTACTATGTTTTTCAAAAACGATTGAGTATATAATTAATACATAAACAACTCAGGTCTTGTAAGCAAGTTAGACATTCGTGTACCGAAATTGGTTACGCTTCGATTAAACTTTATGATAGAATATTCAAGTCCAGTATTGAATTCGAATAGGTTTTGCTGCGGTCAAAACTATTGGTATATATTCGTTTTTTGATTAATGTAAAAAGTTATTTGAACTTTTTACATAGTCCTTATTTTAAGCTTGAAATTATTTATTTGTTAAATTTTTTTTGGTCTCGTATTTTATCTTTGTGTCAATAATTTCATTTTAATAATTATTAATTATATTGTTGTAAGTTATGGCGCTGATACACCTGAGCATTAACTTGTAACCGAACAGTGAACATTCACCGTTTTCTGTTTTGTCGAACCGAACATTTTCACGATCATTCTAGCGAACACTCTAAATTCAAATAGTCCGTAGAATACAGAAAAAATATCGAAATGGCACTACAATAACAATTTTGACCAATATGTTTACTTCAGTTTCACTTATGAATTATTTCTAGAGTAAGAGTAAGATACATAAACAAATGACGTTTCTAAATAATAAAATGCAGATTTTAATTTGAACAGGTTTAATAAATTACACAAGTGTCTCTTCCTACGTTCAAATTTATTTATCGATACTCGATATGGACCAAATGGCGTCCGTAGTCTCTGCCTACCCCTCCGGCGTGAGTCTATGTATGTATGTGAGTCTATATATGTATGCAATGCAATGTGATTAGAATAACGACGATCTTGATTGATAAAAATTAAAATAGCCTTTCGCAGTTCGCTGCTGAAAATTGTCTCATTCTAATTTTCGTTACAATAATTATGTAGTTCAATAAATGAATTATACTACTATACCACGCTGGCTACACGGGTTGTTAAAAGCATTGATGTCGAGTTTGACGTCTCTTACCACAGATAATATTTCTTTAATGTATTTTCCTTACTCGTGAATTTCTATTGGTCTAGTACACTCGTGGTAGCCTGGCCCAATAAAGTCATTGTTGGCTTCGTCCTACATATTTATATATTTAATTGCTACATAATTATAATATTATATTTTTATCTTATTTAATTTTTAATGGAATAATAACAAACGCGTGCTCAGGCGAATTATCATATTCATTTATATTTGAATTACAGGTATCACTCGCCTGCTACCGGAATATGAAATGATATTGAATAGGAACTACATTAAAGAGAATAGAGACATGGATAGGTTATTTTGAATATCTTTATGTTTGCCGTGTGGTTGACGGTATAGAATACAAGTGTCACCACCCCCTATCTTCCCGTGGGTGTCGTAAGAGGCGACTAAGGGATAACACGATGCAAATACCATCTTTGCGTAGAGACGGAAAACTCGACATCAAACCCTATACGACTGCCTCTTTGGTCTCGCGGCATAAATCTGCGCGTGGGATCGTGAGGTCCCGGGTTCAATTCCTGGGTCGGGCAGTGTTATTGGGTTTTTCTGTCACGAAATTCTCAGTAGCAGCACGGAGTCTGGAAATGTGCCCGGTACGGCAATAGGCTCGCCCCTTATTACGTGGGACTAAAGTATATCTGGCGAAAAGTGGGTGTAGAAATACGCCTCTGCCTACCCCTTCGGGGATAAAAGGCGTGACGATATGTATGTATGTATGTATGTATGTGTATGTTTAAGAAGGCGAGCAAAGTATATGGCATCAAACTATTCACTAACCAAGATGTTCATGTTTAAACTATCATTGACACAAGAGTTTAACTTTCTTACGAAAAAATTTAGACTTAATCCCTACATGGTTGACGTAGAACTTACTAAACTTTCACAAAACTATGATTTTAGTCTTGGCTAACTGCAAACTGAAGCGCAAACATGAAACAGTGTCAACGAAGAAAGTCACAACTTATTTTGTGATCTAAAATTATTGCCATCTACATTTTATACGCTGGGGAAATCTCCAAAAGGAAGATTTTTTCATAATCTATGCTTTGAGGAAAAGAGAACTTATATCAGTACGTTTGTCAAAAATTCCGTTATTCTAGAGATAATCACTTTGCAGCTCGTCTATCCAATTGGCTTGTGTCTCAGAACGTCTGTCCAGATAATTTAATCATGAAAAGTCAGACTTTTGTTTAATTGATAATATGAGGTATTGAACGTAATATGCTATCTATTGCGCTTTTGCGTCAATGGGCGAAATGATAATATACATAAAAATACAGGGTCTAATAACCTTAACGAAAACTGAAAACCCTTATTGTACCAGAGTATTTGCTATCACAGCAAATATAACCACTACACGAATCGATGTAATACTGGTTCACCACTATACACAGATCCGAGCACAAAGCGCACGTCCATCCCGCACTGTGTCTTACTACCGACTGACTGTCCGCCGTAGTGACAGCTATCAGGTGACGGCTTCTCCCTCTACTGGTGTAGATGAGTCAGTGTATTATATCTATTGTATAGATATAATAATATATAAAAATATATACTTTAACACTAGTAAGACTTCATAAGTCAAAGTGAAGTAATTATGTTCTAAAAGACTGCTATTTTAATGCGGTTTCCATGTACTTTCCTTTCTCTAAGATAATGACATTAAATCAGCAGAATACCGATTCCGAATTAATTCAAAATATATAATCTCATTTCATTCAAAACACATCTTCAACGACATATAAAATACGAGAATTGTCTCTCTGGTTACATGACTAAAGGGCAAAGTCACACGCGCTTATTTAAGAAATAAAAGGTTAATCGCAGCAATTTAGTATAAGCTTACACTCTATGAACACAGTATGTACGATTTGATTAGTCAAACAACTTAGGCACCGCTGCCCTGCGAAGGACACTCTAGACCGGGGTTATTGTTCTAGGTTTAGCAGAAAACCAACCGAAGCTGGGTGTTGGTTCTAAATCAATATTACACTAGACCAATTACTGCACTAGAACAGTGACTAGCACGCTTCACTCAAACGTACTTGCTTTTATTTGAATAATGCGAGTCGGCCTGTACGCTCAGCCTTGTTTCTATTACATACTATGTCCAAAGCCAGGGTGTGCTTTCGCTCTACTGATCTGTCCGATCGTAGAGAAGAGGCATTCGGGTCCGCGCTCCCGGCTCGCTCGAGCAGTCGCAATCACTACCAATATCCCTTCCGTGATTGCGGCATCCTTTGTTACCTTTGACATCCTTTCCAAACACCAACCTCCTTTAACACTCTCTTATCCTATCCTGTATTTCCCCTTCGTTCCTTATCCGAGAACCTGGTCGAGTTCAACGCCAAGAAAACACAGGTGTGCGCATTCTCAGCTGAGGTATCTCCATTCCTTCCCCATCCCTCTCTTCTGGACTACCAATTCAAGACAGGCTCGATATCCTGGGTATGGACATAAGCAGAAATCTCAACCAGGAAAACTACATCGAGGGTGTCATAAAATCCGCATCTCGGAAACTCGGAGTCCTGAACAAGGTGAGGAGGTTTTTCACGCCGGAGCAGTTGTGTCTGTTATACAAGACCCAGGTTCGCTCCTGCGTGGAATACTGCTCTCACCTTTGGAATGGCTCCGCTCAGTACTTATTGGACGCCCTCGATAGGTTGCAGCGGCGTGCTGTCCGTATCATCGGGGATCCAGAGGCCACTAAGACTCTTGAGTCACTGCAATTACGTGGAGACGTGGCCTCAATGGCTGTCTTGTACCGCATCTATCACGGTGAGTGCTCCGAAGAGCTCTTTCAACTAATCCCACCCTCTCCTTTCCTATCCCGAACGACACGTGCTGGGTTGAGGTGCCACTCTTACACGGTAGAACAGATACCGTCACGCACTAAACGGTTCGGCGCCTCTTATCTCTGCCGTACCATTAAGATGTGGAACTCTTTACCAGTCCACGTGTTTCCCTCCACCTATGATCCCGGGTCCTTTAAGCGGGGCGTGAAAAAGCTTTACTCAAGGCCGTCAAGATGAGGGCCATCATGCCATAATGCCATGCTGGCTACTGGGATGATGTCCATCACTATGGGACTTCACTGACTGCTTAACATCAGGCAGCATGGAGTCAATTAGTTCGGCAGAAAAAAAAAATGTTGAGTCTGAAAGAGCTAGCCGAGGAGTTGGAATGATTCTGTCAGATAGGATGAATGAGTGTGTGAAAGAATATGAATATGTCAACTCCAGGCTTCTTTGGATGCGATTAAAGCTTGGCTCCGGAAATGTCCAAACCAGTGAATGTCAGAGAGGAATTCTGGGACAAGGTCAGAGATGTGCTCGCTAGGTGTGAGAATAATGAAAGAATAATTATGTTAGACGACTTTAATGGATGGGTGGGTGTGTCTCGTGATGGATGTGAAAGGGTTCTAGGGCGATTTGGCGACGAGAGAGTGAATGAAAATAGTGAGAGTTTGCTGTACGTTTGTATGGAGAGAAAACTTGTGGTGACAAACACTTTTTTTAGTCACAAGTTGATTCATATGTATACATGGCAAAGGCAGAAAGAAGCATGATAGATTTTGTGGTGGTAGATGAACGTTTGAAAGGAAAAGTGAAAGATACTACAGTGTACCGAGGCTTAAATGTGGGTACTGACCATTTTTTGGTAGTTAGCCGCATAGCGGGACTAACCACTAAATGGCGCCATCGTCCTCGCATACACTCACCTGCCATAGAAAGAGTGAAAGTTGAAAGATTTGAAGAAGAGGATGTACGTAGTCAGTATAAAGAGGTATTGGAAGAAAGGTTTAAAGAGTTGCTTGAGGAAGATGGTTGCGAGATAGAAGAATTTTAGAAAGAGTTTAAGAATGGAGTAATAGGGACAGCTACACAAGTATGTGGCGTAAGCAAGAGGAAGCATGTTAAAAAGATTTGTTATGAATGGTGGGATCAGGAAGAAAGTGGTGTGGTCGCAGAAAAGCGCAAAGCATGGATGGACTTGCTGATACGGTATGCAATGAATAGTATGAAAACGGGTAAAGCTGCGGCATATGATAGGATATCTGCTGAAATGCTCAAGGTAGGCAAAGGCATCACCGCAAGCCTGCTGTACCTACTTTTCAATAAATGTTGGCGGTCCGGTCGTGTACCAGGTGACTGGAACAAGGCCGTCATTGTGCCATTGTACAAGGGAAAAGTATTATATATATTATCGCGGTATAAGCCTCCTGAGTGTTGTTGGCAAATTGTATGCAAAGATACTGATTGAAAGAGTGATCTCTGAAACGGACAGTAAAATTTGGGATGTGCAAGCGGGATTCAGAAAGGGAATGGGATGTACGGATCAAGTCTTTTCCTTAAGGTGCATTTGAGAAAAAACCTTAAGTAAACACCAGAAGGTTTTCTGCGCCTTTATTGACCTGGAAAAGGCTTACGATCGAGTGGTGAGGGATGAACTTTGGTCAACACTTTCTGTGTATGGAGTGGGCAGCAGTCTGATACGGGTACTTGAATCCTTATATAGGGATTCAAGTGCCTGTGTCAGAATAAACGGGGCCTACACGGACTGGTTTAACATTGATCGTGGTATTAGACAGGGATGTGTAGCGTCTCCTTGGCTGTTCAATCTGTACATGGACAGTTGTTTGGCCGATCTGAAAGAGTCTGAATGTGGATTAGGAATGGGTGAGTCAATGTTTAAGACCCTGCTATACACTGACAATCAGGTTCTATTTGCATCGTCAGCGTCGGATTTGCAGCAGATGGTCACCACGATGAATGAGGCGTATAAGAAGAAAGGCATGAAAGTGAATGTTAACGAAACCAAAGTCATGGTAATAGAGAGGGATGATAGTGTAACTTAATGTGACGTAATGATAGGAGATGAAAAAGTGGAGCAAGTGAACGAGTTTGTGTATTTAGGGTCTTTGTTTACGAGATATGGAAAATGTGAGGGAGATATTGAAAGGAGAGTGAAACCAGGAAATAGTGTGAATGGCGCCTTAAAGTCCATCATCAGCAATGGTATTATCCCAAAGCAAGCTCGCCTTGCTATTCTGCAGGGAGTTTTGGCGCCAACACTGATGTATGGTAGTGAATCATGGGTATGGCAGAAGAAGCATGAAAGTAGAATCAATGCTGTGGAGATGAGAGCTTTGAGGAGTATGTGCGGAGTAAGGCTAATAGATAAAGTGAAAAACAGTGTGATACGAGAGAAGTGTGGTCTAAAAGAAGATGTAGTGACAAAGATTGAAAAAGGAATGTTGCTTTGGTTTGGACATTTGGAACGGATGGATGAAAGAAGAAATACGAAAGGAGTGTACCGTGCGAGAATGAATGGAAATGTCGGTAGGGGACGCCCCAGACGGACGTACGTCGACCAAATAGGTGACGTACTGAAAAAGGGCCAAATTAATAGTACCCATAACCGACGCGCATACATGATGAGGTTAATGAATGTCGAGGAAGCGAAAGAGGTATGTTTGAACCAAAACATGTGGCGTTCTATAGTCTCTGCCTACCCCAATGGGAGACAGGCGTAACGATATAGATAGATAGATAGACCTGGGAAATTACTGGTTCAAGAGATATTGAGGCTCAAAGAAAGAAAAATACGTTTCTCAGATATTCTTTTTGCTTGGCATGATGTCCAAAAAGAGTAGACCTCGGTGATGGGTCAACCTTTTTCTTTTTTGAGGTCGGGTCGAAAAATCCCATGGAGTCCCGCCGCCCTGGGGGAAGGGCAAACGGGACTGTCAGGCTCTTACTACTAAAAACCAACCCGTGTTCCTTATGTACCCATGTGTCGGAGGTATGGTATGGTATCACCGAACCGTATTCCTCGCTATCCTCCGACGGGTATTGGCCCGCCAGATGGTCAGGTAGGCCCCGAACAAAACCCATTTGGCGGCGGATAAAGGTGAACACCGACACGCCTCTACTCCCGCGACCGCACCCGACTGCGAGGGACAGACAGAACTGTCCCCCGCACCCGCACTTTGGACGCATCCTACGCAGGCCTCACCCAAGCCCACGTGGAGCGTCCCCTCCCGGATCCCGCTTAGCTTCACCTTGGGTGTACCTCAAACCCACGGTTACTGAACCCCCTACCACGACAAGGTGGAGATCCCACGGGGGGGATTTTGTACCAACCTAAGTTTGGATATCGTTGACATTTTCAAGTTTATTTTACTACTTATGTATATAAAATTCATGAGAATGGTAATCATCTCAATTTTTATTCATTTATATCACAATTTTCTTGAAATATTTCCACATGACCTAGATTCCCTAAAGCGGTAACAAATTGATATAAATTTATTTTATAATATTTTTTAGCATTCTGCGAATTCTGTCCTTTATTAAATTTGTGGACCATTTATTATTATTCACCGCCAGAATATTTGATAAGAAGTTTCATAGAAAAGCTTTTAAACTTTTTATTCAAGAACGATTTTAACAAAGGAAAAGTACGTTAATATAACTATATTTATTTTATTATAATCTGTGAAATATTCCAAAATAATATTTTATGGAAAATTTAAAATACGTATCTTTATCTTCGAGATTATCATGCAGAAATATTTTCATATGGCATAAAATTGTCAAAATTCTTATTTTGTTACTACAAAAAAGCTATTAAAAAGAAAAACAAGAATAAACACGTCTATGTGTTTAATGACTATAGAGGGTGCCAAGGTAGACCGACAATGTTAGATGCATGCGTTTCAAGATCGCTCTATGTGAGAGTTTTGGGGGAGACCTTTGTTCGGCAGTGGACGGGATAGGCTGATGAGATGATGATGAGGGTCTCATCTCCTACCTTCCAGTACCATGATCATTGGTCACATGTTATTATATTAGCACCTAATTTAAATATAATTGCTAGGTTTCATGATAACACAGTAGGTAAATAGAAGCCGATGTAATTAAGCATGTTCGGATTTATTCATAAACATAATTGATTCTAGGTCTTAATAAAAGCGTGTTAAAAAGCTTTGTTTTTACAATGTTGCTATGTTATATTAAATTTCTTCCGGAATATTAAATTTCTTCCGGAATATTAAATTTCTTCTTTCTTTTAACGGATTTGATTTAGCGATAAATTAGGCATTTCCAGCCTATTTGCATAGGCTCAAAACATTAAACAAATTGTTTTCCCAAACATGAAATCAGTAATCCACCTTTTATAAAATTCCTATTTGATATTCAATCCTTGAAACCCTCTAAATAACAAATACGAAAAATATTTTACTAAAATATTTAAGTTGCCAGCTCTGAACTGGCTCAAACTTATTTTAAACTAGATTTGTCCCATTTAAAACAATCCATTACCCACGTTACTCGAGTTGTTATTTGAATTTGAATGAGAGCTAATTTCGATGGATTAAAATAATTAAAATGAGTCCTAAAACAAAAAAAAGGTATTTTCTTCTTTAGGGAATTGTGTAGAAATCAACCATTATAAACAAGCGAGGCATATCCTCGATATCCGTGTACGTGACAATTGTCAACTTTGCGCATTATGTGTAACAAGCTACAAAAGAATTTTATATTAGGTACTGGAAGTTTACATTTGCTTAAAATATTCAGGAAATTGACGCCTCTACACATATTTTGTTACGCATTGCTGATAACAGGCTAAAAAATGTACGATTTACTTATGTAACTAGCATGTGTTATTGTTTTTAAACGAACATATATGCTGGGTTTGCCACGGTCAACGGAATATTTAAAGCATCCATAAATGTAGACCAGTGGTCATGAATATTACGCTTACTAAAAAGTTTAGTAATCATACGTATGCTTTATGGTTAAACATAATATATCTATAACGCAATACAGTTAACCTTGGCTAGTATTAATGTAGTAGCCAGATTAATTACGTTAACCATACGTTGGCGTAGGTTTACCCTAGTACAGGCACTCATTATTTTATTAAAATTACTTTTTAAGAACTGTGTGTATTACATAACTTCACGCCTATTATCCCAGAGGTAGGCAGAGGTGTATTACTCACCCACTTTTCGCAAGTTATGTTTCGGTCTCAATGTAATAGGAGGCGAGCCTATTGCCATCTACCGGGCACATTATTAAGCGAGCAATAAATCATCATCATCCAACCCGAGACCATCGTCTTGGCAGTTCGGACGTTCTATTGCAAACTTAGTTCAGTAAATGAAAATTAATGAACTATTATATACAATTCAAGTAAATACCTTCAAATAAAATTTCACAAATTGTAGAGCTGCAATTAAGTAAAATTCAATTTGAATATAAAAAAAAATGTACATCACACAAAAGAAACACAATGGAATATAAGAATATCTGTAACTCAAAAGAATATGTGTCACACAAAAGAACATAAGGGTGCATTTATATAAACACATGAGACGCATAAATATGGAGTTTAATTTAATTACCATGTAGACTACTTCGGGTAGATAAGTATTTATTTAGGGTAGGTATGTGTCATAGAAAAAAAACCAGTGAAAAAAAATAAAACGAATCTTTATTTATTATCAAACAAAAAAACTAATATTTTACTCAAAAATCAACATGAAGAGCAACATTAAATAAAACTAATTTAATCACAGTAATCACTTTGGTGATGGGTACAACAGACACGAACAATTTTAATAATACTCGTACTTATATCTGTAGACAATAATTATTTGAGCCATTTTTTGACAGAAACTTAGAGTGTTAACGAAGTAAACGGCATTTCGTACTGTAAACTTTCAACTCTTTATTTAAAAAAAATAATGAACCGATTTTAATGAAACTTCCTACGCATAAGTAGGATGCATAAATCTATAAAGTTATTTGAGAACATTTTCGATATTTATATGTTAAGTTCAGTTAAATTCAACCGATTTTAAAATTTCCATAGAAATAGAGATTTCTAATTATCGTTTTTAAAATAAGATATTTCGAAAATGTTCTTAACTAACATTTTAGACCTACCTAAGTATTCTGCTTATGCGTATGAAGTTTCTTTAAAATCGGTTCATTCATTTCGAAACGTGAGAATATTAGTTTGTACGTCCGTACGTCGTGAACTCTCATAAAAATATCAGATAACATTATTTATTAGAAAAAATCCGTTATTTTTGGTCTGGTTCTTGTCTTGTCCGTTATTCTTGTCCTTGTGTTTGTTTACTTTATCACTGGGCACATTGTATATAAGATAAGATAATTCTTTATTGTATACCACAAGTCACTTTACAGAGTATACAGGGTGGCGCTACCATAGGGGCACTTTTTGAACAGAGGCATAGCGTACAACATTCTGAAGCCTTGTACCAAAAATCAATTAAATCGGTGCAGTAGTTTAGCCACAATATCGATTTTTAGTTCAGCAATTTTTGCACATGCTTTGAATTCCACACAGCTGATACAAAACGGTCAACGACCCTATATTGTGCGCCCCGACTCGCTACGACGCGACGCCTTGACGTCATCCGAAGTTAGGCTCAGCGCAGATAAAACGGAGCGCAGTGGAGAGGATTTTATTAACGCACTTGAAAATAAACTTTATTTTTTTTACAAAAAAGTGCATAAATGAACCTGACAAAAAGCATTCGCGCGTCCTCGAAGATACGCGGGAATCCTCGCGCGGCGTCGAGTCGGCGCCCGCGTCGTGGCGAGTCGCAGCGCGCAATGTAGGGTCGTTGACCGTTTTGTATCACCTCTGTGGAATTCAAAGCAAGTGCAAAAATTGTGGAACTTAAAATCGATATTGTGGCTAAACTACTGCACCGATTTAATTGATTTTTGGTACAAGGCTTCAGAATGTTGTACGCTATGCCTCTGTTCAAAAAGTCCCCCTATGGTAGCGCCACCCTGTATAAAGTATATTATTGCATAATTTGTTTTTTGTCATGAAAAATATATAATTTAAATTAAGTCGCACAAAAAACCACAATACTTAAAAAATCAAAGTAATTTCTTTCCCAAATTATTTTTTTTGGGAGCCTTCAATTTTTTTTTCAGAATACATAATTTGGACAATTACGTAAATTTTAGAACAAAAAATTAACCAATATGTATGTACCCTTATTTTTTGGTGTGACGTCACCCAATGTCACGCAATGGAAGCAAAACATGTATACTCAACAAAACAAGAAACCATAATAAACAAAGTGAAAAGATTTCCACAATTCTTGTCTATTCCACGATTTACTTATTACAAATAATGTCTAATGATAATATACACATCAGCCTTTAATAGTCCACTGCTAGACTATGCCTCTCCTTTGAAAGGAGGAACTGGCCTGGGTTGGTATAGGGTTTGTATCAAGTTTTCCTTCTCTTACAGTGCTGTTCTCTGCATAATATGCTCCCTCTGTCGGCTCTTACGACACCCATGGGATGATATGGGGTGGTGATATTCCGTGTTCTTAATCCGTCACCACACGGAATAAAGAGCCTAAAAACAAAAACCTGCTTATTTATTGACAAAATAGGATTTTTACGCCCGTTTTAGTAATGAGGACACCGAGCCTTTTTCTTATGTATTTTTTTTATTAGCTCTAATCATCTTGATCAAATAATTTTCAGCAATCAATCTAAAAAACGAATCATAACCGATACTTTCGTTAGGGCGCTACAGTTATCACTTGCCTTTGAAAATCGTACCCTTGATAAGTAGGTAGATAAGTGTCTAAACACACTATGCCGAACCGAAGTCCGTCATGATTACGCCTGCAATGCTATTTGAATTACTGACTATACCGAAATTACGTTGCGTTATAGCGTACATCGTAACTCCGGTCGGGCGTAACCGCGTAGGTTCGGCGGCAACTTTTCTAGAAGTAGAGCACACATTGTACGCGACCGAAGTTCAGTTCGATTGCCGACGAAGATAATACACAAAGTTGTGCAATGGAATTTCGGCCGCGTAAGTTCGGCACTTATGGTATGTCATATCCGCTGAATACGTCGGAACATAAATTCGTCCGTGGAACTTCGGTCGCATAAGCTCGGTATAGTGTGTTAAGACATTAATAATAATGATAGTTTCTGTTACATTTTTATTGCCATCTTTAAAATGAACAGTCGAAATGTTCTACATTATTTTAATAATATTAACTTTTTCTTTTTCTTTTTTGACAGGTTCAGGACATACTTCCGAACGGCCATTCTGTGTCGTTGGCGGGACGTGCTCCGTCGACGCAAGAGACCGCTGCCCGAATCCCCACCCGATTGCGCCTCGCAGTCGGGCAGTCGATCCCGATCAGGTTTTTACTCGTTAACGTAATTATTAAAAGTGATCTTTGGTATCATTTTAGCAACCATCGCTCTATGTCATTGATAGTTTCTGCAAAGCTTTTGAGATGGAAAGAAAGGTGAAAGTGAATTATATGTAAGGTATGATTGAATGGAGAAGTGAGATTAATATGACCTGGTTGAATGGATTCTTTGGACGATACTTTAAATATACACGACTATTTGAATATCATATTCTGAAGCCGAATTCTCGCATTTTATATGACATCGAAACTGTATTTTGAACGAAATGAGATTAGATTTTAATTTGACTCACAATCGGTATTGTGCTAATATAATGTAATTATCGTCTGGATTGACTAATACCTATAGTTCGACGGTGACCCATAGTTTGCCACACTTTTCAATTTACGATCTCGTCACGAGACCATTTAAATAACAGTAAATTTAGGAGAATATCATTTGTGACATAAGTATGACACTGACATTAGATCAAAACTGCATTTTAAACAAATGTAACTAGAAGAATTGGGCCTCTGAGCTAAAATGTTTTCAAAAACATTCATCTAAATCGTTTCCTCAGAATAGATAATAATATTGTGTCCATATATCACTCCTAAAATAAAAAAAGTTATTTTGCCCCAGATCATAAATGATGATAATGAAAGGAAACATTCCAAAATAATATAATACCTATTTCTCCATGGCATGTTAAACTTTGAACTGTATAATACTACATAAAACAAACTTTTATCTAAAGTACATCCTTATTTGTTCTGAAGTGAAGAAAAAGTTTCTACTGAGAGCTTGCGCAGTTTTTGCTAACTAAAGGCAACAGAAAAGAAAATAAATATGTCATCGATTTTAATGATATTAATGCAATATTTAAATATTAGCGAATGTTTAAACTTTCGCAACTAAACTTGTTCTCATAGTAATACGCGATTATAATGTAACCATTACATATTTTTATTATATATCAGTATAGTAGCAAACTGTATTGAAGATTATACTAAGCATATTTTAAATGAATATATGTCTAATGCTTACCTGGGGTAACACACATTTTATTAGGGTCTGGTAAAGATAATTCGTAACAATTAACAGTAATTTAAAGTTACACGAATTACATACATTAACATTTTTACCTTCTTTCATATTATTGAAATTTTATAGAATATTTAGTAGATGAACACAATTTAAGTAAGGTTGAACCGTTATGACAATTAGGCTGCCGACAGCGCACAAATAAATAATATCTGAATACTCCATCCTAAAATAAAGCCATTTGATACCGTAGTATTCTTTATTTAATTAATTGTCCTCTTCAAAAGCCTACTGAGTATTTAAAATGTTACATATAAAATGTTCGTAATTGGCTACTTTTGCCTTTGCTTAAAGCTCACGTACGTTTGAGCTACGTTTTTAACACATTTCTCAGCTAGGAATAATTCATGCGACACAGGGCTTCATAAAAGTGAGAAAACAAGAAATACAGTCATACTCAAAATAATATTTGATATCACAAGATACTTAGTACATCATGGAAACGAGGCAACCATCCGAAACATGTTAATCACCCTGTTTGACTGGCAGACGTGCTAGTTAAACTGTTGAACGGTCTAGTAGTTAGTGATTCTGGCTGCTACTCTGTCGTAGCTTTGATGCCAATCTCGGACAAAATACCTTTGTGTAACGAGCGTGATGATTTGTTCTTTGCCTGTTTATAATTGATCTATCTAAGCCATACAGGCATCGTGAGGCACGCGCCGCTAATGATATAATATACAATATATAAGTATGTTTATTCGTTATATCTAGTTGCCATATTATGCTCACCTTAGTTGTCGCTAATTATGATTATTTTGAAATAATACTTGAAATCTTTGCTCAATCTTACAAGAGTATAATCGATAGTAATATTATAAAGCTGAAGCGTTTGTTTGGTTGAACGCGCTAATCTTAGAAACAACTGATCCGATTTGGATTATTATTTTTGTGTTCGATAGGCAATTTATCGAGGAAGGTTTTAGGCTATGTAACATCACCCTATGAGCCACGGGTGCGGAGCAGTACCTCTGTTTAACGCGGGTGTAACCGCGGCCTCATCTAGTATTATGATATATTCTCTACAAAAGTACAAGACCAAAGCAACTTCAGAATACAGAAGAACCTCAATTTCACGTACGAACTATACTCTTTTTTCGTGAATGTCTGCTTGGCACGTTATATCTTATAGTTGACGTGCCTTTCACAGTTTTAGTCATAACCTTTGTTACCTAATTTCGTGTCTCATCGTTATACGTGTAATCGCAAACTCTCTAAAATTACCTTTTTATTTCAGTTATCATAAAAATGTTTGCAATATTATTAGCCATACTAACTAGGTAGCTCAGTCAAGCATTTATATTTCGCTAAAAAAATTTATATTCATGTTTATGGATAGTAGAATATTTATGAATCTAATGTTAGTTTTTCAAGTATTACAACAGCAAATGGAATATAAATTTCTTTTTGGATATTTTTAGACGTGGCTAATTTGCGGGCGAATAAATCATTGAAGTGTTTTTGTAAAACCTACTTGTGTTTAAAACAGTTTGTATAGTAGGAGAGATTCTTGGAAGTCAAGTAAAATAAAATAATTTTCGGTCTCGGCGGGTCTCGTGGTCTCGGCGCCCTTTCCATTTAAAATGCTGAAAATTGTGTTGTTATAAGAGTTGGTATAGGCAAAATTTAGCGGTGACGTTGACGACCCTTGAAAAAGTTTCGTTTGAATTAATTAGCAGGCATACATGAAGCTAGAAATATGATTTTTTTAAGCTTTGTAAAATAAGGAATAAAAGTTTATTTAAAAAAATCAGATTTAACACGATATTATACTTTGTATTCAAATTAAACTACAGTTTACGGATTTCATTGCGTTATATTGGTTTCACTGAGTTATTACGGCTAGTCATCATGTCAGCCTAGAGAAGTCCACTGCTGGACATAGGCCTCCCACAAGGTTCTCCACACAGAACGATCTTGAGCCGCCCGCATCCAACCGCTGCCCGCGATCTTAACCAGATCGTCGGTCCACCTTGCGGGAGGCCTACCCCTGCTGCGTCGTCCGGTACGTGGTCGCCACACCAAAACCCGCCTGCCCCAGCGGCCATCGGTTCTTTGCGCTACGTACTTGCCCATTGCCACTTCAGCCTGGCTATTCGGAATGATTTTACACATGTTTTTTTTGTTAGCAGTATTTTTGAAGTGTCTATTACACACGAACATTTTTGTTAAAATATTTACAGTATGGCTATTTACTGTACATATTTTATCATTCCGCTACAGTTGTGTTTCAGCCACCGAAAATACGGCCCAAAAAATTATATTACAAAACTAGAGGACGCCCGCAGCTACGCTTGCACATTTTTTTAATTTCACTGTTTCTGCCCGATCCCGTGGGAATTTCAGGAAATCCCTTCTTAGTGCACCCTTAGGATACCCAAGGAACATACATGCCAAATTTCAGCTTCCTGCGTCTTATAATTTTGGCTGTAGCTTGTCTGTCAGTCAGTCAGTAACGCAAGGATTTTATATATTAAGATAACTTCTCAGTTATCTTAATATATAAAATATATATATATAGGAGTTTCTATTCGCAAATATGTATTACCATTATTCTACTGTTATATTTAGTTCTCTTGTTTTTAGTCTCTAAAGCACACCTGCCACTATCATCTCTGCATCACCCTAGGGTTGACTGGTAGAAAATGCCTTTGGCATTAAGTCCGCCTCGTGCAAATTGTATTGCAGGAAGTTTAAATAAATAAATAAATAAATAATCAATTTATTGTTTTCGTGAAGAATGAAGAGCCCTCTTTTGAAGAAGACAGACAAAATCTTGTCCGATTTTTTATATTTTCATATCAGACATTCTGAATATCGTGATTTAAAGATCTTGACATGAGAAATTGGACGAAGGTATTCCAATCTTTATAACGTACTTTCCCGCTACGACAACGCATTCTTACGTTTACCATGAAATTGCAAATAGTGCAAAAGACCTATAAATGGTGTAGGTAGCAGCAGCTTGGCAATCTATACGCCGACATCATAATCAGTTCTGTATATAAATTATCCCGGTGCTGGACACCTCTGTAACTATGTACCATGTGATAGTAAACAATTTAACGCGCACATAACTTTGAAAAATTAGTGGTGCGCGCCGAAGATTTGAACCCGAGACTCTGCGTAGCAGTCACTTGGTTTCTCCCCTAAGCTATCGCTAATATACAACGTAAAAAAAAATATTACTGCAATGCAGTGCCTTTTTTAAATGGTGTTTTACACTGTAGTAGCGAAACCAATTATCAATCACTCAAGTAAAACCACAAACTGTACTCTAACTGTCGAGTCAAAGGCACAGTAAGTGTTTTGTGTAGACGCCTCGCTGACTCTCAATTACAGGACATCTACTACTAATTAGTAGAGTTACACTATCTATAAGCTAGTCTACAGTAGCTAAATTACCTTTGAGACGTAATTATTGCCGTCAATCAAATTACGCAATTGTGGTGAAGACTAATATGTAGGGAAAGCTCTTATTAGACTTTATTTATGGATGACTAGAGGATGCCCGGAGCTACGCCCACATATTTATGTTTAATTTAGTCTTTTCTGCTCGGTCCCGAAGGAATTGCGGGAAATCCCTTCTTAGTACACTGTACAGTCCCCAAAGAACATACTTGCCGAATTTCAGCTGTCCTGTGCCAAATAGCTGTGCGTTGTCTGTCGGTCACTCAGTAACGCAAGAATTTTATATATACAGAAAAGCCAAAAGATAAACGGGACATCTCGATACATGCTGAGTATGACGTTTATCTTCACAAAAGACAAAATATTAATGTGTCAGTGACCAGTCTCGTATTGCAATCGTTCAGAGATTACAAGGACGACCGCACGCATGCACAAAATTGGCAGTAAAAGATTAATTATTTTTAAAAGATAATAGAATCAGATTTTATGAGATTTTTTATTTTTGTCTACACACTGAGATGAATAATTATGGACTACTAAGCAAACGCGTAGGCACATGTCTTCAACGAATTCACACATACATTTACTTCGTATTAAGACGCAGCGAGCATACCGTACGAGTACCATATAGAACCTATGTGATACAGCACAGTGTAAAAGAGCCTTTATACGCACTCACATCATTTAGTAGGTACGTAGCAAATAATACGTACTTCGTTAGAATATTATATGTCAATATACGTACGCTTCTTGCTTGATTAAACACAAGTAATACGAATGAGTGTATGGAGTGTGACTCTGTATAATCATATGTAGTGGGTACGAATGAATTAATGGTTTTGCCTTGGTTTGGTGTGAAGATGGAAGAATGTTTGTATTCGGATAAAAGTGTTGTGTGAAATTTCAGGTAGATCAGTATGAAATGGTTTTTGAACATTAATTTAGTATCAGTTTGTTAGGTAAACAGCACTTACATGCTCATATTTCGCTTATAAGCTTATATCACTTTGTGATTCTTTGGTCAAATTTTGAACAATTTGAAGAATCTATTTTTTGTTTCTTAGCTTTGAAATTTACATAATGCTCGCTTGTGTGTTATAGAAAAGTAAAAGGCATGTATAAAAAATCTGAATCTCTACCGAATTTTTTAAATTTTACCTTTGGACTGCGGTGGTCTTAAAGCAGTCAGACAGTTAATAAGTTTTGCCAGATCTGGTTAAATTGGCAGATTCTGGGCTCCAAATTGAAAGCCTTGGATGAAACAGGGTTAAGGCTTAAGTTATGATGAATTTGAGATTCCCAAAACCACAGTTACCCTGTGCATTCGTCTTAATTATCGCCCAACTGCACCAAACTTCCCAGCAGCGAAAGAAAGAAAGTCTGCCTCCTACTCTAAATTTGCAGTGGCCGACTTGGAGATCGCTTTATCGCCTGCGATGTTAGATCGGCCAGGCTAGTTAAAGTTTGTTTAGATATGATATGATTACACCTCGGATTATTCTCAATAAATTATAAAAACATAGCCATTGCTTACTTCCAAGTCCCAGGACTATGTGAATGCCACGGACTTTATGACAAAATAAACATTAAATTGTAATATTGAATATTGATACCTTGTGAAATGTGATTGCTGCTCATTTTTATTGACACTTTCTTTCACATACAAGCGAGTAAATCATTCCCTTTTTTTTCGACTCACGCCTGTATCCCCGAAGGGGTAGGCATGTAATATTACACCCACATTTCACCATGAATTTTTAGGTCTCACGTAATAGGGGGCGAGCCTGTTGCCACTACCGGTCACATCACCAGACTCCGTGCTGCTACTGAGAATTTGGAAAAACTCAGTAACACTTTTGCCCGACCTGGGAATCGAGCCCGGGACCTCCGATCAGCAGACGCGCGACGATACGCTGTCCACTGGACCACGGAGGTAGTCTATACGTCTCCCCATGTCATAATGTGCCATGGACAGCGCCAATAATCCCCTTGAAGTATTCGCCTCTACAGGTATCGAGGAACTCAGAAACTCAAGAGGAAATGCAGTGGGCGGATGGCCGCGCTTGTCGTCTCGGATGCACAGCGACAGCCAGTCGCAGAGACCGCTTTCGCTTGCTAGCTGCCCCAAGTGCCCGCATCAGACTTATTATGATGGTGAGAATAACAGTTTTTATCTTCTTTTTCTATAGTCTATGGGCGGCGGTTACTGTTTACCATCTGGTGGGTTTTCACCTATTCTGCCACCTTATTGCCATAAAAAAGAATAGCTTATTATTTTCCGAGTGACTAATAACTTAAAAGATGACGAAATGTTTGCAACTAATAAAATAAGTTGCTAGCGATTAAATATTTTCGCGACTATTATATTAAATGAGATTCAAAACTAAGGGTGTTATAAAAACTTAAAACTAGCAGCTGTGTTTAGGTAGAAAATAAACTATACAAGTCAATTGAAATAATAGCCGAGGAGCTATAAATAATGAATTGGCGACTAATAATGTTAGTAGGTAGGTTATGTTAGGTTTTCTTGTGACCCTGTACCCAAAAATAGAAGCCCTGCGAAGCAGGGCTCCGACAACTTGGCTTAAAAGACTGAAGCGTCCTATTTACTTATACGAAACACTTCCTTTAAGACAAAATCATTTGCCAAATATTGAAATTTGCATTATTTATGAATGTCTATTTTCTATTTTTATTCATCATCAAGTTTTCGCTTAGATACTAATTCAGTTCCCAAAAAAAAAATGCTGCTAGTTTAAATTAAAACGAAGCTTATAACTGATATATTAATATGCTAACTTTTACTTATTACGATACTTCTTATTAGCTGCCAACCCATTATTCGCTTTACTTAGTCTCCGCATTAAATACACGCCAAAAATCAAAACGAGCTCATTGCTGTAACATTCTGGTCAAGGAAAATACAGTGTTCAGCACCAGAAAAACTGTAATATTGCACTATGCTATAGTTTTTCTGGTGCTGAACACTGTATTTTCCTTAGAATTATTTAACCTAGAATTCATTATAATTAATAATCCTAGAAGATACACACCGCCCACAGCTAATCCTGCGCATTTTATTTTGATTTAACTGTTTTATCCCGACACCGAGGGCATTGTGGGGAATCTCTTCTTAGTGCACTCCTGTGGTCCCCAAGGCCGTGCATGTCAAATTTCAGGGTCTTGCGCTGAATAGTTTTGGCTCTGCGTTATCTGTCAGTAATATTTTTGCGGTTATCGTTCAGATTGTGGGATTTCTGAGGTAAGTTGAGATGTATAATTTACGCGAGTGAAGCTGCGGCCACAGAGTAGTATAAAATTTGTATTTTACAAACACTGACTTCAAATTTCACTCGTCAAATTTGGATAATTAGCTAAATTTAGAGATATGGGCGATTCCCGCAGTATGTACCTTATTCTCTGCCCGAAGCTGAATAGAAGGTTTTTTCCAACTTTTACTCGGTTCGAAATATCATTTATGATTATTACACTTCAAATGTGCTATAGTGCTAGATTTTCTAAATGTAGGCTACAGGCTGCACTATCACAAGAAATATTTATTCAGGAAACAACCTTAATAGTCAAAAGGATCGTCCTTATAGCAAGTGCGATCAAATAAAAAACCCAAAACCAATCATACTCTTGAGCATGCAATATTACTTATTCAAAAGCTAAAACTATCTCTTACCCTTTTTAACAAATTGACCCTGCAGGTGTTGCAACGTCTGAGCCATGAATTTATTGAACTCATTAAAGAATTTAAACAATAAATCAAGATTCAAATAAATTCATTCCATTATTCTTGAGATGAAATGTGAGAAGAAATCATACATTCTTGCAATTTCAGATCAAATACTAGCATGCTTCTGTTAGCGGCGAGAAGAAAACTAACGATTTGCCATTTAGAGACTAATGGGATAACCACGTAGATTTTTTTGACGAAGACTGCCTCCGTTGGTCTCGTGGCATAAATGTGCGCGTGGGATTGGGAGGTCTCGGGTTCGATTCCCGGGTCGGGCAAAGTGTTAATGGATTTTTCCGTTAGGAAATTCTCAGTAGCAGCAGCATGGAGTCTGGTAATGTGCCCTGTACGGCAATAGGCTCGCCCCCTATTACGTGGGACCTAAAAATTCATGGCGAAATGTGGGTGTAATATTACACCTCTGCCTTCCCCTTCGGGGATACAGGCGTGAGTCTTTAATAAAAAAAAATAAAGTAAAGTCGGTTGTCTTCATAAATCGCACTAGGAATTGTGTACAGCTCTCAAATTAACTTTAGATCACACAGTCTCTTCTTGTGGGGTGATTCAACCCAAAAACTCGGCGCCGTTCTCAATGGCAAGACTACCGCTGACACTACCGAGCCATGTTGGATAAGGACAGCGACAACTAAAACCGCAACATGAGATTTTTATTACATATCTAAATACTTATAAGTCAAATTTTTAATAGTAAATAATATATCAAAGTTTTGCGTTACAGACTGACTAATAGGTAACCACTGGGCACAAGGAGCTGAAATTTGGCATGCGTCTTCCTTGGAGAGTGTAGGGGAGCACTAACAGAGGATTTTTGGAAATTAATCTTAAAAGGATAAAATAGTCCAACACGAAGTCTAGTTAGATTATAAATTCATGTGTTTTCACTTACTTGTACTTGCCAGAGATTATGCTCACTGAGGCCAGTAGTTATTGTGCTCATTATTTTCAATACTACAGTAAGTTCTTATAAAATTAACTGGCTTTGAGAATGACAGATCCTTGAATTAAATGAACGAGATGAGTTATTCAACTTGTTACATATTATTGAATTTTACACGTATATACCTAAGCCCTGGGGTATGTAAACACGAAAAGTTCTACTTATAAAATAATATTAAAATCAATTAAAATTATTTAAACAAGTTTAAAATACTTAATTAAAAATGATTAAAACGAGTATTTTAATTTAATTTTAAAGTTTACACTATTTTAATCCTTGGTTCCAAAAAATCCTTGGTTTCAAATCTGAGCAATATAAATAAAACGTGAATTTAATTTAACATAATTCTATAATATAATTCGGCGTTACAAAATATTGAGACGAAAACCGGGACAAAATTTATGGACCAGACTTAATCCTAGAATTACACTATCAAAGAAATAAAAGTCTCGAAATAGCAATAAGTATATCACATAAACTGTTTACTCGTGTAGGAATCAAACTCATTCCTATGACAAGCGAAGAACTGTCCAAGCACTGAAGCAACCGCATAAACTGTAGTAGTTTATGCGGTCGCTCGTGTAGGAATCAAACTAATTCCTATGACAAGCGAAGAACTGTCCAAGCACTGAAGCGACCGCATAAACTGTAGTAGTTTATGTGGTCGCTCGTGTAGGAATCAAACTAATTCCTATGACAAGCGAAGAACTGTCCAAGCACTGAAGCGACCGCATAAACTGTAGTAGTTTATGCGGTCGCTCGTGTAGGAATCAAACTAATTCCTATGACAAGCGAAGAAATGTCCAAGCACTGAAGCGACCGCATAAACTGTAGTAGTTTATGTGGTCGCTCGTGTAGGAATCAAACTAATTCCTATGACAAGCGAAGAACTGTCCAAGCACTGAAGCGACCGCATAAACTGTAGTAGTTTATGCGGTCGCTCGTGTAGGAATCAAACTAATTCCTATGACAAGCGAAGAAATGTCCAAGCACTGAAGCGACCGCATAAACTACTACGTCATCCATACAGTCATGGAACTGTTAATGATACATGTCATGTATGTAAATAACTGAAAACAATCTCTTCTAAAGTACGCAGTAGACTAACTTCTTTTTTCTTTCTTTTTTCTTTAAAAGACAAGTCCCGCATTAGGACTAAATCCTGTATCGCGGGGGACTTTACAAACAAACATTTAACGGACACGATGAACACACAGACTCGAAACAATAATTTGTGAATTACACGAAGTGTCGCGTCGTGTGGGGATCGAACCCACAATTACAGTTGGCACAGTTTCAAGCTGCGAGGCGACCGCTTTTAAACTACTACTAATACCACCAACCGTGCAGTCTAATTAACTATATCCTCGTGTCAGCTACAATACTTCATATCTAGTCATTATTATTTAATTTTTTTTTTTTCTATCCAGGAAGTTCCTTCTAACAAACGTTACAACTTATTTACATTGCCTATAAGGTACCGCCTTAAAGTTTACTGATTTATGTGCTAAGTTGTGTAGTTTAAAAAGTATATGCATTAACTTTTCACCTGACTGAGAAATCTTTATTTAGAACTTCTGACTTTTTAGCATGGGAAATTGCACCTTACGCTACCCATAATAAGAACGTATAATAAATACCTTTGAACTTTCACGATCGATACTTATAATTTGATTACGTGTCTTGAAGAGCGATTACCTGTCAATGCCCAGTTATCTTTGGCAGTCGTTTTAGTTAGTAAGGACAGTACCCTTGAATAAACTGATATTGGTCTAAGCTATGGGA
The DNA here is from genome assembly GCA_944739405.2 of Euclidia mi. Lineage (NCBI taxonomy): Eukaryota > Metazoa > Arthropoda > Insecta > Lepidoptera > Erebidae > Euclidia > Euclidia mi. The sequence goes on from OX123184.2 coordinate 3,093,476, forward strand.
TATTGCAATCTATCACAATTTCAAATCAACTTAAGAACCCTAAACTTCAAATAGAAACAAAAAAAAATATTGTTTGGTTTATTTTTTTTGCCTAATTATTAAAACAATGCCGTTTTTCCAGAGACTTTATTTTCTCTAGTTAACCAAAATTGTTTTGTTCTGAAAAAGAAACAACTACACTAGACTAAAAAAATACACACCAAAGATTTTCACAACTTCTTTTTGCTTCGTGCTTAAAAGAATCGTGTTTTATGTTGCTTTATAGCACTTAAAAATATATCTTTTAATGATGCATGTAGAGTCAAAACTCCAATATTTTTTGTATCTTCTATAGTCACACAAAATAAATTATCAGTATCGAATGCGGGCAAATGGATGCGTTGGATAGGCGCTGATAAATCATTTTGCGTCAATTGCACATTTTGTTTGGGCTATGCGGCTGTTGACTATACAATACGATCTGTTTTGGTAACCAAATATGCGTGTTAAGGTAACCTCAGAAGGTTTTATCTAAGTGTTCCTCTTTTGAAACAATTTTTGTAAGAGATAACACTTTTAGATATTTATTTGTGCTTATAAAAGTTGGCATTCAATGAAACGTAACATGTGACCTATTGGTAATGCTTTTTACTGACAGACTGCATTCTTGTCCCTTTGTGTGTCAGTCTCTGTTGACGTTTGCAGACAATTAAGAATCTTAAGTATCTCGTAAAATGTAAAATTTGCCTGTATCGTAGTCAAACCTTAAACTTTAAACTACATACATACATAAAATACACAAACGCAAAATATCAATTTGTAGATCACACATACTGATATCTTGTAATATATAATAATACTAACAATATGTCTAAAGATTAATATTTTAGTGTTGTTCTAAAATAGCGCTTATATTTTTTTGCAATTGGAACATTCCCATTACTACGTAAACATGTTACGTTTGCCCGTATTTATTTTGCTGTGCGCGTGATATTTGAAATCAAAGAAAACTCTTTTTAACTAGAGAACTTGAGTCGACTCTTATCTTTATTACGTTATGTGTCTGGTACCGTCATTATCGCAATCTTTTGAGCTGTGTACAATGTGTTGAAACAGAATTAAACGACTCATATGGTCTGGAAAGTATCTTTTTTGGTTGAAGGTCGCTTTTCATAAAATGTATGTCGGCAAAAAGTGATAGCGGTAGCCTAGTAGTGAAACCGACAGACTGCTACGCAGAGGGAGGATTGTTAATTATCGCTTGCTAAACGGTGAACAACAACATCGTGAAAAAACCTGCATGTCTGAGAGTTCTCTATAATGTTCTCGAAAGACATGTGAAGTCTGCCAACCCGCACATGGCCAGCGTGATGGACGATGGCCTTACCCTTCTCATAATGAGAAGCGGCCCGGGCCCAGCAGTAGGACAATTTATATACCGTTCAAGATTGATGATGTTAAAGTTACAGAACAGAGGCATCTATTTGGCGATATCGCAATGTATTTATTTAAAGGCAAAAATATTCTTGAATTAGCCATACGCCTTCGATATGTCAAGTGTTCGACGAAGGACAAATAGCTCATGTTACTATAGCAACTAAACGATAGCAATATTTAAAATAAGGAGCGAATGTTAGTGCTCCCTTCTTTTGACAATAGAATATCTTATAAAATTCTCGTGTCACAGTTTTCGTTCCCATACTCCTCCGAAACGGCTTGACCGATTTTGATGAAATTTTTTGGGCTTATCCGGTCAGAATCGGCCAACATCTATTTTTCAAAAAAAAAAATGCAAAACAACGTTTGCCGGGTCAGCTAGTAAAATAATATAAATATCTTGTTACAGACGATGAAAGACGGTGTCGATAAAGCATAATAAATTGCTAATTAGAAAAAGAGGATCGGGTCAAACAATTGGCAATGCTATGCAATGTTGTATTGAAATAATGCAAGCAAAGTTGTATTGAAAGCTGTCAAAAGTGTCGTAACCGGACAACTTCCAAATTCGCCGCTAGAGGCGCGCGGATAATCTTTGCATCGCCAATAATTAACAATTAAATCGAACCATCATAGAATTATGTTAAAATTCACATATATTACTTAAAATGATTTTGGTGGTTCGACCATTTGTATAAAGGGTATTTGAGCTATTTTAATAGGTACCATTTAGCAAGAATTAGAATTTTGGTAACAACTATAAAATGAATCATTTCAATATCATATCATAATCAAACCTCCTCCTCTGTTCAGGACTTCGAGTTTTCGAGATACCGATTTAATGACACCCTCGATGTAGTTTCTCTGGTTGAGATTGCGGCATATGTCCATACCAAGTATATTTAGACTGTCCTGTATCGGTAGTGGAGTGTCCAAAAGAGAAGGTTGGGGAAGAAATGGAGATAACTTTGCTGAAAATGCGCACACCTGTGTCTTCTTGGCGTTGAACTTGACCATGTTTTCAGCACCCCAATTCGAGATGCTGTTCAAAACCTGGTCAAGCTCAGCGACAAGTTTTCGCCTATTTTCCTGAATGTCGGCCTGCTTAGCCGCAGGATGGCCGAGATACCGCCCATGCACTGTCATCTGCATAGCAATGTATGCTCCCAAAAGTGAGCATATCATTGATATGCAGAAGAAAAAGTGCGGGCGATAAGACGGATCCCTGGGGCACACCAGCATTTACCGGCATAAACTTTGAATTTTGACCTTCGCAAATAACTCGAACACGTCGTTCATGCAGGAAGCTAGCAACCCAGTTGCACAATCGAGGTGGCAAGCCGTAAGCCGGAAGCTTGGAAAGAAGCGCACGATGCCAGACTCTATCGAATGAAATAAAAAATATCGCTTTGGAGATGTCGAGGCCGATAGCCAACGACTCCCCGTGCCTGTCCATAGCCTCACCGCAAAGGTGAGTGACATACGCTAGAAGATCGCCCGTTGATCGTTTCGGTCTGAAGCTATATTGTCGATCATTGATAAGAGAGCGATCTTCTAGGTAGCGAACGAGTTGAGTGTTGATTACCCGTTCGAATACCTTGCAGAGAATAGGGGTGATGGCTATGGGTCGATAGTTAGCTGGATCAGAACGATCCCCCTTTTTGGGAATCGGTTGTACGTTCTCCTCCTTCCAAGCCTGCGGCACGACGCCAGAGGAATAAGACAGGCGAAACAGGCATGTGAGCGTTGGAGACAACTCGGCTGCACATTTCTTAAGAACAACCGCTGGGATACCGTCGGGACCACTGGCTTTCTGGACATCGAGAGACCGCAGTATCGCGCGAACATCGCATTGCCTGATGCAAACATCAGGCATGGAGTGGCCGCAGTGGTTTATAGATGGCGGCTGCGAACCACGGTCATCGATTCGGGAGTTGGCCGCAAAGAGATTGACAAACAAGTCAGCTTTCTCTTGCGGCCCATGAGCCAGTGATCCATCAGAGAATCGCAACGATGGCAGCGAAGACTGGCAGAAATTGGATTGCACGACTTTGGCCAGCCGCCAATATCCACGGCTTCCCGTAGGGTACGACAGAAGTTCTTGGCCAAACCGTGCAACGCGCTGTGCATCCCCACTGGTGTATTCTTGCAAACCTTAGTGGCTCTGTTATAGGCCGCTTTGATGAGATGGACATTTGGATCGCGACGAGACCGAGCCCTGATCCAAGCACGGTACGCCGACTGTTTTTGTTTAACAGCATCGGCGCACTCGCGATCGAACCAGGGCCAGGGCTTTTTTTTTTACGGCAACACTGAAAACGTCAAACGTAAAATTACGTAGCTCCGTGATTTTAAAGTTTTATTTAAGTTTAAATCAATATTAAACGCTTATGTTTCATTAATATCGTGTGTAATAGTAATAGAAGTGGGCCGAATTCTGCTGTTGCTGGTGACAAAAGTGGATGGAATATAATATTCCATACCTAACAGAATTTCCCCAGCATCCCTCCCATCAAAGCAACGCTGAGACTACGGGATGGACGCGTAATAACTGCGCAGGCCATTCCAATCTGCTGAAGAGTAGTGCCATAAGCGTCGCTTTACGTCCACATGTTGTGAAGGCGCAGCGGTTGGCACTGATGTGCAGACTTAACAGTGGTCGGAGGAGCCCAATGGGGCTTGAACCGACAAACTGTACTCGTCTGGATGACTTGTCAGCAGAAGGTCCAGCAAAGAGGGCGCTTGACCCTGTATATCGGGTATCCTGGTGGGCTGGAGTACCAGCTGGGTCAGGTCATGCGTGAGAGCGAATGCAGATTGATGGATAGTGCAGATAAGTCGTGTCGGCAGGGTGGCTTATTTGAGTCTCCGTCAGAAAAAGCATGGTCGGCCTTGCCGTCTCGTGATGGTGGTGGACGGCGTTGAGGTTTGAATGGAGTCCGCGGATGTTAGCGAACTTCACCTCAAGTAGCGTGTGGGTGGGAAAGGTTGACGCCGCTGTGTGACCGTTACCATTGCTTGCTGCCATAGTGGCGTGGAAGAAGAAAGGAGGGGCGTGAAAAGAGGTGGCACCCAATCAGCAAAAACTAGGCTTACAACAATCTCAAGACTACTGTTTTTATGCTCTTACATCACTCCTATATAATGATATAAGCCTGGATTTGGGCACCAATTATAAGCATATTTAGTTTAATATCGTTCTAATATCAGTCTAATTGAATGCTGTTTGCACTTACTGAAATCTAGCCAAAATTAATTTAAGCCGACTTAGGCTAGTATTGCTTTTATGTAAGTATCTTGTCAGCCTGTAGAAGAAGCATAGGCTTATATTGGTCTAAGACTAGAATATTTTAAGAATTTACGTCAGATCCAACTTAAAAATTCGTGTGTTGGTTTAAAATTAATAAATAAATTAAGTAAACAAATTCAAGTTGCGTAAAGTTAATGTTTATAATAAAGTGCCGTTATTATCAAGTGCGTGTATTTAAGTTTTACGGCAAGTAATCGTATTGGAATTTATTATTTACTGTTAATTAGACATCGTTTTACGTTTCAAAATTCATGCGCCTTGTTAAATAAGGTATTTCATGTTATAGTTTAATTACCTATGTATTATATTTGTTTATTTGTATTGATAGTGTCGCCATCAGTATAGCTGCATTTTACAAGCGCACTATTAGACTAATGTAAGATTGTTTACTCTAATTTTAGCATTCGGTATACTTAAGATAACTCCATATTGGAATAAATTAGCGTTCCTCGCAATTTTACATAAAACCTTAAATCAACAGAGTAAAAAGAGAAAGGCCTTAATCTTAAGGCCATACGGACACGAAGACGGCGCGCGCGGTTTTTAACCGACTTCAAAAAAAAGGAGGTTCTCAGTTTGACCTGTATGTATGTATGTTTGTCCGCGATTATCTCGCGTTTGGCTAAAACCGATTTTGATGCGGTTTTCAGAAAAGTATTTGTTACACTTAGGAGAAGGTTTTAAGCCCTTAACCGACTTAAAAAAAAGAAGGTTCTGGGTTTGACCCGTACATATGTAAGTTTGCCCACGATTAACTCGAGTTTGGCTGAACCGATTTTTATGCGGGTTTCAGAAAAAAAGTATTTGTTACACTTAGGAGAAAGTTTTAGTATTTTAACCGACTTCAAAAAAAGAAGGTTCTCAGTTTGACCCGTATACATATATTGGTTCTTAGTATGTTTGTATGTATAATGTGTGTGTGTACGTGTGTACGTGTGTGTACGTGTCAATATCTCTGCGATTAACAAAGCAAAGTAAGTCGGTGTAAAAATTTAATGCGAGAGTATATTTCTCATTCTTGTCATTTCAGTAAGGCTCTGTTGTCGTGGGGATGGTTGAGTAATTTGTTCGAGTCAATATCACTTAAAGCCATGACTTTTAGGGATTTGACCCGACTCAAGGCAACATAGCATTCGCCTTTAGCAAAGTTTTTAGGCCCTAGGTCGATTACCGCGAAACTAAGTGTACATCCTTGCAACATGTGTACCATCACAGCCCAACTCAATATGACTGGCAACATCCGCCTCTCGATATCACCATAACCGCGACTGCCTTGATAGATCGCTGTCACTGGAGCTATGGAAATGTATCCATCATCAGCTTTAAGACGCAATGCTATTGATGGATCATCAAATAATATCAAAATGGCACCAGGCAGTTCACCTGGCTCAAGTTGATCTCTTCTTAGTGCCGGCAATTAAAAGCCGTTAGGAACACCCATTGCCCCGTTCGCTGAGCCATCCGTTATTGACATATTTCACCGGAGCATAATTAAATACGAGAGTTCACAGCCAATTCAATAGTATGTACAAGTCCGCCGCATTTGATTGGATCAGCCGGAGCAGCATTTGCGGAGGGCGTCCTTCCGTATGTGGCTGATTCTCTAGACTCGGCACTCTCTTACAGCATCAAACCTAAGCCCATAGGCACACAGAATAAAAGCACCAACAAAAAAAAGAATACTGGCAAACAGAGAAAATAATACGACGAATGTAACAAATCAATAAAGCCTAAAAAAATATCTGATTTAATAAAATTTAAAATAATCTGCCTATATACTCTAAAAGCAACAAATATGTAAAATATATAAAAAGTATAAAATAAATGCTTAATTATAAAACAATTATAATTCTTAGCTATTTTGGGCTGTAAGTACCTAGCTATGTTAATTGAATGCGCTGGTTTGGAAAGGATGACGCCAAACAATAGGCTTTTAGTGGGATTTGGTTTGGCACCGACTTCAAAAACTAAGTATTTAGTTTAATTTAGTCATTAGTTTTTGGGAGAAATTCGAAAGGAAATTTGAGACGATTAGGGTACCGTATGTAAAAATTATTTCGTACTTTTCAGTGGGTTGATTTTTTGAAGGCTCTTTTTTTAAAAAGAATCTAAATACCTAGTTAACATTTGTGTTGCAATTTTTAAGTTTTAATTTTCGTTTTGTTTTTTTTGTAATCCATTATAACTATTAAATTTAAAAATTTAAAATAAAATATGGCCAGCATAATTACTCATAAAACTATTAAAATTAGTTATTCCTAAAATCGATCTAAGATCAAACACTCTATAATGGGTCTTGTCTTTTGTATTGTATGTTGATCCAAAATTACTCTTATATCATACTTATCAATGCTATTCATCTTATATTATTTTCAAATAAGATCAGAAATGCACATACTTACAGTGCTCTTATGCTATGCTGATATATCAACAACTTTAAAATTTCCCTTAGAGGACCTACGACAGACGACCTTCTAACTTTTGAAATTCCTCAAGACTTTGAATAAACAAAATTCAAACAAAGGCGATTCAAGCCTAGATTCAGAGCTTTTAACGCTATCTAAGAATTTAATTTTCTAGCTAAGTAGTTACCCAGTAAGAATATTTTACGAACAGTCTAATAGCTTAATGATTTTATTACCCTCTTTAAGTATTTTGATTGATAATTGCTATTTTGTTTGTAATGTATGTTTATTTTTAACACGCTTTTATTAGGTCGTCGTGTATGTAACTAACTATGTAATGGAATCTAAGGTAACTAATTTAACCATGTTCCAAGGGTCGTAGCGTAATGAAAATTGGCAGCTATATGTAGTTCTGATGACAATACAATAATATGGCACTGTCGAACTGATCTGATGATGGAGCCGGAAGACATGAACTTAAATAATATCATAGCTGTTTTGGATTTCTTAGAAAAGTCTTGTAATGAACTTTGGCCACGATTAGGTTTCAAGGTCTGATGATGAAGCCGAAAGATTGGGACTAGCATTCCATGATGGAATATCGTATCATGTTTGCGCTTGTGAGAAAGGCCATGTAATGGACTTGGAACACGATCAGGCATCAAGGTTATATCTATACATATAAATGAAATTGAACAGTCTGTCTGTGATTTCAAAATAACTGCTGAACTGGAATTACTGTGTAACGGGTTCTGTAGTATAGAAACGCAGTAGAGATTCTAGATGCGTTTATTGCAGTATTGTCTCACTTCCCTTGCACGAGTATGACCGACCAACAACACGACACTGGCCTGAACACTAAGGGCTGCAGTCTCCCACGCTGTTCCCTCCGGTAGTTTGCAGGGCAGGTTGCTCGAAGGGCTGCGCGTAGCGGCAGATCCTCGCAGGCCGTTGGCTCAGCTGGCAGGTGCCGGCGGTGTGTGTGCGATGAGCGGGGCAGGCCAGACTCTTCGACAGAGGGACGCCGAAGGCGATGCAGCAGGTGTAGCGGTCTAGGTAGCGTAGCCCGGAGCTTAAGGTAAACCTGGAACCTGAAGGAAAGCAGCATTAGGAGAGCCACAACCAATAGAGTCAGGCAGGCGGCGTCAGCCGGCCTCAGCTAGCAGGTAGAGAGATGGGCAGTACGCTAACGCAGTAAATGTAGTATCTTACCCACAGCTGGGACCAGGATACACGGATGAAGTAGTATAATTATAGATATAGCGGTATAGAATTTAGTAGCGGTAGTAAGTTAGTGTAGAGTAGCGGTCCGGCCTCTCTGTCGGCCCCTTTATATACCGGGCCCTCCATCAGGCTGAGAGTCCGTTTATGACCATATTTGGTCAGGCTTTGCGAGTGCGGACGATGGCTTTCTCTGATTGGCCGAGCGTATGGGCGGTACTGTGACGCAACGCGGTAAGTACCGGGCATACGTTACAATACCGCCCTTAGGAGAGGATTTTACGTGGCTAACAAGGAAAATCCGACTAGCTGCGTTAGGTCTATGAGTCCGCTACTGTCCAAGCTATGACGGCATATAGAGAGAAGGAAGGGAAAGTCTTCTACGGTTTGTAACAAATTTTTAGGCACCATAGTGTATAAGTTTTAGGTCCTTAACGTGCCAAAACCCAATAGAATTTCCAGACTCGTCCGACAACTCGTAAACGAGAGGCGACTTTTTATTAATCACTGTGCACTTCACGAATTTAGGGGCTAGTTTCTTACAGAAGGACTTATCCTTGTCGCTCTGATAAAAAGTCCGTTTCCACACAGTGTCTCCCACATTAAACTCAGCTGGTTTACGGAGTAAATTATACGTTTGGGAATTCCTAGCATGAGCTTGAATGAGGAGTGCCTGAACTTTGTCTAATATGCCTGATAAGTGACCTATGTTTTCTGCGTAAACGTCCCTAGGTATGTATACTATATCATCAGCGTCCGTGTCGACATAGTGTGAGCCGCATGGAACTAGTTCACGTCCATAGACTAAAAAACTAGGTGTATAGCCCGTGACTTCATTAACTGCAGTATTTAATGCAAACTGCACCTTAGGTAGGAGAGTGTCCCATAATCTCTGGTCATTTCCTACAAACGCCGCTAAGGTAGAACCAATGGTTTTATTATAGCGTTCGACCGTATTGACATGTGGGGAATATTTAGGAGTATAATGAAGATTAGGGATTTTGTACTTGCGCAACATAGCTTTTAAAGTAGCACTGACAAACTGTTTACCATTGTCCAATATAATTGTAGATGGTATACCATGAACTAAAAATATTTTTTCTTCCAAAATATTAGTTATTATTTCAGCAGTTGCGCGCCTGATGGGAAAAAGTAGGCAGTATTTACTAAAACAACAAGTTACTACGAAGATGTAGGCGTTTTGTTTTCTTGTGACGGGTAGTGGCCCCACCAAATCTACACTAATGGTTTGGAAGGGGCGTGAACACACTTTGGGTCGTCCCATGGTTCCCAATGGTGCGTGGTTCTGATGTTTGTGCGCGATACAAGTGTCGCAAGAATTTATGAACTTTACTACGTCATCGCGCATTTTGGGCCAATAGTAACGCAGTGCTAAGCGCTTGTAAGTTTTAAATATACCGAAATGCCCCGAAGTGGGTTCGGCATGGTTCTCTAATATGGCATTATTTCGATCAGAAGAAGGTAGTACTTCTTTCCATTCGAACTCCTTACGTAGCATACACCTAGATTTAATCAAACGATATAATTTATTATTTTTAATAGAATAGTCTGGATAGTCATTAGGCGAAGATAAACAACCATTGTAGGTGGCTGAATACCATTGATCAGTGTCAACATTAGGGTCATTCACGTTATTATTATTCGCGTTAATTATATTTACAGGTAGGGATCGTGATAACGCATCGGCTATAATATTATCCGCACCGCGCTGATGCTTTATTTCGAAGTTGAAGGCTGACAGACGAACCGACCACCGAGCTAATCTACCAGTCGGGTTGCTCAAGTTTAGGAACCATTTCAGTGCGGAATGGTCAGTATACACAACAAACTTTAACCCGTTATCTAAATAACAGCGCCAATATTCGAGGGCTGTTAGAACTGCTAATGTTTCCCGTTCTGTTATACTGTAGTTTTGTTCCTGTGCATTTAGTGACCTACTCATGTAAGCGATAGGTAGTTCCACGCCATCTATTTCTTGTGTAAGTAACCCACCGATGCCGCTCGCACTCGCATCTGTGTGAACTTGAAAAGGTTTCTCGTAATCGGGACACGATAATATTGGTGCGGAGCTTAACAATTGTTTTAGTTTACTAAACGAGTCATCAGCTTCCACCGACCACTGAAATGGTGCGGCTTTCTTACCAGTAGAAGTAAGTTTGTTCAAGGGACCGGCAATAGTACTAAAATTAGGTATAAATCGCCGATACCATGATGCAATGCCTAAGAACCTTTTGACTTTTTTTTTATTCTTAGGCGTAGCATATTGAAGAATGGCTTCCACCTTACATGGGTCTACTTGTAATCCTTTAGAGTTTACTACGTAGCCCAAGTACTTCAATTCATCACGGAAGAATTATGATTTTTCTAAATTTATTGTAAGGTTCGCCGATTTTAATTTTTCGTATATTTTATTTAATAGTGACACATGAGCATTAAAAGATGGCGAGATAAGCACGATATCATCTAAAAAAACGAATACAGAGTTTTCGAACTCAGGACTGTTCGTAAACAAGTGATCCACCAAACGCTGTTAAACCAAACGGCATAGTCACAAATCTAAATGTTCCTCTAGTAGGCACATATGTAGAACGCAGTCTTATCACGATCACATTCGCGAAGAGGCATCTGCCAAAAGGACTTAGATAAGTCTATACTACTTAGATATCTAGCGTTCCTAAGGTTGTCTAAAATTTCGGATACGTAAGGTAGTTTGTACGCGTCTTTTTTAGTAATAGAATTAAGTTTCCGACTATCTAAACAAAACCTTAGTTTACCGTCTTTCTTAGGCGTTAGTAAAATCGGTGACGACCACGGACTTTCGCATTTTTCTACCACTCCCAATGCAAGCATTTCGTCTAATTCGTCAATAATTATTTTTAATTTCGCCGGCGGTAACCTATAATATCTTTGGCGTATCGGCGCAGAATTGCCAGTGTCTATTGCATGTTCTATTGAGTTCGTCCTAAACCGGTTTTTTCAGTAGAAATCGACTCGTATTGCTTTATAATTAACTTAGCCGTTCTCTGTTGTGACTCACTCAACTCACTAAAAGATTGCAATACGTTCGTGTTACTTAGCTTATTTTCACCTAACACACTACACGGCAATGTTTTAGACATGCATACGGATGCGATATGGTTAGGCAGTAATTTAAATAGTTTCCAGAAATCGATGCCTAAAATTAAATTACTTGTAACTTCTGGAATAATATAAGCTTTCAATAAGTGGGTTTGATTATTAAAAGTAGTGGGTAAGTTGATAAAACCGCGCGGAAACAATATATTTCCACCCGCGGACCGAATGGAATTAGTGTTGTGACACTGCTGTATTTCTAACCCGGTTTTAGTAATTACCTCCAGATGGGAGTTGTTACCTAGAATTGTAATGGCTGAACCGGAATCGAGCAATCCACAAATAGGTAAACTGTTAATCGTTACGTTAACATAGGGCCGTAGGTCATTTTTAGGTTTATTATCCAGGATCGAGGCGACGGAATAACTAGAGAAATACACTTTTAGAGTGTTTAGCCAATTTCTCCAATCATCTTTGTCAAAATTGGTTGAATAGATTGTAGAACCTAATTTAGATTTTGACACGCCCCGACCCTGACCAACTAGTTTTTTGGTTTCGTCGATTTACAGTTCAGGCAGTTAGGGAATGTTACATCCCTACAGCCGCACTTGAAGCAAATTGCAAACCGATCGCGTTTGCATTCATTCAAACTGTGATCATTGATACGGCAGCGCGGGCAGTACTTGGACGTGACTAGAGCGACAGAGCTAGATTTAGACTTAGGTTTGCTAGGTTCGTTGTTCTCTGTATTCGGACGTACCCTCTATAGTAGCAACGGGATAATTATTGTAGGAATTATTACGCGCTCGGTTATTAGGTTTGTGACTGTAAGCTAGGTCTGGTGCCAACGTGTCGTTATTATAATACGGTTCGCGGAATTGAGAGTTCAAACATTTCATTCGTTCGTAGTTTAAACATAACGTCTGCAGTGTTGCTATATTGTCTATTGAAGATATTGACGGAGCTAGCACTAGTGAGTAGCATGGACGTATGTTATGCAATAGGATGTCTAACTTTTCGCGTTCGGACAATCGCTTTGACGGAGACAGCCTAGCGAACAGCTGATTCATTATCGAGAGATAAATAATTATAGTTTCGGTAGCACCTTGAGTACGTCGGCGGATTTCATTTAATAACCGGTAGTCATAATCGTACGGTGTGAAATCGTCTATTAATTTAGTGGTGAGTTCTTCCCATGTAGTGAAATATTCTTTTAGGCCGCGGTACCAGTGAAGTGCGTTACCGGTGAAAATTTCGGAGGCATATGATAAAATTTTAGTGGAAGGTAGATTACGCGCGGTTTGGAATTCGGTTACGCGTTGTAGGAACGCTCGGACGCATCCCGTACCGTCGTATTTTAGCTTAGACAGTTCGCTAACTCTCAAATGCTCGCAATGCAATACTGGGGCTAACCCTGCCTGCGTCGAGGTAGACGGCGCAGGTTGGACCTCTGCCACAGCATCAGCTGAGCGAACAGCTGATTGCTCAATGGCGGACAGCTCCGCCGAGAGCTTGTCGAACCGGCTGCACAATTCGGTAATCCGTTTTGAAAACGCCGTAGGACGTTCCATCCTACGGAGTCTGTGGTATAAGTGGTTGTGCAGTGCGGTAGACCTCTTAGCTAGGTTCGCGTCGTAAGAGGCAGATAACGAATTTAGTCGCTTGGCCAGCTCAGAGACGGCCTCGCTAGCGCCCTCGAAGTCCACCGCTATGGCTAGACCCGACTCCAAAATGTCATCATTTGGAATGGCTTCCAGTAATTTAGGGAGCTGCTTCCGCAGACCTAGGACAGAGGTAGCCGGCTCCTCACCTCTAATCGCGACCTCGTAAGCTAACTCGTTCTTGTTTAGCAGGAAGTATTTTATGGGGTGTGAGCCCATTGTGTATAAAGGAGTACCGCGTAAGTATAACACTACACACTACACTTATTGCGCAAGCGTTCCGCCCTTACAAATGGCCTACTTTACGATTAGGCGTAAAAGTTCGACCGTTAGGACTAATTAGAAAGAAAAGATAGATTCAGATTTGCGAACTATTACGTAGTAGGTAGTTACACTAAAAGGTAGACAATTAGTACAACAATACGTACCGGTTCGCTGTAGCCGCACCTCCTCGCTTACAATGATGGAGACCTGCTAGAAGAGAACTCGAGCACGGAAAGCGAGACAATAACCCACGTAGGCGCCACTGTAACGGGTTCTGGTAGTAAAAACGCAGTAGAGGTTTTAGATGCGTTTATTGCAGTATTGTCTCACTTCCCTTGCACGAGTATGATCGACCAACAACACGACACTGGCCTGAACACTAAGGGCTGCAGTCTCCCACGCTGTTCCCTCCGGTAGTTTGCAGGGCAGGTTGCTCGAAGGGCTGCGCGTAGCGGCAGATCCTCGCAGGCCGTTGGCTCAGCTGGCAGGTGCCGGCGGTGTGTGTGCGATGAGCGGGGAAGGCCAGAATCTTCGACAGAGGGACGCCGAAGGCGATGCAGCAGGTGTAGCGGTCTTGGTAGCGTAGCCCGGAGCTTAAGGTAAACCTGGAACCTGAAGGAAAGCAGCATTAGGAGAGCCACAACCAATAGAGTCAGGCAGGCGGCGTCAGCCGGCCTCAGCTAGCAGGTAGAGAGATGGGCAGTACGCTAACGCAGTAAATGTAGTAACTTACCCACAGCTGGGACCAGGATACACGTATGAAGTAGTATAATTATAGATATAGCGGTATAGAATTTAGTAGCGGTAGTAGGTTAGTGTAGAGTAGCGGTCCGGCCTCTCTGTCGGCCCCTTTATATACCGGGCCCTCCATCAGGCTGAGAGTCCGTTTATGACCATATTTGGTCAGGCTTTGCGAGTGCGGACGATGGCTTTCTCTGATTGTCCGAGCGTATGGGCGGTACTGTGACGCAACGCGGTAAGTACCGGGCATACGTTACAACTCAACTGATGATGGTAGTAGAGCCTTGCTGATTTCAGCATGAATGGGCCGGCTCGACCGGGGAAGTACTACCCTCTCACAGAAAATCGACGTAAAGTAACAGTACCTAAACTGTTGCGTTTCGTTCGGTGAGTGAAAGCGCCCCACGGTTTTACAACCAAATATTAAAATTAAAAGCACATAGTTTACACTTCAGCCCAGAAATAGAGACAACTTCAACGATCCATAATTATTTTTTTGTTTTTACGTGCATTTATAAAAGCGTGTTTTCTAGTGTTTTTTAAACTATTGATTTATTTGTAATAAAATTCTCAGTATCTAACATTTTTGGCCCACAGCAATAATAGTAAAACTAATATTAAATATTATTTATTCTGTCTGTCAAAGTGTCAACAGCTTGGGAATACCAATCCTAGGGACTACTATATTCTTCAACATGACAGCTCCTCGCAAATTACGTAGGTCTGCAATGCTATAGCGTGCTGCGTAGTGGTTATATCTATGTCTACGGCGTAGTTATATGCTACGAGACGTAGCAAATCACTTTGACTTCGCAGTTCTTGATGCTATCTGCGATTTCCATAGTCTTTTAGGCAACGAATAAATTAGACAGTTTAAAGTAAACCAACGTATATTTTATAGTATCACGATATTTTATTTAATATTTAAGTTATTTATCAAAAGATTAAGTGTTCCGGGAAAACTATGTGCATGACTAGAACATCATCCTCTTAGCGTTATCCCTGTTTCAATCTGGGGTCCGCTTACTAGTCTAACCGGATTTGGCTGAATATTAGCTTTTCCACAGAGCGACTGCCTGTCTGACCTCCGCAACCCGAAGGGATAGCGACATTCCATGGTTTAGACTAGTGTCAGTTTATTTAGAAGGTACTGACACCCTGTAACGACTGTCAAAGATCTTCATGACAACCGGAACCGACGGTTTAACGTGCTTTCCGAGGCACGGGACAAGCGATAATTAACAATTCAATACGCACATAACTCCGAAAAGTCATTGGTGCGCGCCGTGGATTCGAACCCGATATCCTCTGCAAGGCAGCTGGCTGGTATCTCCACTCGGCTATCGCTGCCTTCTTATGTGCATGACTAGAACATTCGATTTTTTATATTAAACGCTGATTTATAAGTTCATAAAATTGGATTTAATAGTAATCAATGTGATGGAAAATTTTATAGCAATATCTTACTTCATTTCAAGAATTAATGAAGCGTAGTGAAAAATGATGAATAAATAAAATAGTTGCAATAAAATCGAATAAAGGATGAATTGGAACTGATCCCCAATTCGCCGCAATGAACGTAATATACAGAGTGAATATGATATTTTAAAACGAGGTAAATATAACATGTGAAATTATAAGAATTAAATCGGTTTTAAAATTTGATATTTCTTGATAAATTTAATTCCGAAAACAAATTTAATGTTGAAACTTTCGCCAAAACAGGATTTAGCTATTATAAAGTTGTGTATTTATTTTTTATCTGTATACTAGCTGAGCTCGCATTACCCCCACTTTATTTAAGGCTTCTGCTCCGCACCCGTCGCTTATAGCGTGTTATTATATGTTATATATAGCCTGTAGCCGTCCTCGGTAAATGGGC
This sequence comes from Euclidia mi, assembly GCA_944739405.2. Lineage (NCBI taxonomy): Eukaryota > Metazoa > Arthropoda > Insecta > Lepidoptera > Erebidae > Euclidia > Euclidia mi. Next base: position 3,109,469 of record OX123184.2, read on the forward strand.
TATCCAACACAAAAATAATTAGTTAAATCGAGCCATTCGTTCCTGAGATTAGCGCGTTCAAACAAACATACTCTTCAGCTTTATAATATAAGAAAGTATAAATATAAAATTCTTGCGTTACTGACTTCATCATCATCAGCCTTTAACAGTCCACTGCAGGACTAGGCATCTCCTTTGAAAGGACGAATTGGCCACGCTGGCCAAACGGGTTGGTAAAGGGTTTGTATCAAGTTTTCCTTATCTTACAGTACTGTTCTCTGCATAATTTGCTCCCTCTGTCGGCTCCTACGACACGCATGGGATGATATGAGGTAGTGACATTCCGTATTCTTAATCCGTCTCCACACGGTTACTGACTTACTGACAGACAAATACAGCTAAAACTATTAGATCTATGAAGCTGACATTTGTCATGTATATTTCTTAGGGACCGGAGGATTGCACAAAGAAAGAGTTTCCAGAAATTCCCACGGGCAGAAATGGTTAAATAAAAAAAAACCGGCCAAGTGCGTGTCGGGCCACGCGCAATGTAAGGTTCCGTAGTTGTCCATAATGACTTGCTGCAAAGGGTATTAATGTACAACACATCCGACTGTTTATTTTGCTGAAAAAATAATTTTAATAACACTATTATAAGAACCTAAGTTTTGTTTCGAAAAATACTAGGTATGTTTCCAGTTATGTATTGTAAACATAAAATGTGGTTTACTACTACTATACATACGTAGTACCGTAGACCGTAGTACATTACATACCAAAGTACGTATATCTTTAAGATTAAGCCAGCGCGCCCAATGTAAACTCACAGAAATAGGTATTTATAAGCTAACCGACGATTACTCGTAAACTAGTGATAATATCTACTTAGCCGTGATAGTTTTCCTTTTAAATTCGTTATATGTACTACATTTGTGATTTTTTTCACCTCTTCCTAATTGATAGTTTAGCCGGCAGAGGGGGGGGGGACACTTGAGTCTAACAATTTTTTTCACTTCAAAGCTTGATATTTGACAAACCAATCACTTGATCGAAAAATGATTTGAGCAAACTAATAATATTTTTTTAAAACCTATCCAATGATACCCCACATGAAGGGGTACTTAACCAATAAAAAATTCAACCCCACTATATGTATGGATATGTAAATTTACCATTAAAAAAATATTTTCCTAAATTTTATTCTACAGTTTTGTTGCAATATCATATGTCTATATTCATGTCAAATATCAGCTTTCTAGCACCAGGCGTCTTTGAGCTAGGCTGCGGACGGACAGACGGACGGACATGACGAAACTATAAGGGTTCCTTGTGGACTACGAAACCCTAAAAAAGAAAGTGCGAGCGTAGCTGCGGGCATCCTCTAGTCTTGGATAATAATTAAATATGTATTTGACTTATTGACATTCATGACTGTTGGTTGGGCTGCTGGCTTAGTAGAAATTCACCGTATCTGCTAAGCTGAAGGTCCTGAGTTCGATTTCCACCCTTGAGAATTCTGTCTGTGATGACTATGATGTGGTCTGTTAAATGCTTAGGTTGTGTGTGAATAGTTATTATTTAGTATGCGTGTATTAGGTTTTTTGCCTAGTTTTGGATCAGATGATCATGAAAAAATTTACAACGTTTGTCAAAAATGTAGTTGGGTTTAATAATTTCTATAATATAATTTATAAAAGAAAAACATCTTTATCGGATATTCAGATAAGCCTCAATAATATTTGCTTGTAATCATCGAATAGCAAATATTTTTACGTATTCATATATTGAAAACTAAAATATGAATACGCAAATAAAAAAGGTCAGCACGTTGAAACATAATAAAATAGAGAGGTCATCATCGTCTAGATCAGATTTATTCATAGATCAAATCGTTCAAAGAATATACGGGACAAAATAGGCTACTTACAACGAACCTTTTCATCTTTCAATCAATAAGGCTAAAGCCATACTTCAGAAAACCTCGCATATTGTGAGAAATGCAGCAAAAGTGTCTTACAATCTCACTTTAGTTTCACTTCACTACACACCGCTGTTGACTCCAGTGCCTTTACCATGAGTTGAGGAACCGCACGTCTTACGTCGTTTTGATAGCCGTTCGGCGCTCTGTTTGCTATTATCGTCGAAGCATTTGGCACAAGCCAATCAGTGCGTATTACGTCTATCAAATCACATCTATACATATAAATAAAATTTAAGTGTATGTTTGTGATATGATCATCATCTCCCTAGCGTTATCCCGGTTGCATCCAAGACTTTCACGCCTAGAAGCCCGAGATCCGCTTACTAGTCTAACCAGATATGACAGAATATCAACTTTTCCACAGAGCGACTGCCGTCTGACCACCCCAACCCAAAGGGATAGTGATATTCCATGGTTTAGACCAGTATCAGTTTATTTGAGGGTATTGCCTTCCCGTAACGACTGTCAAAGATATTCATGACAGCCAGGACTGATGGTTTAACGTGCTCTCCGAGGCACAGGGCAAGCGATAATTAACAATTTAATATACACTTAAAGACATAAAGACATAAAGACATATTTATTTCTGCATTTTGGTTGTTTACAACACTTATACATGTCAAAACCCTATTCTAGATGATGCCGGCTTTTCCTAGCTAAATGACTTCTTGAGAAGAAAGGCCGAAACAAACTCAGAGTCATTTTTTTTTGTCACTTCATTTTGTTTAGTATTTTCTTCATCTTTTAAAGTCCAGACAAAAAAAAAGGGTTTAGTATGCAAGTACAATGCAGGAAATCATCTGACGCTTTTGACTGACTCGACCAACTGATGGCCCGCATTCAACAGCAATCGTACGGCTCAACCTTGATTGAGGGAGCCAGCACGATCTGTATCACTATGCCTCCACGCCATCAGAAGGTGTATGCATAAGCATGTCAGCCTAAGCCATCAGACAGGTTGCCACAACTATTTGTTTATATGTTTAATAATGCCCACATCATACTCACAACTTTACAAGCTAATACATAGTAAAATACATGTTGCAAACAATATGTAAAAATAATAAAATTTTAACAATAAAATGTCATATTATATTTAAAATGTCAAAAAATATTATTGAATGTCAATTCAGGAATAATAATATATTACTTAAGTAATTTTAAAAATAGTAAAAATTTAAACAATAAAATGTCATATATTTAAAATGTCAGAAAATATTATTGAATGTCAGTTTAAAAATAATAATATATTACTTAAGTAATTTTAAATGTCAAAAGAAAATAAATAAAAATAACAATGTCAAATCAAACAATGTCAAAACAAAATAAATAAAATTACAAATGTCAAATTAAAAATGTCAAAATGTAAAAATATAAGTATTACAAATGTAAATAAAAATATCTTGTCACTAATTTCAAAATGTCAAAATTCATAATTTTTAAACTCAATTCCAGGCATTTTTGTCTGCTAAATAATCTTTAACTGTGTAATAAGCTTTTGAACACAAGCTCTGTTTAATAAATACTTTGAATTTATTAATGCTTAGTTCCTGAATATTGCCTGGAATTTTGTTGTAAAAACGTATGCTTTGACACTTGTAGGAGTTACTTATTTTTTGTAGTCTAGTTGAAGGTAGAACAAGTTTGTTTTTATTTCGTGTGTTTAATTTATGAATGTCGCTGAATTTGGAAAACATATTTATATTTTTCCTGACATATAACAAGTTCTCATAAATGTATTGAGATGCGACAGTCATTATCTTAATTTCTTTAAATTTTTCCCTCAGTGAATGCCTTGAACCAAGACTGTAGATTGCACGAATAGCCCGCTTCTGCAGTACAAACACAGTTTGAATGTCAGCTGCGTTGCCCCATAATAAAATGCCATATGACATTATGCTGTGGAAATAACTAAAATATACTAATCTGGCCGTATCTATATCAGTTAACTGACGAATTTTATAAACCGCGTACGCTGCAGAGCTAAGTCTATTCGACAACTGACCTATATGTGGGCCCCACTGTAGCTTAGAGTCTAAGGTTATGCCTAAGAATACGGTGTTATCTATAAGATCCAACTCTTCTCCATTCAAACATATGTTAGGTTTAACTTGTTTTACATTCGGTCTTGAAAATCGTATACATTTTGTTTTTTTTTCATTTAACAGTAAATTGTTAGCAGTAAACCATTGAACTACTTTAGAGAGAGCGTTATTTACATCGTCATTATTTGATTGTTGTCGTCTAAGTTTAAAAATAAGTGATGTATCATCAGCAAATAACACTATCTCTTCATTATTTTGCATAATGTATGGCAAATCATTAATATATACAAGGAAAAGGAATGGACCAAGAATTGAACCTTGCGGCACTCCCATTGTGACCACTGAACCCATAGAAACTTTACCATTTACCTCAACTCTCTGTATCCTATTACTCAGATATGATGTTAGGAGATCCAAAGCAGTGTTCTTAACTCCATAGTAATGTAATTTCCTGATCAATGTTTCATGAAAAACGCAATCAAAAGCCTTTGATAAGTCACAAAAGACTCCCAGAGCATCATGCGACTCCTCCCAGGCATCAAAAATACTATCTAAAAGCTCAACTCCAGCATCGGTAGTTGAGCGACCCCTAGTAAAACCAAATTGTTTTTCATGTAACAGCTTATTGTTATTAAAATGAATTTGAAGCTGACCTAGAATTAATTTTTCAAAAATTTTACTAAACGTGGGTAGCACAGATATTGGCCTATAATTTGTGGGGTCAGATGTGCTACCTGATTTAAATAACGGAATTACTTTACTACTTTTCATTTGATCAGGAAACACACCACAGTCAATGCATCTATTGAAAATCATTGCCAGTTCAGGTGCTACTGTGTTGATTATGGATTTCGTAATCACAACAGAATTGCCCCAAAGATCACTAGTCTTCTTCAAATTAAGACTATTAAAAGTTTTTACAATATCTCTGTCAGTGACATAACTAAAACTAAATTCAATGTTACACCTATTGACATTTTGTTTCAATAGAGATTCGGCGTCAATAGGGGACGAGTTGAGGGATTTAGTGGTTGAGACTGGAATGTCTGTGAAGAAATTTTCAAATGCTGTGGCAATCTCAAAATCTGACTTTAATATCTTTTTATTTAATTGAAGAGTGTAATCGTTACTTTTAATCTTGACCCTTCCAGTCTCATTGTTTATAATATCCCACGTTGCTTTTATTTTATTGTCACTGTTTTTAATTTTTGATTTTAAATAAAGTGTCTTAGCTTCACGACAAATCTTTTTAAATAACTTGGAATAATTTCTTACATATTGACAAAATTGTTCATCATTTTTATTAATTACTTTCTGTTCATACAATCATAACGTCGAAAAGTCATTGGTGCGTGCCGTGGATTCGAACCCGATACCCTCTGCATGGCAGTCCGCTGGTATATCCACTAGGCTTTAGCTGCCGATATCTATATATGTCTGTGATATCAAAAAATAATGTATTTTCAAGGGAAAATTATAAAATGTAAATTTTATCCGCGTGCGAAGCCGCGGGTACCAGCTAGTTATAAAGTATCTTTGATAAACTCGTGGTAGAGACACTGGTCGATCTGATATACACACACTTTGACCTACATACTCTGACACAAAAAGTCTGTAGTGTGTCTATCTGTAGTGTATCTAATAGTTTCTAACTATTTAGACACAGACTGGCTTCACGTGATACTTCGCAAATGGAAATTGCGATGCACGTTATCCGAGAGCCTTGTTACGCAAAGAGGTCTTAGTTGTTTTGCGTAAATAGCGAACAAGGGATTTATTTTATATCACAGATGTGTGGGCGAACAATGACATGTTGGGATAAAAGTTATTAATTATATGCTTATTTAAGCATTTTTATTCGTATTTTGTGAATGTCATTTCGGTATATGTATCATGTATACATCCATATGCATTTAGTAAAAAGCGGTTATTTTAAGATTACAAACAGCCACGCCAATTTTATTTATATGTATGTATTGACTATAGTGGATCACATAAATTTATTTAGTTGGTCAGCATCGCGTAAATTAACTTATTCAAATTAAAAATACCTTTGCTTTTCGATGTTTCGACTATCTTGCAAAATTGGAATTAAGACAAACACTGTTACTATTTACTTCGAGGTTATACGAGCTTATTCATCCTTAGCTGCAATGGAAGCTGGATGTTTATTTGAGAGTTGTTCTTTATTATTACATTTTTACAGCTTATACTAGATATATAAAATCCTTGCGTTACTGACTGACAGACAGACACGCTACAGCCAAAATTATTGGGCGCAGGAAGCTGAAAATTGGCATGTATGTTCCTTGGGGATCGTGGGGGTGCACTAAGTAGGGATTTCACGAAATTCCCACGGGATCGGCCAAAACTGGTAAATTTAAAAAAAAATTGCAGGCGTAGCTGCTGGCGTCCTCTAGTACTAGATATAATTATAACAATAGGTCCACTTTTTAATCAACATACCACGAATCAAGCTACAAGCAGAAATTTGCTAGAACCTATTATATCAGTAATTCAACAACATATACTTAAGATGAGATCTATATAATATAGATGTATGACTTGGCTGTTGAAATTACTACATGAAATCACACTGGGCAAGCACTACCTATTAATTATTTTCCTTTATGTAATACTAGAACCCAGACCGTTGTTACCATCAGGAACCACGCTTGATTCACACTGCCATGACAGCTTTCACAAGATAGTTATGAATAAACACATCGTAAACGAATATTCCTAGTCACATAATTATATAACTTCATAACTTCACGCCTTTTATGCCCGAAAGGGTAGGCAGAGGTGTATTACACACCCACACTTCGCTAGTTATGTTTCGGTCCCGATGTAATAGGGGCGAGCCTATTGCCATCTACTGGGTACATCATTAAGCGAGTGATAATTAATTTATAATGCACACATATCTTCGAAAAGTCAGAGATGTGTGGCCTGACCTGGGGTTCCAACCCGAGACCATCGTCTCTACAGTCCGTTACGTACATCACTGCACTGGGATATCGCCGCCTAATACATTTTTTTTTTTTTTTTTTTTAGCCTATACTTTCCCACTGCTGGGCAAAGGCCTCCCCCATATCCTTCCACAATCGCTTGTCATGCGCAACCTCATACCAGCTGTTGTGGTAGGCGTCCAATTCGTCTCGCCATCTTTTTCGGGGCCGGCCTCGGCGGCGCTGTCCATCTTCGGGCACCCATGTTGAGGAGATCTTTGCCCAACGGTCTTCGTGCATTCGGGTAACGTGTCCCGCCCAGTCCCATTTGAGGCTGGCTGCCTTTTTTCCCACGTCTGTTACCCCTGTTCTGGCGCGCAGTGTGGTGTTTCGGATCTTGTCCCTTAGTCTGACACCCAACATGCTGCGTTCCATTGCTCTTTGGCAGACTCCGAGGCGAGACCGTTGCGATTCAGTCAATGACCAGGTCTGGGCACCATAGGTAAGAATGGGCAGGATACACATATCGATGAGCTTTCGCTTTAGGGAGATCGGCAGATTACCCTTCATGATCGTCTTCATGGACCAGTAGCTCTTCCAGGCGTTCTCGATTCGGCGATCGATTTCTCTTTCTTGCCTGTTTTCGAAGGAAACTAACTGGCCCAAGTAGATATACTCATCGACGTACTGTATCTCCTGACCATCCACCCCGACACGGTATTTGGAACTATTAGTCATTACTTTGGTCTTTGACCGGTTCATCGCAAGCCCCACCCCGAAGCCTGCTGTGCTCAGTTCTTGGAGCATGGTCTGTAGTTCCAGGGCTGTGGACGCAAAAAGGACAATGTCGTCGGCAAATCTCAGGTTTGTAAGCCTCTTATTGCCGAGCACTATGCCTTTGGTTTTCCACGAGGCTGCCAGTGAGTTGAATACCTCCTCAAGAGTGCTGGTAAATAATTTGGGAGAGAGCGGGTCACCTTGTTTAACACCCTTTTGTATGCGGAATGGTCGTCCAGTGATATTGAGCTTGATGTTGGCGGAGCTATTGCGGTAAATGCTTTTAATTAATTGAATATATTGTTGCTCAATTCCTTGGTTTTCTAACGCTTTGAATATTGCGAAATGCCGAATGCTATCAAAGGCTTTCGTATAGTCTACGAAAGCCAAATACACTGGTTTATTAAATTCTGTAAATTTTTCTAATAGTTGGTTTAATGTTTGGAGATGGTCAGTGGTTGAGAAACTAGGACGGAAGCCAGCTTGATCTGGAGGTTGGTGTTTGTCTAATTGTCCGTCTATGCGATTATGAATTACTTTGATAAAGGCCTTATATATGTGGGATGTTAAACTGATTGGCCGGTAATTATTGATGTCACTTTTGTTGCCCTTCTTATACAAAAGGATTATGTTCGAGTGACACATATCATTTGGGACTTTGCCTGTACGTAGAATGGTGTTAAATAGGTTTGTAAGTGGAGACAGTAAGGAGGTGGAGCCGACCTTAAGAGCCTCGGTAGTAATGCCATCCTCGCCTGGACTTTTGCCGTATTGCATAGTCTTAAGCGCTCTATGCACCTCAGAATCACTTATAAGTGGGATGGTATCCGGTAGGTGATATTCTGTGCTTGCAGCATCTGTAGTGTTGTCGGAATATAATGACTCATAGAAATCTGTTGCTATGTCTATAATTTTCTCTCTGTTGTGATGTTTTATGCCATTACTATCTATTAGGCTATTAATCCAGGATTTCCCTATAGTAACTCCTTGTTTCAAAACCCTCAGAGATGTGTGTTTTTCCAAAGCTGTTTTGACTAAATGTGTGTTTAAATTTCTTAAATCCTTTCTGATATTTCTTTTGACTTCTTTATCTAATTGTCTATATTCTGGTGTTCCTATTTGTTTCTTTGTTCGTTCTTCTATCAATTTCAAACTCTGTGCTGTTAATTTGTTTTTAGTTCTAGGTTTGCTTTTTATAGTTTTCCAACTATTTTTTATTCCAGTGACTATGATATTGTACTGATTTTCTGAGCTTATGTCATCAATATTTAGATCTTTAAAATAATTTGATAATGTCAGATTGAATTGGTCTTCGTTATTAATAAGTGTGTCTTTGGTAAATCTCTTGAGGTGTTTTGTAAAAAATTTGGCTCTTTGGATTTTAAAGTCTAGTCGAACTTTGGCTCGTATTGGTCTATGGTCGGAGCTAAATTTTATTCTGTTGATAACGCTAAGGTTCTTAATTATATCGTTGTCAGAGGTCAAAATATAGTCGATTTCATTATGAGTATATCCATCCGGCGAGACCCAAGTCCAACGACGCTGCGCCTTTTTCATGTAGAAGCTATTAGCTATATGCATATTTTGACCAAATGCAAATTGAGTGAGACGATTGCCTCGATCGTTTCGATCTCCTAGTCCAAAATATCCCACGGTATCTCCACAATCCAGATCTTTCTTTCGTCCTACTTTTGCGTTAAAGTCCCCTATCACCAAGTTCCAAGTGCCTCTATTTTCATCACAAGCTTTGTTGACAAGATCGTAAAAATCTTCTATGTCTTCGTCAGTGTGTGCAGATGTTGGTGCATAAACTTGAACAATGGTTAGTGTTTTATTATGGCTCAGTTGGAATCTTAGTACCGCAACTCGCTCAGAATAGCCCAAGAATTCAATAATGTTATCCTTCCATTTCTTTGCTACCATGAAACCCACCCCGTGCTGTCCACTGGTCTCACCGAAGTGAAAGAATATAGCATCCTCTCTCTCTTCTGTGTTTTCACCTTGTCTCCTAACCTCCGAAAGTCCTAGTATATCCCAGTTGACATAGGTTAGTGCGTTTTCAAGTTCTAATAAACGCTCGTCACTCATGAGCGTTCTAACATTGTACGTGAGAATATTGAGAGTACTGGTATCCTTTATACAATTTGCCGAAGTCGTTTGACGGTTTTTCAATCTCGCCCGGAGATTCTTAGCTCCCCTGGCTCCAGGACCGTGATTGCGCCCGTCTACGCCTCCACAGCCTCTGGAGTCGCCGGGCACTTGGGGCCTGTCTTTTACTCTTCTATCCATGATGGGGGGTTGTGGACCATAACCCACCACGCTGGTCCAGTGCGTGTTGGTGGGTCGCCATTGCCTCGTTCGTTTTTCAGCAGAGTGTACCGCGGGCAGGAGAGGTTGGCTTGAGCCCCTTTAGTTCTTAGTTAGGGCTCCTTACACTACATATACATAATTACTCTATATAATTATCCCTTAATAGTATACGATTTACTAGTGAATAATAATTTACTTCGGACTATTATTGTCGTTCATCCACCCCGGGAAATTTGTTATTACATCTCATTTGAGTGATGAGTATTAATTAGAACCGAACCGACGTGATGTTACGACATGAAGAGAATGTTCGAAGACGCTGTTCCGTAAATCTTATGATGCTGATACGTTTGAGCATTCACCTATAATGAGCATTCCAGCGAATAATGTTACAAAACAGATAAACGAACGAGTGTGTTTTAGCGAGCATTCTTACGAACGTTCTGGCGAGCCTTCTAGCGAATTGACAGTAAATTTGCTTGACTTTTCTGCTGATGGAAGCATTCGCTAGAAAGATCGTTAAAATATTCGTAGCAATGTTCCGATCCGATCCGATTAGTCTTAGTTGAAACTCTGGCATTAGAAAGCTCCAGGGTTGGGCTGGAAATCAACCATCACAAGACGGAATATCTCCACATGAAACGCTATAAAAACACAAGGCGGAAGCGTGAAGATCTACGCGTTGGAGATGTTTCGTTCCGAGGTCTTGCCAACTTTAAGTATCTGGGGTGCACTATCACGGACACAAATACAAGGGAAGAGGAAGTCGACATCCGAATCCACAACGCTCTCCGATGTAGTGCAGCCCTGCAAAAGGTATTGGTGTCCAAGCTATTGAGCAGGAAACCCAAAATACGCATATACAAAACTGTCATAAGACCTATCTTAATGTATGGTAGCTAGGCGTGGACACTAACCCTTAAAGAAGAAGAAAAGCTTTTAGTGACGGAGAGGAAAATCATGCGTAAGATTCTTGGCCCAACCCAAAGAGAAGATGGCACTTGGAGAGTCCGAAAAAACAACGAAATCGAGACGCTAATCGCCGAACCAAACATCATCGGGGAAACAAAGGCCCAGAGACTCCGCTGGTTGGGCCACCTAGAGAGAATGGATGGCGGTCGTAGTGTCAAGAAAGTATATCTTGGTACTCCGATCGGCCGCCGACCCGGTGGAAGGACACAGTTGAGCGGGATTTGCAAGAGCTCCAGGTTACAGACTGGAAGGGGCCTGCACGAGATCGAAATAAATGGCGTTCTCTTGTATCGGAGGCCAAGACCCACTTTGGGTCGCTGCGCCAGAGGAGTAGTAAGTAAGTAATGTTTCAATCTGTTCCTTGTTGAGCTTGATAAAATGAAAAAAAGCGGTCAAGTGCGAGTCGGACTCGCGCACCGAGGGTTCCGTACAAACCTGTAGGTATATAAGTAAAAGTTCACCAGTCATAGTTATGGTATTTTTATTGCCAAATGAAATCCATAACATTACAGTATGGAAAGCTGGATGAGCATAAATTAAAGAAAAAGGGGTCTTTGTCGTTTGTAATCAGTAATCCTTTATTTTATATTAACATATATCGCTTATTTTATAATATAACTTAAATACCAATACCAGCCTTGCAGCAGCCTTGCAAAAGTCTGCTGATGAATGATGGTAAGATTTTTTATCAAAGTTACTGATTTACAAAGCTTTTAGTGACTATAAGAAATGTGTTACAAAAATACTTATAAAGTACAGAATAATTAGCAAATAGGTTTGAAGACTATGTAATTATTTGAAATCTCAATCTCAATAAGCCTATCGCAGTCCACTGCTGGACATAGGCCTCTCCCAAAATGCACCACAGCACACAGTCCTCAGCCTTCCGCTTCTTTTATCTGGGCTATAAGACGTTACTTCGTACCAAATTTCAAGATTTTGAGTTCACAGGAAATACCCTGTAGGTTTTGATTCCCTTGCGAGTAGTCGCGAGTTTGAAAATATGATTATATTGCTCTTTCTTTTGATTGCGTAGACATAGAAGTTTGATTTTGTTACAGCCTAACGGTGTTATATACCTGAGTATTTGCTATGAATTTCAATTTAATACCTCTACGCGTTCAAGAGTAAGGGGTAGTAACTTTAAATTATTAAAAATATTTTTATTATTTGAAGTAACTAAAAATTTACGGTTTTCGCAATTTTTCCTTTATATGTGCTATAAGGCATTGCTTCGTACCAAATTTCAAGATTCTGAGCTCACGGAAAGTACCCTGTAGGTTTTGATTCACTTGCGAGTAGGCGCGAGTTTGAAAATATGCTTATATTGCTCTTTCTTTTGATTGCGTTGACATAGAAGCTTGATTTTGTAGCAGCCTAACGGTGTTATATACTTGAGTATTTGATAGGAATTTCAATTTAATACCTCCACGCGTTCAAGAGAAAGGGGTAGTAACTTTAAATTTATTAAAAATATTTTTTTATATGCTGTAACTAAAAATTTACGGTTTTCGCAATTTTTTCTTCATATGTGATATGAGCCGTTACTTCGTACTTAATTTCAAGATTCTAAGTTCACGGGAAGTACCCTGTAGGTTTTGATTCACTTGCGAGTAGGCGCGAGTTTGAAAATATGCTTATATTGCTCTTTCTTTTGATTGCGTTGACATAGAAGCTTGATTTTGTTGCAGCCTTACGGTGTTCTATACCTGAGTATTTGATATGAATTTCAATTTAATACCTCCACGCGTTCAAGAGAAAGGGGTAATAACTTTAAATTGATTAAAAATATTTTTTATATGCTGTAACTAAAAAAATACGGTTTTCGCAATTTTTCCTTTATAAGAGATATAAGACGTTGCTTCGTACCAAATTTCAAGATTCTGAGTTTACGGGAAGTACCCTGTAGGTTTTGATTCCAATGCGAGTTTGAAAATATGCTGCAATTTGCAGCATATACGGCTGTATCTTTTGATTGCGTTGGATTAGAAGTTTGATTTTGTTACAGCTGTATGGAACCGTAGATTCGAGTATTTAGTATAAATTTCAGTTTGATACCTCCACGCATTCCTGAGAAAAAGGGTCTTGACAGACGGACGGACAACAAAGTGATCCTATAAGGGTTCCGTTTTTTTCCTTTGGTAAGTACTAAGGTACGGAACCCTAAAAAGGCGAATGCTCTGTTACAAATGAATGCTTTGCATGAATTGCAAATTGAACGTTTCATTTTATATGATGTAATATCAGACTCCCTCACATATATACTCTCTAATGGATAAATACTATAAAACATTATCTTAAGAATATTATTATTCTCCTTGCTTTAGTGAATACTACACGCTGATTTTTAATTGGTTTTGGAGCGAAAGCCATCTTATTACTTATCGTTAACAGAACCTAACCAGCTAATAAATTTTGAAATCTAAGCTATAAAAATCGTAACAAAAATATTAAATTATTTGTACGAGAGTTCGTAGTTATGAAAGAAATCGCGCGCGCCGATGTATGTTCGATCGTGCCACACACATACACAGATAGATATTAAACACACGACACACAGATAAACATTGCACTGTAGGTACAGACCCCGCCCCCGGCGTACGCGCATAGCAACGCGGGGCGACAGGTGTAGGGGCGGGGGTCGGTTGCAATTTGCCGCTCGTCAGTTACAGTTCGTCACTCCGACAGTCTCGCGAAATTAGGTCAACGGGACGCCAGTACGTCACGTTCGACCCCGTCACTGTACCCGTGTTACGTCGCGCGCGCTTCGTAATGGAACGGCAATATGAATATTCCAATATTGAGTTCGCGTCTATGGTGCGAGTGTATTACATGTCTGGTGAAAATATGGAAGAGGCGAGGCGCATGTATTCGTTACCAGACCACCTGGAATCGTTGCGCACGCGAGGTATTCACTCACCCTAAGTGCCATCACCAAACACAATCCTGGCTGTAGTGCAACGCCTCATAAACATCGGTCAGTTTAGCAGTGTATTCAGTGGTGTTTGAACAAGAAATTCAGCATCGTAATTAATTAGTGTTTTTCTAATTAGCTATCATTAATAAAAGACAATGTGTGAAAGGTGTTAATTGATTGTGATGTACGAGTACCTAGGCAGCAAACAGCAAAAGTATTTGGTTTATTCATTATTGAATACTTACTGTGATTACATTCTTATAAATACCATAGAAATACGCAAGTACTAAACTTTTCCATTGTTAAAATCTTTGTATAGTTATTCAAAAGATAATGTAGGTACCTATGTCTAATAACTTAACGAATAATTCTTAGTTTATCGTTTTTCTTCTACTAGTTCATCATGATTTCATGAACCCACTGCTTGTTTCGACGAAATTCTAAGTCCAAGTAATTTTCCAAGAAATTATTGAATAGGTATAGCTATTTAGTTACATACGTTTATTATTTTAATTATTTATTACTGCACTTAATGGTTGGCGTAGTGGTTTAAGCGATGTTTGACACAACACTTTGTGTGATTCATAAATTGTTGTTTCGACTGCTGTGTCCATTATTGTTAGGTTTGTAATGTCCCTCGTGAGACAGGATTTAGCACTTGGATGCGGGAGGGGTTTTTAAAAAGAGAACAAAATAAGAAAACAAATGTGTTTAACATTTTTGGCATCGTAATTACCTAAATCGTGTTTTCTAAGTAAATTACGTATCATTATCAGTCCGCACTAACTACCTACAACCTACAACCGCTGTAGGTAAACAACAGCTGACGGCTGCGCCCGGCTCGCGCGGCGAGGTCATGACCGCGCGGCGCTCGAACACTACCTACTCATAAACAACCGTGTTTTACTACGTATTTCCAGCAGTTACTGACTTTTATAACTTTTTTGTTTTAGGTGCTAGGTGAATTTTGATTTTGAATATGAATAGAGGATTTTATTTTGGACATGAGGTTTCTTTTTCCTAAACCAATAAAAAATCAGCGTGTATATTTAAACTATGTTACTATATGTAGTCCATCTATTATATAGTCTAAATGTAATGTTTACAAAAAAAAGGATAATTAGTTACGTTACAAAACACGTCAACTGGATATTATCTGACAATATGACTGCCTCCGTGGTCCACTGATCGAGGTTCGATCCCCAGGTCGGGCAAACATTTTACTGAGTTTTCCGGATTCTCAGTAATGGCAACGGCAATAGGCTCGCCCCCTAGTGGAACAAAAATAATGACATGGCGAAATGTGGGTGGAATATTACAACTCTGCCTACCCCTTTGGGGATACAGGCGTGAATCTTTAAAAAAAGAACATCATCATCGTCCTAGCGTTATCCCGGTTACAACCAAGACTTACACGCCTTGGAGCCCGAGGTCCGCTAACTGGTCTAACCAGATATGACAGAATATCAAATTTTCCACAGAGCGACTGCCGTTTGATCTCCGCAACCCAAAGGGATAGCGATATTCCATGGTTAAGACCAGTATCAGTTTATATGATAGTACTGACTTCCCGATACGACTGTCAAAGATCTCATGACGGAGAGCACGTTAAACTGTCGGTCCCGGCACCGACAGTTTAACGTGCTTTCCTAAGCACAGGGCAAGCGATAATTAACAATTTAATACGCACTTAACTTCGAAAAGTCAGTGGTGCGCGCCGTGGATTCGAACCCGAAACCCTCTGCATGGCAATCCGTTGGTATCTCCACTAGACTATCGCGGCCTCTGCCTACCTTTTATAAAGAGATGTTACTGTATATAAATAATACTATTTTTGTTGCAGCCTACATCCACGGCAGAAAAGTGTAAATACGAACTGAAGTGCTTCTGTGAAGAACATTTGGTACTTATTCAACAAATTATATATTTTTCTAGATAGTAAGTAAACGTTCAGTGTAAAATATATATTGATAAAAATTAAATTCTTATAAATGTAAACGTGGAACTTTAATAGCTCAAGTAAGTAAGAAATATAGATTTTAATTAATATGTATATTGCTAATTAAATTATGAATGTGTTTATTAACATACATAGATACATACATACATAACTTTCCGCCTTTTATCTCCGAAGGGGTTGGCATAGATGTATTATACACCCACTTTTCGCCAGTTATGTTTCGGTCCCAATGTAATAGGGGGATAGCCTATTGCCATCTTCCGGGCACATTATTAAGCGAGCGATAATTAACATTTATAATACACACATAACCTCGAAAAGTCAGAGGTGTGTGCTCGGGGTACCTGGGGATCGGACCCGAGACCATCGTCTCGGCAGTCCGTTACGTACACCACTGGGCTATCGCCGCTTTTTTATAAAAATGGTCATATTTAATTATATATTAATAATGCACCTCTGCTTAACCCTTCGGGAATAAAAGGCGTGAAGTTATATTTTGAAGTTTTGTATATTAATAACGCACTGTTACAACAGAAATATTTATAAAATAAAATTTACAGATGCCCTAAGCCGTAAGTAACATGTTAGTTGTATGTCTACGCTACAAAGCGTAAGTCTAAATTAGAATGGTTTTATTAAGGTTTAAATTGACAGCTCATAAGCTATGCTTATATTCTTAATTAATTTATTTAAACACAAACAATTTCTGTACATGTATGTATTTGGTTTTTAAATTCGATAAAAAAAGTTTTGATATAAGTCAATCGAATGCTCAATTGCTTATATTTTAGTGGAAAGAAAATGTGAAATAACAACAATTTATAACAAACCATATTTTTACCTGACTTTAAAGGAAAAGGATGTTGTCAATGACTGTATTCCTTTTTAACTTTCGACTGGTTAAACCTAATTTGATGATATTTTTTTATAAAGTTAAGCAATCTGGCAAAGATCACCGCTTGGATGGGTGACCGCATCTTGTGGCAAGGCTTGTAAATTGGCTTCATAGTCACACGAAAATAAATAAAAGTACATCTAAAATCTTTTCATATTCACGTCAGAGTTACAGGTTGTTTGCATTTTCTTGGTTCAATAAATTCATCACCCGGTCATCTCACTCCGCACACAATTTAAGAAGGGTTAGCATATAAATTCTTTATGGATAGTGGTTTAACCAGTCCTTATAAATAAAGTGAAAATGTGAATAGAAAAGGTTGGGCGACAAAGCGTGCTATTTCTGTGAAAGAAAGTGATAGGAAGAAAGTATTAAGGGTTCAATGGAATAATGTGCTTAAGTCACGTGGTTTAAGCGTAAGTTTTATTTATTTATTGAAGCATATATTGTCCGGTTTCTTGCTTGAGCTAAGTGATTGATGGACTGTTTCTTGATTTTGTGAATATGTTTTGTGCAAGCAGTATCGATTTACTATTTAATTTTAACCTATTTAGATTGTGACTGCAATTAGTAGAGGCCTACATGCAGCAATGGATTGCGAAAAACTGTATGATGAGATATATCCAGTTGAGAAAATCTGGTTGTAATAAAGTATAGGTACTGCGAGCAAGATAATTCCTAAACATTCCACGTCACGAGAATCTATTTCAGGGCTTGCAACCTTTTTTTTTACTATGGTCATCACTAACGCATTTAATTTATCTTTTTTTTTATATATCGCATGAAAGAAATTATTATTGTTTTGTTATGAAGTATGTTCTCCATAATATGTTTCTATGATTTAATATTTGTACTGCAGTATTTTATCATCAATGCACGAAAATAAATGTTGTTATGAATTAGATAGGTACCCTAGTCATTAAACTATAAGTTAATAATTGTCTAAGAAAAAAGCTAAATAATTAGATAGCCTAATTTGGAGATTTTATAAAAAAACATTAAAATAATTTTAGACATAAGGAATGACGAGCTCAGTATTACATTTTTAATGTTCAATTATTAATGTATATAATAAAAAAGTATTATCAATATTATAAATGTTGATAGTTTTAATAAATAAAAGTTATTATGTATGTTCGAGGAAGTTTACATAATAAATAAAAATTGTTTGCGGTGTGTAATGGCACGTTATGAATTCATGTAAAATCGTACATTTATAAAAATACATGTTACAGTTAACTTATACCGTAAAAAATAATATAATTAATTACATTCTGTTACAAACAACATATCGTATTATTTATATCATATAATTTGTATATTTTTTTAGTTGAAATAGTGTTGTAATAAATACTAAGTGTTAATGATATTTTTACTAATGTATTTCTACTGGAACAGTTTAAATTATATACTTATTTATGTACCGTTCCTGTATGAGTGTTATTTAACTATTTAAAATGAGATATTTTGTATGAGAACGTAGTAGAAATATTAGCATTTTTTTAATTTACCTATCACTTTGTCATGAAAAAAGAAAGGTAAAATGTTAACGCTATCGTTACCTATTATATGGTCTGGCCTAAATAAAAAGACTTAAGAGCCCGTGCCTACCTATTTTATTTACGACGATAATTTCTATTTTCAACCATTTTACCTATCACTTTAGTCGTTCTTGGTAAAGTTTAAAATTACTCACCAAATACAATATCTAGTTTAAATGAACACTCAATCAAATCACAAAGGAAAACTAATTAAAATATTTTATTTATTTATTATTAATAATTTATTGAAAGTAAATCTTTTGTCATCAATTTAACTAAACAAATGAAATGCTAGAACTTTAGCTTACAACAATCATTTAATTATTTAACATAACTTATTGGAACGAAATATAATATTTTACATTATTATTATAAGATTATAATTTATTGTAAGCTTAACCTTAACAATAAGCTATGTTACTCAAAATAACCTAAAAGTTTGTTTAGGATTGTGAACCGCCAAAGAATTTTTAGCGACTGTACCTAAATGTTTGTAATATTCAGCACATAATTATAGATATTATTTTATTATTTAACCGTTTAATTGATGGAAGGATTTTAAGAAAAGCCTAGTTAGAACGAACAACGATAAATTTCGAACAAGGATTTTGGTGTGAAAACAAATCTTGATGTGAGTAACGTAGTCCACAGTGAAAATTAATCTCATTTATAATTAAATCCGAGCTTTATTACCCTATTTTAGAGCTCATTTTACTGTGGCTTACGGTACGTTTTATAAAATTAATATTTTTGTAAATAATTTAAAGGAATTTAGGCCTGATAAGTTATTGTTTAATTTTGTAATATAGTATGTGATGTTAATGAAATGGTATTTTTCGACCAATTAAAATCCGAATTCCTTAATTTGTGTTTGATTGATTCCTTTTCGGTGACAGTTTAAAAAATAAGTAGACCTAAACTCAATCGCAGCGTATACTTCACGACGCGTCTTTCGATATTCGACGCAGATAACACCAACACTATCGAGTTTTACTGCCACATTTCACTGCTATACTTTACTTCCAGTCCAATCCCGGTTACACTCGGCGGTATACCCCTACCAGTATGCTCCAACTTTCGCTACCTCGGTTCACTTCTACAACACGACGGCGAAATTGATCGGGATGTTCGGCAAAGGATCAACTCAGGATGGAAGAAATGGCGACAGGTCTCGGGCACAATATGCGATCCTAAAATGCCTCTGAAATTCAAGGGACGCATATATAAGGCGGTTATAAGGCCTGTCGTATTGTATGGAGCTGAGTGTTGGGCTACTAAGAAGATGGATGAAAAACGGTTGCATGTGGCAGAGATGAGAATGTTGCGATGGATGTGTGGAGTTACAAGAATGGATAAGATTAGGAATGAATACGTGAGAGGTAGTCTGAAAGTGGCGCCTATAGACGAGAATGTGAAAGGAAGTCGTTTGGCTTGGTATGTGCATATTATGCGAAGAGATGATATGTATGTAGGTAAGCAAGTGATGAATATGAAGGTAGAGGGATGGAAAGGCAGAGGGAGGCCAAGGAAAAGATGGATGGACTGTGTGAGGATGGAAGAGAAAGGGGTAAATGATCAGATGACGGGTACTGTGCCGACCCCAAATAAATTGGGACCAGGGCAAGAAGATGATGACTTTACTTCCATTCCACTTTTCACGTTTTCTTTCTTCTTCTTCACTGTATCGCTTATCAACTGAAACTGGCATTTGCGCGTCTACTACGGCTTTTATACCCCTAGGAATGGTCTTTATCTTTTAATTTCGTTATTCCTTTCGATCGTCTTTTTATTCCCATGTCGTCACTCTTGCTATCCCTTCGATTTGTTCTTGAAGCTACTGCCAGCTTATTGTGACAAATTAAGTCACATAACACGGTATATTCTGCTTACAACTTAAAGTGAAAGTCAGAACCTTGGAAATTTGTTTGAAATGATCGAGGTAATAATATAAAGTCCTTGAGAGAATAATATTATATAAAGTCTGTTAGAGAATAATATAATTTGATGGATTGTGTCTAATTATTTCAGTCAATACATCGTTTAATTTAGGTAACGGGTCTTTATCGCGTAATTATTTGAAGTTAAAGGTGAAAATATCTTGTATTTGCATTATATAAATATAATTTAGTGTACAAGTCACAAAAGTTTTGAGGTATTCAATGGAGCATTTGTAATTATAATTAAATTTTGCTGGAGTTAAGCAAAACTAATTAATAGGTATCAAAAGATCTCTTTGAATAAAAGGTTAAGTATAACTTTGAGATTGATAAAATAATGCTAAGAAAGTTAATAAAATCAATATATGAACCTTACAAACTACTTAGGTTGTGTAGGTATAAAAACGAATGAAAGAAGCAAGAAGAATAATATGTAAGGATTGTTGCAAATGGTCTTCCGTAGTCTCTGTCTACCGTTTCGGGAAACATGCGTGAGTCTATGTATGTAGGTATAAATAAAGTTTAACAATGGTTTATTATTCTATTTAATAAAAATATGAAATATTAAATCCGCACTTGGCATAAATCCTGAACTTCATAATCAACCATTAACATACACAAAGATCATCTGGACTTGAAACAACAATTCCTGGATCACACAAAGTATAGTCCGAGTGGAGATCGAAGACTAACAACACTTGGCGCTGCGTTAAACGGTGAGACGGCCTTTTAAACAATACGTTATATTTGCAGTAAGTATACTACTATACAACCTGTTACAGTTCCTTGCTGGACATAAGCCTCTTTAATTTGCGTCAGTACAGCAGTGATTCCACAGAAATACTTGGCCTGCCCTATCACGCTGGCCAGACGGATTTTGATGTCTAGTTTTTTGTCTCCTTGCGAAGCTAAGCTAATAAGTATCAATGATGGATAATGCGTATTATTATATGAATGCTCTGTACATTTAATTGTGTATTAACCTCTTGAGCGTCTTCGAATACACGGGTGTACAAAAGTCGCAAACTGGCCTGATGAAAACACTTTATGAACAACCACAGATGCAAACTAAAACATTGTATGGGGATGGATGTATGCATTAACCTATCAGTGCTTGTACAGTAAGAGGAAAGCACAATAAAACAAAAACAGAAACTAAACTAGAATAGGTCGGTCTTATACTACCAAAGAGGTAGCTACTTTTAATACTTGCAATACGTCCTCACCAATTTCACTAGAGAACTCTCAGAAGACGTCCGTACCTTGAGAGCCAATTTGGAAGACTTGGTCGCTCGTACTATAAAAGCGTTAGCCTTTACCAGTATGTACACTTAACTGGCAATGTGAGTAAGATTTGACTCGGCTAGTACCTGAGTCGATTTTATTTCTTCCGATGACCTGAACTCTAGTGATTTCACTATACTGATTTTATTCAATAATGTACTTATACTTTGTAATAATTCGGGTGAATCATAGGCGAATAAAATTTCTTTAATAACTTACGGGATGAAGCTAAAATTTAATTCTTGTGACATAGTCACCCAGTAAATGGATATGTTTTAATTTTTCCCCTTAAAAGGGTAAATTAGCTGTCATGTCATAGCTCTGTTGCCTTACAAGGACGTCCGCTGTGACCCATCTAGCTCCTGTTTGCTAAACCCAGAGTAAACTAAACGCAAACCAAGAGTCAGTAATGAGCAACAACAAGCCAGACTTTTAGTTGGTGTAATTAATTTAGTCAGAATGCCCAAACGGTACGCAAACAAAAAAATTGCTTGAGAGGTATCAAAGGACACCCGGATGGAACGATGTTCCTTTTGATTAATTAGTGAAGGAATTGTAATATATTTTTTTAAGTTATAATACAAATATAGTTTTTTTTTGCTGGCAACACTGTAAACGTCAGACGTAAAATTACGTAGCTCTGTAATTTTAAAAGTTTTATTTTATTTTAAATGTCAAAATCGAAGATTGAACAAACGCCCCATACAAACACCTACTACACTTACACTTCACATTTATTTAAGTGTTTATATCTTTAACAAGGCCCCTATATATAATATCTTTATAAGTAATATAATATAAAAATTGATACAAATTAGTAAATTTGCCAAGATTATATTTTTCATTTACTACCAACATATTTTCCCTAATTAATTAAAAATTGAATAACACCTTTACTTTCAATAATATTTTTCCTTTTCTGTTATTTGTCTACTGTCCTTCTAGCTATAAATATTTATTTAAATAAATATATTTATTTATTTATCTATATATAGGCGGGTAACTAGATTATTGGCCGATATAATCACTTCAGAGAGTTCCTACTAAGTGGGCGCAGCTGGGTTATTGTGCATTGAATACACACAAACTAAAATACACTATCTACTTTGAAACACGAAAGGCATGATCTTAACAATTATATTCTAACACTTTTCACTTGCAAGTCTTTTAACGAACCGAAGACGGATTCATGGTGTACCGTCAACCAGGCGACCCGACTGAATGTCCCGCAGTCCGCCAGACAAGTCCATATGAACACCGTCAGTGCCCCCCGCCACTGGACCGCAATTCGTTTCGTCACAACCGGCCGGAAGCACTTCGATTCGTTTAAAAACTGTACTAATGACGTGATGACGTTTCATGACATCTGCAATTTCCGTTCCGACGTGAAATAATAAAGAGGCGCTGGTAATGCGCCGTCACGGCCAGACTGACCTGCGACCGTCCTCGGGCGCTTCATTTTGCAATTTTGTATCAATCACACAATTATCTATAGCTTACCTTGAAAAGCAGTCCGCTCGTCCACCCTGACAACCAGAGTACCGGACTCTCCAAACCGTAAGCCTGGACCTGTGAACTCAACAGATTTCCAGACATAAGTCTGGAACGGACGAGTGCGCCCTTTCCACCAACCCTTCCACATGGGTCTGGATCGGGCAACACTGTCCACAGTGAGGACTCCTCACAACCACTTTCCAAACATGAGTCTGGACCGGACAACACTGTCCTCCTAACTTTCCAAACATAAGTCTGGACCGGACGAGTGTGCCCTTTCGACCATCCTCCTAACGAGGCATGGACCGGACAACACTGTCCTCCTAACTTTCCAAACATAAGTCTGGACCGGACGAGTGTGCCCTTTCGACCATCCTCCTAACGAGGCATGGACCGGACAACACTGTCCACAGTGAGGACTCCTCACAACCACTTTCCAAACATAAGTCTGGACCGGACGAGTGCGCCCTTTCGACCATCCTCCGAACGAGGCATGGACGGAACAACACTGTCCTCCTACCTAACCACTTTCTAAACATAAGTCTGGACCGGACGAGTGCGCCCTTTCAACCATCCTTCAAACAAGGCATGGACTGGACGGCACTGGCCCTTTCGTCCAGCTTATCTATTTCAGACTACAGTTAAATTTAAATACCCAATTAATAAATGTGTAATGTAAGTTTTAAATGTGATGTGAATGTGTGTAATTTGATCAAAGTAATAATGTAGCATGCCGCAGGTGAGGTCAAACCTACGCCTAGCTAAACTAAACCTATGCTACGTCAAGCCTAACCTCACCTATCAGTTATGAACTGTCGTATTCAGCGTGAATTTGAACTTCGAGGTCAATTGGCTCATGGTCTGAGTTGATGCAAAGGTTATCTGATCCTGCTGTGATTGTATCAAATGCTACTGAAATAGTATAGGAGCCTGCCGATGTGTTACGCATCTACCGAGTCTATAAGGATAATCCTCATCGAGTTCTACATCAATCTTCGCCGTCTCGGCCTTCTGTTCGTTCCATAAGCTGGTACTAATTTCGACTAACCCATCATGACCCTAACATTTCAAAGAACAGTGATGTCATCTCTTTTTTTTTTTTTTTTTTTTTTATGATCGATTGATCGTTAATCAATTTATGGTCCAGTCATTTCTATCATAAAAACATTTCACTCAACCTTTAACCAAAGTCCCTTAATAAACTACCTTAAATTTAATTGCTAGAAAGCGATATAGGTTGTAACTATACCGATTACGAGGCACCTCAAAGTCGCGTACAGGATGCGCGCCACTCACGGGCCGCGCGTCACACACGCGAACTTATTTACCAACTGAATTTTACAAGGATTCTTCGCATGGTATACCCACTGATTGGAGACCCTGTTCCTTTCAGACTAATTCAATACCCGTACATCGAAATCTTAAGTGATTATCAAAATCTTTTACAACTTCACTGGGTGCTTGGCTCTCTGCTCAAGAATAAAGATGATAATAACGCAACTTTCAATTATTTATTGTTCATCTTTTCTACCAGAACATCCAAACCTGAATTTGAAACCAACTGCCACCAACATAAGCTGAAGCTGCTTAAATGTAAACCGCGCATGGACTGATATTACTGATACTAGTAAGTTACAGTTGAACAAATTGATTTACTTTTGTCTACGCGAACGCAACGACTACTAAGATTGTCAATCGACTGTAAAGAGTTCTTTCCGATTCTTGCAACGCGCTTCTGTTATACAACAGAAGCCAGGTCGAGCACCACTGACACAATTTTAGCGATTAATATAGAATCAATGAACATAAATGAAATTAAAGCCATTTAAGTGGCACTGTATCCATGATTACGTCCAAACCCCACATCTTTATGCACTCCCCTCTAGTATAGTAATGCCGGGCCACGCTATGGTCCTCGCTACAAGGCTAGATGAGACTATCACCCAGATGCCGCTTTCTAGGGGCTACCGCTACGATACTCCGGTGCAGTTTCCAATATTGCTTGAAGACATGAAGACAATACCACTTCACTCTATGTCATTTCTTTACAATGTCAGCATCGTTGGTACTTGAAACTCGGAAACATTCCTAAGATCATAAGTGTACTTTAGGTATGCCTATTTGACATGGACTTTAACATGTTTGATAACAATAATTTTCTAATTCTCAACAGTAGAATGGTCATAACATCAATGTCTTTTGAAATAGCTTTGCCCGATTCGTTCTCATAGCATTGTTTGTAAGATGGGCTCTACTTTTACTTCAAATCTAGCGAGTATGCTACTAAGCAAAATAAAATGAAGCCTTAATAACAACCTTTGTACCCCTAGACATACCCGCTTTCCCTAAGGTATGGTTTATAACAAACTTCTGACCTGCTCATAACTAAGGCGTACAACTATCGTGGTGTCAACTAAACTCATGATGAATTCATCAATACGTAGGTACTCGCTATTACAGAAAGTACACCAGAACGCGGCGTTCAAACAAAGCCCGTAGTTGCTAGTTTAAACTTAATGGTCGATTCTAAATAGGTACGAAATACTTATCCTAACCCAATCATTAGTGATAGGTACTATGACAGCGCAACAAGGGCTTGTCCTGCCCACGCTCCAATGGAAACTATGCCTCCTAACATAAAAGCTTGTCGCCGCACAGACAGCTCATTCAGTTTCTGCAAATCTGCAGCAACGGAAACGAGGGTATGAAGAACAAGAACATCACAACAACGACTTACAAAGTTCGCAACTCAATTGGGAATAAGGTTAAGAAAACAATCATTACTAATGGCCACTAACGTGGTCCTACCTACAATGAAAACTAAAATCATTCAAAATGATTATCATTACACTACAATGATAACAATTATTTTCTTCTACATCTGATAATCGAGTTTAACAGCTTCTACTAAGAACCTTGTACTGAAGGTATCTTTCTTACTGAATCACTCCGAAACGTCCTAAACGTAACTTGGAATTGGAGAGAGAATCGGGGGCAATTGGTAAAGATTCCCAGCGTATCACACTAATTTTTAAAAACAGTATGTAATTTTTTTTTTTTTTTTACACGTACAATCTTAAGATCGAATTAAATACCAGCAGTGTCATCCATTAACCACAGCACCAAACTTTTTTTAGTACCATCCATTAACGTGTTACAAATCACGCACAAAGAGAAGCAGGTTTAAATGCAACAGATTGTCTGTACAAAACAGAATTACAAGGAGTAAAACTGCCTCGCCCTGATTAAGCCGTAATCACGTCTAAATAACACCGTTAGGTATTCAAAATGTCTCGAGTCGGTAAAATAATCGCGCTAGTAACATCTACCAAAACTAATTTCGACTACGGTGGTTAGGTTCCACACCAACCAACCAACTACACGTCTAAAGTTCTAAACAGTACTACAGGTCACACGTCCATTTAAGAAACAAACGCTACAATCAGTTCCACATAAAATAGCTTTGCAATAGCTCAGCACAGTCTAATACTATGAACTTAGTATGTACGATTCGATTAGTCGAACGCGAATCTACCATTTAGCGCCGCTGCCCTGCGAAGGACAGTCTAGACCGGAGTTATTGTTCTAGATTTAGCAGAACACCAGCCAAAGCTGGGTTTTGGTTCTAAAACCAAAATTACAACTGCACTACAACAATAACCAGCACGCTTCACTCAAAACGCACTTGCATGGAATAATGCAAGTCGGCCTGTACGCTCAGTCTTGTTACCGTTACATACTATGTTCACAAACGGCTGCACGCCGATCAGAGAGACTATTTGCGTTCACAAGGTTCGTGATCGCAAGCCACCCTCAAGTTTTATTACGAAAAAAAGAAATAAAAACAATCGTTTTCTTTTTAACCCAAGTATCGAACCCAAAACGTCTTTTCGATATCTGTGCTATAGCTAGGTCACAGTAGTAGTCGGGCACCCATACGATAGCATAAAATACAACAATGGGGTCGCTATTTAATCAGTCATTACTACCCACAAATTTGTTCTTTTTTTTTCTTTCCTTCTTTAAGCTATTAAAAAAGAAGCTTATCCAAGAGATCATGACATGGGAAACACGATACCGTAAAGTTCAACCGGTTTCACAGTAAACGCCTGTTTTAACCACAATTTCGTGTCTCGCGAGGGAATCGAACCCATAACGCTGTAGCGGCTAGTGATGTGACGGCAACCTCATCACCACAATCCTAAGGTTACTAAACGTGTGGCAGTATTCTGCCAACCAATAACGTTTTACAACTACCGCTACCAAACAAAACCCGCAGGGCCAATAGAGAAATTAGATAGAATACGCTCACCTCGGTAGCAGTTGAGAAATCAACTGATTCGCCAGCACCGCAGCAGCACAATCGCCCTCACTCGCGTCTTGTGTGTACGATTTATTGCACAATTTTATCCCACAAATGATATAGGCGGGTAACTAGATTATTGGCCGATATAATCACTTCAGAGAGTTCCTACTAAGTGGGCGCAGCTGGGTTATTGTGCATTGAATACACACAAACTAAAATACACTATCTACTTTGAAACACGAAAGGCATGATCTTAACAATTATATTCTAACACTTTTCACTTGCAAGTCTTTTAACGAACCGAAGACGGATTCATGGTGTACCGTCAACCAGGCGACCCGACTGAATGTCCCGCAGTCCGCCAGACAAGTCCATATGAACACCGTCAGTGCCCCCCGCCACTGGACCGCAATTCGTTTCGTCACAACCGGCCGGAAGCACTTCGATTCGTTTAAAAACTGTACTAATGACGTGATGACGTTTCATGACATCTGCAATTTCCGTTCCGACGTGAAATAATAAAGAGGCGCTGGTAATGCGCCGTCATATATCTATAAACTCCTACTCATTACTGACTTATCTCTTTTCTGACATCTTGTTTATCTTTCTGTCCATAGGTGTTTGGCGTATCCTTGGATATGAGCCATTCCACAATGAGCACTATGATGACCCGGAAGGCCACAGCGAAGGATCTAGAGAACAAGCTGAGAATAATCTTGATAGAATTAAAGAAGTGCCAGGAGGAGAATATACACCTACTGAAGGAGCGTGCAGACTGTGAAGAGGACATCAGGATTGTCAACGATAGGGTTTCCAACCTGAAGGCTCAGCTCGCAGAACTCCATATTGAGTATATGGACACACTGGCCTTGCGAGATAGGTTACAGGAAGAAATACGTTTATTGACCGCTAGCAATGATGGCCATTCACGGTCTATGAGTCGCATTAGGGAACTTGAATGATGTTTAGAACAATCTATAATAAATATTAAATCCCTAGAACAGACTGTTGAGGAATTAAACAGTAGAAAAACTCAGAACCTTTATACAGAGGTTGTAGGTACTAGCTTAGGTCACAGATCTACTAAACCATTTAAATTAAACACAAGTGGCCTGAAACGACATAGAAAATATAATAAACTAAACAAACACATTAGGAAACTAATCTTTAGCCTAAAACAATACAAGAAAAATAAAGTAACATCCCAGCAATATAAAGTTTTAGTTTCTGAGCGTTCAGAATTGTTATTAGACTTAGAAAAGTACAACACAGAGTTGATAAATAGTAAAATGCTGTATGATCAACATACTAGGGGTCTCAAAGGTCAAATTACCTCTTTACAGTCTCAAATAGATAGGATGAACACCCAATATCAAAATGAGGTTCAGGATTATATTAGGAAATATGATGAGATAGCTCAGGTAGGTAGGCAAAATCTTGAGTATGTGAAAGCTTTGACAAACACCAATACTTGCCTAAATAGCATAAAATCAACCATACCCACTTGTGAGTCTCAGAATATTTTTGATATTGACAAAAGTTATTATTTAGCAAATAATACAACAGATAGGTCTTCCTTAGGTAGGAATGGCACAAATAAAATTTATATGTTCTCTGATAGGTTAGGTTTAGGCTTAGGTAGTTTAATAAATTGTGAATTGAAACAACACAATATTATTAATTATTGCTATCCAGAGTCTTCTTTTTCACATCTAATTGATAAATTAAATACAACAATATTTGATAGGGAGTCCACAATAATTATCTCATACGGTGATAGTCAAATGGTGACTAAAAAAGATATAATTAATTTAACAGAAGTTATGTTATCGCTTCACAGAACATATTATTGCAAATTTATTAGTATGACTTTGCCTTATGCTTATAGTTTAAATGCTATGATGAATAGACATATTCATGAACATAACTTGATGTTATACAATTTGACATGGCAATATAAGGATTTTATTTTATTTTTTGACATCAATAATTTTATTAATAATTTTACATTGACTAAAGATACTATGTATCTGCCACTAATTTATAAAAGACAAGTTGCTAAATTATTAGCATATAATATACAAAATGACACAAGTACATGTAGGGTATCCAAGAATTTAGTTTCTGTAAATAGTTCCTATCCTTATAATTCTTCTATTGAGAATACTGACACAAGTTCTTTAAACTTAAGAACAGGACAAAGGGTAGACATATTGAACTGACTGTAGCACATCAAAACATACAAGGTCTATCTGGCAAGGATTTAGAATTAGGTTTATATTTAGAAAATCATAGTATTAAAGTTATGTGCATTACGGAACACTGGCTTAAAGAATACCAGATTAAATTCATAAATAACACACAATACACAGTACACAGTGCCTTCTCTAGGAAACAAGCTATTCATGGTGGATCATTGATTATTGTTTCAAACAGTTTAACATGTAAAGAACGTAAAGACATAGCTAGCTTGTCTATAGAACGCACGGTGGAACTGTCATGCATTGAGCTTGAGCAGCATATTATTATATGTGTATATCGTCCTCCATTAAGTGACTTTAATTTGTTTGAATCTGTTATGGAAGATGCAATTTGTAAAATTAGGAGCAATAAGAAAGGGATTATAGTTTGTGGTGATTTTAATGTTAACATTCTTGAAAATTCAATAATGACTTGTAGATTTTTAAACCTTTTTAGATCATTTAATTTGAAAAAAATATTTCTTGAACCAACTAGAATCACAGCAACATCTTTCACCTGTCTTGATAACATATTTAGTAATTGTATTGTTTCAGATAGAGTAGTTACTTCTGAATTAACTTCGGATCACTGTGGTCAATTAGCTAGGTTTCCATATCACAATGATAGCATCGTACAGAGAGTGTTGGTTAGGCCATTACCTAGGCATAAGTTTAATGAATTCCGGAATAAAGTATTGATTGGAATGAATACTATGAATCCTGACTTAATAGAAATAGATTCGCCAAATAAGAATTTTAATAATTTATTTAATATAGTTAATAACACGTTTCAGAATACTTTTAAGACTAAGGAGAAAGTAATTAAGGAATCTCGAGCTTTTAATGAGTGGGCTACTGCGGGTATTTACAAAAGCAGAGCAAAAATGTATGAGTTGTATGGTATGAAAAAATACAATTCTGATTTCAACTTCACTGAGTATGTTAGGAATTATTCTAAAATGTTTAAAAGAGTGTGCAATACAGCTAAAGCTATATTCGTTAGGAATAAAATTAAACAATCTTCGAATAAAGTTAAGACAACCTGGCGAGCTATTAATGAAACAACAGGTAAGACAACATTAAGAAGTAATAGTTTTAGTCTTCTTGATAATGATAAATTAATTCATAATGACGAAGAAGTCGCACACACATTTAATAACTTTTTTGCTAGCATACCACTTACTACTACTAGAGAATTAAAATCATCAGCTATAGTCGCAGAAAACCTATTAGAGTCTAGTGTAGGAAAATGTGAAGTAATATTTAAATTTCATAGTATTAGTTCTACCAATATTATAAATACTTTTAAGTCTTTAGAGTCTAAAAATACAGGTGATCTCTGGGGCATTTCTGTTAATGTTTTGACAAGTATTTGATGTAGTGGCTCCTTATTTAAGCAACTTATTCAATAAGTGTATTAAATCTGGCAGTTTTCCAGATCTTATGAAACATAGTAGAATAATACCTCTGTTCAAATCCGGCAATAAGACTGATCCTAGTAATTATAGGCCAATATCGATACTACCTGCTTTTAGTAAGATTTTTGAAAAGATCATACTCAAGCAACTACTAAGACATTTTAATCAAAACAGCCTCCTTCATGGTGAGCAATATGGTTTTACCAAGGGTCTTTCGACAACAGATGCAGGAGTAGCGTTACTCAAACATATCTACAGTGCTTGGGAGAATTCCCAAAATGCTGTTGGTGTGTTCTGCGACCTTTCGAAAGCATTCGATTGTGTCTGCCATGAGACGCTCTTGTGCAAGCTTAGACATTACGGCGTCCAGACTAAAGCATTGGATGTCATTAAGTCGTACTTAAGTGACAGGATCCAATGTGTTGAAATAAATGGCTCAAAATCCAGTGGCTTACCTGCTGATTTAGGAGTGCCACAGGGCAGCATCCTAGGGCCTTTCTTGTTTCTTGTTTACATAAACGATTTACCTTTTTACTTGAGAAACATTTGTGACGTTGTACTGTTTGCTGACGATACTTCTTTGATATTTAAAGAAGATAGAAATAAGGAACACTTTAACGAAATAAACAGTGCACTCATTCAAGTGACTAAATGGCTTAATGTAAACAATCTAGTACTGAACGCCAAAAAAACAAAATGTGTTAAGTTTGCTCTGCCTAATGTCAGAAACCTTGGTCCTAACATAGTTTTAAATGACGATGTACTCGAAACAACTCAATCCACATTATTTCTAGGATTAACACTTGATTCGAAGTTACAATGGGGTGTGCATGTTACATATCTCTCAGGGAAACTTAGCTCAGCTGCTTATGCCGTTAAGAAGGTTCGTAGGTTGACCGATGTCGATACGGCTAGATTGGTTTATTTTAGTTATTTTCATAGTGTTATGTCATATGGCATATTGTTATGGGGTAGAGCTGCTGATATCCAAAATATTTTTATATTGCAGAAACGGGCAGTTAGGGCCATTTACCAGTTAAAGACTAGAGTCTCACTCAAAGAAAAATTTAAAGCTATTGGTATTCTTACTGTAGCGTCACAATATATTTATGCCAGTGTTATGCATGTAAGACTAAACATAAATTCTTATAAAATGAATAGTGACAGACACAATATCAATACTAGAAATAGACATAAATTATGTGTTCCGTATTTTCGTTTGCACAAAACGCATAGCTCTTTTATTGGGCTCAGTATTCGCATATACAATAAATTACCAACTTATATTTTAGACTTGCCATTAAGTTCGTTTCAGGTAGAAGTTAAAAAGAATCTTATAAATAAGGCATATTACAGTTTGGAGGATTATTTTGATGACAGGAGCGCTTGGAAGTAGTTCTTCGCTTTTGACTAGGTCAATAATTAGTAGTTTTATTTTATAGTGTAGTTAATTACGATATTCTCATTTCATATTATATTTTGCATTCATGTTCCACACTTTCATTATAACTTTGCGGATTTGTAAAATGTGGGTAACTCGTGGTCATGGGCTAACTAATAGGTTGTCGATTGCTTTGGTTTCATAATACCGTTACTTTCTGCTTCATTCACTTTTACCATAGATCTGACCATGTTCGCGAGTTGCCTACATTAAAAAGACGTAAGTGGATGCTCCTGTTTCACCATATTTACTTTGGGAGGCTTACCATATGAACATCATTTACTGCTTGAGTATGATATCAATAGCTACTTAAAAATTTACTAGTAGATGTCTACAATGTGAAACAGTTGCAGCTCCTTACAAAAATAAAATGTACCACCATTATATTTGTTTGAAAAGAGTGGCCATGAGTTTTATTGCCCGTTCTTTCTCGTGGTTCTACCTATTGCATTGCGAACGTGGCAGTAAATGTAAATGTAGAATCATTAAGTAATTAACTTAAATTTTGACGTTCATAAGCGTCACTTTGTGGCCTAGATGAATAAATGATTTTGATTTTTTTTGATAGTGTAATATAAACTTAATCAGTAGGCTCAATTTTAGTAATAATTGTTAATTTTACAAAAAATGTCCCTTTCACCATCTTGGATCCCCAAATAAATGTCATTAACGTTATCGGAATGCTTGATAAACTTGCATCTTATTATATGAGAGATAGCAGGCACGGAGGCTCCTGTATATTAATTAAAAATGACATCAAATATATAATTCTTCATAACATCACAAAATTGTCAATCATCAACACACTAGAATGTTCTGCTGTCGAGCTATTGGAACATCAAATAATAGTTTTATGCATATACTAGCTGCGCCCGCGACTTCGTTCGCGTAAATGTTGGAATTTAATTAGCAAGACATTTATGCTAAGAGTATATATTATTTATAACTTTTATATGTATATTATATACCTAATATATATCTTTAGAGAATTTCTTTATACACAACATAAACTATTGTACCACCTTCACATAGAATATACATACATACATACATAGACTCACGCCTGTTTCCCGGAGGGGTAGGCAGAGACCATGGAACGCCGTTTGCAACGATCCTGACATACCTCTCTTGCTTCATTCACTCCCATCAAGTATCTCATGCATGCTCTTCTGCTTAGGGTACTTCTGACCTGTCCTTTTTAGGGTTCCGTACCTCGAAAGGAAAAAACGGAACCCTTATAGGATCACTTTGTTGTCCGTCCGTCTGTCAAGACCCTTTTTCTCAGGAATGCGTGGAGGTATCAAACTGATGAATTTATACTAAATACTTGAATCTACGGTTCCATAGAGCTGTAAAAAAATCAAACTTCTAATCCAACGCAATCAAATGATACAGCAGTATATGCTGCAAATTGCAGCATATTTTCAAACTCGCGTTGGAATCAAAACCTACAGGGTACTTCCCGTGAACTCAGAATCTTGAAATTTGGTACGAAGCAACGTCATATATCATATCACTCATAAGGGAAAAATTGCGAAAACTGTAAATTTTTTGTTACAGCATATAAAAAAAAATTAATAAATTAAAAGTTACTACCCCTTTCTCTTGTACGCGTGGAGGTATTAAATTAAAATTCATATCAAATACTCAGGTATATAACACCGAAAGGCTGCAACAAAATCAAGCTTCTATGTCAACGCAATCAAAAGAAAAAGCATTATAAGCATATTTTCAAACTCGCGCCTACTCGCAAGTGAATCAAAACCTACAGGGTACTTCCCGTGAACTCAGAATCTTGAAATTTGGTACGAAGTAACGTCTTGTATCACATCTGAAGGAAAAATTGCGAAAACCGTAAATTTTTAGTTACAGCATATAAAAAAATATTTTTAATAAATTTAAAGTTACTACCCCTTTCTCTTGAACGCGTGGAGGTATTAAATTGAAATTCATATCAAATACTCAAGTATATAATACCGTTAGGCTACAACAAAATCAAACTTCAATGTCAACGCAATCAAAAGAAAGGTTAATATAAGCATATTTTCAAACTCGCGCCTACTGGCAAGTGAATCAAAATCTACAGGGTACTTCCCGTGAACTCAGAATCTTGAAATTTGGTACGAAGCAACACCTTATAGCACATATAAAGGAAAAATTGCTAAAACCGTAAATTTTTAGTTACATCATATAAGAAAAATATTTTTTATAAATTTAAAGTTACTACCCCTTTCTCTTGAATGCGTGGAGGTATTAAATTGAAATTCATATCAAATACTCAAGTATATATATAACACCATTAGGCTGCAACAAAATCAAACTTCTATGTCTACGCAATCAAAAGAAAGAACCTATAATCATATTTTCAAACTCGCGACTACTCGCAAGGGAATCAAAACTTACAGGGTACTTCCCGTGAACTCAAAATCTTGAAATTAGGTACGAAACAACGTCTTATGGCCCAGATAAAGGATGCGGAAGGCTGAGGACCGTGTGCTGTGGTGCGTGTTGGGAGAGGCCTATGTCCAGCAGTGGACTGCGATAGGCTGTTTGAGATTGAGATTTCAAATAATTACATAGTCTTCAAACCTTTTTGCTAATTATTCTGTACTTTATAAGTATTTTTGTAACAGATTTCTAATAGTCACTAAAACCTTGTAAATCAATAACTTTGATAAAAAATCTTACCATCATTCATCAGCAGACTTTTGCAAGGCTGGTATAGGTATTTAAGTTATATTATTAAATAAGCGATATATGTTAATATAAAATAAAGAATGACTGATTACAAACGACAAAGACCCATTTTTCTTTAATTTATGCTCCATACTGTAATGTTATGGATTTCATTTGGCAATAAAAATACCATAACTATGATTGGTGAACTTTTACTTATTATACCTACAGGTTTGTACGGAACCCTCGGTGCGCGAGTCCGACTCGCACTTGACCGGTTTTTTTTTAGGATGTCTCCAATCTGATCAGAGGACGTCCGCCTAGGTCTTCCCCTTCGTCCTGTACCAGTAACACTTGCCTTATATATCTTCTTTGTCAGTCTTTCGTCATCCATCCTCTCCATGTGTCCAAAACATCTCGACATGCCTGTACAGTTTACCTGTACAAAATACTTACTCGGCATTTATATTATATGCGCGACACTGTTGCATCGGTGTAGTACCTATCATTTTATTACGAATAATAAAAGTCAAGTTGAGGAGAGGACCTTGCGGCCGCACACCTTGCCCAGACGCAGCCGTGCCGCGAGAGGCATGCTGCGAGGCAGGCGTACCCCCTCTACAGCAGTACAAGAAAAGTGATAGTGCAATTTGTGAAACTGTGAATGAAGTGATCAGGCCAATAGAGTGCGTACCAAGTGAAATCAAAAGATTAGTGTTAAGTGTAGAAGTGGAGACCTCCCCTACACCTCTTAGGTCGCGATTTAATGAACTTTAAACATACTTGTAGCTATAAGTACTAACAATTTAAATTGTTCATTATCATTCTATGTATCATCTAATTTCAATATGATATCATTTAGTGTAAGAATTCATTTTATTTTTCATTGTTTTTATAGATTCTTTATCATTATACTGATATCATCTTTTGAGTGGGCAGGATGTATAGTTTACCTACCTGTACAAAATGTTTACTCGGCATTTACATTATATGCGCGACACCGTTGCATCGGTGTAGTACCTATCATTTTATTACGAATAAATCAGTGCGCTTACAGCATTCAGCTCGGGCGGTTTCTTTTATCATTCCTGATCGACCCTATATCATTTATATCATTTTTATATCATTATCATACACGTCAGCAGTATGCGTATATACTACCGACAATGCCTTTCCCGATGCTTGTCACTACATCTTCTTTTACCGCACACCACTCTCGTATCACACAATTCTTTACTCTGTCGGTCATAGACACAACACATACTTCTCAGTGCTCTCATTGCTACAGCATTTATTCTACTTTTATGACTCTTCTGCCATACCCGACTTTCATTACTATACATAAAACATGTAAATTATTTTTACCGATCATGTGAAAAGCAACATGTTCGGATGTCGATTCCAGCTGTTTCAAGTGTCTGTCCCTGCGATTTATTTAGAAAATACACACAGGACTACGACTATCCAGCCCTGCCGAAAGTAAGATAGCCCCGTTGAGTAATTCAAGAGGTATCTGAATTCAGGGTGCAGTCTCCCGCTCAGAGATTCCCACGTACGTGACGTGAGGAGTGGGAAACTGGGAATAATGAGACACCTGTATAAGAACAGAACACGAACGAACAAAAGAAATCAAAGAAACTCGATAACATTCAACAATCATAAACTCATAAGTAACGTCAAATATCCAATCCAAGTATTCCAACGACGATGAAAAACCTGATCAATCCTCGGAGAATCTTAACACCACCATTCAGAAAATGACGTCATTTGTCAACGCCATCTATGTTTACATATACAAACCGACCGAGATAGAAAATAATAATTATGGACTAATCGACAATTTATTGAAAAAGGATCTATAGTCATTGTAATAATAATGAAATGATTATATAACTATTATATAAACATAATAATTTGAAATACATGAGATTGACCGTTTAAATTAAGTGGACATTCTAATAAATTTTGACACAGAGACTTTTTGTTTATGAAAGTGCCGAATATTATACTCTATCATTTTTAATAACAGAAATATACCCGACACATAATTATTGTCTTTTTCGCAAGAAACATTTATTTTGCTAGAAAATTATTTGAAAATAGTGACATCTATCGATCGGTAAGTAGTCATAAAACACTTTGGTATGGGTAAGGTACCTATTTAGAGTAACTATACTTTTACTAACAAACTTATAATGATCATAGATGGCACCATATATATTACCAGTTTTGGATGATCTCGGTTTTGTTTAGGACTACGTACAAAGGAGAGATCAAGCTGTACACCGAAAACCACTCAACCGATTGTGATGTAACAAATACTATTTTATAGGTTTGAGTATCCTTTGTACATAAGTGTAAGGTTTATTGAAATCAATTCCGCCATTTTAGAGATCTTTAGCAACATAGGGAAAGACAGACAGACTGACAGACAGACATAAATTCTAAAAAACATCAAGTATTGCTTTTTAGCATTTTCCTAGATTTCTTAGCTAATTTTCGTCAAAAAATCTTTAATGTACAGACTTTTTCACCTCTACAGTTTTATTATAGTATAGATAGGCCGCCAAATAACACCGCGGGCTCTATAAACAGCTTTTTCACAACTTTTAATAAAATATTAAAAAACTTATGCTCTAACGGGAAAAGGATCGTAATATGCGGTGACTTCAACATAGATACTTTGAAGAATACAAAACTTTCCACTGAATTTGTAGAACTGTTAGGTAGATTTGATTTGAAACTAAAATTCAAGCAAGTAACACGATAAGCTAGTAAAACGTGCATAGACAATATAGCCCATAACATAGGAACTTGTAAAGGTACCATCCAGGAATTAGCGCTATCAGACCACAACTCACAAATAATAAAGCTTCCGGTTAAAAAGACCTGCCCTATAAGATATTGGTATATATTAAAACGGAATTACTCTCCAGAAAATATAACATTATTTATAAAATATTTAAAACAACTAACTAATAACGACATTTATAATTGTATGGATGCGAACACGGCTTACAACACATTCTATGAGAATTTCATTATGTTGTACGATCTTGGTTTTCTTTTACAGAAAGTCAGGATATACAACAGATCTAGGCCGAAGTGGATCTCACGTGGCTTAACAATATGCAGTAAACGTAAATGCCAACTACTGTGGCAATACAGGAATAATCCCAATCAAGCCACCAAAACTGCTTTCAAAACATACGCAAAGAGATATAAAACTATAATCAGATTGACAAAAATATCTCAAAACGACTACTTTATAAAAGCTGCCACAAACAAAAATAAAGCTACTTGGAAAGTTATTACTTTGAGGTCAAATCTAAATTAAAATATCCAAATGAAGGTGTAAATCTATTAATTAAAAATGGCGAAATCATAAATAATCCCCAAGACATTGCGAATTCATTTAATAACTTTTTTCTTGACATTAATGATAATAATCTTATACCCCAAAAATATTCTAATAATCTGACATATAATTCTAATTAAATTTTTATGACACCGACTATCCCCGATGACATTAATAAAATAATATTTTTTCTAAAAAATAAAACCAGTACTGGCTATGATAGCATTATGATAAAAATTGTTAAAAATGTAGCCCATATTATATCAGAACCATTAAGCTTCATTATTAATTTATGTATAGAGCAAGGTACTTTCCCAGAAATGAAATGAAATGAAATGAAATGAAATAGTTCTTTATTTCGTATAAACTTTGCAAGTACTTACGAAGCGTCATTTAAAAAGAGCATTAAACTATTATTTTTGTGTGCCGAATTAGAACAGCTCAATCCCAAGCGTTTTGGTCGTCTTTATATTCAGATATTTTATAGTATGCTTTTGAACATAATTTCGCTTAAACAATAATTTTGAACTTATTTATAGACAAGTTTCTTAAATTATGAGGGAGCTTGTTATAAAAGTGTATACATTGCCCCATAAAACAGCTACTTATTTTGTGGAGACGAGTGCTATGAACTACCAGATTATTCTTGTGTCTCGTATTTACAGAATGTATATCACATTTTTTACTAAATTTGTCAATATTTTTATGTACATATAACAGATTTTCATAAATATATTGTGATACAACAGTTAGAATGTTTATTTCTTTGAATTTTTCTCTTAGAGTAACTCTTGGACCGAGGTTATAAATTCCCCTTACAGCTCTTTTCTGTAGAACGAATATTGTATTTAGGTCTGCAGCACTCCCCCAGAGAAGAATCCCATACGACATTAAGCTATGAAAATAACTGAAATAAACCATTCTAGCTGTTTCTAAATCTGTAAGGCGTCTAATTGTCTTAACTGCACAAGCTGCAGAACTGAGTTTGCCCGATAGCCTTTCAATATGTGGACCCCATTGTAGTTTGGTGTCGAGCATAATACCTAAAAACATGGTTGTCTCGACGGGCTCAATCCTAGATTCATTAAGTTGCACATTGGTTTCCAATTGTTTAACATTAGGCATAGAGAATTTTAAAAGTTTCGTTTTCTTATTATTAAGTAATAGGTTATTTACATTAAACCAATTAACAACTTTAGAGAGTGCATTGTTTACTTCGTCAAAATTAACCTGTTGTCGTTTAATGTTAAAAATCAAAGATGTATCATCCGCGAACAACACAATCTCATGATTGTCCTTTACATAATTAGGTAAATCGTTAATATATATCAAGAATAAAAATGGACCTAGAATTGAACCCTGCGGGACACCAATTTTTAAAGCTGAACCTGGAGATGTCTTACCATTAACTTCGACCATCTGGATTCTGTTGCCCAAGTAAGAAGTCAGGAGATCGAGAGCTTTGTTCCTAATGCCGTAGTGATATAATTTCCTGATAAGAGTATCATGATGTACACAATCAAAGGCTTTTGATAAGTCGCAAAATATACCTAACGCATCTTGTGACTTCTCCCAAGCCGCAAAAATACTTTTCAGTAACTCAACTGCTGCGTCAGTAGTTGAACAACCCCTCGTAAATCCGAACTGTTTCTTGTGAAGAAGATTATGTCTATTAAAATGATTAAGCAATTGATTAAGTATTAACTTTTCAAAAATTTTACTAAGAGTTGGCAATACAGAAATAGGTCGAAAATTTGAGGGGTCTGATGTGTCACCAGATTTAAATAAGGGTGTAATTTTACTATATTTCATTAAATCAGGAAATGTTCCAGAAGCGACACAGCCATTGAACACTGTGGCTAGATGTGGAGCAATTAAAGTAATAATATATGAAACAGTCTTTACTGACAATCCCCATAAATCCATTGTCTTTTTCATATTAATAGTTTTAAATTGTTTAAGAATATCTTCAGTAGTAACAGCAGTAAATTCAAAGGCTGTGACACATTCTGGTACGCAGTCCTTAAGTAGTATTTCAGCAGACGTGGAAGATGACTTGAGTGACTCTGTAGTTAAAATGGGTATATTAGCAAAAAATTTTTCAAATTCTGTCGCTACTTCCAAGTCCTCTGCAACACTCACATTATTGATATTTAGTAGGTAGTCGCAACTGCGTGCTTTGGCTCTACCAGTTTCGTTATTGATGACATTCCAGGTAGCTTTTATGGTATTTTCAGCGCATTTTATTTTATTTTTCAAATAAATTGATTTTGCAGCATAACAAGCTTGTCTGAATGTTTTTGAATATTTTTTTACATAATTAATAAAGGCTGGACTATTATTAAAAGTTTTTTCATTGTAAAGTTCATATAACCTAATCCGACTTTTATGAATGCCTTCAGTTGCCCAATCACTAACGACGTCAGACGGTCAGTTACATTAATTTTTTTGGGTTTAAATACAACAGAAAATTCATCATTAATCAATTTAAATAATGAGTTATATAACTGATCCGGACGGTCATGAGTAGGCAACCAACGCATTTTACTAGATAAATTATTTTTAAAAACTTCCATTCGGTTTTCATTTATAGGTATAAAATTTATAATTTTACTCTGAACCTTAAGGTTTTTTCTTGGACAACAGACTAACTGCCCACTGTGATCAGACTGAAGCATATTAATTAAGGATTTATGTAAAGGTTTAGTGTTAATAAATATATTATCAATACAGGTGGCACTTGTGGCAGTCACTCTAGTTGGTTCTAAAAAAGTATGACTTAAATTGTAAGATTTAAAAAGATTTAAGAAATTAATTGATGAAGAACTTTTCTCTAAAATGTTAATATTAAAGTCACCACAAACAGCAACCGTTTTATGGCAATTATTAACTTTGCTTAGGGCGTCCTCCATAATTACTATAAAACTTTCAAAAGGCGCACATGGAGGCTTGTATACACTCATAACAATGAACTGCTCAAATTCGACACATGATATCTCTATAACTCGCTCAACAGAAAGGCTCACAATATCAGATCTTTCCTTAAATTTTAAAAGTTTATTTATTATAATTAATGAGCCGCCTCGAATAAAGTTTTCTCTGCTGAATGAGCTTGCAACCTGGTGGTTATTGAAATTGAATATGAACTGATGGCTTTTTAGCCAATGTTCTGTAATACATAAGATGTCAATATTGTTACAGTTCATAAACAATTCCAATTCTAATTCCTTACTCATCAACCCTTGTATATTCTGATGTACCAGGTTGATACAATTCTTTAAATTATTTTTTTTACAATGTGTGGTTGATGAAAGTGTGTTTTTCTTACTTATAATAGGTGTGGTATTAAACAAGGTAACTAATGTCTTATCAAGGTTATTGCCAGAGATTGACTCTATTGTCTCATTACTTAATTTAAAGAATTTGGAACGGATTCCAAGCTAATATTTAATGTCAAATTAGACTGCTCAATAAAAGCAGAGTTATTAGCCAAATTTTTGGCTGTGTTATTAATAAAATATGCTAGCGATGATGCTATTTGTCTTTGATTATATTGAGATAGATAACAACTATCACATGTTAGACAAACTTAAAATATCTGTTATAAAGCCAGTGTTTAAAAAAGGAGAAAAACTAACATAAGCAACTACAGGCCAATAGCACTCATACCTATTTTCGCAAAAAAATTTGAAAGGGTGATGTTTAACTGTATCTATTCTTTCTTTGAAACACATAACATTCTAACGTCTAGTCAGTATGGCTTTAGAAAATGCAAATCCATAAATATGGCTATATATAACTTTTTACAGAAGGTAATGACTAACTTGGATAAAGGACTGCCGGCTGTCGCGTTATACATGGACATGTCGAAGGCTTTCGACCGTGTGGACCACAAAATCCTCTTGAGAAAGATGTATGTATATCGTGTGAGAGGTAATGTGTACAACCTCATAGAATCATACCTTAGCAACAGACATCAATTCACTGAAGTAAGGAGATTAAATCCCATTACTAAAACGGAAGAAATATATATGTCTGTATCTGGAACTTCTAAATTCGGCGTTCCTCAAGGGACCATCGTGGGTCCCTTATTCTTCCTTGTTTATATAAATGACATGCCTTCGGTTACAAATCATGACATTATACTATTTGCTGATGATCGCACTGTTTTATTTGTTAATGATAACACAATTGACTTAGAATTTGACATTAACCAAACAATATTATCAATAATAGACTGGCTTGAAACCAATAATTTAATGATTTACATTGAAAAAACTAAAATAATGAATTTCAAAATACGAACTCAACGCACGGGTAAATTAAAAATCAGTTACCTAGATAGCGACATTGAAGAAACTGAAGTAAGTAAATTTCTAGGGCTACATATTGACAATAAACTTAATTGAAAATTTCATATTGACCATGAATGCAAAAAGCTGGGACAGTTTTCATACGCACTTTATAGATTGGGAAAAATAGCAAATCAGGCTACTTTACTAACAGCCTACCACGGTTACGTTAGCTCTATCCTCAGATATGGTGTAATATTCTGGGGCAATAGTACAGACAAAGAGCGCGCTTTCATTGCCCAAAAACGTTGCATTAGGGCCATATTTAACTTACGAGAAACTGACTCCTGTAAGCCATTTTTTTAAAAGGTAAACGTACTTACACTGCCATGTATCTATATATTTGAGGCCGCAGTGTTTGTAAGGAATAATATGTACATGTATAATTACTACACGCGTATACAACGTAAAGACGAATTGCGTACAGTAGCTAGTAAGACTCATCTTATGCATGAAAGTATATTTTGTATGGCTACACGTATCTTTAATAATATTCCGGGGCCTATCAGAAACATTACAGAAATTAAAAAATTTAAAAAGAGTCTGCATGATCTGTTAGTACACAAGTGCTACTACTCTATAAAAGCCTTTTTATTGGACGAATCTCTGCTCCAATATAGTCCGTCTCAGTCATGATGTATTTAGTAGCTTAATGATCTGTATCTGCCTACTTTAATTCGATCATTTTGTTTTGTTATGAGAATTTGTAAAAATAATGTACCTATATTCCTATATGACTACTGTATGCCCCAAGGGCGGGACGTAGCTGATCTATTTAATTATTTAAGACCTGTATTTTGTACAAACCTATGATCCACAATAAAGATATTGAAATTGAAATTGAAATGATAGCCCCGAAAATTATACCCATATTAATTTTATTAAAAATGTCCCGTCCGCCATCTTGGATCCCCAAATAGATGTCATTTTCGTGACCAGAATCCATTAAAACCCCGAAAATTATACCCATATTAATTTTATTAAAAATGTCCCGTCCGCCATCTTGGATTCCCAAATAGATGTCATTTTCATGATCAGAAAGCATGAACATGATGCTTGCTTTCTATAAGAGAGAGAGAGAGACAGACAGAGAAACATGCGCATGCCGCACGGCTTACAATAGCTTACTATAGCAAAAAGTGTCGTTACAACTTTTCGTCTTAATTTTTTCCGTCTAGCCCCCTTTCGCAACGCGCGATAAGGAACTTCGTTCCAAAAATTGGTCCAAGGTTTCAGTAAGGATTGCTTAATTTTAGTTGGAGATTTTATATTATTTAGTTTGGCTGAAATCTTTACACCCTTTATAAATTATGAGTGCTATTTAATTAATTAGAAATCCTTCCTTTATAAAATACTTCACAAGT
This sequence comes from Euclidia mi, assembly GCA_944739405.2. Taxonomy (NCBI): domain Eukaryota; kingdom Metazoa; phylum Arthropoda; class Insecta; order Lepidoptera; family Erebidae; genus Euclidia; species Euclidia mi. The sequence goes on from OX123184.2 coordinate 3,153,667, forward strand.
CTTCCCTAAATTTGTAAAATAACACATACCTATTAAACTAAATTTCAGACAACTTTTGTGTCAAAAGCTTTACAGTTGGAAGTTTTAATTGGTGTTTGCTATCTATTTCTTATTCCATTAATAATGTTATTGAATTAATCCAGTATTTTATGAACTTAACTACCAAATAAATAATGATGGCGCCAGTCGTATTTATATAACCCTTTCACAAATCAAAAATCAAAAGTTATCTAATCTAATACTAATATATAAAGCTGGAGAGTTTGTTTGTTTGTTTATTTGTTGCTTTGGTTGAACGCGCTAATCTCAGGAATTACTGGTCTGAATTATTTTTTCTTTCAGTGTTAGATAGCCCATTTATCGAGGAAAGCTATAGGCTATATAACATCACGCTATGAGTCACGGGAGCGGAGCAGTAGCCTTAAATAAAGCGGCTTTAACCGCAGGCTCATCTAATAGTTTAGAATCGTATTAAGATACTTGTATCTCGACATCCTTCTAAATAGTAAAATTGTTTTCCAGTGCTTCCAAACAGTAAAAATAATTATACACGGCAGTCAACCTATGTGTGCTCAATCTGACGTGTTATGGGATCCAATCCAATTATCAACCTCCAATTTGCAACAACATTCACAGTCGCTTTGAAGTGCTCCGCTTGCCTTGAAATAAAACTACAAATTCTAAAATTCTATTATTTCAACAGATACTTCTGCACACCAAAAAAAGGATTTCTAGGTCATCTTGAAGAAAATGAAACTATATTTTTTTCAAACTACAAACTCAGGTGAAACATTTAAGGTCCCAGAATATACATACGATAATGAGGTTGCCTGCCTTAGACAAGAAAATGCGTCTAGACCAAGTAATTGTGTAGTCTACTTAGACAAATCACGTAAATTACAAAATGGTTTAGTAAAAACTGTGCTAGAAACATTGCTAATATTGCAAATATTTAAAATACTACTAAAAAAGTGGTTTTGATAAAGGTAAGAAGTAAGTAGACTGCCTCCGTGGCCCAGTGGATAGGGTATGCGACTCCTGATCGGGGGTCCCGGATTCGATTCCCGGGTCGGGTAAAAGTGTTACTAGGTTTTTCCAAATTCTCAGTAGCAGCACTGGTGTGAGTCTGGTGATGTGCCCGGTAACGGCAAAAGGCCCTCCATATTACGTGGGACCTAAAAATTCATGGCAAAATGTGGGTGTAATACCTATTACGCCTCTGCCTAATCCTTCGGGGATACAGGCGTGAGTCTATAAAAAAAAGTAAGTACTTTTGCTTACTACTCGACAAGGGAAATAAAAAACCTTTACAATACAGCAGCCTAAGTCTAAGATGTCTTCCTACGAATAATACGGAACATAGATGGAAAACGACATATGGAAGATCGTGTTCTATGTAGTTTAGGTATAAGGAATTTAAATACTTTACATTTTTTATTAACAACCCTATATACGTTAGTATTCAAGTGTTATGTATAATGACGACTCAATCATCGTCCTATCGTTACTACGGCTGCATCCATTTCCTTGCAGTCCAGCCTCCAGGGTCCGGCTTCTCATCTAACCAGATAAGGCAGCTGCCCACTCCAAAACTTTTCACAATTTGTGTACATTATAAACCTAGGTAAGTGTTGTGACTATTCAATGTTGTAACTAAAAACCTAGCCCTTAGTTTTATTTTATTTGAATATGTCCTGAGGCTTACAAGTATATTCAATAACGGTCCAAATTGACTTATTCGGAGACATGAATATAACCGAAATTGGATGGCCAATCTAGCTCTGTTGGACCTACAACAAACAATATATTACGTTATTTTTATAATACCAAGAAATCGTTTATCAGATTAGCAATTCATCTATTTTCGAGTGTATTGACCGAGACGCATGGTGAGTACACACTTGAGTATGTAATGTAACGTGCCTGCGAATGTCTCACATTACTCTTACTTGTAACATTTCTTTCTGTATTGGTTTAAATATCACATGTGATAATTGTTCAACGATATTTTACATTGAATCATTTATTGGTTTGTAATATCATTGTGTAATACATACGTCGACCATTTTGCTTCAAATGTTATTCATCACAGGATTACATCACACTAGCGCGCATTTTTGTTCTTATCGTCTTCGTAGCGTTATCTCAGTTGTAACCCGGGATCCGCTTACTAGTTTAAAGGGAATTAACTAAATATTAGCATTTCTATAGAGCGAATGCCTGTCTGACCTCCGCAATCCAAAGGGATACTATATTACAAAAATATATGATCCAATATCACATGTATTTTTTAGTTTTATTTACTTACACATAAGAATTATAATATTTGATATTTCAAGAGAATGTAGATTAATTATATTTTGGCTTTGAGATCAAGTTAAATTGGTAAGATTAAAAAGTTAAGAACGTCAAGTAGATTGCCAAGTATGTTCGAACCTTATACCGAAACACGGATTGGCAACCGATAACTATTGCGCTGTAACCGAACAGAAATAAAAAAAAAATAATATTAAAACATTCTTCGGCGGACCACTTGGGAATCGAAATCAGTATGTAGTCGTAACAAATTGTACAAAGGTACTAAACCCAAAATTATAGTCAAATCACATCATCAGTCATAAAGGATAATGGACTTCGTAAGTAGTTAAAACATGTGTTTTTCACTCTATTGTTATGGTGAAGCAGTAGACAGATACAATTTCCACTTTTTTATAGGTACCTAATAGACGTTTATGCTATGGCGTTACCCTTCTCCATGTGAAAGAGGCAGCAACAGTTTGTTGATAAGGCTTATAATATAATAATAATACAAACACGTACAAGGAAAGAATTAAAGAATGGGAAAAGCAACGAGTGAGGACATAGATGAAGCAGGAAAGGAGTTTATTAGGTCAAAAAGAATAGTGAAAAAAATGGTTAAAAGGAAAAAAGAGGAAAAGAAAGATGAGTTTAATAGCAGATTATCTGACGATTTCCGGCGGAACATTACACATAACACAGCAATCAGAGACAAGAATGGAAAGATACTGAATGGTGAGGATTCAAGAGCTTGTGTGAGGATAAACGGGGCATACACTGACTGGTTTACCATCGACACAGGTGTTAGACAAGGATGTGTAGCGTCGCCGTGGCTGATTAACCTCTTCATGGACAGTTGATTGCAAGATTTGAAACATAGTGATTGTGGATTAAGGATTAATGAGTTACTTGTCAAATGCCTCCTTTATGCTGATGATCAGGTTGTACTTGCGTCTTCAGCGGTGGAGTTGCAGGAGATGGTAACAATCTGATGACGGTTTCAATCAAGACTGCACGGTTGGCGTAGTGGTTTAAGCGGCCGCCTCGCCGCTTGACACTTCGCCGAGTGTTGTGGGTTCGATCCCCACACGAGGCAACACTTTGTGTGATTCATAAATTGTTGTCTCGAGTCTGGGTGTTCATTGTGTCCGTTAGTTGTATGTTTGTTAAGTCCCCTGCGACACAGGATTTAGTCCTAGTGCGGGAGTTGTCTTTAAAAAAAAAAGTAAAACGAAAGTTATGGTTTTTGAAAAGGAGGAATGCGTTACGGCTTGTAATGTTATGATCGATGGACAACGAGTGGAGCAAGTGAATGAGTTTGTATATTTTAGTACATGGTACATTGGATGTTTACAAGAGATGGTAAGAATGTAGAAGACATTGAAAGAAGAGTTACATACATACATACATAGACTCACGCCTGTTTCCCGGAGGGGTAGGCAGAGACTACGGAGCGCCATTTGCAAAGATCTTGACATATCTCTCTTGCTTCATTCACTCCCATCAGATTCCTCATGCATGCTCTGAAAGAAGAGTTAATGCAGGTAATAAAGTGAATGGAGCTCTGAAGTCGTTTATAAATAGCCAAAACGAGTCCAAAAAGGCACGTTTGGCTGTGCATAGAGGGGTGTTAGTACATACGCTTATGTATGGTAGTGAAAGTTGGGCATGGCAGAATAGTCATGAAAGCAGAATGAATGCTGTAGAAATGAGAGCACTGAGAAGTATGTGTGGTGTGTCTTTGACTAACAGAGTAAAGAATTGTGTGATAAGAGAGTGTTGTGGAAGAAGATGTAGTGACAAGCATCGAGAAAGGTATGCAAAGGTGGTTTAGGCACTTGGAGAGGATGGATGACGAAAGATTGACCAAGCAGATATACATGGCAAGTGTGAATGGGATAGGACGACGGGAAAGACCTGGGCGCACGTTCTCTGATCAGATTGGAGACATCCTAAAAACAGGACAGGTTAGAAGTACCCTGAACAGAAGAGCATGCAGGAGGAGTCTGATGGGAGTGAGTGAAGCAAGAGAGATATGTCAGGATCGTTGCAAATAGCGTTCCGTAGTCTCTGCCTACCGGGAAACAGGCGTGAGTCTATGTATGTATGCATGTACACGTACAAGGATGAAAAATGGGTATATAGAATATGAGTGCGTTCGTTCCTAGGTATGGATGACACACATCTTGTAAATGACGCGACCACATATTGAGTCGAGCTTATCTCAAAGTTTAGTGGAACATGGTGGCTGGATTATGAATGACTCTCCAACTATGTTATCTTCTTGCCTTTTGTTTAGTAGCGGTGAGGATCTGTAGATCGAATTGATTAAGGTTCGTCGCGTAAACGTTATTTATTTTTGTTGTACCTATTGGATATATATTGTTTTAAAGCAAACAAAAAATAATATTTTTTGTACTGACTTTAAATCCATTACATACATGACATTAAAAAATGTTAATTAGCGCTCGCTTAATAAAGTACCCGGTAGAAAGCAATAAGCATATCTGGCAAAGTGTGGTAATACACCTCTGCCTAGCCCTTCGGGGATTAAAAGGCGTGAAGTTATATATTTTGACATTTAACACTTATCTGATCGGCGTAGGGGCCAGATTCTTCTTTTGACTCACAGTATTTCTGTGGAGGAAATTATGCGATGCTTAAGTTCAGCAATGGACTGCAAAAGGCAGTAGAGGTAGCCTTAAGGGGGTTATATAGGAGTTGAATGTTTGTTTGGAGCTCCTGTGATTTCAAGCAAGCGATATGATAATTCACAGTAACAGCTAGTATATTATATGCAACCTCGTTTTTATTACTTCTCAGCTAGAAACTTGCTCTGCATTTTCCAGAACTAAATACCTAAATTATCTGGCAAAAAATAACATTTTGTCGCAAGGACTTAGAGATAATCTAAGAAGGTTTTACACTAGAATGGTTGGAGGTATTCATTACCTTATTTCATCATCCATCTAATTCAGATAGTTACGGAAGCGACGGCTTACGCTGTTTGTATTTTATTCACTTTAAGGAAAACAATCCTTATGTAATTGCTAGTTTAAAAGTTGTTTCCAATCCAATGTTTCATACATTGGCCTTGAGCTATTCCAAGGTTTTAAATAAATCTTTGAACAGCTTAAAGCTTAACTTTTTTATTTCTTTTGAATTTTCAGTCAATATAATATGTATTGAAACGGGAAAAACGATTCCTATCTACGTCTCAATTGCTATTTTTATTTCAATAGCTAGCAAAATGTCTCTTGAATGAATGTATTTAGTATCCATTAGTTTTAGTCTAAGGACCATCGAAGGAATTATACGATATAAATACTGTAAGAAAGCTTACAGATGCAAGAAGTTTGTATAAAAACAATTGTAAAATAAGATTTACAACCGTTCAGCTGGTTTAATACAGCAATAAAAATACTCAAATAGAACAAAAACTTAATAGTTTACATATTTATACAGCTCACGTCTAATCAATTTATAAAATGTACGTCTTGAAGTAGATCCAATGGATATAAAATTACATGACTTTAAATAAAATTGTAGTAATTTATGCATTGCTTTACAAATGCGTAGTGTATAAATAGAACGTACAAATAAAGTGCTAAATCTATTTGAATGAAATAAATAATAAAGAATATTATAAAATAATGCGTCACAGTTAAATAAATTTTCAAGATTACTTTAGTGCTCGTAACACACCAATCAGAAATATAAACACACTGAATAATGTACTACATTTCACGGCAATATTTGCTCAATAAAATGAATCTACAGATCGACAAGTTTGCTTCAGTTATAAAATGTTGTCGGAAACAAGAACAAAACAGAAATATTTAAGTGGTAGAGCCATCATTGTGGCAGCATGAATGTCAATATTGGTGGACCTTTTTTATACATGTACCCGTGTGTCGGAGGGTCGGGTATCACCGAAGCATTCCTCGCTACCCCCCGACGGGTATTGGCCCGTCAGATGGTCAGGCGGGCCCCGAACAAAACCCTTGGTGGCGGATAAAGGTGTTAGGCTCCGCTGTCAAAACACCCGGCGGCCGCAGAGGATAGGGAGGACGGCAACGCAACACCGCATCTCCTCTTTCTCTGCGGTTCCACCGCGACGCAGCAATGGTGCGCCTCCATTTAGTCGCGGGAGAATGGGCGCGCGGCAACGCAACACCGACACGCCTCTCCTCCCGCGACCGCGCCCGACTGTGAGGGACAGACAGAACTGTCCCCCGCACCCGCATCTTTGTACGGATCCTGTGCAGGCCCCTCCAAGCCCACGCGGAGCGTCCACTGCCAGGATCTCTCTTAGCTTCACCGCGGGTGTCCAAGCTACGGTTACTGAGGCCCCCCCATCACGACAAGGTGGATATCCCACGGGGGAGGAGGGATGGGGGAATATTGGTGGACCTACGCTTTGATTGAATGGACAGATCAACCAGAGTTACCTCTCCTGAACGATCGTCATAAGGTACCAGAATTATAGAATTTAATTAGGGTACATACAAACATTTTCTAACATTGGAGTCAATGATATTACATAATTTGTAACATCATTGGTTGCTAGGCGTGCGAGCTACGGAGCCACCGTGTGGTTTTTTTAACTCATTTTCCTCACGTTAAAAAGAAAAATGGAGTATAATAAAATGAAACTAAACAGCACTTTGTTTGAGTAACTTGTAAAAATGTGTGAGTAAGGGTATGTTTCTCGAACTGTTTTATAAAAATACTAGAGGACGCCAGAAGCTACGCCTGCATTTTTTTCAAATGTACCCGTTTTGGTTGATCTCGTGGGAATTTCGGGAAATCCCTTCTTAGTACACCCCTACGGTCCCCAAGGAACATACATGCCAAATTTCAGCTTCCTGCGCCCAATAGTTTCGGCTGTAGCGTGTCTGTCAGTCAGTCAGTAACGCAAGGATTTTATATATTAAGATTTAGAATTTAGTTGCTAAATTACTTTCAGTGAGAGTAAATGTCGGAGGCCTAATCCCTCCTTCTCATTTTACTCCCCTTATCAAGAAGAAGTAAAGTATGTTGGGAATGAATAAGGAATTTGGGAAAAAGTTGAATGCAGATAAGCCTTTTTCTTCCTAAAGTTTAGCAACGCGCGAGTGTCACTTACTTGGCGTCACTTGCGTAAAGCGGTTAGATGTCAACTATCAGACGAGCCGTTGAATGTATGCCATCCTCTTTCTTGAAATAAATATGCAGGATTAGTCAAAAATTTTTCCTGTAAAGTAAAACAATAACGGCCGGTTTCGGCACTCTTGATTTCACTTCGATAAGTGCGTGTTAAATGAATTTTGAATCCATATAAAAGATAAAGTTTACCCAATAGTGGTGAAATTATTTTCAAGTATAAACGTTAAGACGACATCGGAACAATATCACGAAATGTAATGTTATTTACCTGCACTCTGACCAGATTGGAGACATCCTAAAACAGGACAGGTTTGAAGTGCCCTGAACAGTCTTCTGTTCAGGGCACTTCAAACCTGTCCTGTTTTAGGATGTCTCCAAGTCTTACGCCTGTTTCCCGGAGGGGTAGGCAGAGACTACGAAACACCATTTGCAACGATCCTGACATATCTCTCTTGCTTCATTCACTCACTCCCATCAGATTCCTCATGCATGCAAGAGCATGCACTCCCATCAGATTCCTCATGCATGCAAGAGCATGCATGAGGAATCTGATGGGAGTGAGTGAATGAAGCAAGAGAGATATGTCAGGATCGTTGCAAATGGTGTTTCGTAGTCTCTGCCTACCCCTCCGGGAAACAGGCGTAAGACTTAGTATGTATCTATGTATTTACTTGCCCCTGTCCTGGTATCTGTAAGGAAATCTTGCAAGATAAAAACCCGCTTATTCTATTGAGCTGATATTATGTATCCGTACATGCATTGTCACACGATATACATGTGCATGTCGCGACTATGCAATATAATGATGTTCTGGAGCTGATCAGATGATGGACCTGAAAGGTGGCCATAGGAACTCCGCTATTTACACAAATTCATCGAGTTTCGGCTAGTGCATATGAAATATTATTTTAACACGTTTTTATTAGGTCGTCGTGTATGTAACTATGTAATGGAATCTAAGGTAACTAATTTAACCATCTTCCAAGGCTCGTAGCGTAATGAAAATTGGCAGCTGTATGTAGTTCTGATGACAATACAATAATATGGTACTGTCGAACTGATCTGATGATGAAGTCGAAAGATAGGCACTGGCATTCCTTGATGGAATATCGTATCATGTCGTGTTTGCACTTGTGAGAAAGGCCACGTAATGGACATTGAAAACGATCTGTTGTTTTTTTAAATAGTAGGTCGACCTGTGTGTTACTAACAGAACTATGTAATGGAATCTAAGGTAACTAATTTGACCATCTTCCAAGGGTCGTAGCGTAATAAAAATTGGCAGCTGTATGTAGTTCTGATGACAATACAATAATATGGCACTGTCTGTGTAATTGATCTGATAATGGAGCCGGAAGATATGAACTGGAACTTAATGGTGGAAAATCGTTTCATAGCTGTTTTGAATTTCTCAGAAAAGTCTTGTAATGAACTTTGATCACGATCAGGTTTCAAGGTCTGATGATGAAGCCGGAAGATAGGCACTGGCATTCCATGATGGAATATCGTATCATAGTCGTGTTTGCACTTGTGAGAAAGGCCACGTAATGGACTTTGAACACGACCAGGTTTCAAGGTTACAACAAACCGATTATATATTGTAGACCACGCAGTGGTGTACTTGGGGTCCCGTACTTTTGTGGCTTGACAGGCGTATGTGGCCCTAAGTAGAGTTAAATCGCTTAGTGGTTTCCAGATTGAATAGCTAGATTGTTCTAAGCTGTCAGATGAAACACCATGCAATACAGACGCACTGGCGGAGATGGAGAGGATGCGGGCTCATTCGCCTACTTAAGATAAATGTACAAATGTTAAAATATTTCGTTATCAAAGACCAAAAAGTATAAAATAAATTTATAGTTTAAAAAACACTAGAAAAACACGCTTTTATATATGCACGTAAAAGCAAAAACTAAATTATGGATAGTAAACTATGGGCTTTTAATTATAATATTTGATTGTAAAAGCGTGGGGCGCTGGAACAGGAAATACATTATTGTTAACAAATACTAATACTAACTTCCTGGCGGAAGATGCATGAGGTCGCACCAGAGCATAACATTTATGCCGCCAAAGCGTTACCAAAGGGAACCAAAGATATCTCGTCCACGAACAAGGACTCTACATTTTGCCACTGTTGACGCATTACCCTTATGTACTCAATTTCCTGAAGGAGTAAGTCGGTGAATGTCGTCTCTCCTCGCTGCTGGCGCATGTTTTGTCTGAGTTCAACAAACTGGTACTTTGAACCGACTGTTTAATGTAGAGCCACCTACTAGTCGTGCTGCAATTCCAGTTAGAGCGCCAATCTGTGTTACTTGCTTCCCGTAACATCTGTTCACTTGATTTTTCAACAAGTTAAACAAGATACATAATAGATAATATTTTGTACAACGATCGGCATATTTGGTGTACAATTAGTATTGTGAAAATTGGTTCATTGTTGACGACACCCCTGGGGTGTCGTTAACAAAAAAGCATTTGTTGACGATACCACCGTAATGTTGGGTTGGGTTTAAAAATAACATATCGCTTAAGATTATCGAGCTAGTATATGGCTATACTCTCAATTGTTGATATATATTATACAAGGTGTCACAAGACCCATCACCAAGCCGTAGTCTACTCGTTTTGGACATCATGCCAAGTCATACAAAGCAAAAATAAAACTTGGGAAATGATTTTTTTTTCAATTTATCACATTTTTTAAGCCGCAATAAGTAGGTGTTTCGAAAATTGTGCGTGTACAATTTTCGAAAGACCTACTTATCCATGGGTGCAAAAGACATCCATAAAACAGGTTGGCATGGTAATTTAATCGATTTTGTACCTAATTACAAAAATTCCATAGTAATTTTGAGCCTCAATATCTCCGGAACCAGTCATTTCCCAGGCATGGTGCCGAAGTAAAAAATGATCGTAATTATTGGTATAATATGGGGTTTCAGTTTTCGTTAAAGGTCTTTTTACACCCTGTATACAGAGTGTAAAAAGACCCTGGAGGAAAACTGAAATCCCATGTTGTACCAATCACTACGAACATTTTTTTACTTCGGCACCTTACCTGGGAAATTACTGGTTCAGGAGATATAGATGCTCAAAGTTAGTACTGAATTTTTCTAATTAGGTACAAAATCGATGCATTGACCCCACCAATATGTTCTTTAGATGCCCTATGACCCCATAAATAAGTAGGTATTTCGAGCATTGCACGCGCGCGCTTTTAATTGCTGTTTAAAAAATGTGAAAACTATAATAAAAAATTGTTTCCCAGGTATTATTTTTGGTTAGTATGACTTGGCACGATGTCCACAACGAATAGACTTTGGCTTGGTGATGGGTCTTGTGACACCCTGTATATGCATTAGTATATTTTTATCTGTTTCTCTAATGCACTGGCTGATAATGTTTATGACGTTCAAGAGATAAATTATTATAATTTAAAGAATCTATAAAAAAAAAACAGGGTGACAACACTATTTATTAGTGGTGTCGTCAACAAATGCTTTTTGTTAACGACACCCCAGGGATGTCGTTTTGGGGGTATCGTCAACAATGAACGTGAAAATTAAGTTTTTTAGCGTAACGCATTTCAGTGTTACTGAAGATTTTTGATGCACTGTTAAAAATATCCCTTTATTTTTGAGCTGGATTGACGTTTTCAGCTTTAAAATGTTTTAGTTTTAAACTGACAAATATGATGTACAAGGTTGAGCTAGACGTAATGTATTTTGTTTCCACTATACTTTCTTACAAGTTATATAAAAATATGACTCATAATTTCCAATTGTTAGTCAACATTTTCCAATTATTAGTAAAAGCCTATTGCCGTACCGAGCACATTACGAGACTCCGTGCTGCTACTGAGAATTTTCTAACGGAAAAACCCAATAACACTTTGCCCGACCCGGGAATCGAATCCGAGACCTCCCAATCCCACGCGCACATTTATGACGCGAGACCAACGAGGCAGGCAGTTTTCCGTGTCTGTGTGTAATTTATCTAATATGTATGTATTTTAGAATGTTTGAGTATGTTAATCAGTTATCTGGGGGTAAGGGAAGGGGTAGGCAGAGGTGTAATATTACACCCACTTTTCGCCATGAATGTTTGGTCCCACGTAATAGGGGGCAAGCCTATTGCCGCACCGGGCACATTACCAGACTCCGTGTTTTTACTGCGAATTTCCTAATAGAAAACCCCAATAACACTTTGCTCGACCCGGGAATCGAAGTAGAATTTTTAAGACCCCTCAAAGAATATTCTTTTTTCAATTCAAATAGTTATTTTTTCTTAAAAAGTTTCAAAATAAATAATTGTTACAAACGACCACTTGCCTTTTCGGTAACGATTTTTTACTATTTTTAATATATCGCCAGTATTTATATTCGCATTAATTACGCATAAAGGCTAAAATTCGCAGGTTTTCTTATGTTGCCATAGCATTATGGATCGGAATTTCATTAATAAACTTCTTCGCCATACCACTATATAAAATCTCAACAATGTTACTAATCCATCGGTATGATTCAGGCAACACATAGCGATGAAAGTACTTACGTATTTATAGATACGCTTTACGAAAAATATATATTCTACATTTAGGTTGCTTCCCTGAAATAGTGGCCACGAAAAGATCCAAAGCTTAATTTTTTTCAAAAATAGCACACATATATGTCATAGTAATCTAACTTCCGTCAGTCATATTCTTTATGTTTTTAGTATCTGCCCTTATATTGTGTACTGCGAGTGGAATCAGAAAGCCAATTGTTAAACTACGGATCAAAATCGCATCTCCTCAACGGATATCCAAATCACTCACTCAAAGGGATTCATATATAGGGCGGCACTGAAAATTTCGGGAATCAAGGAAGTGACACTACATTACTATTTAATAATGTATTTATTGCTTTTCGAAGTTTATGCGCGAAATTTGACACATTTTTCATACGTTGGAACCAATCCATCTAAAAGATAGTAATACTGCACGGTTGGCATAGTGGTTTAAGCAGCCGCCTCACCGCTTGACACTGTGCCGAAGTGTTGTGGGTTCGATCCCCACACGAGACAACACTTTGTGTGATGCATAAATTGTTGTTTCGAGTCTTGGGTGTTCATTGTGTCAGTTAGTTGTATGTCTGTAAAGTTCCCCGCGACACAGGATTTAGTCCTAATGCGGGAGTTGTCTTTAAAAAAAAAGAAAAAAGAAAACATTGAAGCAACCATTCCATTCGGGAAGTTGAGGGTCTCCAAACTGATGAAAATCTCTGTCCACGCAATTTATTCCTTATTTTAGGGAAAGTATAGAAATCATTAGGGCTTAGGTCGGGGCTGTACGGCGGATGGTCTAATAATTATATGTTTTCTTGCTCTAAAAACTGTTTTGTTCTGTGCGCGGTGTGAGAACTCGCATTGTCGTGATGGAGGATGATGCGGCGGTTGCAGTTCTCTTTACGGAGTTCAGAAACGACCTATGGCAAACAAATGCTAGCATACCATTCTGCATTAACCGTTCTTTGTCCCTCAAGAGGAATAGTCGTAACATGGCCGGTTTTGGAGACAAACGTGGCCACCATATTTTTTGCAACACTCCGTGAACGAAAAATTTTTGTTGGCTTTAACTCATTTTCGAACACCCAAACTCGTGACTGGTTTTTTTGTTTCGGGTTCATACGCATATATCCAGGATTCGTCACCTGATACGATGTTGTTTACAGCATTTGAGGATCCTGCGTGGAATCTTTCGAGAGTTCTGACGCACCAAGTAACGCGAGCCGCTTTTTGCTTTTCAGAGAGCGAATGCGGTATCCATCGGGAAAACAACTTATTTACACCTAATTGTTTATGCAAGATTGTTTGTATTTGACTCATGCCAATGTCTAAAGTTGCCTGAATTTCGCGGTATGTCACATGTCGATCATCCTCAATCAGCTATCGCACAGCATCAACATTTTCTTGGGTGACTGCAGTTTTTGGACGACCTTGACGGGGATCATCACTGAGCTTGACACGTCCACGTTGAAATTCAGCAAACCAGCGATAAATTGTGGTTTCGGATGGGGCTTCATCACCAAATGCAGAAATCATCCGGTCAATACACTGTTTTTGTGTTAAACCACTTCGAAAGTCATAATAAATCATCGCTCTTGAATTTTCTCGAGTCAATTCCATTTTCTCAACGACTAAACAAGTTTGACAAAACCCTGTTACAAAACCGAGAATCTTTTTTAAATACATAAATGGTTTTCAATTTTTAAAACGAAGGAGTTTTCAATTAAAAAGATTTTAATATGACAGGAACAGTGGAAATATTCCATTCCCGATACTTTTAGTGCAGCCCTGGGCCCTATACATTTTCTTGCCTAGAGAAATTGCCATATGTATTTGACAGGGCAAAAACGTTCATACAGATTTTCTCATATTCATAACATTTTCCTTTCAACCTCAATCTCTCTAAAAACAGAACAGTTGCAATCTTTATAAAAACTTTTTTCCTCAGCAGTCTATGAAAGAGTCCTACCAAAGTTTTAAAAGTCATTACACCGTCCGTTCATTTGCAGCTCTATGAGAATATTTTAGTCTTTATATTGAAGTTTCAGACGACTGACGACTTTTGGAGTTCTTAAAGATTGTAAAAATTGTTTGTGGCAAAATTGCACTATAGTTGCGATTGACTTGAGTGCGAAAAAAATTTTTGAGATAAATTAATTCACTGTTGTTCCAATTATGATTCAACTGTGCTTATGGCGTAGTGGTTTTTGCGTAGTGTTGTGGGATCGATACCCACGTGAGACCACACTTTAAGTGTATACATGTGTGTGTATGTGTGACCATAATTTGTGTTATAGATAGATTAGCTATTGAGCTGCCTCCGTGGCTTAGTGGATAGCGTATGCGTCGGCTGATCGATAGGTCCCGAGTTCGATTTCCGGGTCGGGCAATTAGAGTGTTACTGAGTTTTCCGAATTCTCAGTACGAGGTCTGGCAATGTGCCCTGGTAACGGCAATATGCTCGCAACCTTTTACGTGATGATACGAATTCTTAACATTCAGAAATGTGGGTATTATTTTACGCGTCTGCCTACTCTTCGGCGTAATAGGCATGAGTCTATAAAATATGTTATTAGTCTGAGTCGTAGTTGCTTCAAAATTATTTGGAAGCAGCAGGTCATGTAACAATGGTATTGTAATTAACCTAGGTTGCCCGTGAATTAAAACACAGAACTCGCGCAATTAGAAGCTTCGTCGACAGGGTAAGATCATACGAAACGACGGGTGTTCAAATATTATTTTACTTCTGTATTCTTTTTTAATCGTCGATATGTCGGATTGATTGACATGGACAAAACAATGTTTATAAATGCTATTTAATTCAATATATCAATATTATTCATATAAACACACGACAAAATATATGCGTCTTATTTATGATAATAAGCTTTATGCATGGTAGTTATTTTACGGAAGCTTTTCTGTATAACTTCCTGCATCAAATATCAAAGTGAGACATTCCAAAATTGATACAAAGAATGCTAGGCTTAAGGGTATGATGATAAATTAAGAGTGAAACAAAAATGTTTCGTGAATTTATTCGCTGTAACGTTTCCTCAGAAATTCGGATATATTGTTCACTTCCTTATTATATTGTGTAGATAAGTCTTAAGAAAGCATATACCGTAAAAGAGATTAATGTATATCCCGCCTTCTGTGATGCGGCCTCGATGAGAAGATTATGGATGTATACTTCTATTTAAGAATCGTTTAGTCTGAAGATGGCACAACTTTATCTTGAAGAGTAATTGGAGAGGACGGGGTAGCAATTTATAGTGATTATTATATAGGTATAGCTTTTTGCGTCGATTTCCATATCATATTAAGACAATATCTGTTGGAGAGTACTATTATAGGCTTTCCTTACGCGCTAACATTGGAGATAAAGTCACCACTTGGTCAAGTAGTTAAGCTGATTCTATATCAGCACAGTTGAAATACATGAAAAGGGGTAAGTTAAATATATAATTGTCATTGTTTGCATTGAAAGTCACAGAGGAAGCTTAAGACATAATTGCCTGATAAATTAAAAATAACATCTAATATTCAGACCACTTTAAGAAAGGAATTCCATTGTGCTTTGAGTGGGAGTGTCGGAATTATGTATGCGAGGACATATAGCTAAATTGGATTCGATTTTCACTCACACAAAGAGGCAATTTTGCGATCCTCCGTCTCCCAAGGGATGTTGTATAAAAGACGTGTTTTCCTTTTGTTTTGTGTTGTTTCGAAATAGGCAGGACATAACACTTATTGCTGAGGTATTTGTCCATCGGTTTGCCACGGATGGTTTCTGCGATATGTTTCTGATTATATATAAGAAATAAATCTGTTAAAATAAGTTTTGGTACATATATGGGTATAGTACGCTCGCATGTGGCGTTGACTAATGACGTGATTAAATGAACGTGTAAAATGGACTCATTACAGGCAATATTTCAGGCGGTCAAAATGTACAGAATAAAATATCGTACGTACATTTTATTGTACAAAAGAGTTGCAGGGTATTTGTATAAACCTAAAATTGTACTTTCATCTACATATTTGATGAGGGTAAATTTCTATGCGACTAGAGCAAGGTTACATTCATAGATTAAAGGCACTAATTTACTTACAAAGAAGAAAATATCTAATTAACTGTTGTATCAATGCACAGGCATAAGCATTGAATAAATTTAAAATTTTGTACCTTCCATAATTTTGTATACACCAAGCTTTTGACGATCCCACTTAGGAAGAGATTTGGGTTGAGATTTATTATTAATTTACCTCGTCTTCACGATACGCCGCGGCTTGGTTATTTGTACACGGCCCTGTCACGGCCGGGGTAACCACTAACCGTCAGGTGCGCCAACGGCTTGACTGTTATTGTTGATAATATTTTTTTTTACTATATCCAAGATAATGTAACTTGATTAGACATTCGAAAGAAACGCCATTAAACGTTTTGCCGAAGGTCTGAGAAACAGTCGAATCATCATTATAGCAGCAAGAAACTACAGTTTGTTAAATGATGCGATTTGTGCTGCGTTGGATGAAGAATTATCATCATTATCCGAAACAGGAGCCCGAGCAATGAATTTTTACTAATACAGAGGTACGTCAAATAATTTCACCCGTCGTAATTATTTTCGTGGTCGTTTTAACTCAAACAGAGTATTATAATTCTCAAACCTATCAAGGTAGTAGCGGCAGACAACAAAATGATAATTTTAGGCTCAGGGGTCGATAGTCGTATAACAATATGAACCGAGGTACCCGTAGTCAGAGTAACCATCGTGTAACACAATCGCCGAGAGTAGACGATAGTCAAAATCGTGTTCATTTAACGCAAACAAACAGCGATGTGAATGAAACGCAATTGCCTAATATTTTTTTTCGATCCCAACAATTATATTTTGTTATTATGCCAATATAAATTCAGTCACATTCAACATTCATGATGTTAGTTATTCGTGGCTACTCGACACAGGCGCCTCGCTTTCTCTGGTTCGATACGAAGCTATGGTCAGGGACCAGATCCCTTACTATACTGAGAAAATTAAAATTAAAGGCATAGGAGGTGATATATTATCAGAAGGGTTTGTATTTTTAGATCTATGTTATAAAGGAAAAATATTAAGCCATAAGTTTTACGTATTTAAAAATTTTCCGTGTCGTTCAGATGGAATTTTAGTTAGTTTAATTGTATATTAAACTTTGAAAATAATATTATAACAATAAACCATGATGAACAATTTTCATTGCCATTGCAAATGGGACAAATAGGTCATAATATTTATATTACTTCACAGCCTAGGTGTGAATCAATTCATTTCATAGATTTAACTATTAATCAGGAGTGTATAATCGCTCCTAGTGAATTATGCGAAGGCGTGTTTCTTGCCAGTGTAATAGTAAGCCCATGTCAAGGGAAAATACCAATTGAAATTTTAAGCACTAGAGATGAAGAAGTTCGACTTAGTCATTTCATTCCAGAATTATTAAATTTAAATGATTACTCGATATGCAGTTTTGAAAAAGGATTAGGTAACTCGGATAGGGTAAAGAAACTGTTTTCGATGCTAAATTTAGGTAATTTAAATGCCGAAGAACAGATGTCTATAGCAAATATTTGTGCAAAATATTCAGACGTATTTTTGTTACCTAACGATAAATTAGGTGTTACAAATTTATACCTAAAAGTATTCTAGGGTTAAGATGTGATAAATTATTTTATTGCGAAGTTAAAAAGATAATGTTACAAAAAGCTTACTACAGTGTAAATGAATTTCTGCAAGACACTTTGTAAGTAATTTATTAATTATATATTGTATTATTTGAATTCCAATGTAATTTATTATATTATTTGGACATTATATATAATTTGAATAGGATGTATGCAAGTTTGATAATGTTGACATGTATTTAAACTATCATAACCAACAATTTATGAATTGTCGTCAAATATGTCCTCTCAATAGGGTTTTACTTTATATTGCATGCTGTAACGCAGAATGTGGTGACACTATTATATTATTGTAACAACATTGTATATACCCATGTTCGCAATAAATGATATGAATGAATGAATGAATGAAGTTTTATGAAAAGAAAAATATTTGCCACGCAGAGAATGTCACATACAATAGCTTCTTATGTAAATGTATATAAAATTAAAGCAAATACCTAATCGTTGACGAAAAGCAATAGCAACAGCATTCCTTTTAAATTTTGTATCGTAACGTACTTCAGAAAATAAAAGTAAAAATACACTTACTTTTACGAATGACGACAGTTTAAAGTTAGAATGATATAATTTTATTTCTAAGTTAAAAGATATATACTTACTGGGTACTTATTTTATACAAACTTGATAATTGTCTTTGATTACTTTTACTCATTGCTATTTTCAGCGTCGGTGTTTTTAGTACAATAATTTTATAAGCGTTTTCACACAATACACGTTTTTAACCAGTTCAAGGGCCGAACATTATGTAATCGATAGACTGCATAGACAGGTGAACTTTAACGGGAAATAATTATCGCCAAACGGCCGGTTTCAAAATCGATCTACCAATGGATTTAGAGATATGAGATACATATTTGGCATAAGCTCCATACAAAATATGTCAAAAATCTTCAAATCTACAGATAGATCGGAAATTGAATTTATCGGTGAGTTGAATATCATGCCTTATTTCGTTTTCCTTATGTTATACAGTTTGATCCAAGGATTTCGCTTTGGATAGCTTGATTTTGCCTTCAGCTCAATATTAGATTTTCCGTACCTAGAGCGACTGTCGTCTGACGTCTGAAACTGGAAGCTATAGGTTCTATATTTTATAGTTAAAAAGGCTAGTCTTAAATTATTTGTAATTACCTTTTCTTTATAGGCAATGTCTAGTTTTTAGTCTATCTTATAACAGCCAGGACCGACGGATTAACGTGGTCCTTGTAGCATGGAACTAACGATAATATACTAATACACACGTTAATATGAAAACGATGTGCGCAGTGAGATTGATATCCAAAACCCTTTACGTGACAGTATGTTTATGTCACCACTGAGTTTTCGCTGTTTCTTGATAAACATTATTACTTAGAACTTTTGGTTAAGCATCTTAGAAAAGTATGATAGCTACGATACAGTTCTTCTTTAAACATAGTTAAGTGGCTGTGCCATACTGATGGACAGACAGACAGACAAGGTGAATCTATAAGAGTTCCATTGTTTTGCCAATGTTGGCTACGGAACTCTAAGGGTCGGTACATATCTGACGGAATAGACGCAACCGATGATAAGCTCGACGCATTTTCCGTCAGATATGTACCGACCCTAAAAAGTCAACTCTCGTTCTGGCATTGGTGCGATCGAATTCCCGGTCTTAGAATATGTGAGTCACTGACACATAGTATGGTCCATTTCGGAATCGAACTTATTACGCACGGCGCCCTATCTGTGGCAATAAAACTTTATAAACCTCTACGCCAATATACGGCAGTATACGGCTTATCTCTCGTGTTTCATTTGCTCCATCACAATATTCATATACGCTCAGATATAGCTACCAGATTGGCCTAAGCTCGCTATCTGTTGGAACTTCCCGTTGCTTTACCGGCTTCGGTAACACCGCCTATCGGGTGTAATGCAAACACGAGAATATGATATATGTACATAGCAAGCATATAATATGCTCCTCTGAATAATATTACATTAGAAACTCCCATTTCTGGTGACGTGCATATAAACCAAAGTAAGTTTAGATCATTGTGCTCTTCTTCTTTTAAACAAAACGAGACAGAGATAGCATCAACATTTGATAAGCAGCAATAGCCCAACGGAGCGAACAATTAGAGACTGCTACGCTGACCGTTCGAAGTTATCTGCTTATTGAATTGTTAATTAAGGCTAAATGGTATACGAAAACATCGTGAAGAACCACAGTTCTCTGTAATGTCCATAGACCCACGCATGTATCCCAAATGCCAGAAACCCGTTCTGGCATTTGGGCAGAGGCAGAGGTGTAATAAAATAATAGCAATAATGTTCTTTATAAGACATAATTTGAAATCTGTACGCCTGAGTGGTAGACTATGGCTTAACCATTCTTATATTGAGAAGGGGCCTGTGCCCAGCAGTGGATCAGATTCAATTAAATTGTAGGTGATAATGACTGCACGATTGGCGTAGTGGTTAAAGCGGCTACCTCACCGCTTGACACTGCGTTGAGTGTCGTGCATTCGATTCCCACACGAGACACCACTTTGTGTGATCCATAAATTGTTGTTTCGAGTCTGGGTGTTCATTGTGTCCATTGGTTGTATGTTTGTAAAGTCCCCGGCGACACAGGATTTATTCCTAGTGCGGTCTTTTTAAAAAGAGAAAAAAAATGAAAATAAATATTTCCAAACTTTCGGTGAACACATTAAGACGTGTCAATTACGTTAGACCAGGCGGCGATTTAGATCACCGCCTGGTTTAAACTTCGTAAGTATGTTTGTAAAACATCTCTGTGATTGGTGATTGCAACAACAAAGTAAAAGCTGAAGTTTATTTAATTCTTCGTCTAAAGTTATTCTTAACTCGCTTTTAATTATTAAGTCTATCTATCTATCTATCTAAACGTCACGGCTGTCTCCGGCGGCAGAGACTATGGAACGCCAAATGCTCCGGTTCAAACATACCTCTTTCGCTTCTTCGACATTCGTTAACCTCTTCATGCATGCTCGTCGGTTACGGGTACTTTTGATTTGGCCCTTCTGCAGTACGTCACCAATTTGGTCGGCGTAAGTCCGTCTTGGGCGGCCTCTACCGACATCTCCATTCATTCTTACTCGATACACATCTTTCGTAAATCTCCTTGCATCCATCCGTTCCAAATGTCCAAACCATCGCAACATAATTAAACTATACCATTATTAAGTGAGCTAAAAATATACTTTGTCTAACTACAGTTTTCAAGATTCAACACATTATGGTTTTGAAGATACCAGGCGTTTTATTACAAGCGAGAATAATTACATAACGTGGCGTGAGATGAGACTGATATATCACACCCACGCTTTACGTTATTATAATTATTCTACGCCCGCACTTTTTTATTATGTCATATAAGCTGTTGCTCGCGGTTTCGCTTCTGTGAACTTTTGGGCCAAAGTTATCTACTTTAGGGGTAGAAAAAATAGATGTATGTTTTGACTACACTTATGGCATGGTGGTTTAATTTGCTGCCTCACTAATGTCACTGGATCGTGTATTTGATTTCCACACAGGACAATATTTAGTCACCATCGTCCTAGCATTATCCCGATCGCATCCAAGACTTCGAATAGTCAGTGGTGCGCGCTATGGATTCGAACCTGATACCATCTGCATGGCAGTCCGTTGGTATCTGCACTATCGTCCGTTGGTAGGCTATCGCTGCCTTAAGACAATATTTAGTATCAGCCAGAAATGTTTGAACTGAGTCTAAGTATTCTTTTCATCCGTTCCTTGTGTGTGATGTTGAATTATTGTAAATTTCTACTTGATACGGGTTGTAATTCCTGGAATACCGGTTACTTCCTTTTTACATATTAGTAAGACGGGTAATCCTGGTGTATAGGTAATATGTTTATACTACATACAAATATATAATTACGTAAGGCCTCGTTTTTGGTCACTTCCTTGGATTGTGTGCTCAGAAGGTGAACGGCCGTCGCTTGAAGATAAAAAAGTAGCGAGTAAATAGTCACTTAAAAAACAAACAAAAGACGAACTGCCAGTCTTCTGTTTAAAATATGAAATACTGTAAGTAGTGATGTTTACTGTAATGAATAAAGGCCCATTTAGACGGAAAGAGTTTCTCGACTCGAAGATGCGATTATCGAAAGAATATAAAAAAGTTTCTTCGTCCAAGATCCATTGGTCAACTTATAAGAAATCAACTTGTAAAAGTGCTGCACTAGTTGAAAATTTGGCAACATTTTTACAATTTTTATTTTCGCAAAACTCTAAAATAAAGTACGTCGTACTGCCTCGTATTTTAATAAACCACATGAGTAGGATTGAACGTCAGCAAAATTATTTATTCAGCAGCTGAGCCGAGCGGCGTAGAGGCGGCTTTTTAGTTGCACGAGCAATTTTTTACTTTACTTACTTACCTAAAGACTGACGTAACAGGAAGCACCTGGTTTTAAAATAGGCGATTACACTAGTCAGGTGATCGCACTAGTATTTTTTAAGTTATAAAATCTTGTTAGTTATAACTTTTTCCAGTACGCCAAATGTGTGCCACATTTGGCGTACTGGATTAAGTTGTTGCCTCGCCGCTTAGCACTGCATGCAAGGTGTGGGTTCTATTCCTACAAGCGACCACAATTTGTTTAGTCCATAATTTGACTATTCTTTGTGGCCTTTGGTTGATTACACACACACTCGTACAAACAATCTGTGGATCTCACAAAGTGTTCTCGTGGATCGAACCCCAACACGCGGTGCAGTCAGCTTGTTAAATAACTGAGCATATTCGAAAGGTCGTAGTCATCTTATTTGGTTACCATAAATATCACTTCCAGTTTGCCGACCCTAACATAATCGGATATTACCAATAGGGTAAAAGGGCGGCAGTATCGAGCGTATTACGTGTGAGCTCTTTGATCCACTTTGATTGCTAAGACTTTGAGATACCCACGCGTTTGTCAGTATTGACTATATTATAGGTACCATGTAGTTGTAAGGAAGTTACCTTAGCTGTTTTAAAAGTGGGAGTCATACCTACACAGATTATGCATAATACTAAACACACATGTACATAACGTATAACGTAGGTAACGCGGGTAACGTAGGAGAATATGGGCGTTCTTCGTTGCTCAGGTCTTCCTCCATCGTACATTTCAGGTAAATAAGACTCGGTATACACTCAATAAGTTTTACTCAAACTAATTAGTTCACTTCACAAACTAAATATGCACACGTAGCTCGGATGAAAATGGATTACTTTTGGAAACGCGGCGAAGTCGTAGGTAGGCCACACTTGTTTCCTCCGCTGTGTCTGTAGCCAAAAGTGCCCGTTGACAGCTCCACGTTCGCTTATAAAATATTTTATGACATTGACAGCTGTCAACTGCCGACCTCAGTGTTGCCAACCATCGTATCTGAATACGCCCAAATCTATTAAGATTTGACGTTCCGTTCTCGAATCTCCGACACGGCCATCTTGACACGTCACACGTCCCTCTGTGATGCTCCTCCTACTTCGTCCTCGGTCCCTCACTGCTGAAGATCGCGACCACATATGTGTCTCCAGGCTGTACATATGTGTAAGGCTCGTTTCATGCTGCCGCCCACCGCCTTCTTGATCGTGTCAGACCATCTTGTAGGTGCCCTGGGTGATGCTCCTGCAAAAGGAAAACGTTCTGCAATATCTCAAGGTCTTAGCTCGGCCCTTTCTGATCATCGTTTAGTTAAAGAATAGGGCTCGTTACGTAATAAACTACAACACTAAGGGTTAACATCAAGTTTTTTTTCAACTGCATCATACTATCACATCACAATATTATGAAAGCAACTCTCTCATTAGTGAACAGTATCAAAGAATTATATCAGAAACGTTAATCAGCGAAAAGTGTCACGGTTCACGGGCCCCTTCCCGCTATGAGAAGGGTAAGGCCATAGTCCACCACGCTGGCCAAGTGCGGGTTGGCAGACTTCACATGTCTTTCGAGCACACTCCGAAGAACTCTCAGACATGCAGGTTTCCTCACGATATTTTCCTTCACCGTCGTTGCTATCACCTACACGAGCGTTGCAACTCATATCACCTCCATCGAGTGACGTACACATTGTCGTCGCTATCACCTATATCGAGCGATAGCGACTCATTGCCACCTACATCGAGTGACAATAAGGCCATAGTCCACCACGCGTGCCATATGCGGGTTGGCAGACTTCACATGTCTTTCGAGCACACTCCGAAGTACTCTCAGACATGCAGGTTTCCTCACGATGTTTCCCTTCACCGTCGTTGCTATCACCTACACGAGCGTAGCAACTTATATCACCTCCATCGAGTGACGTACACATTGTCGTCGCTATCACCTATATCGAGCGATAGCGACTCATTGCCACCTACATCGAGTGACAATAAGGCCATAGTCCACCACGATGGCCCAATGCGGGTTGGCAGACTTCACATGTCTTTCGAGCACACTCCAAAGTACTCTCAGACATGCAGGTTTCCTCACGATGTTTGCCTTCACCGTCGTTGCTATCACCTACACGAGCGTAGCAACTCATATCACCTCCATCGAGTGACGTACCCATTGTCGTCACTATCCCCTATATCGAGCGATAGCGACTCATTGCCACCTCCATCGAGTGACAATAACCTTGCCAGTGTCGTTGCTATCACCTAAATCGAGCAATAGCAACTCACGCCACCTCCATCGAGTGACGTAAAGCATGTCACCTCCCTCGAGTGACTTTTAGATTACTTATTGCCTCCAACGAGCAATACAACGAACACATCACCTAAATCGAGCGATATGTCCGATTACCAACTTAGTAATGATACTAACTGCTGTTCACTAATCAGAAAGAAGCACCACTAAATTTAATTCATCATTCAGTTCAGCTAAGGTCTTTGGACTCTACATCTAACCAAATGCCTTTTATAAACTACCTTCATTTTCATTGCCAGTTTCGGCCAGATAGGCTTTAGCTTTACCAGGCTCCTCAAAGCCACACACAGGACAGGCCCGCGCACCACACACGGGCCGCACGCCACACACGGGCCGCGCGCGACACAGACTACGCTGGCCACCAAGCCGCACTGGCCACCAAGCCGCACCAACCATCAGGCCACGCCGGCCACCAAGCCGCGCCGGCCACCAAGCCGCGCCGGTCACCAAACCGCGCCGGTCACCAGGCGGCGCCGGCCACCAGGCGGCGCCTGCCTCCAGGCGGCGCCGGTCTCCAGGCGGCGCCGACCTCCAGGCGGCGCCGGCCACTAGGTGATCAAGTATTCAACCAGTCTTTTCAGCGTTATACCTTCGTCATGGATAGTCTAAATACGAAGCTTATCCTAAACTAATCACTAGCGATACAGCAACAGACATTTCGCGTTCAAGACGATGGACAACGTTTGTGATACTACGAGACTATGACTAACACAAAAGCTTAAGGGTAAACTAGGCTATCTAGAAAGGCACTTTGCCGATCCAACCAACGGCAACGCATGGCTACACATGCAGCCGCAGAAACGGCTTATCCAGTTTATGCAAATCTAACCAACGGAAACGCGGGAACCACAAAATTATCACAAAAACGACTAAAAAGTACCCATTTAATGAGAAAAAGGTTAAACATACAATTATCACTAACGATCACTAACCTAGTTCTACCTTCAACGAAAATTACAATCTCTGAAACTGATTATCATAACGCACTAGGATAATAACTCAATCATTTTCTTCTACGTCTGATTATCGAGTTTAACAGCTTCTACTAGAATCACTATCACTCCTAAACGTCCTAAGCGTTACTTGAAATTGGCCAGAGAACTCGGGGCACTTGATAAAAACTCCCAGCGTATCACATGAATTTTAAAAATACACAGTAGGTAATTTTCACGCGTAAAATCTTAAAATTGAATTTAATTTTATTCGTGGTGCCATCTAATAATCAGAGTAAGAAACATTTTAATGTGCTATGTTAAAAATGTATGCACACAAAGAAGCAGGTGTAATTGCAACACCAAGATCGTCTGTACAACTCAGAACTACAACGAGTAAAAGAGTCGCTTTTACTTAGGCTCTGATGACGTTTAAACAAAAACCATTTTTACTTAGGCTCTGATGACGTTTAAACGAAAACCATTAGGGATTACCATCACCACGAGTCGGTAAAATAATGGCGCTAGTAATATCCTTCGACTATGGTCAGGTTACACTGACCAACCAACTGCACATGTCTAAACAGCACTGCAGTTCACACGTCTATTTAAGAGAAAGCTACAAGCTGTTTCTACACAAAATCAGCACGGTCAGCCGCAATCACAGCACAGTCTTACACTATGATCCCAGTACGTACGATTCGATTAATCCTACAACCCAGGCGACGCTGCCCTGCGAAGGACAGTCTAGACCGGAGTTATTGTTCTAGATTTAGCAGAAAACCAACCAAAGCAACAATCAACACCCATGTTGATTCTAAAACCAATATTACAACTGCACTAGAACAATAACTAGCACGTTTCACTCAAACGCACTTGCTTGTCAAACAATGCAGGTCGGCCTGTACGCTTACTCTCGTTACTATTACAGTCCATAAAGTAAGACCGAGACAAGATAATCTATTTGCAAGCAAGCATAATATGATCACAAGGTTCGCGAGTGTGAGCCACCCTCGCATGAAGAAATAAAAATAATCGCTTTCTTTTTAACCGGCGTATCAAACTCAAAACTTCCGTTCGATATCTACGCTATAGCTAGGTCACAGTGGTACTCAGACAAACATACGCTAACATAAAACACAGCAAAGGTAGCAATGAAATTGTTCAGTTCTACCCACATTTTTTTTTGTCTTTTTCTTCTGTAAGCTATTAAAACGAAGGTTATTCATGAGATCATGCCATGAGAAACACGACACCGTAAAAGTCAAACGGTTCCACAACTCAGTGTTACGTGCAGGAATCGAACCCACAACACTCGGTACGATGTGGTGGCGAACTGGCGACATCACCACAACAATTATGACATTTCCAAGGTTAAACGCGTAGCAGTATTGACACCAAGAATGTTTTACAACTACCGTAACTAAAAAAAAGACAAAATACGCTCACCACGGTTTGCAGTTGAGAACCCAGCCGATTCACCAACATAGCAGCGTTAGCAGCCGCCTTCGCTCGCGCCTTGTTGGCACACTTCATTGAACAGGTCCATCCCAGGAAACGGCATACGGCACGGTAGATAGCCAGGTCGAAGCTCCTCCCTTCAAGGCCCGGCTTAGTGCGACCATTAACGGGGCGCAATGCGGATCTCGATCATCCAATCACATGTCTGCATCGTCTGTCATCGCTGTCGTCACCAAAGCACGTGCATCTACATCTTGTTGCTCAGGATCGAAGTCTGGTAAACAAAGGCCATGCGACGATGTAGTAGGTATTTTCATGGCTTGGATCAGCGTCAGGAAATTGCGATTTTGTAGTTCCAACTATTTTGACTGCACGGTTGGCGTAGTGGTTTAAGCGGCCGCCTCGCCGCTTGACACTGCGCCGAGTGTTCTGGGTTCGATTCCCACACGAGACAACACTTTGTGTGATCCATAAATTGTTGTTTCGAGTCTGGGTGTTCATTGTCCGCGTTAGTTGTATGTTTGTAAAGTCCCCCGTGACACAGGATTTAGTCCTAATGCGGGAGTTGTGTTATAAAAAAAAAAAAAAATGCGTTACTAGCGTCTTGATTTTGAACACGTGGGTCGTTGTGCTCGTATCCAACTTCTGATAACGTATAACGTAGGTAACGTGGGTAACGTAGGAGAATATGGGCGTTCTTCGTTCCTCAGGTCTTCCTCCATCGTACATTTCAGGTAAATAAGACTCGGTATACACTCAATAAGTTTTACTCAAACTAATTAGTTCACTTCACAAACTAAATATGCACACGTAGCTCAGATGAAAATGGATTACTTTTGGAAACGCGGCGAAGTCGTAGGTAGGCCACACTTGTTTCCTCCGCTGTGTCTGTAGCCAAAAGTGCCCGTTGACAGCTCCACGTTCGCTTATAAAACATTTTATGACATTGACAGCTGTAAACTGCCGACCTCAGTGTTGCCAACCATCGTATCCGAATACGCCCAAATCTATTAAGATTTGACGTTCCGTTCTCGAATCTCCGACATACATATATATGAAGTCGGTTAAAAAGCAAAATCCCTCTTTATCGATCGTCCATCATCACCTCAACCTAGAGACGTCCACTGCTGGACATAGGCTTTCCTCAAGGCTCTTCACACAGACCGATCTCGAGCCGAAGTAAAAATTAAAAAAAAGATTTCACTTAAATAAAAATACAAAACTTGATGGAATTATTGCAAACTACGTATAAAATATTACCAGAGAACAAACTGACTGTATTATAATGTAATGTTCTTTGTAATACTTGGTAGCGCCATCTACCTTCCTATCTATAACGAATCGCATCAAGATCAATCGTTCCACGTCTAGTGCGAGCGATACCATATTTCCGTCCCGCTCTATCCCTCTCCCTGGAAGAGGCACTGCCTTGCGCCTGATTCGTCGACGCGATCGTGGACGCGAGTGACAGTCTAGAACATTCCGCTCGCTGAGAACGCCGTCTCGTTCGTACCGCGCCGCTCCCGTATGTGTTTATTACCGCTTCCACCAAGGAAAACCCGCTCGCAAGGGAAGGTGAAACGAATGGTGTAGTGTAGTGAATCAAACAGCTTCAGGATTCTCGAAACCACCAGGAGACTGCCCTACGGAAACGAAGAAGGTTGTATAAGGTAGGTGCCCTCCATCCTTGAAATATCCTATACCCACTCAATCTCCTCTTCCCTTATTCCTTTCTAGGTGACCCAGAACTCGCCCTAATACAGTCCAATCCATTAATCCTTCCCAAGTCGCCTAGAACCCTACGGTTTCGGTGTAAAGCCGAACCATTTTTTTTGATCCATACGAGTCGGATTCATTTACGTTTTATACGTTATACCGCTATAACCTAGGCAGTTATAGCACCTAGCTATACTCCTAATATATTCACATAACCGTCACATGGTTATTTCCGCCCGCATTAGTAGGTAAACTTTTATGTAGCTACCTACTTATTAAATTATTATTTCTGCAACTATCATAGTTGTCTTATAAATCTCATATTTCAATCAACTTTAATTCCTCGGCTCTAAGGTGTTGCCTACTTAGCCTACTTAGGTAAAATAACAGATACATTAGATATTCTTATTTTGTTTCGGTCTCATTAGCTTATACTTACGTAAGCATGTCACAACAAAAGAAGTCACGCGTGTCGGAAGACAAAGAGATGACAATCTTAGAAGCAAAACGCAATATTTTATTTGAGCGCATTCAAAATATCTATGAATGCTCAAAATCCGCATCTATGTCTGACAGTAATAGCGAAGCATTTCTCAGTTATTGTATAACAGTAGATAGTATTCGAACAGATTTTCATAAGTTGTTAGACGATTATAACGCAAGATTACTTTCTGTCAATCCTGATGAAAAACCGAACTATCAGGCGTATACCTCATTCGAAGATTTTTATTGTATTACTAGAGGACGCCAGCAGCTACGCCTGCATTTTTTTTTAATTTACCCGTTTTGGCCGATCCCGTGGGAATTTCGGGAAATCCCTTCTTAGTGCACCCCTACGGTCCCCGAGGAACATACATGCCAAATTTCAACTTCCTGCGCCCAATAGTTTCGGCTGTAGCGTGTCTGTCAGCCAGTCAGTAACGCAAGAATTTTATATATTAAGATTAAGCGTATACAATCGCAATTGGAGGGTAAATGTTCAGCAGAGCCCGTTGCCCGCAAACCGAGATTACCGCCAATCGAGATTATGTCGTTTGACGGAGATATACGAAATTGGCCGTTATTCTATGCGAGTTTTAAGTCTACAGTGCACGATAATGGTTCTCTGACAGATGCTGACAGGTTGTACTATTTAATAAGTAAACTGTCACCGAAGGCCCAGTCCGTATTTGCAGGTGTCACACCCAGTGCTGAGAATTATCAGGTCATATTTCAGTCACTACTTGACAGATATCAGGACACGCGCGTCCTAGCGTCTACGTACTTTGACCAAGCTTTAAATCTCAAACTGTCCGGCAACGCGTCTGTCTCGAATTTCCAGCTGTTTATTGATAACTTCGTAACCGCGGTTAATTCTCTTAGGAATTTAAAATTAGAAGATCTTTCCGACTTTATGTTGCTTCAACTCGCTTTAAAAAAGTTTGACACTGATACAATTCGCGCATTCGAGATGACGAAACGCAATAATAAAATACCTACACTAGATAGTTTTATTTCGTTCATAAAAGATCAGTGTCGAATATTTCATAATACGCAGTCGGGTTCACCTGGCCCGTCTAACACTAACAACAACAAACAAAGGTTGAATAAATCGCGAAATAGTAGTAATAACTCGGTCCCTAATCCACAATCTTACGTAACATGTTCGGAATCTAATAGTAATCATTCACAGAAGTGTCTGTGCAGTAATATAGTGCACGACCACTTATACAAGTGTCCCGCCTTCGAAAATCAGAATGCAACCGCTCGTTTTAAATGCGTAAAAGATAGCAAAGCTTGCATTAATTGCTTAAGCATAAAACATAAAACGAGTAATTGTTCCAGTAGAACGAGATGTCGCTCGTGTAATCAAAAACATCATACACTGTTACATCTCTATAAAAATAACCGGTTGTCAAGTCAAGCCGCTAATCTTGACACACTCGCGCCGCAGGTGCAGACCACGGTAGCTGCGCCTTCCGCGTCTGAGGGCGAAGTATCGTTGTGTATGACATCCATTGCGCGGGCGACGCGCACGCGAGGACGGCACTCGCGCATCTATAATGATCCGCGTAGGGCCAAAACGCGATGTATGGCGTCTAAGACTGTTCTGTTAGCGACGGCGCAAGTTATCGTTTATGATGTTAATGGGTCGCCGCACATGGTACGTTGTCTGCTAGATAGCGCATCTCAGACCAATCTAATAACATCGGAATGCTTCAAACGCCTCGGATTATGGAATAACTTTAAAAATACTAACTCAACCGTCAAAGGGATAGGCGGATCAGAAAAAC
Source organism: Euclidia mi (assembly GCA_944739405.2). Taxonomy (NCBI): domain Eukaryota; kingdom Metazoa; phylum Arthropoda; class Insecta; order Lepidoptera; family Erebidae; genus Euclidia; species Euclidia mi. The sequence continues at coordinate 3,184,469 of OX123184.2, forward strand.
ATTGCAAGGGTTCCGTAGATATTAAAATACATTCGCGTTTTGATAGGAATATTAATTTTAACATTTCTTCGCTTATCGTGGAGCGTATCACGGACGCATTGCCGAACGCTAATGTAGACGTAGCATCACTCACTCATCTCGAATCATTGCCGCTAGCCGACGCGGAGTTTGCGAATCCGGCAGGCATTGATCTTTTGATCGGAGCTTCAATATTTCCGCACTTGCTACTAACTAAAATAGTACCTAGTGAGCGATATGATTTACCGCCCGCTATTGAGACGGTACTTGGGTATGTGATTATGGGTACCGTACCTACGTTACATAATTCTCATTGTATTACGTCTTGTTGTTGTTCAGCTCTTCAAGAGATCAAGGTGGGTGCTAAAACTGTGTGTAAGATAAAGCACTAATTAGCTATGCTATGCTATGCTATGCTATGCTATGCTACGCTATGCTATGCTATGCTATGCTATGCTACGCTATGCTATGCTAAGCTACGCTACGCTACACTATACTATACTACACATCCGCTTTGTATATAGACGACATTGCCTGTAATGTCATACCCGCTCCGCTAGCAATTTCGCTTTGTGAAGAGCTTATTCAGCTATTCAAGCGAGGCCAGTTTGATCTTGTCAAATGGACAAGCAACTCTAAGGAGGTTCTCGCATGCATACCAGATTCTCATAAGCTTCTCCAGACATTGAGTTTGAGAAGTCTGTACCGCATAAGGTTCTCGGTTTACGCTGGGACAAATCCTGTGATAGTTTTCGGTTTGACGTCTCACCACCAGATGATAAGTGCACCAAACGCACTATGCTGTCCACAGTGGCTCGACTATGGGACATAATGGGTTTTGTGGCTCCCACAATTTTGTACGCCAAGCTCTTGATCAAAGAGCTTTGGCTATCAAAGTGTGAGTGGGATGAAACACCCCCTGACCATATTGTCGCCGTTTGGGGCCAGTTTTGTATTGAGCTTACCGCGCTCAATCAAGTTACTATTCCGCGTCATCTTGGGTTGGTAGATGGATGTACCATCAACTTAACAGGTTTCGCTGACGCCAGCGAGCGTGCTTACGGCGGAGTCGTATATCTAACTACTCGTTGCAGTTAGTTTGTGCCAAGTCTAAAGTCTCGCCTGTTAAAACCGTTCCAGTTGCGAGACTGGAGTTGTGCGCGGCCCTTCTGCTGTCTCAGTTGGTCCGCAAGGTTCAAGACACAGTTTTGCCCCACTACCCCATAAATAAATAAATTACACGCATTTTCCGACTCCAAAGTAGTGCTCGCTTGGATTCATTCTTCTCCTCATCGCTGGCAGACTTTTGTCGCCAACCGCGTTAGCAAATTGATTGAACTGGTTCCTGCTACTTGTTTCAATCACGTCGCGGTTTATCGTACTCGTCTTCAGGAAGAACTCTCCATAGATCATATTGACTGGAAGTTTATTCCACCAGCATCACCACATTTCGGTGGATGTTGGGCAAGCATGGTCAAAGTAATTAAAACGCATCTCTTCAAAGTTATAGGTCAACAGATCCTCTCTTACGAAGAGCCTTTAACTGTCCTTGCACAAGTCGAGGCACTGATCAACTCGCGTCCGCTTCCAACTCAGTGAGATCTAGCCTGAAGTTGGACCTACCTCTTAGTTTAAGTATTTAGTTAGTAGTTTTCGCTATTATTGCGTTGGTAGTTTTCGCTAAAGTTAGTTTAGATTAATTTTATTGTCATATCGCTGTCTTAGCCTATTGAGGGGTTATGCGGTAGTACACCCAACATAGCTAAGTTCAATTCTATTTGTTTTAAAGGCAACCCTTTAGGGCCGGGGGGATATGGTAGCGCCATCTACCTTCCTATCTATAACTAATCGCATCAAGATCAATCGTTCCACGTCTAGTGCGAGCGATACCATATTTCCGTCCCGCTCTATCCCTCTCCCTGGAAGAGGCACTGCCTTGCGCCTGATTCGTCGACGCGATCGTGGACGCGAGTGACAGTCTAGAACATTCCGCTCGCTGAGAACGCCGTCTCGTTCGTACCGCGCCGCTCCCGTATGTGTTTATTACCGCTTCCACCAAGGAAAACCCGCTCGCAAGGGAAGGTGAAACGAATGGTGTAGTGTAGTGAATCAAACAGCTTCAGGATTCTCGAAACCACCAGGAGACTGCCCTACGGAAACGAAGAAGGTTGTATAAGGTAGGTGCCCTCCATCCTTGAAATATCCTATACCCACTCAATCTCCTCTTCCCTTATTCCTTTCTAGGCGACCCAGAACTCGCCCTAATACAGTCCATTCCATTAATCCTTCCCAAGTCGCCTAGAACCCTACGGTTTCGGTGTAAAGCCGAACCAATACTTAAGTTTGAATCAGTTCCGCCAAAGTTTCTTGCTAAGTGTTCGGGGCATATTCAGCCAATTTTCTTCGATTACAGATAAGAAAGTCGTGTAATAACGTTTATCGTCGAGTAGTTGACGCCACGAAGTTTTGCTCACTCAACGATTTGATCGAGTTCCTTAATTAGATTACTTAGGTGGCATTGGTTTACTCACGTTTTTCTCAGCAACTATAGGTATTATCTGAAATTGAGGTTGTGAGCTTTATAATATTACTTTTGCTTTTATATAAAGTCTACTCAGCCACTAGGAACGTTTCTTGCAACGAATACTGAAATTTCCGAGCTTACAAACAATAACAGTGAATAGTAATATTTACGTAATGGGTGTATAATCGAAATCGCGTTATTATAAAATAAAAAGTAAAATATCTACATAAATATTATTATGTGAAAATAACTATGTTATAGCTGTTTAAAGTCAGAAGCCCAACAATCTAGCAGTGTGTATATACTTATTTGAACATACGATTCTTTAATTAGATGCACTTACAATATTCATAAAAAATCAACTGAAACTTGTATCGGAGGGCCTGCAGTGCCCCCGCCAAGTCAAAGTTAAGATGTTCAATAATTTCCTTTTTTACGTGTAAAAATATATTAAATAAATGTGTGTTCGTAAAGAACAAGTTATGTACTTATTTAGGAATACCAGGAGACAGCAGCGATATTTCCTTACCAGTTCGACATTGGAACCTTTAAGAAGCGTGCAGAAGAAAAAAAGGAACTCAATATCAAGCCCTATATCAACCTAGTTTATTAGGCACCAGCATAGTTTATTAGGTCTAATCTTTATATAGTCTCACAGTATTGGGAAGCAAATTAATAGAGGCTTAAATCCTACTTCAGGAGGCTTCATGATGCATAATTACTTACTTGCTACATAAAAGTCTGAGAATCGTTAGTAAAGTAATAAATCCCTAATGATCTTCAAAGTTGCACTATCTCTAATTGTTTATCTTTGCGCAACGCAACCGAGCGGCTACAAATTAATTATAAGTAAATACGAAGTTTTGCTTACGTCAAATATGGCGACCCACATTCTCGAGCTACGAAAAAGGTCGTTATCCAGCCTTAATCATATAAAGTTGGGATCAACATCATCATCAGCCTTTAACAGTCCACTGCTGGACTAGGCCTCTCCTTTGAAAGGAGGAATTGGCCTACTATACCACGCTGGCCAAACGGGTTGGTATAGGGTTTATATCAAGTTTTCCTTCTCTTACAGTGCTGTTCTCTGCATATGCTCCCTCTGTCGGCTCTTACGACACCCATGGGATGATATGGGGTGGTGACATTCCGTATTCTTAATCCGTCACCACACGGACTGGGATCAACAATAGTATACAAAATGTCAAACATACACGTACGAAAATAATGTAAATAAATACCACTTTGTTCAAAGTTTTAATGTATGGGCTAGTCAATTTAAAAGTTTATTTGTTAATCCTTTTTTGTATTTTAATTTACTCGTTGTTTTTATTTTAATATTAGCCTTAATATGTTGGTACCATAGAGTACCGTAATTTCTACAATGAGAGCAGTTACATAAATAGTAGAATGATAATAATTTATTTGCAGGCAGTGGTTCATAGCGTGATTTTTGATACCTAGCCTTTATCCTTTCTTAACATATAGGCAACACAAGAATAATTATTCCAACAGTTTCTATGATTAGCCCGTTCAACTAAACAAATAAACAAGCTCTTCAGCTTTGTAATATTGGTATGGATAAACTAAGATGTGTCACATTTTTTATCAATTAATTTTCTAATCTATGGCATAAACTAGTCAATGCCCTCTTTAATTGTATTAATCAATTTTAATTTTAAATAAGCTGATTAATTCGCTAATCAATCAAATAACTAATCAATCAGACGGTCAATTAATCACCCCGCCAATCAATCAAACCACTAAATAATGAATGAAGATATGTAAACGAAATGTATTTTATTTTCAACTGTGAATACATTTTACCATTCACGTAATATTTAACGCTACTCTAACAACGTGAATAAAGGAACAACCAAAAGTGTTTGCCTCACAGTTTTTCTCTTATTTGTACTTTTGTTGGCACATATTTTTGTATCTCTGTATTGGTGCCTTATTCCAATTAGAAATAAACTTTGTCCTGGACACGAGTAAGCTTTATTCGAGTTCGAGTACAAGCGACGAGACGACGAAACAATTTTAGCAAGTTTATTAAGCTCATTTTGTGCGGTACTTTCAATGTTGGCTACGCGGTTGGCATGTGGTTTAAGCGGTCGCCTCGCTGCGCCTTTTAACACTGCGCTGAGTGCTGTGGGTTCGATTCCCACACGAGGCAACACTTTGTGTGATCCATAATTTGTTGTTTCAAGTCTGGGTGTTCATTGTGTCCGTTGGTTGTATGGTTGGCCCGCGACACAGGATTTATTCCAAGTGTGGGAGTTGTCTATTATTTTAAAAAGAACAGAAAGAAATAAGAAAAGAAAGAATGTTTGTCATAGATTTTCTTTGTTCGATTTGTGAAAGTAGGTTTTAGTAAATTAGCTCAATATCGGCAGATTTATTCAAACAATCTTAAAGTCTTTAGTTTTTATGCCATGCAATGAAAAACACAAACACACGAATTCTTTATCTGAACGAGTAGTACGAGTACGTAGTTTTATATATCAGCTCAAGGTACCTGCAGTACCTTGAGCCGCCCGAATAGGTTCATACAAACTTCGTTAGTGCGTTTCTAAAACATCTCCGTGGCAAATTTTACTACTTTTCACTAATTAGAATTTTTGATTCCAACAAGAAAATAAAAGCTAAAGTTTACTTAATTCTTCGTCTAAAGTTATTTTTAACTCGCTTTTAATTATTAAGTGAACTAAAAATATACTTCTAACCCCAGTTTTAAAGATTCAACACATTATGGTTCTGAAAATACCAGGCGTTTTATTACAATTGAGAATAATTACATAACGTGGCTTGAGATGAGACGGATATATCACACCCGAGCTTTAGGTTATTATAATTATTCTACGCCCGCGCTTTTTTATTATCTTAATATATAAAATCCTTGCGTTACTGACTGACTGACAGGCACGCTACAGCCGTAACTATTGGGCGCAGGAAGCTGAAATTTGGCATGTATGTTCCTTGGGGACCGCAGGGGTGCACTAAGAAGGGATTTCCCGAAATTCCCACGGCATCGGCCAAAACGAGTAAATTAAAAAAAAATGCAGGCGTAGCTGCTTGCGTCCTCTAGTGTCATATAAGCTGTTGCTCACGTTTCGCTTCTGTGAACTTTTGAGCCAATGTTATCTACTTTAGGGGTAGAAAAAAGCTAATGAATGTTTTGACTACACTTATGGCATGGTGGTTTGAGTTGCTGCTTCACCAATGTCATTGGATCGTGTATTTGATTTCCACACAGGACAATATTTAGTAACCATCGTCCTAGCGTTCGAATAGTCAGTACTGCGCGCTGTGGATTCGAACCTGATACCATCTGCATGGCAGTCCGTTGGTATCTCCACTAGGCTATCGCTGCCTTAGGACAATATTTAGTATCAGCCAGAAATGTTTGAACTGAGTCTAAGTATTCTTTTCATTCGTTCCTTGTGTGTGATGTTGAATTATTGTAAAGTTCTACTTGATACGGGATGTAATTCCTGGAATACTGGTTACTTTCTTTTTACATATATAACTAGCGGTTTCCCGCGGTTTCACCTGCGTCCTGAGGGAACTACATCACGTACCTGGTTAATTTATAGCCTAAATGACTCCTTGGTATATCAGCTATCCGCCAGTGAAAACCCCGTCAAAATCGGTCCAGCGATTAGTGAGAACAAACAGACAGAAAGATAGACAGACAGACAATAATTAAAAAGAAATGTAATTTCGGTATATGTACCGTGTATACATCTATATGCATTTAGTAATAATTAGTAATTTAACAAATCTTTCACGAAACAACGCACTATAGAAAATTACCCAAATGCAAGTACGCATATAAAAAGCAACTGCAATTCAATGTTTATGAAACCTATTACCACTACAGGCGTAATTAAGTTAATGCGTTTATCACTGTACCTATATTATTAAACAAATTGGAAACATATGGAGTGAGAGGCAATGTACATTGTCTAATAGAAACATATTTAAAAAACCGAAGACAAATGACTCAAATTAATAGAATATGTCGATTATCTAAAATTGAATCCGCTTACATATATGAGCCTGAAAGGCCATGCTGTGGCGTGCCACAAGGCAGTGTGCTAGGTCCATTACTCTTTTTGGTCTATATAAACGACCTCCCTCAAGTCTGTAATCATCACATGACACTGTTTGCAGATGACAGTACGGTGCTATTCACCGGAGAAAATATAAATAAATTAGAAAATGACATCAACTTGACAGTTTAAATTGATTATAGAATGGATGACATATAATAATTTAGACATAAATATTGATAAAACCAATTTTATTAATTATAATCAAAGACAAAACAAAGAACTCAATTTAAATATTCATTTCATTATAAAAGCATATTCTGTATGGGTCCTAAACTATTTAACAAATTGCCACAAAAATTGCGAAGTGAAGAGGACATAAATTTGTTTAAAAAGCATGTAAAATTATTATTATTAGACAAGATTTATTACAGTGTTGCTGACTATCTTAAAGACAAAGATTTAAAATAATTATTATGATGTGTTTAAAATTATTGATCTTTTGTATTTTTAAATTTGACATGTAATATATTGTACACCGTCTAGTATGGTATATCACAGAGATCTGTACTTTAGAATTAAGACCTTTCTTGTAATACTTTATACACCTGTGATAACAATAAACTATCTGAATCTGAATCTGAGTTAACTAACTAATCTTTTACTAAAGAGAACCCCATTTTCTTTACGTTGAGCCGCAGTGTAGCAACTAGATATAATATGATTCATTGGTTAACTTATAAGAAATCAACTTGTAAAAGTGCTGCACTAGTTGAAAATTTGGCAACATTTTTACAATTTTTATTTCCGCCAAACTCTAAAATTAAAGTACGAATCCTACTGCCTCGTATTTTAATAAACCACATGAGCAGGATTGAGCGTCAGCAGAATTATTTATTCAGCAGCTGAGCACCTGAGCGGCATAGAGGCGGCTTTTTAGTTGCACGAGCAATTTTTTACTTTACTTACTTTCCTAAAGACTGACGTAACAGGAAGCACCTGGTTTTAAAATAGGCGATTACACTAGTCACGTGATAGTACTAGTATGAAGAATGTTGTTAGTTATAGGCACACATTTGGCGTACTGGATTAAGTTGCTGCCTCGCCGCTGAGCACTGCGTGCATGTTGTGGGTTCTATTCCTACAAGCGACCACAATTCGTTTAGTCCATAGTTACCCGACTAAGGCGAAGCCAAAAGGAAGGGTAATGTTTTTGACAGTCTATGTATGTAAGTATTACGAGTATGTACCTCAGAAACCAACCTCAAAAAAATTACTCTGACACAATTATTACGTGTTTGATATCAGTAGAAAGGTATTGGTGAGCACATTACAAATGTGTACATATATTATACTGTTTGAGTCAAAATATAAGTTTTAAACGCGTTTGTCAAATACAATTTGCGCGGTTCAGACGTTTTGCGTTACCTATTTACCCGACTACGGCGAAGCCAAAAGTAAGGATAATGTTTTTTTCTTTCTTTCTTGATTTAAATATGGCAATGTAAATATTGCACGGTTAATTTACCTGCCTTATTGGAATACGGAAAAGTTTAAATAAAAAAATAAGTTTAATAACTACAACTAGACTACGTAAAAAGGGGGTCTAAAAATAGGAGCGACCAAGCCTCTAGCTTGAGTATTTCTGTACATATAGGTACTTCTCTGGATTTATATCTGATTTTCTTGCGTTAGCGTTTTTCTTGTTTCGTCCTTTTTATACCCCCTTTTTTACGTAGTCGGGTTATAGTTTTTAAACTTATTTTTTTATTTGACTATTCTTTGTGGCCGTTGTTTAATTTTTCGTAAAGTCACCCGCAATATTGCATGTATGACGTGACGGGTAGATTTCTGACACACACACTCGTACAAACAATCTGTGGATCTCACAAAGAGTTCTTGTGGATCGAACCCGCAACATGCGGTGCAGTCAGCTTGTTAAATAATTGAGCATATTCGAAAGGCCATAGTCATCTTATTCGGTTACCATAAATATCACTTCTGGTTTGCCGACCCTAACATAATCGGATATTACCAAAAGGGTGAAAGGCCGGGGCAGTATCAAGCGTATTACGTGGGAGCTCTTTGATCCACTTTGATTGCTAAGACGTTGAGATATCCACGCATTTGTCGGTATTGACTATATAACTTAAATTACGTGTAATTGTAAGGAAGTTTACCTAGAAGGCCAATTCTGGTAATTATATTTGTTCAAATTCCAATATCAATCTAGTCTCGGTGTCATAAATGGTGTTCTCGTAACTTACCTGACACTTGAATGAGATCGGGACTACATCGAAAGTTGAACCAAGTGTGAACTAGTGTGGATGGTACGTACAACAAACGTCAAACTGTAGTTAAAACCAAATGATACTACGGTTTGACAGTTCACAGCTGACTATTGTTGACAATTGAGCAAAATAAGTGTTTGTTACTTTGTTATTGTTTTTTATATAAAATAAGTATGAGTGGATTTGGGCTGCGATGGCTATACCTATTGAAAATAATCCACACGATCCAAGGAACCAATACATTTACTTACCGAAATTTTATTACTTCGTTGTATATTAATTTTAATTTGCATGGAAACGTAGTGGCATCCAATTACCATTCCTATTAATGTATTTTCCCATACAATGGCAACATTCATGATTTTGTTTTTGAGTTTTTGACATTACCTCTGAGATCAACAAGAGATTATAAATTGATTAAATCGAAATGATACTGTAATGAGATTAAGTGAAGCAGAATACCAATTGTGAGTCAATTCAAAATTAAATCGCAGTTCAGTCAAAATTCAGTGTCAGTGTCTGTTAAATACGAGAATTGGCCTTTAGCTTTTCTAAAAGTGGGACACCTACACAGATTATGCAAACACACATGTATATATGAAGTCGGTTAAAAAGCAAAATGCCTCTTTATCAATCGTCCATCATCACCTCAGCCTAGAGACGTCCACTGCTGGACATAGGCTTTCCTCAAGGCTCTTCACACAGACCGATCTCGAGCCGAAAGGAGCATGAACAAAAAGATTTCACTTAAATAAAAGTACAAACTTGGTGCACTCATTGCAAACTATAAAATATCACCAAAGAACAAACTTAACTGTCAGTATTATAATGTAATGTTCTTCGTAATACTTAAGTCTGAATCAGTTCCGCCAAAGTTTGTTGCTAAGTGTTCGGGGGATATTCAGCCAATTTTCTGCGATTATAGATAAGAAAGTCGTGTAATAACGTTTATCGTCGAGTAGTTGACGCCACGAAGTTTTGCTCGCTCAACGATTTTATCGAGTTCCTTTATTAGATTACTTAGGTGGCATTGGTTTACTCATGTTTTTCTCAGCAACTATAGGTATTATCTGAAATTGAGGTTGGGAGCTTTATTATATTATTTTTGCGACGACCGGTTGGCGCAGCGGGAGTGTAAGCGACTGCCACGCCGAAGGTCGCGGGTTCGATTCCCGCTCAAGTCAAACATTTGTGTGCGTGAACATGGATGTTTGTCTTGGTCTGGGTGTTTCTATGTATAATATGTATGTATTTACAAAAAAAAAGTATATATGTATGTTTATCCATTGTCTAGTACCCATAGTACAAGCTCTACTTAGTTTGGGACTAGATGGTGTTGTGTAAAAAAAAAAAAAAAATTTGCTTTTAAATAAAGTCTACTCAGCCACTAGGAACGTTTCTTGCAACGAATACTAAAATTTCCGAGTTTACAAACAATAACAGTGAATAGTAATATTTACGTAATGGGTCTATAATCTAAATCGCGTTATTATAAAATAAAAAGTAAAATCTACATAAATATTTTTATGTGTAAATCGCAAAAGATAAAAACTATGTTATAGCTGTTTAAAGGCAAAAGCCCAACATTCTAGCAGTGTGTAACTTATTTAGTCATACGATTGTTTAATTAGATGTACTTACAATATTCATAAAAATTCAACTGAAACTTGTATCGGGGGGCCTGCAGTGCCCCCGCCAAATCAAAGTTAAGAAGTACAATAATTTCCTTTTTTACGTGTAAACAAACATATTAAATAAATGAGTGTGAGAGAATTTAGGAATACCACGAGACAGCAGCGATATTTCCTTACCAGTTCGACATTGGAACCTTTAAGAAGCGTGCAGAAGAGAAAAAGCAACTCAATATCAAGCTCTATATCAACCTGTATCACCAGCGTAGTTTATTAGGTCTAATCTTTATATAGTCTCGCAATACTTCGAAGCAAATTAGTAAAGGCTTAAATCCTAGTTCAATAGGCTGTTATGATGCATCATTACTTAATTGCTACATAAAAATCTGAGAATCGTTAGTAAAGTAATAAATCCCTAATGATCTTCAAAGTTACACTATCTCTATCTCTAATCGTTTATCTTTGCGCAACGCAACCGAGCGGCTACAAATTAAATATAAGTAAATACGAAGTTTTGCTTACGTCAAATATGGCAACCCACATCCCCAAACTACGAAGAAGGTCGTTATCCCGCCTTAATCATATAAACTTGGAAATAAAACAATAGTCAACAAAATGTCAAACACGCAAATGAAAACATAATGTAATTAAATACCACTTTGCTCAAAGTTTTAATGTGTGGACTAGTCAATTTAAAAGTTTATTTGCTAAACCTTTTTTTGTATTTTAATTTACTCGTTGTTTTTTATTTTTTATTTAAGTCATAAGATGTTAGTACCATATAGTACCGTAATTTTTACAATGAATTCAGTGGTATAAATATTAGAATAATGATAACTTATTTGCAGGTAATCTGATCATTTTATCGATACGGGAACATTAAAGACTTTCTTCAGGTTTTAATCGCTATCCGTACTACTCTATATCGGTCTTTATAACTCATTAACGCAGTTACACCTGTATTATTTAGGGTGACCGATGCACACCCGTGGCTAATAGTGTGATTTTACATAGCCTATATCATTCCTCGATAAATAGAAAACACAAGAATAATAACAAAAGGATTCAGAAAAAACAAAACCATAAATATGGCAATCTACGACTTCTTATACATAGTCCTGACAAATTTAGATATAAATAATCCAGTTTGTGCTATTTTTTGTGATATGTCGCAGGCATTCGATCACGTGCAACATAATATATTATTACAAAAGCTTGAGCCTTACGGAATCCGAGGCAATGTCCAAAAACTGTTACAATCTTACTTACATGACAGGAAACAAGTCAAAGTTAAAATCATTTATTCATCTAGGTCACAAGGTGACGCTTATGAACGTCAATTTTAAAATTAAATTACTTAATGCTTCTACACTTACATTTACCTCGCCTCACCTTTGCCTCGTTCGCAAAGCAATAGGTAGAATCACGAGAAAGAACGGGCAATAAAACTCGTGGCCACTCTTTTAAATCGCCAATATTATGGTACATATTTTTATTTTTTTAGGGAGCTGCAACTGTTACACATTGTACTTAATTACTTGTAAATAGTTATTAGTTACAGACAGAATACTTAAGCAATTAATGCAGTTACTAAATTAAGTGCTTTAGTTAGCCTTCCAATGTGAATATTGTGTAACAGGAGCATCCACTTACGTCTTATAATGTAGACAACTCGTAACCATGTTCAGAACTATAGTGGAAATGTATGTTACAGAAGTGACGGTATATTGTGGTGTGGTGTGGTGTGTCCACGTGCCGAGGCACGGTTAGGGAGAGTTTCAATAATAACGCAACACGTCCGTACAGTTCAAAAGTCAAGTTTTATTGCTCAAAAAATATAACATACTAATACATATTAAATATCTGGGTAAATGCTGACACTAATATTATAAAGGTAGTTACTTACTAGTTTAATACATATAAGGTAACATACACACTACATCATCCCCCTATAAAACAAAAAAAAAATCACTAATTATTTTTTTTTTTATAACCTTTACGTACTAAATCTTAACTAAGAATCCTTATATAATTTCGTTCTATTCTTATGTACTAATACATGTTTACCATTTATATTAATCATAACATTAGGTGCAAGATCTAAAATTACAATAAACGGACCCGAGTACAAAGTATCAAGTTTATTTCCTGTTTCATTCTTCAATAACAATTTATCGCCTGGCTTATATGTAATTGGATTAATAGACATATCATACTTAAGTTTTCTACATTGTTTACTTATAATTAAATTACGTTTTGCATCATTTTGAGATTTTTGGAGTCTGTATTTTAATTCTAAAGCATAATTTTCAAAGTTGTATAATGGCTCTACGTCCTTACACAGATTATTAGACAATCTACAAAGCTTACCGAACACTAACTCATAAGGTGTGTACTTTGTCTCAGTATGCACAGTAGTGTTATACGAAAAACACCAGTACGGTAACCATGAACTCCAACGGGATGGATTATTGTCAGTCTGTATTCGTAAATAAGCTCCTAGTGTTTTATGGCTATTCTCCAATGACCCAATGCTTTGATGATGGTATGACGTAGCTATAGTTTGAGTTATATCTAAAATTTTACACATATCTGACATTACGTTGGAAACAAATTCAGTACCCCTATCACTTGCAATTTCTTTTGGAATAACATAACGTAAAATAAAGTTTTCCGCGAATGCTTTAGCAACTTCGTGTGTAGTTTTAGTTATCAAAGGATATGCTTCGACATATTTACTAAGCTCACACTGTAAAGTTAATATGTAGTTATAGCCTAAATCGTCTCTATCCAACGGACCAACTATATCAAGGAAAATTTTCTCAAAAGATGAAGATGCTGTAGTTGTTATAGTCAATGGCTCTTTGTGAATTTTTGTGTACTTTTGTTTCTGACATTTCTGGCATTTTTCGACATAGCACTTAACGTCTTTTTCTATCGATGGCCAAAAATAGTATTTTTTAATATTATTCACCATTCGCCTAATTCCTACGTGTCCACTACTTGGTAATAAATGAAAATCGTTCGTTATTACTTTTTTCTCGTCATTTGTATGAATTCTTTGAACGTCTTTTACAATACATAACCGTGGGAAACTTTTAATATTATTTTTTGCAATATATTTAGCAAAACTTTCTATAAACGCCTTATTTTTCTTAGTTTTAATAACCGTAACCTCTTCAATATTACATTGTTTGCACAATAACGCCATTTCTTTCAGTAAATCGTCTCGCGAATAGACTGATAAAGAACATGACTTGGCAAATAAATGTTTCTTTCTATCACAATAAACATAGCTTCCTTTCTGTGAAAACTTTAAAGCCTCTCTATTCTCGTATTTTAATATTCTACGTATAGTTTTTACCGGTAATATAATAAATTCTACATCAGTGTCACATTTTTTGAGAACCTCTACAACTTTAGGTTGATCAGGCCTATCGTCGTTCGAAGTTTCCGAATCTATCGAATTCGATGTTTGTTCACTTATAATCTTTCGCTTCTGCGCCCTAGTCATAACACATAATTGTTTATTTTAAATTGTTTTTCGGGATATATACCACGTACCTTTGTTTGGAGTAACCGATATTTCGGCACTGTTGCAAGCGCCATGTTCACGGATGTACTGAGGGTATTGCGGGTGGGTGAATGTTACGAGCAAGTATAGCGGTCTACCCGCTTTCTTACTCGTTTTTTGCGTTCAACACCACTAGCACTGTTATCACTATCGCACTGTACCCGATCACGACATACTATACTAACTACGTCAGCTCGCGGTTTGACTTTGTTATTTTCACGGGTTTTACATAGACGTACCACTGGATGCCAGATACTCGACAGTTGAAACCCATCCTCTCTATTGAAATTTTTGTACTTTTTAATTTCAATCGCCTCCCTAACCATTTGAGGTATGTAGTGGCGTTCTGTCGAAAGCACCTGAGGGTTATGTAACTCAATCAAGTGGTCGGTACCCGAGTCTAAGAGGTGTTGAGCTATGGCCGACTTGTGTGGTTCATTATTTTTGACTGCCCTGATGTGTTCCTTTATCCGGCAAGAGATGGTGCGTTTAGTTTGCCCTATATAGGAACTCCCACAGCTGCAGTCAATTTTGTATACACCTGGCTTTTCCAAGGGATGACTGTCTTTAGGCGTTCTTATATATTGCGACAGTTTCTTCAAAGGAGTGAAGTTAGTTTTAACTGATACCTTCTTGAGGATGTTAGCGACCTTATCTGTCACTCCTTTAACGTACGGTAAGTACGCTGGGTGTCGTTCAACCTTGAAGTCCAGGTGTTTGTGAGTATGTCTGGGTGGTCTAATTCGCCTACTGTACCCGTTCTTGTGTAGAACGTCGCTTAAATGTGAAAGTTCCTTATTCAATAAATAATATCGAAATATCGGTTACTCCAAACAAAGGTACGTGGTATATATCCCGAAAAACAATTTAAAATAAGTTTTAATGACCACGAAAGTTTAAATTCCTATATTGTGCACCGGTACGGGCCGGAAAGTGCTAAATTAATTAAACACCTTGAACGCGCGCGGAAGAAATGTGAATGTTTACGTCAATCGTTGGTGTTTTTAGTGAAGTGTCGAGACGCAGACATTATTCCCGTTTGTGTCAAAATAAAACCCCGAAACGATATTCACGGTTCCGCGGGCATTCTACGGAATGCGAGTGTAAAACTTTTGCGTAAGTTGATCGCCAACACCCGTTATAAATTCGACAAATTACAAACGGAGCTATATAAAATACATCTGAAGTGCAGTGAAGTTTTGACTAAAGATGATTTTGATAACTGTGATCGCATCACCTATCTACAGGCACAGCGGTCGAGAGAACTTAGTGCCTTGAAACAAGATCGAAAGTTTGAATTCTTGATGAGGAAACAAAAACCATCTACCCCCCACCAAGAAAACTCAAATATTGAACGCACGGTTATCAATCTATCTGATAAAACGTTGACGGAAGCTGCACTCAATATTTTAGAGAAAGGGTTAAATTTCGCTCCAACACCCAGTCATGTTCCATACGAGAAAGTGATCGGTACAGTTGAAGAGGTTATCCGACGGAATAAAATACCTTCCGAAGAGGCCGAAGTTTTGCGACAAGACGTCGCTGTTTGTTTACGTCGAGCCAAGCTTCCTCAGCCTAACACGAACGTCGCCGAACGTGTCGCATTACGCGAACTCTGTGAGGATGAGAGCGTACTTGTCCTGAAAGCTGACAAAGGGAACGCGACGGTAGTTATGAACGTTAGCGAATATGACGAAAAAATGCGTCATTTATTAAGTGACGTCAACACCTACAAAAAGGTAAATTATAACCCGACCGCTCGATTAAACCGTAATACCCAGAGGCTGATCAAGGAGTGCCAGCACGCGATCGGTGAAGATACGGTATCCCATTTACTGCGACCTCGTAATGTTCTACCCCCTAAACTGTACGGTTTGCCCAAGGTTCACAAGAACAACGTTCCTTTACGGCCTATCGTCAGTCAAGTTGATTCACCTACTTACGAACTAGCTAAACACGTAGCTAAGGTCCTGCGGCCATTGGTGGGTAGAACAACATCGTATGTCAAAGACTCCCGACATTTTATTGAGATTCTACGTCAGAATAACGTAAGTGAAAAAGAAGTGATGGTCAGTTTTGACGTAGAATCGCTTTTCACGAACGTGCCGATAGCAGACTGCATGGAAGTAATTCGAAGTAGGATCAGCGAGGACCATATTGCTGTGGTATATGCCGACCTGGTGCATCATTGCCTGACCACAAATTATTTTCTATACAGAGGTGAGTACTACCTACAAATTGATGGCGTAGCAATGGGCAGCCCGGTAGCTCCAGTGGTAGCCAACCTATGGATGGAACATTTCGAAAACCAAGCCATTGCTACTGCCCCATTAAGAATAAAAATTTGGAAACGGTATGTGGACGACATTTTCTGTATTATGGAAGGCGATGAAGCAACTGTTCATCAATACTTGGCACATCTAAACAGTATCCACAACAAAATGGATTTTACTTATGAAATAGAAAGGGATAGAAGAATGGCGTTCCTTGACGTTATGATAGCCGTACGTAGTGACGGTTCCCTGAGCCACTCCGTATACAGAAAACCAACGCACACAGATCGTTATCTACACGCTGACTCGCATCATCACCCACGTCAACTGAATTCCGTCATAACGTCGCTTACCGACCGGGCATACAGCTAGTGTGACGAGGAACATTTGAATAAGGAACTTTCACATTTAAGCGACGTTCTACACAAGAACGGGTACAGTAGGCGAATTAGACCACCCAGACATACTCACAAACACCTGGACTTCAAGGTTGAACGACACCCAGCGTACTTACTTTTTCTTTTTCTTTTTTTTTTTGGTTTCTGGCAACACTGGTAGTAATACGTAAAACTGTGCTTCTCCCAATAATAATTTTATTTTATTTGATTTAATTAATTTTATTAGGTATTATTTGTATGTTAAGTGCGTATTAGTGTGATATAATGGTAATTAACTGTTTAATATCATAATTAGAAGTGAATGTTGGTGAATAACACAAAGTAAAAGTTTTGCAAAGTCATCTGTCAAACGAACTGTTATTTAAAATACTTTTGCATTACTTTTTCTAATATACGAGCAGTTGAGGTAAGTTTACGATATATTGTACATCTAAACAATTTTGCACAAGTAATAAACACCTAGTGAACATATCTCGATTGCCCGGCTCATTTTGGTTGGTGACTTACCCAAACCTAAGTGTCATACAATAAGTACTTTATTATTTTTGTCTTTTGTTCTTAAGTTTCTTGCGATCCAATTATTTTAAATCTATTAACAAGATGATGACCAGGAAGGCGCGTCTAGAGGAGGAAAAATTACAATTAACGCTTAAAGAACTTAAGAAATACAAGGATTTGTGTGAGACACTACAAAGTGAGCATGATGACAATGAGAGGGAGATGCTACAGATTTTAGAAAAAAATTCTCAACTAAGAACTGAGATGGCAGAAATTCATTCTCATTTAATTACATCTTTAGATGAACGCGATAAATTACAATCAGTTGTAAACAATTTTGACAGTTGTAGTAATGAGTTTGAGACCGCACTCAAGCGCATCACCCAATTAGAGGGCCTCCTAAGTGAGGCTAACAATCATATTAATAGATTGGAGTGTGCAGACCGGTCCATCAAATCAGCCACTACACAATCACTGTTTGATGAGCTGGTTGGTAAGAAGAAGAAGAATAAGAATAATTTATTTTGTAATAATATGAGTACAAAATGCAGATGGTAATGTTACAAAATAATATTTCCGTCATATTCGACCAGAGTCTGGTGTACAAAATTTAAAAACATGTTATTATCAAAGAATACCGTGTACAGGATTCAAAATAATTAAATAAATTTATGCATGTCAACGTATTGCTAGTAACATAATTAAATTTGGTCAGTCAAAATAAAATTAAATAATAAGTGTACATTAATAATAATAAAACTAAAATGTCAAATTGTTACAAAATTAAGGGTAGATGTCAAAACATAAATTTAAAGTTTAAATAGTGTCATTAAAAAAATCCTTTATACTATAGTATGCTTTATTATATAATATATCCTTAAGTTTCAGTTTAAATTGGCTTGTATTTAACCTTTTACATTCTCTTGGAATTTTGTTATAAAGTTTTGGTGCCATACAAAATATGCTATTACCCATATGAGCAGTCTTGGCGCTATGCATACAGAGTCTATCATTATCTCGCCTGTTACGCTTAACAGTATCAGAAAGGCGAGGAAAAAATTGAGGATTCATTGTAATGAAATTACAAACTTCCATGATATATAAACATGGTAACGTTAAAATTTTATATTTGATGAAAAATGGCCGGCAACTATCTGTAACTTTCAGTTACACATATCGCTCCATCTATGGTTTCTGCCACCTCAAACTCAAACTCAAACATGGAAGTTATTACAATTGACTTAACTAAAGACAATTCAATTGTTCAAACTAGTAAAACCATAAACTCAGCAAATAAACTGAAAAAGTATGTTAAGTTGAATAAACAAATTAAGAAAAAGGAAAAGTTATTAAGAAAATTTAGAAATTCAAAGTCAAATGTCAATTATTGCCGAAAGTATATAGCTCTAAAGGAAGATTTGTCTATTTGCATGACTAAACTAGATAATAATCTTATAAAGTATGAGGCTGATATCCATTGTCTGCAGACAGAGATTGACCGCTTACAAGATTCCCTATGTAACATGACAAAGAAATATCAATTATCTCAAAATCAAATTAATTAACATATCTTGGCCATGGATGACTTAGTGGATTTGTGTAAATACAATGAGCAAAGATTCATATCATTAACTAATAATAATCAGGCCAATGAACCTAGCCTGACACCACAAAGTTTTTCACAGCCTACCAACTTGAAAGATAGTTCTGCTATGTCATCTCAGTCAGCGGTGATGAGTAACGGCTTCATGAATGCTAGCACTTCCCTCTCACATCTGAATACAAATACGAACACCAACAATTTAGTAATGTTTAGTGATGAGATAGGTAGGACTATGAGCCAATTGTTGAGAAAAAGGACAGGTCAAACAGTAACCAACTTTTGTATGCCCGGAGCAAGTTTTACACATATCTTACAAAACATTTTAAGTAAAACATACCGATCCCGATTCAACAATAATCATTTTTATTGGGAGAAGGGGTAATGCAAATTTAAATACTATAAAAAGATATTTCAATCAATTATTAAACATAAAAGTTAGAAAAATAATTTTAGTTGCATTTCCCTACAGTAAGTTGTTGCCACAGGCCGAAAATGATTTTAGACATAAGTTAAATAGCAAATTACATACACTGACATTTTACAATGATTTTATTGACATAATTAACTCTAATGCTTTCATTAGAAACTTTTATTTGACATGTGATAGTTGTTATCTATCTCAATATAATCAAAGACAAATAGCATCATCGCTAGCATATTTTATTAATAACACAGCCAAAAATTTGGCTAATAACTCTGCTTTTATTGAGCAGTCTAATTTGACATTAAATATTAGCTTGGAATCCGTTCCAAATTCTTTAAATTAAGTAATGAGACAATAGAGTTAATCTCTGGCAATAACCTTGATAAGACATTAGTTACCTTTTTTAATACCACACCTATTATAAGTAAGAAAAACACACTTTCATCAACCACACATTGTAAAAAAAATAATTTAAAGAATTGTATCAACCTGGTGCATCAGAATATACAAGGGTTGATGAGTAAGGAATTAGAATTGGAATTGTTTATGAACTGTAACAATATTGACATCTTATGTATTACAGAACATTGGCTAAAAAGCCATCAGTTCATATTCAATTTCAATAACCACCAGGTTGCAAGCTCATTCAGCAGAAAAAACTTTATTCGAGGCGGCTCGTTAATTATAATAAATAAACTTTTAAAATTTAAGGAATGATCTGATATTGTGAGCCTTTCTGTTGAGCGAGTTATAGAGATATCATGTGTCGAATTTGAGCAGTTCATTGTTATGAGCGTATACAAGCCTCCATGTGCGCCTTTTGAAAGTTTTATAGTAATTATGGAGGACGCCCTAAGCAAAGTTAATAATTGCCATAAAACGGTTGCTGTTTGTGGTGACTTTAATATTAACATTTTAGAGAAAAGTTCTTTATCAATTAATTTCTTAAATCTTTTTAAATCTTACAATTTAAGTCATACTTTTTTAGAACCAACTAGAGTGACTGCCACAAGTGCCACCTGTATTGATAATATATTTATTAACACTAAACCTTTACATAAATCCTTAATTAATATGCTTCAGTCTGATCACAGTGGGCAGTTAGTCTGTTGTCCAAGAAAAAACCTTAAGGTTCAGAGTAAAATTATAAATTTTATACCTATAAATGAAAACCGAATGGAAGTTTTAAAAAATAATTTATCTAGTAAAATGCGTTGGTTGCCTACTCATGACCGTCCGGATCAGTTATATAACTCATTATTTAAATTGATTAATGATGAATTTTCTGTTGTATTTAAACCCAAAAAAATTAATGTAACTGACCATCTGACGTTTAGTGATTGGGCAACTGAAGGCATTCATAAAAGTCGGATTAGGTTATATGAACTTTACAATGAAAAAACTTTTAATAATAGTCCAGCCTTTATTAATTATGTAAAAAAATATTCAAAAACATTCAGACAAGCTTGTTATGCTGCAAAATCAATTTATTTGAAAAATAAAATAAAATGCGCTGAAAATACGATAAAAGCTACCTGGAATGTCATCAATAACGAAACTGGTAGAGCCAAAGCACGCAGTCGCGACTACCTACTAAATATCAATAATGTGAGTGTTGCAGAGGACTTGGAAGTAGCGACAGAATTTGAAAAATTTTTTGCTAATATACCCATTTTAACTACAGAGTCACTCAAGTCATCTTCCACGTCTGCTGAAATACTACTTAAGGACTGCGTACCAGAATGTGTCACAGCCTTTGAATTTACTGCTGTTACTACTGAAGATATTCTTAAACAATTTAAAACTATTAATATGAAAAAGACAATGGATTTATGGGGATTGTCAGTAAAGACTGTTTCATATATTATTACTTTAATTGCTCCACATCTAGCCACAGTGTTCAATGGCTGTGTCGCTTCTGGAACATTTCCTGATTTAATGAAATATAGTAAAATTACACCCTTATTTAAATCTGGTGACACATCAGACCCCTCAAATTTTCGACCTATTTCTGTATTGCCAACTCTTAGTAAAATTTTTGAAAAGTTAATACTTAATCAATTGCTTAATCATTTTAATAGACATAATCTTCTTCACAAGAAACAGTTCGGATTTACGAGGGGTTGTTCAACTACTGACGCAGCAGTTGAGTTACTGAAAAGTATTTTTGCGGCTTGGGAGAAGTCACAAGATGCGTTAGGTATATTTTGCGACTTATCAAAAGCCTTTAATTGTGTACATCATGATATTCTTATCAGGAAATTATATCACTACGGCATTAGGAACAAAGCTCTCGATCTCCTTACTTCTTACTTGGGCAACAGAATCCAGAAGGTCGAAGTTAATGGTAAGACATCTCCAGGTTCAGCTTTAAAAATGGGTGTCCCGCAGGGTTCAATTCTAGGTCCATTTTTATTCTTGATATATATTAACGATTTACCGAATTATGTAAAGAACAATCATGAGATTGTGTTGTTCGCGGATGATACATCTTTGATTTTTAACATTAAACGACAACAGGTTAATTTTGACGAAGTAAACAATGCACTCTCTAAAGTTGTTAATTGGTTTAGTGTAAATAACCTATTACTTAATAATAAGAAAACGAAACTTTTAAAATTCTCTGTGCCTAATGTTAAACAATTGGAAACCAATGTGCAACTTAATGAATCTAGGATTGAGCCCGTCGAGACAACCATGTTTTTAGGTATTATGCTCGACACCAAACTACAATGGGGTCCACATATTGAAAGGCTATCGGGCAAACTCAGTTCTGCAGCTTATGCAGTTAAGACAATTAGACGCCTTACAGATTTAGAAACAGCTAGAATGGTTTATTTCAGTTATTTTCATGGCTTAATGTCGTATGGGATTCTTCTCTGGGGGAGTGCTGCAGACCTAAATACAATATTCGTTCTACAGAAAAGAGCTGTAAGGGGAATTTATAACCTCGGTCCAAGAGTTACTCTAAGAGAAAAATTCAAAGAAATAAACATTCTAACTGTTGTATCACAATATATTTATGAAAATCTGTTATATGTACATAAAAATATTGACAAATTTAGTAAAAAATGTGATATACATTCTGTAAATACGAGACACAAGAATAATCTGGTAGTTCATAGCACTCGTCTCCACAAAATAAGTAGCTGTTTTAAGGGGCAATGTATACGCTTTTATAACAAGCTCCCTCATAATTTAAGAAACTTGTCTATAAATAAGTTCAAAATTATTGTTAAAGCGAAATTATGTTCAAAAGCATACTATAAAATATCTGAATATAAAGACGACCAAAACGCTTGGGATTGAGCTGTTCTAATTCGGCACACAAAAATAATTGTATAAAATGCTCTTTTTAAATGACGTTTCGTAAGTACTTTCAAAGTTTATACGAAATAAAGAACTATTTCATTTCATTTCATTTCTTACCGTACGTTAAAGGAGTGACAGATAAGGTCGCTAACATCCTCAAGAAGGTATCAGTTAAAACTATCTTCACTCCTTTGAAGAAACTGTCGCAATATATAAGAACGCCTAAAGACAGTCATCCCTTGGAAAAGCCAGGTGTATACAAAATTGACTGCAGCTGTGGGAGTTCCTATATAGGGCAAACTAAACGCACCATCTCTTGCCGGATAAAGGAACACATCAGGGCAGTCAAAAATAATGAACCACACAAGTCGGCCATAGCTCAACACCTCTTAGACTCGGGTACCGACCACTGGATTGAGTTACATAACCCTCAGGTGCTTTCGACAGAACGCCACTACATACCTCGAATGGTTAGGGAGGCGATTGAAATTAAAAAGTACAAAAATTTCAATAGAGAGGATGGGTTTCAACTGTCGAGTATCTGGCATCCAGTGGTACGTCTATGTAAAACCCGTGAAAATAACAAAGTCAAACCGCGAGCTGACGTAGTTAGTATAGTATGTCGTGATCGGGTACAGTGCGATAGTGATAACAGTGCTAGTGGTGTTGAACGCAAAAAACGAGTAAGAAAGCGGGTAGACCGCTATACTTGCTCGTAACATTCACCCACCCGCAATACCCTCAGTACATCCGTGAACATGGCGCTTGCAACAGTGCCGAAATATCGGTTACTCCAAACAAAGGTACGTGGTATATATCCCGAAAAACAATTTAAAATAAGTTTTAATGACCACGAAAGTTTAAATTCCTACATAATTGTTTGTTACTCATCTCTTTTAATTCATCTGAAGTCAAAATGATTCTAGATAGTGCACCCGCTACTACATTCTCCTTTCCTCTGACATACTCTACTTTAAAATCATATTCTTCTAATAAAAGCCGAAATTTTGTTAAGCGACTCGATGGATTAGTCATATTAAAAAGATAAAGCAATGGTCTATGATCTGTTCTAATTATACATTTCTTACCATATAAATACGGTCTAAAATATTTTATTGACCAAACTATTGCTAAAAGTTCCTTCTCTATTGTAGCATAATTTAATTCAGCTTTGTTCAAACTACGACTAGCGTATGCGACAGGTTTTCCATTAGAATTTGATAAAGCACTGCCAATTGCATAACCAGAACTATCTGTTTGTAATATAAATTCATTTTGCTGTGAAAAATTTGGATAATCTAAAACAGGAGGGTTACAAAGCAACCCTTTAAGCGTGTCGAATGTATTTTGACATTCAGTAGTCCACTCAAAGTTAACTTTCTTTCTACATAACTTGTTTAGTGGCAAAACAATTCCTGCAAAATTACGAATAAATTTCCTATAATAATTACTAAAGGCAACAAAACGTTTGACGGCATCGACGCATGTCGGTGTCGGATAACTTTCGATGACGCGAATTTTGTCAGGGTCGGGTAAAATTCCTTCGGCTGATATTACGTGGCCTAAATATAGAATTTGTCGTTTCAAAAATTCACACTTTGAAGGATTGAGTTTTAGATTTACTTTACGCAAACGTGTAAATACTGACATTAAATTAGTATTGTGTTCGATCAAATTTCTGCCAAAAATTACTAAATCGTCTAAATAAATGATACATTTATCGTAATTAAGTCCCGACATAGCAACTGTCATTAATCTACTAAAAGCAGATGGACTAAATTTTAACCCCATCGGTAACCGACACATTTGATATTGCCCGCTGTCAGTAGTGAACGCAGTGTACTTCCTGGAATCCTGCGATAAATTGCATTGATAGTAACTACGACTCAAATCACAATGGCTAAAATAAATGGCACCAGATAACGATTCTAATATATCGGTGATATTCGGTAGAGGAAATTTGTCATCCTGTACTATCTCGTTTAATTGCCTATAGTCAATGACTACTCTCCACTGACGTTTACCAGTTCTATCTAATTTTTTAGGCACTAGTAACAAAGGACTCGACCATTCGCTACTAGTTTTTTCTATAATTCCCTCTCGCAACATATTGTCTATCTGTTCATTAAGTTCCTTTTTCTGCGTAAATGGAATACGGTATTGTTTCCTATACACGGGGGTAGCATGCTCCTTTAAATGAATAGATTGCTCGTAAACATTAGTTACGCTTAACTTGTCACCCGGTAAATGAAAAATATCTGAAAATTTAGCACAAATCTGTTCAATAGACAATTGCTCTTCTTTATTCAGGTATGACCCCAAATCAAGCAAAGAAAATAAATTACGAATCCTCTCTACATTTATATCCGGTTTCTCAAAATTACAAATATCATAATTCTCTAATTTGTCTACCTCTAACTCGCTCAAGTACAAATTCACTTCCTCCTCGGTAGTATTTAAAATCCTCACAGGCATTTTGCCATTCTTAGGCCTTGCTACAACACTAGCTAAAAATACGCCATGTCTTATCTCTTTGGGATACACAACACAATCATAATCGATACGTGTAGGTATGTATTCAATAACTTCACATCGCGGTGCGACTTTAAAAGAATAGCTATAATAATGTAAAGGTAGTGTGACAATACTTTCCTTGCACTTGAGGGACAAAGTATCGGTCCCGTAATCTACTACTCCACAGTACCGTTTTATAAAATCCTGACCCAGTATACCAATTGCTTTACATGTTAAACTTTTAAATACGTAAAATTTATGTTTAAAAGAAATGTTTCCACATTGCAACGTTAAATAGACAAAACCTACTGATTTCAAACTTCCACCAATTCCATATATATGTAAATCACACTTATGTAACTCTAACTTAGCTAAACTTAAAACTTCATACTTAATCGCTGATAAGGAGGCCCCCGTATCTACTAAAAGTTCTAATTCTACATTATCTAAACTTAAAGTTACCCAATTAATACTATCACTAACTAAAATTTGATTAGGAACGAAAAAACTCGTCTAAATTATGGTCACCTTTCTCGTTACTATTTACTGACGTATTTGGATTAGACGTAAAGTGATTTAAATTCCTATTTGTATAATTGCCACGATTATAATTTCCACGTACATACCTCGAACTTGATACGCCTCGTGCCTGTGCCCGTGCGCCGCTGCGCCCGCGGCCGCTTTGAAACGTGTTCGATGACGTGCTCGAAATATGATGCGGTTGCGACACTTGCCTATTACTATTATAACAATTATATGAATTATGATTATGAAATCCATATCCTCTATTGCGAAAATAATTACCAAAACCTCGTCGCGGTGGCCGTCGACCGTATGACATGAACTGATGCTCCGAAGTGGAACTGGATATCTCGTCCTCAGCGACTCTGATAGCATCCTTCAACGAAGTCAAATTCCTAGCCGAGATAATAGTACCTAACCTCTGGTTCCTTAATCCTTCTGAAAAACATTTTATAGCGTTTCTTTCGTTAGCGGGGCGAAATATCTTATAAGCTTGTTCATCACCATTAGCTTGAGAGATGGTTAAATCGACAAACAACTTTTCTATGACCTCACCGAACTCTTTAATAGATTTGTCTCCCTGTCTAGCCTTTTGTAACTTCGCCTGTAAAGCAGTGTCTGATTTGTGAGTCAGTAAATGCCTACGCATGTCTCCTAATAGCAAATCAACCGAACTATAAGAAGCAGCTAATCGCATTTTGGCTCCACTTGTTAAACGGTTTTTTAAAACAAATTTTATCAACATCTGCTTATCACCATCATCAAGACATGACTCATATAATTCAATCGCATCAATTAAATCCTGAGTTGTCTCCTCGTCACCATTCATCTTCGGCAAAAGACTGACAGCCGTTTTGAAGCTAAACTTTTCACTAGCCATGGTTTTTAATTCACTACAACTACTTATACTAAAAACTTTCGATTCTTCTTGATAAGATAAAATTTTCTCATAACATTTAACTTTAACTGCCGTGTGGTTGACGGCATAGAATACAAGTGTCACCACCCCCTATCTTCCCGTGGGTGTCGTAAGAGGCGACTAAGGGATAACACGATGCAAATACCATCTTTGCGTAGAGACGGAAAACTCGACATCAAACCCTATGCGACTGCCTCGTTGGTCTCGCGGTATAAATGTGCGCGTGGGATCGGGAGGTCCCGGGTTCGATTCCTGGGTCGGGCAGTGTTATTGGGTTTTTCTGTCACGAAATTCTCAATAGCAGCACGGAGTCTGGAAATGTGCCCGGTACGGCAATAGGCTCGCCCCTTATTACGTGGGACTAAAGTATATCTGGCGAAAAGTGGGTGTAGAAATACACCTCTGCCTACCCCTTCGGGGATAAAAGGCGTGATGATATGTATGTTTCTCATAACATTTATCTATACGAGAGCACAATATTAATATATCTCCAGAAATCTCTTTAGGCAAGTTATGCAAAATACTCTTAAAAGATACATATAAATTCATACATTCAGAAATTTTATTCTCAAAACTAGAACCTATCCTTCTGCGAGGACCCAACTTAGAAATACTACTTCTATATTGATTTAATTCTTCGTAAATTTTAGCAAGTTCTAATTCTAAATTCATAATATTAATTATTTATGTTTATTTTAATTTTATATATTTATTAAAGATTTTTAACTAATACGCACATATAACTCACGCATGTTTCACACCTTCGGTTCCGAATCTTCACGATCTCGAAGTTCCCTGCGACGGCGGTAGCTCACGCGAGACAGCACGCGCTCCAGTGAATCATTCCTCAGTTCCCTCTGCATCCAGCCAGTGTGACATCTCTTGTACAGCTTCTCCAGCACAGCCAGCAGCATACTCGCGCATATTATGGACAGGAGCACGTTGTTGGTTTGCAAGTGTTCAGCGGTAGCCCGAGCGTGATTGTCTCCGCCTGCAGCTTGCGCAATGATCACCTCTTCTTTACTTTGCGACGTCCCCATAGCCTTGTTTGTCTTCTTTTTCGGATGGTATTATCAGCGAGAAGTCCAGATACCACGATAGAGTCAACCAAGATGAAGCGAGTATGGCGGGTCTGGCAGGGTCGCCATGTGGTGTGGTGTGGTGTGTCCACGTGCCGAGGCACGGTTAGGGAGAGTTTCAATAATAACGCAACACGTCCGTACAGTTCAAAAGTCAAGTTTTATTGCTCAAAAAATATAACATACTAATACATATTAAATATCTGGGTAAATGCTGACACTAATATTATAAAGGTAGTTACTTACTAGTTTAATACATATAAGGTAACATACACACTACAATATGAATACACAAAATTACAAAAACGTAAGTTCACAGCCCATGATCACGAGTTATCTTCATCTTACAGTACAGTAAATTTTAATGAAATTAGTGGAACAACAACGCAAATGTAAATGTAGTAAGTGGAATGACCTAATAATAAACGAATAATAATTTAAAGGAACTAGAAATGTTATATAATGATAAACTGAAAAATGCTAAGTATATATATAAATTCTAAATAAGTAGTAGATCATGAGTTGTCTAGTGTAAGTGATCAACTATCTTTATCACTGAAATAATCATGTGACGTCACGTCGCGCCCCTGCGCCGCGAGCCTCGCTACGAGTGACGCACAGCAGTCAATCACACGTGCGACAATCATTAACAGTATAATAACCTTTCTTAATAAGGCAGTCTTTTATTTTACTTTTAAACGTATTAAATGGTAATTCTAAAAGACTAATTGGTATTTTACTGTTAATACGAATTCCTAGCCGAACAAAAGAATTGATAACTTTATGTAAACGATGATAAGGGTCATATAACTTCTGCCTGTTTCCAGTATTTATATTATGTATATAACTTTTTGTAGTAAATATACCTATATTTTGCCTAATATACAACATATTAGCAAATAAGAACTGCGAGGCTACTGTTAGAATTCCTATAGACCTAAAGCGTTCCCTAAGAGTACCTATCTTTTGCACCTAACATGTATATTGCTCGTACCGCTCGTTTCTGTAGAACGAAGATATTCTGAATATCCGCAGCTTTGCCCCATAACAAGATGCCGTAGGACATGACACTATGAAAATAGCTAAAATATACTAGACGAGCTGTGTCGACATCAGTAAGTTGTCTAACTTTTCTGACAGCATACTCTGCTGAGCTGAGCTTACCTGCAAGACATGTTATATGTGCACCCCATTGTAACTTATTATCTAATGTAATGCCTAGAAACACTGTAGAGTCAACTGTCTCAAGTTCCTCCCTATCTAGAATAATATTAGGTCCCAGTAGTCTAACGTTAGGTAAGACAAATTTAACGCTTTTAGTTTTTTTTAGAATTAAGTACTAGGTTGTTTGCTGTAAACCATTGTATAACTTGTATAAGTGCATTATTTACATCATCAAATTCATTGCTATTTCTAGTCTAATTTAAAAATAAGTGACGTATCTTCTGCAAAAAGTACGACATCACAGATGTTTTTTAAATAAAAAGGTAAGTCATTAATATATACAAGGAATAGAAAAGGACCTAGAATTGAACCCTGTGTAACGCCTATCTGTATATGTCTAAATATGTATAGTCAACTATCATAGGAATCGTTGAACACACGCATACACACGCACTGATAATGGAGATGCACACATTCAAATACAGTCCATTTAAGATATACTTAGGTAATGTGAATTATATTTTTAGTACAAATAAAATATTGTTGAGAACGGACGTACATTGAGTATTTTTTCACCCAACGACACGGAAGCAACCTTATTGCACTGAACATATGGTCCAAAATCGATCCGGACATTGTGAGTTACTTCAAGCGACTGGCTTACGGCGAGAGAACAACAGAATTCCAGAGGGGATTATATCGAGCCTAACGAGCTTTATTACTTCAAAATCACACAAATCAAGATTGTTTTCGTCATTTTTTGGGATATCTGAGCTTCAACGTCTACACATATCTGTTCAAAATGAATACGCAACTGGCTTACCAAAAGGAAATTTTGGAAAAACTGAAGAAAGCCGAGAAAAACCATAAGAAGACACCCAAAGATCGCATCAAGAAACCATACTTGGAATCCAGGTTGGAAAATTTGGAGCAGTTATGGAATTAATTCAAAGTCGGTCACAAAAATATAATTGTCAAGGTGACCCTTCAAGAGAAGCAAGATGCCTATTTCACGGAAGACATGTATGAGGAGTTCGAGGAGTTGTATATTTCGTACAAGACTTCACTCAAGGAAGCCCTGCAGCCCTTTCTGATATCATCAAACACTGGAAAATCAGCCACGGAGCCAGGATCGAGTGCCGACCAGGAGGAACGCCTGCTTCGTGAGTGCGAGGTTAAGTTACCGCGTATACAGCTGCCTACATTCAGTGGTAAATATTTCGAATGGCAAAGTTTCTATGATATGTTTCTTTCGCTAATTCATAATAATAAAAAATTGTCTTGTGTACAAAAATTACATTATTTGAAAAGTAATCTCTCAGGCGAACCGCTAAGTTTGTTACGTAACTTTTCTACAACTGAATCGAATTATGATGAGGCTTGGAAGCTATTAGTAAAACGTTACGATAATAAGCGTTTTAATTGTAATGCGATATTAAAATCATTGTTTTCACAAAAACAAATTACGTGTGAGTCGGCTAGTGCCATAAAACATTTATTAGATACAACGACAACGTGTTTACATTCTTTGCGTAATATGGGTATTTATACTGACAACTGGGACGCATTAATTATTTATTTAGTTATTTCTAAATTAGATACGGAATCCACTAAGCTGTGGGAATATCAACTTAGCATGATTAATGATGACCTACCGACGTGGTCACAATTATGTAACTTTCTAGAATCGAGATTTAGATCGTTGGAGATTATAGATACCAGTAAGGTACGTACTCAGGCCAAGCCGAACATAACGAAATCTACATCTTGCCACGGGTCTATTGAAAACACAGATAATTCTAAACTATCTTATATTAAATGTGATATGTGTAAAGGTGAACATTATTTATACCAATGCAAGGAATTTAGTAAACTTAACGTAAAAGATAGACAAGATTATGTTCAGAAAAATAATTTATGCTTTAATTGTTTCTCCCCATCGCATCAAGTTTTAAAATGTAGGAAGTCTGTGAGCTGCAGGAGATGTGGACGAAGGCATCATTCACTATTGCACTACGATAAAGGGGTAAGCAGTACGGCTGAGAGCGAGGACAATCCTTCACCGGGCCAGTTAAATAATAATGTAAGTATTTCAACCAATTTCTCCAGTAAATTGAATACAAGTCGAGTGTTATTAGCTACTGTATCAGTTTGGGCGTACAACGAGCACGGGCACAGGCAACAATTAAGGGGTCTATTAGACCAAGTATCGCAGGCATCATTCATTAGTGAGTCTGTTGTGCAATTACTTGGACTTTCACGTAAACGTGTTAGTGGTACTGTCTCGGGTATAGGTAATGGCAGCTGTACTAATATTAAGCACATGGTTTCTCTTCAAGTACAATCGCGTCATAACCCAGCCTTTTCAATCCAGGTAAATGCTTACGTGTTGCGCACTGTTACATCGTTTCTTCCTTCAACCGAGTTACAAACACCTGATTGGCCTTACTTAGATGAAATATCATTAGCTGATCCTAGATATTCCAAACCTGGTAAAATAGATATCCTTTTTGGGGCTGAAGTTTATAGTGAAGTTTTATTGGATGGTGTCATACGCCACAAGAAGATATTGGCACAAAACACTACCCTAGGTTGGATATTATCGGGGATGGTTTCAGATTCAAGCTCAGTCGATAGAAAGGTCATTAGTATGCATTTACACTTAAGTGGAGATGAGCTGCTTAAGAAGTTTTGGGAGATTGAAAATGAACCCAACTGTTTACAGAAAAGAATGTCTACAACAGAAATGGCGTGCGAGGAATTGTACGAAAGAACAACAATACGAGATGAAGACGGAAGGTTTGTTGTCAAATTACCTTTTGACGAAGAAGATCCAGAGTGTCAATATGGTCAGTCAGTGGTTATAGCAACAAGAAGATGGAACCTGTTAGAGCAGAGACTACAAAAAAATCGCACCTTAAAAGAAGAATACAATAATGTTTTACGAGAATATCTAACTATGAATCATATGATACCCGTGAGAGACACGGACATAGATAATCCCAAGGCGGTATATCTCCCACATCATGCGGTGGTGAGAGCGGATAAGGATACCACAAAGGTGCGTGTCGTCTTCGACGGGTCTTGCAAAGGAGTTAACAACTATTCGCTTAATGATAATCTCTTAGTTGGCCCCAAGTTGCAACAGGATCTGCGACATATCTTAATGAGATGGCGAAATCACAGAATTTGTATAGTTTCAGATATAGTAAAGATGTATAGAATGGTAAGAGTAAGAGATGAGGATACAGACTACCAAAGAATTGTATGGAGAACTAATGTGAACGAGCCATTGAAACATTTCAAACTATTACGATTGACTTTTGGTACAGCTTGCGCACCATACTTAGCAGTGAAGTCACTTCAAAAATTAGCAGATGTAGAACGCTATCAATTTCCAGTAGCCGCTGAGATAACAAAGAGAGACTATTATTGTGATGACCTGATGACCGGCTGTGAGACTACTGAGCAGGCTATACACATTTATGAGGAAATGACACGATTGATGAGCAGTGGTGGCTTTGACCTACAAAAATGGAGCAGCAATTGTCAGCAGTTATTGACACACATTGAAAAGGACAAACAAAGAAGTAATGATTCGTTTCGGTTAAAAACATCTTCTGTTATTAAAGTACTAGGCTTAGTATGGCATAGAGAGATAGATTCATTTCAGTACACATTGGACTTACCAGACTTAAAGGAATCTGTGACTAAACGACAGGTTTTAGCAGACGTGGCCCGTCTTTATGACCCTTTAGGGTGGATTACCCCCGTGATAATAATAGCAAAAATATTTATGCAAAAGCTGTGGAAGTCGAACCTTGATTGGGATGATGTACTTACCATGGAGTTATATGAAGAATGGATACAGTTTAGAGCTAATTTGGAACATTTAAATAAGGTAAACATACCTCGTTGGTCACACTTTAGTCCAGAGTCAAAGGTCGAACTGCATGCATTTGCTGATGCATCAAAATCGGCGTATGGTGCAGCAGTATATATTCGTATAATTGATGGTGAAGATAAGATTTGGGTCAGTTTGGTTACGGCTAAAAGCAAGGTCGCGCCTATAGAGAAGGAGTTGACTATTCCGAGGCTGGAGCTCTGTGGTGCAGTATTAGCAGCGAAATTGATATATGAAGTATCACAAATAATGAATGTGCCTAAGGAGAATTTATTCGCTTATACAGATTCAACAATAGTTCTAGCATGGTTGCGAGGGGGCTCGAGCCGCTGGAATACATTTGTGAGCAATCGAGTGTCTGAGATACTTAATCTTCTAGACTGCGAGCAATGGAGGCACGTTGCTACATACATGAATCCAGCTGACTACACATCAAGAGGGTTAACTGTTCTTAGTTTATTGAAACAGTCAATGTGGTGGTCAGGTCCTATTTGGCTTTCACAACCAGCTATAGAGATGGACAATACTATCAGCATAGAGGATACACATGAAGAAGAAAGAAGAGCATGTTTAACTGTTACATCTGAGTCAAGTAATACATTCATATGGACTATGTTTTCTTCTTTAACTAAAACATTAAAGGCATTAATATCTTATTGGAGAAGAGTATTAAGTAATTTAAAGTTACCAAAGGAAAAGCGAAAGCTGTATAGTAATTTAGTAACACAGGAAGAAATTAATCAAAGTTTAGAGATATGCATTAGACAAGTGCAAGAAGAGAGTTTTAGCAATGAGATAAAGCAGTTAAAAATGCAGAAATTCGTGAGCCGACAAAGCAAGCTTCGCACTCTTTGTCCTATTTTAGATGAAAAAGGAATTTTAAGAGTAGGAGGGCGCATTGAACAGTCTCAAGTCCATTATGACATGAAGCACCCAATAATTTTAGCTGATAAAAGTCATTTTACCAAGCTGATAATTAGTGAAGCTCATATCAGAACACTTCATGGTGGACCGCAAGCTATGTTGTATTATATTAGAACCAAATATTGGATATTACGAGGCAAGGATGAAGTCAAACGACATTACAGATCTTGTGTCAAATGTGTGAGATATTCTAAGTTAAAAGGTAGCCAGCTGATGGGGCAACTTCCTGAGGTAAGATTAAAACCTTCAAGACCTTTTAAAATTTCTGGTTGTGATTACATGGGTCCAATCGGTGTAAGATTCTCACCTGGTAGAGGAGCTAAGTCATATAAAGGATATGTATGTTTATATATTTGTATGGTCACTAGAGCAATTCATTTAGAGGTAGTAACAGATCTTACCGCGAAGGCTTTTATTGCAGCATTCAAAAGGTTTACAGCAAGGAGAGGTCACTGTCAGCATTTATATAGCGACAATGGCACTAACTTTGTTGGTGCCAATAAGCATCTTCGTGAGATGTTTGATAGTGCTAAATCTACCATTCCACAGGAAATAGAGGCGTTATTAAGTTTAGAACAAACTACATGGCATTTCATACCTCCATATGCACCTAACTTTGGTGGTTTATGGGAGGCAGGCGTTCGCAGCGTTAAAACACATCTGTACAAGGTAATAGGAGATACTACTCTCACCTACGAAGAGTTATCCACTGTTTTAGCACAGGTTGAGGCGTGCCTTAATTCTCGTCCCATATCAGCTATGAGTGACGACCCTAACGACCCTCAGGCTTTAACCCCTGGACATTTTCTCGTAGGAGAGCCACTAGTAAGTATTCCTGATATGGATTATTCTGATTGTAATGTTATAGGTCTTGATAGATGGAGATTAACACAAAAAATTGTCAATAGCTTTTGGAAACGATGGTACAAAGAATATTTAGTCACCCTAAACCAACGTTATAAGTGGAACACCAAAAGGTCTGAGCCAGAAGTAGGTGATGTAGTTATTTTAAAAGATGATAATATTCCACCGGCCAAATGGATTCTGGGTAAGATAACAAATAAGTATTTAGGCCCGGATAACATAACGCGTGTTGTATCTATTAAATGTAAAAATGGTGAGTTTAGACGCCCTATTAGTAAGATATGTGTGTTACCTAAATAAATTTATTATGTTCTCCTATTGTGCATGTATTTATCCACTTCTGAGTGTTACTTACACTCAGTATTATTGTTACTTATATTGATTTGAAATAAGTGTATGAACATGTAATAGAAACGACAAAGTACATTTATAAACAAAATTCTTTATTTTGTTGATGTTTGTATATTGAAATCGAGACTTATTTTTTATATTGTATGTATACATATGTGTAAAACCAACTAGCTAACATGTACCTATATGAGTTGTAAATAAGAGAGTAATTCATCATAATTTATAAGTTACAAAATATGTAAAATTGATATTTCAACTAAGGGCGTCCCCATAAAGGGCTGCCTAGATATTAGTTTTATTTATTAAAGTACTGCGTACTTTGGGGGGCGGCATGTCTAAATATGTATAGTCAACTATCATAGGAATCGTTGAACACACGCATACACACGCACTGATAATGGAGATGCACACATTCAAATACAGTCCATTTAAGATATACTTAGGTAATGTGAATTATATTTTTAGTACAAATAAAATATTGTTGAGAACGGACGTACATTGAGTATTTTTTCACCCAACGACACGGAAGCAACCTTATTGCACTGAACAGTATAGGTAATTTAGAGGAAGTAGTCCCATTTACATCGACACACTGAAATCTCTGCCGTTATTGCCCACGCTTTTTCTTCTGCACATCAATGATATGCTCACTTTTGGGGGCATACATTGCTATGCAGATGACAGTACTGTACATGGGCGATATCTCGGACACCCTGCGGCAACCTGGTTGAGTTCAACGCCAAGAAAACACAGGTGTGCGCATTCTCAGCCAAGGTATCTCCATTCCTTCCCCATCCCTCTCTTCTGGACACTCCACTACCGATTCAAGACAGCCTCAATATCCTAGGTATGGACATATGCAGAAATCTCAACCAGAAGAACTGCATCGAGGGTGTCATCAAATCCGCAACTCGGAAACTCGGAGTCCCGAACAAGGTGAGGAGGTTTTTCACGCCGAAGCAGTTGTGTCTGTTATACAAGACCCAGGTTCGCTCCTGCGTGGAATACTGCTCTCACCTTTGGAATGGCTCCGCTCAGTACTTATTGGACGCCCTCGACACGTGCTGGGTTGAGGTGCCACTCTTACACGGTAGAACAGATAACGTCACGCACCAAACGGTTCGGCGCCTCTTATCTTTGCCGTACCATTAAGATGTGGAACTCTTTACCATTCCACGTGTTTCCCTCCACTTATGATCCCGGGTCCTTTAAGCGGGGCGTGAAAAAGCTTTAGTCAAGGCCTTCAAGGTGAGGGCCATCATGCCATAATGCCATGCTGGCTGCTGGGATGATGGCCATCACTATGGGACTTCACTGACTGCTTAACATCAGGCAGCATGGAGTCAATTTGTTCGACAGAAAAAAAAGAAAAAAAAGGTACGACTCGACAACACTAAGTGCGGATCCCTCTACGCCGTAGTGGCGGAGTTTACGCAGTAGTGTGTCGTGATGAACGCAATCAAATGCTTTTGATAGGTCACAAAATACTCCGATAGAATTTTTAGATGACTCCCAATCATTATAGACGTGTTTTATGAGAGTAACACCCGTATCAGTACTGGATCTACCTTTAGTAAATCCGTATTGATCTTTGTGAAGCAGACTATTTAAATTAAAGTGTCTTAGTAGCTGCTCTTATAAAATCTTTTCAAATATTTTACTAAATGCCGGCAAGATAGAGATGGGCCTAAAATTATTTATGTCATTTTTATAATAATAATAATAATAATGATAATAATATCAAGAAAAATCTATGTTGACGAGAGCCAGAGCAGCAGTAGCACGCCTTAGACCCCCGGACTCGTCGCTCAGCTCCGCCTCACAGCCGCCGGCACCAGCGCCAGCATCGCCGAGTGTTGAGGCGTCGAGCTCGTCGAGCGACGAGTATTTTTCCCCGCCGTCGTCGCCAACACCAGCACGTCGCCGGGGAAGAGGCCGGCCACCCTTACGCTTGGGACCCCGAGACCCACCGGTTTCAAACAGGGCCCCCGCTACCGGTGGTAATGTGCACCGCATGAGATGGACACAATCCATGAACGAAAATGTCATGCGGGCATATTTTGTGGCTACAGAGGGAGGTACCAACCTTACGGCGTACCGTGATCGCATGCTGCCTCTGTTTCAGGACTTGGAACCGGCTGTCAACGTTTCGGCACAGCGACTGTCGGATCAAGTGCGAGCCATCCAGCGCTGCCGCCTGCTTGATGACGACGCACTTGAGAGGCTACGCTCAGACTTGCCAGTTATCCCTGCCAACCAACCTCCTACACGCAATGTGGCTTCAGTGCCAAACATATTTTACAGGCAACAAGAAGGAGGTGAAGAGGTGGTAGACAGGGATACACAAGTAAGTACCCAGTGCATTGATAAGATAAGGAGTGCTTTGGAGTGTGCCATTGGGGAATATCGGTATGTTACATTGCAAGACAGACCTCGGCTGCCGCGTTTGCCCACGCATAAAAAGAATATGGCGCTTGTGTGTGCCCTGGATTCACTATTGCCTATTTACTTAGACAGTAGTGAAAATCTTAGCGATACACACTCAATTCTGTACTGTGCGGCTGTAGCGGCATGTCGAGTAGCTAATATTGAAATACAAAATAGTTTTGATATTGCTCCTCGAGATGCCGTCCCGGCTTGGCAGCGTAGAATTGAGCGGCGTATTGCTGAGACCAGGGCACTCATAGGTAAGCTAATCTGCTTCAGGTCGGGCAATACCCGCCCGAGAGTGATGCGTTTTGTGAACCGGGCGTTTAAGGGAACTGGACTCTGTCCTCAAGAACATGCGTCACGGGTCACAGAACGCATCGACCTCCTGAAGCAGAAAGTTTATGCGTGGGCAAATCGTATCAAACGATACAAGAAAAGGGTAGCCCGATACTCCCAAAATCGCGCATTCCAAAGAGATGAGAAGTTGGTTTATAGAAGTTGGGAGCGACCTGACCCACGTGTGGATGATGGACGTCGGCCAGATGATGCGAATACGATTGAATTTTGGCGCAGCATATGGTCGACTCCCATCAACCATACGGAAGATGACTGGATTAGGGATGTTAAACGATCATGTGAGGCAATACCTCACATGGAGCCCGTAGCCATTGACACCACAGATGTATATTGTGCAGTCCGTCAGTTAGCCAACTGGAAATCGGCAGGACCGGACGGACTGCACAATTTCTGGTTAAAATGGCTACGCAGTGCACATGCTCGTTTGGCTTCTCAATTTCAGTCATCTCTGGATTCAGGATCACTGCCAATTTTTATGACAACTGGCGTAACTCATCTGCTCTTTAAGGCTGGTAGTACCACGGAGCCTACGAACTATAGGCCAATAACTTGCCTACCAACGCTGTATAAAGTTTTTACATCCATTTTGAGAACAAAATTGGAAGCACATATATTTAGAAATAACATCTTATCTGTATCTCAAAATGGATGTAGAAGCGGGGCCCGTGGTACTAAAGAGCTACTCCTTATCGACACGACCATAAGCCAACAGGTTCGCCGTAGTCGAAAGAATCTGGCGACATGCTGGATAGACTATAAGAAGGCCTATGACTCTGTGCCACATACGTGGCTCTTGAGGGTGCTGGAGCTGTACAAAGTTGATGCAACTCTATGCACCCTCTTGAAGGCATGTATGGGGCAGTGGAGTACGGTGCTTCGCTATCCAGGGTGTCGACAGCCTTGCGGGTATGGCGTACCTATAAGGATCAAGCGGGGTATTTTCCAAGGCGACAGTTTGAGTCCACTATGGTTTTGCCTAGCACTGAACCCACTGAGCACTTTGCTCGAAAGTTCAGGGCTAGGCTATAGATTGCAGAGTAGAGGTCAAGTTATTTCCCACCTCCTTTTCATGGATGACCTCAAAATATTTGCCTCCACTGACCCCCAATTAACTGAGTTACTAAAGATAACTGAAAGCTTTAGTAATTCAATTAAGATGGGGTTCGGTGTGGATAAATGTGCGGTCATGCATGTAAGGCGAGGCAGGAGTGTGGAATCTG
Source organism: Euclidia mi (assembly GCA_944739405.2). Lineage (NCBI taxonomy): Eukaryota > Metazoa > Arthropoda > Insecta > Lepidoptera > Erebidae > Euclidia > Euclidia mi. The sequence goes on from OX123184.2 coordinate 3,223,318, forward strand.
ATGGTATAGAACTTTCAGATTTCACACAACTTAGATCACTCTCTGCAACCGAAACCTATAAATATCTGGGTATGTCGCAGGCATTATGCATTGATGAGGCTGGCATGAAACAGTCGTTGCAGGCGCGTTTCTTTGGCCGCCTGAAGAAAGTTTTAAAAAGCTTTCTTTCGGGCGGAAATAAGGTGCGTGCCTGTAACGGTTGGGCCATGCCGGTCTTAATGTACTCCTTCGGCATACTCAGATGGACTCAGACGGAATTGGACGCCTTGGATAGGAAAGTTCGTTGTCTACTCACCACATACCGGATGCATCACCCGCGTTCGTCAGTGATGAGATTGTACATCCCGCGGAAGTGCGGGGGTCGGGGCTTCTTAAGTGCCAAGACCCTCCACAATCGCGAGGTGTGCAATCTCAGAGAATACTTTCTCCACACTGCCGCGGGTGTGCACCAAGATGTGGTTGCTGTGGACAACGGACTTACCCCGCTGGGTCTGGCCAAAGAGAACTGGCGCAAACCTGCCGTACTTGGTATAGACGAGCGCAAGGAGGTATGGAAGGGCAAAGAGCTGCATGGACGATTTTACCGGGCCTTGCATGGGCCCGATGTAGATTTTCTAGCTTCAGTGTCCTGGCTACGTTTTGGCGATCTTTTCGCCGAAACAGAAGGTTTTGTATTTGCAATTATGGACGAAGTTGTCATGACGAACAACTACCGGAAATATATTCTGAGAGATGGGACGGTTGACATATGTCGGGCATGTCACCAGCCTGGTGAATCGCTCAGACATATAGTATCCGGCTGTTCTCGTCTTGCCAACGGCGAATACTTGCATAGACATAACCAAGTAGCCAGGATAGTCCACCAGCAACTTGCCTTAAAGTACCAACTTGTCGACTCCGAAGTACCGTATTACAGGTATGTGCCCGACCCAGTTCTTGAAAATGGTCGTGCTACTCTGTACTGGGATCGGTCTATCATTACTGACAGAACTATTGCGGCTAACAAGCCGGACATAGTGGTGATAGACCGATTAGAGCGCCTTGCAATGATCATCGACGTCACCATACCCTATGACGAGAACCTCGTGAAAGCCGAAAAAGATAAACAAATTAAGTATTTGGACCTGGCTCACGAGATTGTCGACATGTGGGATGTTGACTCGGCGATCATTGTGCCGATAGTCGTGACCGTAAATGGTCTTATTGCCAAGAGCCTCGACCACCACCTCAAGAGGCTCTCGTTAGACGGCTGGATCAAGTCCTCTATACAGAAAGCAGTATTGCTGGACACGACACGCATCGTTCGGAGGTTCCTCTCTCTGGAGCCCTAACCACCGGTAGCTTGGCCCCTGTGCCCGATGCCGGTGGGTCTCCGTGGTCCTATTTTATATGGTTAAATTTTTTTTTTTTGTGAAGTGATTTAATGGTATAAAATTAGACTAATGAGAATGTGTATAAATAAAGAGGCATAATAATAATAATAAATCTTTATTCGCATAAAAACATGGTAAATGAAGGTGTAACAGGCATTATACAGAGCATACATGTTTTGCCAGTATTATACAAGCATGCAAATTATACACATTTAAATTACAGTTATTTACTGTCACATAATTCTTTGATGCTATAGAAATTTTGTTCTATTAGCCATTTATATAATTTATTTTTAAATTGTCCAATATTACAGTCTTTTAATATCTTGGGTATTTTATTATATACTCTTACACACATTGTAAGGCAACTTTTATTATATTTTGATGATTTCGGGATATCATTAAGAACGAGTCTGTGTTGGTCTCTCCGATTCCGTGGGTTAATATCGGCGGCAGTTTTAAATAGACTTTTATGGTAACGTACAAACATACATAGTTCGTAAATGTATAAAGACGGAAGGGGTAATAAGCCAAGTTTTTTAAATACAGGTTGGCATGAGTCATCAGGTTGGCGGTCACATATGGCCCGTATACATTTTTTTTGCGCAAGGAATGCCTTATTGTAATCAGTGCTGTTTCCCCAAATTACTAAGCCATACCGTAGTATGGACTCAATGTACGCGCGATAGGACGTTAAAGCAGTTCTTTGGTTAGTAGCGTGTTTTAACTGTTTTAGAGCATAAACAAATTTATTAATTCTTCCAGATACATTTTCAACATGAGCCTTCCAGTTTAAGTAATGATCTAGAATCACGCCCAAGAATTTTATTTCTTGCACTGCTTTGATTTTTTCTATATTTAAATGTATATTATTATGTTTTGGATTATTAGTTTGATTAAATTGCATATAATTAGATTTATTTAAATTAATTTTTAAATTGTTCATATTTAACCATTAAATAAATTTGTCAATAGTATTATTTATGTCATCTTCATGGTCTTTAATTGCATTATTATATTTATTACATGTCACAATTATTGAGATGTCATCAGCGTATAAAACGCACTTATGGTTTGTAATTTCAGTAATGTCATTTATATAAATCAGAAACAATATTGGCCCCAGCACACTTCCTTGCGGGACACCACATTTGATATATTCGGATGTGGATGTGTAGGATATCATATTGCCTTTAACATCAACTTTTGATATTACTACAAATTGTTGTCGATCCATAAGGTAGGTTGCCACCCATTGAAGGGCCGGTCCCCTGACACCAATTGACTCTATTTTTTTCAGTAAAATATCATGTGAGACATAGTCAAAAGCTTTGGATAAATCTACTAATAAGCCTGTAGTCAGATAATTATTATTTATATTAGTCAATATTACACTTATCAATGAGAAAATGGATGATGTCGTTGATTTTCCTTTTTGAAATCCATATTGTTCAATTTTAATAATATTAAATTTCTCACAATAGTCGGATAGTCTTTTGTACATACATTTTTCAAACATTTTGGATATTATAGGTATGAGGGTTATCGGGCAATAATTATTGACATCTAACTTATCTCCTTTTTTAAAAATAGGTTTCACAATTGAGAATCTTAAGGTATCTGGGAATACTCCAGATACAAAGGAAAGGTTAATAAGGTAGGTCAAAACACTAGTTATTTCATTTGATGAACATTTGATTGATTTCGTGCTGATTTCATCATAGCCTTCGGAATTAGTGTTTTCAGTGAGTTTATTTCCTTTATAACCTCATTTTCAGTCATAGGTTTGAGAAATAATGAATTTAAATGCATCACATTCTTAAAACTACTTTTAGCTTGATGTTGTACTGAGGTATCAGTCATGTTAATATAATGATTATTAAAAGCAGATGCTATTTCCGTAGGATCTGTAAGAACTGAATTGTTAATTTTAATCACATCAATTTCCTCTTTAATTTTTGAATTCTGAATTTCATTTTTTATTACTGTCCAAGTGGCCTTACATTTGTTATCATGTTTGTTTATATAAGTCATGTTTGCATTCTTTTTGGATTTCATAATATTTTTTTTTAGCATTGTTGAATATTTACAGTAATTTAGTTTAGTTATATAGTTTTTATTTTTATAATAGTTGCATCGTAGTGTACGTTTAGTTTTACAACTTATCCTCAGCCCCTTTGTAATCCAATTTTGTTTTCTTTTGCCACTATTATTTATTGTTATGCGTATTTTTGGAAAACAAAGATTGTTAAATAAGCGCAATAATTCGTGGAATTCATTAAACGCATGGTTGAGGTCCGGAGCGTTATATACGTCAGACCAACTCAAATTTTTAAGGCATTCCCTGAATTTGTGTATATTCTCAGAGCTATAATCTCTTTTGTAGATGTGGTATAATAATGGTTTTTGAGATTGATGCCTAACGGGGAAACTTAACATTTGTGCCGTTTCATGGTCTGAGAGATAGAGTGATAATATTGATGCTGACGCATTTGGTACATCGCTCAGTATATGGTCAATGCATGATGACTTGCGCGTCGGGACGGTAATATGCATTGTTAAGTTGTAGTTGTATGCTAAATTCTTCAGTTCATCTACAATTTTCCCTTTTTTTAGTGTGTTTATGTTAAAGTCACCTACTAATACCGTGCGCTTTTTGGATTTGTTTTTTTTATTAATATGATGTAATAAAATATCTAGTTTTTTTAAGAATATGTTTGGGTCCGATGATGGCGTACGATAAACACAGATAATTATCAACTTGTAGGCCGGTAATTCAATTCCACAGACTTCAAAAACTTTACTGCCAGATTTGAATAAAGGTATGATTTAACTTAACTTCATCAAATCCGGAAATACGCCTAGGTCAAAACATTGGTTAAAAATTATAGAGAGGTAAGGCGCAACAGTCTCAACTATAGTACTTAAAATTTTAATTGAAATGCCCCAAAAGTCGCCGGTATTTTTAATAGTTATTGAATTAAATGCGATCAATATATCTTGCGGGGTGACGTGCTTGAATCTAAGCATGCTCTTGCATTCAGGTACACTGCTAAGCAAAAAAATTCCAGCGTATAAAGACGATGATTGTAAGGAACTAGTAGTTGTTATTGGTATGCTTGCAAAGAAACTATTGAACATATGCGCAACTTGAGATTTGTCTGTGACTAATAAATTGCTATCTTTGATTTCAAATTGGTTTTCTCGTTGTCGTGCTCTACCGGTTTCATTTTTTATAATTCTCCACGTTTCTTTAATTATATTTGTCGATTGCTTAATTTTACCACAAAAAAATTTTGATTTTGGCACAATACAAACTTGTTTAAACATTTTTGAGTAGCTTTTTACATAATTTAGAAACGGTGTGTCAAATCTAGGTTGTTTCAAACCACATAATTCAAACAACTTGGCTCTACTTCTGTATATACCTTTAGTGGCCCACTGGTTAAAAGATCCGGTAGTACCCTTTAGTGTTACAGTTTTACTCTTAAAAGTATTTTGAAACTCATTAATAATTTGTCCAAAAAGTGAATTATAAATTGTATTTGGATTTTCTGAGTTCAATATTGAAGGATTGAGATTTGCGATAATATTGTTTTTAAAACGTATAAGACGATTGGTAGTAGTAACGGAAATCAGTAAGATAAACAGTATTTATTTATTATAATAGACACGCCAACAGTATACATATACAACATTCAATAGCACAGATTACAATGTATAGTAGGGTTCTTATACGTACACCTATAAAAGGCATGCACAGCACACAATAGATTGACGTACATTTAAGGAACAAAGATTAAGGCTGCGATCATAACATTATCTCATACTAAAATAACAGTAATAATTAAAATTAAAAACAAAACATAAATGGCAACACATTACAAAGTTTGTCTAAGAAAAACAACAAGTGGCAGCTATGAGAACGACTTCATCACTCTCAATTTAAAGTTATTAAGGGAATCGTGAAAAATATCCAGCTGATCTATTTTACTATTAAGTCTGTTGTACTCATTGCATGCACGCACTAAAGGTGAATTTAGTCCCAGATTAGTTCTTACTAATGGGTGATGGAATGTTTTAGTTAGAGGGCAACGAGGCGGCTTGCGGGGAACTGATATGCGTATACGCTGAAGTAGATCAGTGCAGTAAACTTTATTATTAAGTATTTTGTGAAGAAAAATCACATCATGTAACTTACGTCGGTTTGATAACGAGGACATTTTAAAATATTTTAACCGCTGGTCGTAACTACACCTGTGTGTGATACCCTGAGAGAAATAAGCTAAATGGCGCGTGAACGCACGTTAAACGCGTTCTATGCGCTGGGAATGCACTGCATAAAAGGGATTCCAAATAACACATCCATATTCTAAATGGCTGCAAACCAGAGTATTGTACAAAGTTATTCTGGTTGCCGGGTTCTTAAAACCCTTTGTGTTGCGTTTCAAGAAGCCAAGCATTTGGCATGCTTTTCCTACGATTGAATGGATGTGTGAGGTGAACCGGAGTTCGCTGTCAATGGTCACACCAAGATCTTTTATTCCGGAGACTGTATGCAGTTCGGCTTCACCAATCCTATATCTAGACTCTGTCAAGTGTTTCTTTTTCGTAAATTTAAGATGATAACATTTGTTAACATTGAGCTGCATATCATTAAACTTACACCACATCTCTATTCTACTTAAATCTTCTTGAATAAGATTCACATCGTTTCGTGATTTAAGACTTCTGTATAATTTCAGATCATCTGCGTAAAGTAGAAAATTACAGTTAAGTATGACAGATGTTATGTCATTTATGAAAACAGAGAATAGAACAGGTCCCAGATGCGAGCCTTGAGGCACTCCAGAAACAGCATAGAATGAGTCCGAATTGTAACCATGGACAGAAACTATTTGAAGTCTTTTTGCTAGATAAGATTCAAACCAGTGCAGCAAAGAGCCCATAACACCAATGTGATTTAATTTTTTTATGAGGATTTTGTGATTTACCTTATCGAACGCGCTGGAAAAATCAGTATATATTGCGTCAACTTCTAGACCTTTATCGAGTTGTTCAGAGACATCAGATATGAAAGAACACAAATTAGTAATCGTGGAGTGACCTGAACGAAACCCATGCTGATTAGGCGTTAACAATCCATTCACATGACTAGTTAACACGGAATATACAAGGGACTCAAAAAGTTTCGAGAAACATGAGAGTATTGCTATAGGTCGATAATTTTTAGTATTGCTCGGGTCACCTTTTTTGTGCAAAGGTAGTATTCTAGCTTTTTCCATTCATCAGGAAAGCATCCCTCCTTTAGTAATCGATTAAATATCAAGGTAAGCGGAAGACTTAATGCTTTGCCACAGCGTTTGATAAAAACTGTATCACTAAACGAGAAGGAAAATACTTATCTGACGAACGTTCTGTTATCTACGGTGTACCTCAAGGAAGTGTGCTAGGACCTTCTCTATTTACGCTCTATATTAATGATCTGCCGAAGTCCATTAACTATCCTATGACACTATTTGCAGACGACATTACGATCACTATACCTTGTCAATATCGAGATTCGTATGAAACCGAAATAAACAATACATTGAATAAAACGATTGAATGGCTTGACAACAATAATTTAAAAATAAATATGAATAAAACTGTTATAATACATTTTGGCCAACGTACACTGACATTTCCTAATTTTGACATAAAACATAATAATAATACTATTGACGTGGTTAATACTACAAAGTTTCTAGGCTTAATCTGGGGTAGACAGTATCACCAAAGCCTGCAAGGGAGTTGGTTTAATACTGTCTGCGCAAATGAATGAGTGCGTTAAGGAATATGAATGTGTAAATGCTAGACTCTTGTGGATGAGAATGAAAGTAGGACTTACTCGTCTCTTTATTGTAGGGGTTTACGCCCCGGTCAATATAGTAGCGGGTATGTCACAGCAAGAACAAGACGAAAGGCAGGAATTTTGGGAAAACTTAAGAGCGATTTTGAGGAAATGTAAGGATAACGAAAGATTGATCTTGTTAGGTGATTTCAATGGATGGGTGGGGGTAAAACGAGATGGATTTGAAAGGGTTTTAGGTGGATTTGGTGATGAGAATGTGAATGAAAATGGAAAAGTTTTGCTTGAGGTTTGTTAAGAGTGGAGCCTTTGTGTGACAAACACCATGTTTGATCACAAAAGGATACACATGTATACGCGTGAGGCTAAGAACGTTAGAAGAAGTATGATTTTAATTGTAAATTAACGTTTGAGAAAGAATGTGTTAGATACAAGGGTGTATCGAGGGATCGGCATCCACACAGACCACTTGTTGGTGATGAGCTGGATAAGTGGACTCTTTAAAGGATGGCGACACCGAAAACATTATGAAAATAGGGTCCTAGAAAGAATAAAAGTAGGAAATCTGCAAGAAAAAGATGTGAAAGATGAGTATAAGCGAAGATTGATAGCAAGATTTGAGAGGTTCGATGGCATAAATGATATGGAAGAGTTATGGCAATCTTTTAAAGAAGAGATAGTATGTGTAGCGTCTGAAGTATGTGGTGTGATCAAGAGAAGGAAAATACGAAAGGTTAAGAATACATGGTGGGACATGGATGTACAATCAGCAGTGTCAGAGAAGAATAAAGCTTGGTCAGATTGGTTGGCTGCCAGAGCAAATGAAAGAATGGGAAAGGCAACGAGTGATGACATAGATGAAGCAAGAAAGGAGTTTGTTAGGTCAAAAAGAATTTTGAAAGAAATTGTTAAAAGGAAAAAAGAGGAAAAGAAAGATGAGTTTGATAGCAGACTATCTGAAGATTTCCGGAGAAACATAAAGTTTTCTGGAAATCCGTTCGTGCAGTTCGAGGAAGAACTCAATCCTCAGAATACACGTCAATCAGAGACAAGAATGGAAAGATACTGAATGGTGAATCATGCGTGCTGAAGAGATGGAAGGAGTATTTTGAAGGTCTATATGAAAGAACGGCGATAGAGACATCAATCGACGAAATTAATGGTAATAATAGCAATGATGAAAGCGATATTGGTGTGGATGAGATTGTGAAGGCGTTGAGAAGTATGAAATTAGGTAAAGCTGCAGGATATGATAGGATTACAGTTGAAATGCTGAAGGCTGGACAGGGCATCATAGTTGGTCAGCTGCAGCGCTTATTTAACTTGTGCTGGAGCACCGGCCGAGTATCTGATGACTGGACCACAGCGGTGGTTGTGCCTCTTTATAAGGGAAAAGGCTCGCAACAAGACTGCAAGAACTATAGAGACATTAGCCTTCTCAGCATTGTTGGCAAATTGTATGCGAAGGTACTGATTGAAAGAGTTATGGAAGTAACCGACAAGAAAATATGGTATGTACAAGCAGGATTCCGAAAGGGTATGGGGTGCACGGATCAAGTCTTTTCCTTGCGGTGCGTAGCCCAAAAATTCTTGGCCAAAGGTCAAAAGGTCTATTGCGCATTCGTGGATTTGGAAAAGGCTTACGATAAAGTGGTGAGGAATGAAATGTGGTCGGTACTGTCGATGTATGGGGTGAACAGCAGCCTCATACGAGCTCTGAAATCCCTTTATGAAGATTCTAGAGCTTGTGTGAGGATAAATGGGTCGTACACGGATTGGTTTACCATCGAAACAGGTGTCAGACAGGGATGTGTAGCGTCGCCGTGGCTGTTCAACCTCTTCATGGACAGTTGTTTGCAAGATTTGAAAAATAGTGACTGTGGATTAAGGATGAATGAGTTACTTGTCAAATGCCTCCTTTATGCTGATGATCAGGTTATACTTGCGTCTTCAGCGGAGGAGTTGCAGGAGATGGTAACAATCATGCATGGTGCGTTAGCGAGGAAAGGAATGAAAGTAAATGTAAGTAAAACGAAAGTTATGGTTTTTGAAAAAGAGGAATGCGTTACGGCTTGTAATGTTATGATCAATGGACAGCGAGTGGAGCAAGTGAATGAGTTTGTATATTTAGGTACGCTGTTTACAAGAGATGGTAGGAATGTAGAAGATATTGAAAGAAGAGTTAATGCAGGTAATAGAGTGAATGGAGCTCTGAAGGCGTTTATGAATAGCCAAAACGTGTCCAAAAAGGCACGTTTGGCTGTCCATAGAGGGGTGTTAGTACCTACTCTTATGTATGGTAGTGATAGTTGGGTATGGCAGAAGAGTCATGAAAGTAGAATAAATGCTGTAGAAATGAGAGCACTGCGAAGTATGTGTGGTGTTTCTTTGACTGACAGAGTAAATAATTGTGTGATAAGAGAGTGTTGTGGGGTAAAAGAAGATGTAGTGACAAGCATCGAGAAAGGTATGCTAAGATGGTTTGGATACGTGGAGAGAATGGATGACGAAAGACTGACCAAGCAGATATATAAGGCAAGTGTGGAAGGGACAGGACGAAGGGGAAGATCTAGGCGGACGTTCTCTGACCAGATTGGAGACATCCTAAAAACAGGACAGGTTAGAAGCACCCTGAACAGATGAGCATGCATGAGGAATCTGATGGGAGTGAATGAAGCAAGAGAGATATGTCAAGATCGTTGCAAATGGCGCTCCGTAGTCTCTGCCTACCCCTCCGGGAAACAGGCGTGAGTCTATGTATGTATGTATGTATGTATGTAGGTTCTAGGCTTAACAATTGACCGTCAACTAAAATGGAAGACACATATTGAGACGTTTTCTTAAAGAATCAGTAGCAGTATTTTTGCCTTTTATACGCTGTCGTGGACGCTTAATATAGATTCTCTGCGTTAGCAGAATCTATATTAAGCCCGTAATAAGCTGTTAAGCTTATTACGGGCTCACTGAATCAATTTTATGATACGGAGTGATCTTTTGGGGTAACTCAACCCACAAGGAAATCGCTTTTAAAGCCCAAAAACGATGTCTAAAGTCAATGTTTAGATTGAATGTTAGAGATTCTTGTAGGCCGTATTTTCAAAGATATAAGATCCTTACACTGCCATCTCTTTATATATTAGAAACGGCAGATAGATATCCTCGAAATAGGCGCGACAACAATAAACTTTGTCTGCATATATCTAGGACTACACTTATGCGCAAAAGTGATATCTGCATGGCTCCAATCATTTATAATAAATTGCCCAAAAATTTTCAAGATTTGAGGAGCGCCGCATTTAATCAAAAAGTAATATCATTTTTTGTTGATAAAGCTTATTATAATATCAGTGACCTTTAAGAAGACAAATTTGACTAGACATACTTATTTTTAATAAATAGTTATAAGTTTATATATATGAATATGAGTTATGACATTTTTTAGATTTTTTGACGTAATTATAAACACCATGAAATTGTATACATTGCTTAAATGAATATTATTACATACCTTTCGATATTTTTTGTAAACTAACAGTAACTTTGAGACCTAGTTAAGTTATAGGAATGGTTGGCTGTTGTAACTTATCCTATTTTAAAGCTAATAAGCAGAATTATATTTGCACGCCATTGTATATGGCAAACATGTCATGAACTTTCTCCAGTTTTATATCCCGCATGCGATTTTTATACTGTATGTACACATGTGTTTGAGCAAATAAATAGTTTATTATTATTAATTATCAAAATTTAGTCATTCCTATGATTAGCTCGTTCAACCAAACAAACAAGCTCTTCAGATTTATAATAATAGTATGGATAAACTACATGTCACATTTCTCTGCCAATGAATTTTCTCATCTGTAGCTTAAACTAGTCAATTTGCAATGTTGACCTTATTATTATTAATACCCTAATTTATGTACCACTGCTCAGCAATTAATCAATTTAAATTAAAAGAAGCTGATTAAGTTATTCATCTATCAAATAACTAATAACTTTCCAGCCCTTTAGATTCCCAACTTTCACTTTATACCAGTTGTGCAAAGTTCTTTCTGTACGTCAGTTGTACATTGTTTGTTTAATCATGCAACAACATGGCAGCACAAAATACAACATAAGTGATAGAAATATTTCCCAACGGAGACAAATGGCTGATTCGCTTCGCAATCTACCTGTTTTCAAGCATTCATATGTGAATAAATTCTCTTGTTTCCTTGGCCCATATCTATATAAGAAACTAAATAAAATTCTAGATTTATATCACTTGAATAAGAATAACTGCAAAATCAAGGTAACAGAATATATAATGAAGCTGAACTACGATGAAACTGAGATGCTACTTAATATAATAAAGTAAAACATAACTCACCCTCCCACACACATACACTCACACCAACACTATACACAAAGGGAGGCTTTTACACCACAAGTTACTCAAATTTTAATTATTCTTTATTGTTTAAACTAATTAAACTAATTGTTGAAACTATTATTCATTAAGTTTAATTGTTATTAATGAAATTCATTAAGTTTAATTTATGTAAACTGTGAAATATTCTGAAGTTCAATTTTGTTTATTAAGTAAACCTTCTTAAATTATATTTTGTGACTTATCCCAGGACAGAGCGCTGATGTCTGAAATACAGATGTTTTTCCATCTAGTTCAGACACAGATGTTTATGTACAACATTGTAAAACTAAGTTGGTTAATATCAATATATGTGACTGCTTGTAAAATATTTTTGGTATCAATAAATTATTATTATTATTGTTATTATTATTATTGTTATTATTATTATTATTAATCAATCAGAATACCAATCAATCACCCCGCCAACGAATCCAGCCACTAAACAATGAATGAAGGTATGTGAACGAAATGTATTTTATTTTCAACTGTGATTACATTTTATCAGAATGATAAAATGTAATCACAGTTCACGTGGTATTTACGCTACTCTAACATCGTGAATAAAGGAACAGCCCAAAGCGTTTGTGCTTTTCTTTTCACAAATTGTTCTACCTCTGTATTGCCGCGTTGGTTCCAATTAGAAATAAACTTTGTCCTGGATACGAATAAGTTTTATTTGCGAGTACAAGCAACGAGACGATGATACAATTTTAGCAAGTTTATTAAGCTCATTTTGTGTGGTATTTTGAATGTTTGGCGTATATTTACTTTGTTCGTTTAGTAAAAGTAGGTTTTAATACTTTTGCTTACTCCTTCCTACTAGCTTCAAAATCGGCAAATCAATTTCTTCAAACAATCTTCAAGACCGCATTTTATGCAATGTAGTAAAAAACACTCTGAAATGAAGACCGTTCGAATTTCTTGATTCTGCAGTACACGACATCGGCCAAATAGATTGGCATACTTCATATATCTGCCGAGAACATAATAGAGAGCACTTGAGCATGCAGGTTTCCGCACGATGTTTCTTTTCATCGTTTATCAATTTAATAGTCACAAGGCTCTGGTTTGGAAAGGTTTGTGGGTCGAGAGTTTGAACCACAGACCATTCTTAAACTCTCGCCTTACTTCTCCACCAGGCTACTGCTGTCTGCTAGTAATGTATATGCATGTAATTCCACAGCAAATTACAGTTTATTAATGTTCACTTGGGACACATTAAGTGGTAAACAACTTCTCCCCGGCTCCTTGACCTCAATTGTAATATAATCGATACACAGATCAAGTGTATAATTTCCTTAAACAAGTCCATTAACGAAATACCTACAAAATTTATATTTGATATCAGCCTTGAACGCTGAGAATAATCGACTTTTAACTGGCTATTGTTTGTAAAACTTCCGCTCTGGGAATAAATTATGTATTGCAGAGGACATTACAAACATTCAACCTCAACAGATTATTTGTTGCCCAAAAGAAGTGTATACGAGCAATATCTGGACTGAAACCCGATGAATCATGTCTACCTATGTTTAAAAATCTCAAATTATTACCGTTGCCTTCTTTATATATTTTTGGAATATACATGTTTGTATGGAAACACAGACAACTTTTCAAAAGTATAGACAAGATTAATTCTAGAAACCGAAGAGATGAAAATAGGCTTGTAATGGAACACATACCAAAATCTTCAAAATGTTATAAAAACTGTGTTGCTATGTGTGTTCGCATTTATAATAAAATACCCAGGAACCTGAAAAGTTTGAACACCCGACTGTTTAGAAATAAATTGTACAAATGGCTCAATGAACAAAATTTGTATAGTATTAAAGATTTCCTAGATTGTAACAATTGACTTATTAAGGTGCTTTATAATTACTTATTATAATTTTATTTTAATATTTGTATGCAAAATTATTGCTAAACATGTGTGACATACTTTATTTTAAGACCTTTTTATACCATGTTTATGTGCAAATAAATTATTATTCTTATTATTCAATCAACGGACACATAGTACATTGTACACACAAACTTGAAGTGTGTTTTCTCGTATCGGAATTGAACCCACGACACTCAGCGTAGTGCCAAGCGGTGAGGTGGCGGTGTAAACTACTATGCTATAAGTGCTGTAAATAAATACAGTCTTTGTAAAATGGAAGACAGAAGTTCGCTCCGTCTGATCGATTGACTTGCAGTTGGTTGTATATCACCTACATAATTGATCGATGATGCCATTATACCCAGTAAGTCAGCTAGTGCCTACGGTTGATTTAAATGTCGTGCTATTGTTTCATTAATATTCGTACAATTACATCCATTTAAAAACAGTTATTGGTTTTATTTTATATCTAGACGAACTTTATGCCGTCTGTTAGTTACACATGTTTGCTTCTGAACATTTTCTGTTGGGAGAGCTTAAAATATGGCTTGAACTAGGCATTAAATTATCCGCTGACTCACACATTACAGTCATGCATTGCTAGCGGAATACGAAATATGTAACATGGTTCTGTTTCGGATTTTCAATCGTTTATTTTTGTCATAAGTCAGCTTGTAAAATGCTTTTAAATTATTATTTTTTTGGATTAAAATTTCGTATTTGTACCGCTGTCCCTTCGGGTTGCGGAGGTCAAACAGAGAGTCGCTCTGTGGAAAAGCTAATGTTCAGCCAAATCCGGTTCAACCAGTAAGCGAACCCCGGGTTGAAACTGGAATAACGCTAGGAGGATGATGAGTATGGTATGATAAATTAAAAAGACAAAATTCTGAGCAGCTAAAGTAGTGTTAACGTATTCATCAATTTTGTAAAAAAATATTATAGACGGAAACGCCTGTTCAGTATTAGAACATAGAAATAAATAGACGACTTGCAAGGACAAACTTGGTATATTTTGAACTGTAATTTAGATAGATTGAATAGGCGTGGTCGCTAACTGAGTCTTAAAAGGCAAGTGAAGTATGGTGCAAAACGGTTGTCGCACCGCTACGACGCCCCCACTCGTCTTGTCCCCTCCGCAGCTCCCTTGGCGTTTAGATTAAGCGCCAACAACTCCTAACGTATAATGATTTAACGAGACATTATCATTGATTGACCTGTTTGTCTAGTGGTTAGTCACCCTGATCGCTAAGCCGATTTCCATATCTCAATTTGCCATATATGATATTAAAATATAACTGGAGTTCGCCCGGGCATCCACCTCATGAGACTCTTTTCCGTTTATAGGGGAAAGGAGTATGGGTAAAATGGTACCCGGCTCCAATAGATATGATTTTAGTGTCGTTTAAAAGGTCTTACCAAGAGGAACAATATTTACTATGGCCGCTAGTCTCAAATCTGATTGCCTTTGGATATAAACGACAGTCTTACTAACTAATAAAAACCCTGTTCCTTCGGTTTCCCTTTGCGTTCCAGGGCCACGGCAACCTGTTTAGATAGTACCGTGGCCCCGGCGATACATACATATACGAGTATATTAGGTACCACTTATCCATGTAAGAAAATGAGTACTAAGGTAATATTTTCTGCATTTCCGTTCATTTTTTCTATTAATAACGCGTTTACGTAAGACTTTGCCATGCACCCCTCCTTCGCAGATGAATTCCTCAATATCATAAGGCAGAAAATAGATATCCCAAATTTCCTGCATATGTATGTAGAGAGAAAACTGTTTAATCACAGAAGAGTAGATTTTCAGAGGATGGAAGCGAGCCAGATAGAAAACTTCCCTTCAATGACGGAGGAGGATAATATTATTCTACTAGCGCTAGGTACATACAAACTCAAGCTGGCAAGATCTTACTGTGCCGAGCATTTATCAAATGGTCTGTATATTATAATTGAAACGTACAGAGAGAGAGCACTTGAAGATCTGCCTGACAATGGCATACACGAAGATGCCTGACTTTTGCGTGGACGAATCCAGTCGCGACACGTCCGTATAAAAACATATTTTTGTTATATATTTAATTGATCAACAGTGCAAATAATATTGTCCAACAGTATTGAACATGTTTAACCGGGTGACGTACGATGGGCACTTATGCACATATTGTGTCTGTTGTGTTGTTATTTTGAGTATAACTTAGGTCAACTATAAATATTTGTATTTGTTTTTAGTATTTGACCGTTTTATTATTTCATTCCTTATTATATGGTAGCGCCATCTACCTTCCTATATATAACTAATCGCATCAAGATCAATCGTTCCACGTCTAGTGCGAGCAATACCATATTTCCGTCCCGCTCTATCCCACTCCCTGGAAGGGCACTGCCTTCGCCTGATTCGTCGATGCGATTCGTCGACGCGAGGGACAGTCGACCCAGAACTCGCCCTAATACAGTCCATTCCATTAATCCTTCCCAAGTCGTCTAGAACCCTACGGTTTCGGTGTAAGCCGAACCATTTTTTTTGATCCATACGAGTCGGATTCATTTACGTTTTATACGTTATACCGCTATACCTAGGCAGTTATAGCACCTAGCTATACTCCTAATATATTCACATAACCGTCACATGGTTATTTCCGCCCGCATTAGTAGGTAAACTTTTATGTAGCTACCTACTTATTAAATTATTATTTCTGCAACTATCATAGTTGTCTTATAAATCTCATATTTCAATCAACTTTAATTCCTCGGCTCTAAGGTATTGCCTACTTAGCCTACTTAGGTAAAATAATAGGTACATTAGACATTTTTATTTTGTTTCGGTCTCATTAGCTTATACTTACGTAAGCATGTCACAACAAAAGAAGTCACGCGTGTCGGAAGACAAAGAGATGACAATCTTAGAAGCGAAACGCAATATTTTATTTGAGCGCATCCAAAACATATATGAATGCTCAAAAACCGCTTCTATGTCTGACGGTAATAGCGAAGCATTTCTCAGTTATTGTATAACAGTAGATAGTATTCGAACAGATTTTCATAAGTTGTTGGACGATTATAACGCAAGATTACTTTCTATCAATCCTGATGAAAAACCGAACTATCAGGCGTATACCTCATTCGAAGATCTTTATTGTATTATTAAGCGTATACAATCGCAATTGGAGGGTAAATGTTCGGCAGAGCCCGTTGCCCGCAAACCGAGATTACCGCCAATCGAGATTATGTCGTTTGACGGAGATATACGAAATTGGCCGTTATTCTATGCAAGTTTTAAGTCTACAGTGCACGATAATGGTTCTCTGACAGATGCTGACAGGTTGTACTATTTAATAGGTAAACTGTCACCGAAAGCCCAGTCCGTATTTGCAGGTGTCACACCCAGTGCTGAGAATTATCAGGTCATATTTCAGTCACTACTTGACAGATATCAAGACACGCGCGTCCTAGCGTCTACGTACTTTGACCAAGCTTTAAATCTCAAACTGTCCAGCAACGCGTCTGTCTCGAATTTCCAGCTGTTTATTGATAACTTCGTAACCGCGGTTAATTCTCTTAGGAATTTAAAATAAGAAGATCTTTCCGACTTTATGTTGCTTCAACTCGCTTTAAAAAAGTTTGACACTGATACAATTCGCGCATTCGAGATGACGGAACGCAATAATAAAATACCTACACTAGATAGTTTTATTTCGTTCATCAAAGATCAGTGTCGAATATTTCATAATACGCAGTCTGGTTCACCTGGCCCGTCTAACACTAACAACAACAAACAAAGGTTGAATAAATCGCGAAATAGTAATAATAACTCAGTCCCTAATCCACAATCTTACGTAACATGTTCGGAATCTAATAGTAATAATTCACAGAAGTGTCTGTGCAGTAATATAGTGCACGACCATTACTATAAGTGTCCCACCTTTAATGATTTAAATCCAATTGCTCGTTTTAAAAGCGTAAAAGATAACAAAGCTTGCATTAATTGCTTAAGCATAAAACATAAAACGAGTAATTGTTCCAGTAGAACGAGATGTCGCACGTGTAAACAAAAACATCATACACTGTTACATTTTGATAAAAATACCCGGTTGTCAAGTCAAGCCGATAACCTTGACACGCTCACGCAAGTGCAGAACACGGTAGCTGCGCCTTCCACGCCTCGCAACAATGAGATATCGTTGTGTACGACATCCATTGCGCGGGCGGCACGCACGCGCGGACGGCCTTCGCGCGCTTGTAGTGATTAGAGCAGTGCTAGGCCGCCATGTATGGCGTCTAAGACTGTTCTGTTAGCGACAGCGCAAGTTATCATATATGATGTCAATGGGTCGCCGCACATGGTACGTTGTCTGCTAGATAGCGCATCTCAGACCAATTTAATAACGTTAGAATTGTTCAAACGCCTCGGATTATGGAATAACTTTAAAAATACGAACTCAATAATCCGAGGGATAGGCGGATCAGAAAAACATTGCAAAGGTTCCGTAGATATTAAAATACATTCGCGTTTTAATAGGGACATTAATTTTAACATTTCTTCGCTTATCGTGGAACGTATTACAGACACGTTGCCAAACGCTAATGTGGACGTGTCGCTCCTCACACATCTCGAGTCACTACCACTAGCGGATTCGGAGTTTGCGAATCCGGCAGACATTGATGTTTTGATTGGAGCCGCAATATTCCCGCACTTGCTACTTACTAAAGTGGTACGTAGTGAGCAAAATAACTTACCGCCCGCTATTGAGACGGTATTCGGGTATTTAATTATGGGTACCGTACCTACATTACATACTTCTCAATACGTTACGTCTTGCTGTTGTTCTGTTCTTCAAGAAAACAATATTGACTCTCTTCTCAAGCGATTTTGGGAGCTTGAAGAGGTTACCGCACCGCCCTCGATGAGCCATAAAGATCTCGAGTGTGAAGAACATTTCCGCGCTACCACTGTTCGTGACGACAGTGGCAGATACGTTGTGGCGTTGCCATTCTGTGGTGACCCTTATTCGTTAGGCGACTCGTACGCTGCTGCGCTCAGACGTTTCCATTGTTTGGAACGTAAACTTGATGCATCACCTAAGTTACGCAGCGCCTATAATGACGTCATTCGTGACTACATAGATAAAGGTTTTTTGAGTGTAGTTGTAAACAACGAGGGCAACTCTCTGCCCTCATATTATATCCCGCATCACGGCGTAGTTCGCGAAGATAAAACCTCTACTAAACTTCGTGTGGTTTTAGACGCTAGTTGTAAGACTACATCGGGTCAGTCGATTAATGACATTTTACATGCCGGCCCCAATCTACAGGGTGATTTATTTAACATCATAATAAAGTTTCGTCTTTTCCAAATCGCTCTGTCAGCTGATTGCCGCCAAATGTTCCTCAATATCGGCGTTCGCGAATCTGACCGTAGATTTCAACGGGTCTTTTATCGTTTTGACAAGAAAGAACCTTTATCTGTGTATCAGTTCAATCGTGTTTGCTTTGGACTCAAGTCTAGCCCATATCACGCGTTACGAGTTGTTCGCCAGTTGATCGCTGATGAAGGCGATCACTTTCCCGCCGCAGCGGCTGTTGCCACTTCCGCTTTGTACATGGATGACATTGCCTGTAGTGTCATATCCGCTCCGCTAGCAATTTCGCTTTGTGAAGAGCTTATTCAGCTTTTCAAGCGAGGCCAGTTTGATCTTGTCAAATGGACAAGCAACTCTAAGGAGGTTCTCGCACGCATACCAGATTCTCATAAAGCTTCTCCAGACATTGAGTTTGAGAAGTCTGTACCGCATAAGGTTCTCGGTTTACGCTGGGACAAATCCTGCGATAGTTTTCGGTTTGACGTCTCTCCACCAGATGATGAGTGCACCAAACGCACTATGCTGTCCACAGTGGCTCGACTATGGGACATAATGGGTTTTGTGGCTTCCACAATTTTGTACGCCAAGCTCTTGATCAAAGAGCTTTGGCTATCAAAGTGTGAGTGGGATGAAACACCCCCCGACCATATTGTCGCCGCTTGGGGCCAGTTTGTATTGAGCTTACCGCGCTCAATCAAATTACTATTCCGCGTCATCTTGGGTTGGTAGATGGATGTACCATCAACTTAATAGGTTTCGCTGACGCCAGCGAGCGTGCTTACGGCGGAGTCGTATATCTGCAAGTCCGCATTGGTTCTAACTACTCGGTGTAGTTAGTTTGTGCCAAGTCTAAGGTCTCGCCTGTTAAACCATTTCGGTTGCGAGACTGGAGTTGTGCGCGGCCCTTCTGCTGTCTCAGTTGCTCCACAAGGTTCAAGACACAGTTTTGCCCCACTACTCTATTAATAAATATACGCATTTTCCGACTCCAAGGTAGTGCTCGCTTGGATTTATTCTTCCCCTCACCGCTGGCAGACTTTGTCGCCAACCGCGTTAGTAAGTTGATTGAACTTGTTCCCGCTACTTGTTTCAATCACGTCGCGGGTTATCGTACTCGTCTTCAGGAAGAACTTTCCATAGATCATATTGGCTGGAAGTTTATTCCACCAGCATCACCACATTTCGGTGGATGTTGGGCAAGCATGGTCAAAGTAATTAAAACGCATCTCTTCAAAGTTATAGGTCAACAGATCCTCTTTTACGAAGAGCCTTTAACCGTCCTTGCACAAGTCGAGGCACTGATCAACTCGCGTCCGCTTCCAACTCAGTGAGATCTAGCCTGAAGTTGGACCTACCTCTTAGTTTAAGTATTTAGTTAGTAGTTTTCGCTATTATTGCGTTTGTAGTTTTCGCTAAAGTTAGTTTAGATTAATTTTATTGTCATATCGCTGTCTTAGCCTATTGATGGGTTATGCGGTAGTACACCCAACATAGCTAAGTTCAATTCTATTTTTTTAAAGGCAACCCTTTAGGGCCGGGGGGATATGGTAGCGCCATCTACCTTCCTATATATAACTAATCGCATCAAGATCAATCGTTCCACGTCTAGTGCGAGCGATACCATATTTCCGTCCCGCTCTATCCCACTCCCTGGAAGGGCACTGCCTTCGCCTGATTCGTCGACGCGATTCGTCGACGCGAGGGACAGTCGAGAACATTCCGCTCGCTAAGAACGTCGTCTCGATACCGCTCCGCGCCGCACCGCTGTATGTGATTTACCGCTTCCACCAAGGAAAACCCGCTCGTGAGTGAAGTGAAAACAAGCAGCCGCATCACGAAACCACCAGGAGGAAAAGAAACGAAGAAGGCTGTATAAGGTAAGTGCCTTCCATCCTTGAAATATCCTATACCCACTCAATCACTTCCTCCCGTATCCCTCTCCTCTTCCCTTATTCCTTTCTAGGCGACCCAGAACTCGCCCTAATACAGTCCATTCCATTAATCCTTCCCAAGTCGTCTAGAACCCTACGGTTTCGGTGTAAGCCGAACCATTATATATACAGGGTTATTTGTAAAACACCGTTAACCTCTTAGGGGATGGTAAAATTCATCATTATGAACAACTTTTTTTCTGGAACTTTTGCGAAATCGCGAAAAAAATGTCAGCTGTTTCATACAAAGTTGAACTTTGACCCCGAAAAATGTATGGAACAGCTGATATCTACATATTTTCTGATAATATAATAATAACTAACTGACCATGTTAGCACAAACATCGTTTTGTCTATCTATGGAGAGAATGTCAATCTAACTTTTACGCCGAAACAAAACAATGGTTTAATATAGCCTACGACCTATTTTCAGACCTACCAAATAGAAGCATTTCTTTATAAAAGTAGTACAAACTGTTTCACCACCCAGACAATTTCTTAAAATTCTTTTAATATATTAGAGTGATTAGAAAGTTTGGAAAGTTATAACTTTATTATTTTTGAAAGCTTTTATTGCTTAGAGTAATAAATAAAAAGTTAGTAATGCGATCAAAAGAATGGCGTCGGCAAGCAATTAGGGTTTTAATGGACTATAAATTATTAATTGTGCTAAGTGTTAATTCGGCTATTTATATACCCTATGCTCTTACATGCATTATTTATTATGTTTAAGGATATAATACCTGCTGCTTTTTGGGGCATAATATCCAAAAAAAATGTTGTGGAGTTTTGAAGTTCAATCAAAAGTAACCTCGATTACCTGAAAATCTTTCGACTTACGGCCGGTTTCAAGATTTGATCCATCCATGAATTTCTAGAATTGTGTTATGTTTGACAAATTATGTAAGAAGATTATCTCAAATATATATCTCAAATCTCCAAATTATTAGATAGATCGGATATTAAATTTAGCGATTAGACCCCGCGGTAGATTCAAGAGAACTTACTCCCGACATACGATTGCCATAGATTGACAGTCATTACAAGCTGGACCAATGTTTTTACGTGCTCGTCGAGAACGTTTTTGAACAGATCTACTTCCTTTTTCACTGTTAGCCGTCAAAGTGAAACTAAGTGTAATACGCGGAAAAATAATGTAAAGACACGAATTTCTATTAAATGCTAATGTCATTTCATAATACTTTTATCATTACAGCATGAACTCATCAAACAAATTTATTCAAATACAATATAGTAAAGTACTACATAGTTACTTTAGAAATGAACTTTAATTTGGTGTACAATAATGAAAATTATCTATCTATCTATCTAAAGTTGAGGCGATAGAATGTTAAGAATTATCAAATGTCTAATGAACAAAAGCGTACGTCGGCGAGGACGTATTGTAAATAAAGTATAATGTAATAACAAAGTATGAACGAATATTTTGATTGTTGAAATAACTTTAATACCACAATTACATGAATGTGTTTATGTATTAAAAACGGAATGGAATTTATTATTATTGAATTTCGTATGTAATCATGTTGTTCAATTATTTTAAAATAACAAAATGATTATCTGTACATTTATATACTTAAGTAGATAATATAGGTTGAAATTGTGTGATATTTTAGAGCATATTAAACGTTTTGAGTTTCGTATATTCTACACATTATTAATCAATCATTCAAAAGAAATTTGCTTTAAATTATAGACCAGAGTAATAAAAAGACTTTCCTGAGTTCCTCTTATTGTCGAAAACGGGTGAACGAATGTCATGATGCAAATTGGAAGAAGCCTACGTTCAGCATTGAATAACGAAAACCCAAATTCAATTTGATTGCTTGACCTTGCAGTTAGAACAGAAGTTTGACAGAAAACCTGTTTTTCATCAGTTAAAATTCACTTTACTTTAGCTGTTCCTTTCATTGAGGACTGTTAGCCAACATGTTACAAGCCAAATGACTAACGGGCTGAAGATATTACTTACAGCACATTATGAGAAATATGAGTGTCAATAACAGTTCTTCATTATTAACACTCATATTTCTCATATTGCGTAGCGCTGCCCGGCGTCCTGGATCAGACAATGAATGTACTCCATCTGACCTTGCCTGTATAATGGAACCTAGACAACTAATAACTTTATATATAACTTAAGTACAACCAACCCAACAAAAGCGTAATATAAAAATCACTAGACAATTATACTAGAACACAATGTTATGCCACAAATTGATCGTCTAACGTTGCTGTTCTTTTTAGGGTTCTGTAGCCAAACGACAAAATAATATTTTTTTTTACAGTCACTAGTATTTTGTACAAGGACACCTACCTATTTTATTCGGATGAAAAATTCTGTATCAAAAAACAGAAACCTATGACATAAAACGGTTGCATCCAATTTTTCACATTTACCAATCATCATCATCATCATCATATCAGCCAAACGACGTCCACTGCTGGACATAGGCCTCCCCCAAGGTTCTCCACACAGACCGGTCTTGAGCCGCCCGCATCCAACCACCTCCCGCGATCTTGACGGGATCGTCGGTCCACCTTGCGTGGGGCCTACCTCTGCTGCGTCGTTCGGTACGTGGTACTTACATTTACCAATACCAACAGAATAATCTTTCAAATCCATTGAGAGCCTTTGAGAATTTTGGTGTAGCAATGACGACTAAGCTAAGTACTTTTCATGACCAAACCTCTCATGACTCGACCGGGGAAGTCCTATCCTATCACAGAATATCGACGTAAAGTAACTGTATCTATACTATTGCGTTTCCTTCGGTGAGTGAGAGTGCCGGAGGCCTCATACCCTTTTCCATCTCCCTCATCTCGCTTTTCTTCCTATTCCTCCCAACCAGGTAGACAACACAATTGTGACTTAATCGCTTACTATCAGGTGATCTGCCTGCTCGTATGCTTCCTATGCTATAAAAATTGTTTCATATCTTGCCTAAGCACTTGTAGCATATTAAGAACAAAGCATATTAGTGGTCGAAACGTATTTATTTCTATAACTTTTAACATAAACACATTTTAGTCTAAAAAGTTAGAATTTTGTATTAGCATAGAATCTAAACCTATCTTAAGAATAAAAATGAGACCGAAAAGAGGAGGAAAAATATAAACATATTTATCATAGATTCATTGATGCGCTTGGCATCTATCCAACTATGTCAGGCCGGTTTGTAGTACGATCGTTGATTGCTTGTCCTACTAGGCACGAAGATATCTATTACACCGATTACGGTAAAGTCTTCGCATAAAATGAATGGTGATACTGATATTGAAGTTTGTTGTTTATTAATTTGTTTGGATCGAGTTACGCAACTTTTGCTTCTTGTTTGGGCTTTTATTTGCCTTTATGTACATCAAGGTCGAAGTAATGTGTTCAATTTATTGATTTAGGCAGAAGGTGCTAAATCAGTCTAACTTTAATGGTGCAATTGTTTTTCCGTAAGAAAACCATAGCATCTCTTTGACATTGCAACTATACGTCGCTAGTTTATAGGGACTTTGATAAATGACATTACCTTATGAAAACACAAACGAGATATATAACCGATTACGTATTGTGTAACTAGAAAATAAAACTGATCTAGTATAATGCACTACAGCCGTAAATCCATTCATAAAAACAACCATTACATTAAAAATATTGCTGATATCACCAATCCGTATTTCAATCACTGAAGTGGAATATAATATATTCATTTTCAGTGTAATTTATTACACGTAGTGTGCTTTTGCGTACAAATGGACTCCTATTCATAGTAATCCAGTCATTTTGATCCGTGCTTATATGCCTGTCATACGTGGAATCGCCTACAAAGCACTAATGGCTTATCGTGATGCGACAGGCCTTTGTGTCTAGCA
Organism: Euclidia mi; assembly: GCA_944739405.2. Classification (NCBI taxonomy): domain Eukaryota; kingdom Metazoa; phylum Arthropoda; class Insecta; order Lepidoptera; family Erebidae; genus Euclidia; species Euclidia mi. The sequence goes on from OX123184.2 coordinate 3,248,020, forward strand.
GGTGTACGACACGTGCATCCAAATATATGCATTTTTGATGCTATCGTATTAGATCATCTTTTTATTTTATTATTTCCTCTTTTGTGTAGAATGTTCGATTGTCCCATTAGACAACATAACAAGAAGGACTGTGTGTTATTTTAAAATTCATAAGTGATTGCTCAGTATCTGACTGTCTATTTCTTAAACTTTCTGAAGTTGCTTTTGATTTCTAAAACAGCGGCAGTCATCTCAAAAATAAGAATTTTCTTTGTGCACTATTAGCTAAATTCAAAGTTGAGAAAAACTTCAAAGATGACTAGACTACCGCAAAAAGTTGTCCAAAGTTGTAACCAACTTCTCAAGAAACATATTTATAACATTTAACATTAAACGAATTATATGTTTAGTGTATAAAAGTAAAAATTATATATTTACACAGAAACATAACCTAATTTAAGAATAAAAAATTAATCCGTAAAGAGGAAAAAAAAAATACAGACATTTATCTACTATTTATGAGGTCTGGTGGATAATGCTTCAAACTTCAAACTGATTTATTGCGAAAATGGGTACATACAATTAATTGTGATGACAAACAATACATAGTGAAATAGTATCTCCATATTCAGCCAGAAGGCATGCAATTTTAAAAGTAAAATATTATTAATTAGTTATACAGCAGGCAATATATTCGTAATGCTATAACAGAGAGACTATTAAAATTAGTTTTATTTAACAATAATGTCAATGATAATAATAATCTCAAAACAGCAATTCTATTACAATGTCAATATCATTAAAATAATAAGTTATGTCAATAGAAAAACAGGCATCAGTATAATTATGTCAAAATGTAATAGGTAATGTAATAAAAAATGGGTAGTCAATACAGTCACAATTCTAATATGATAAGAATGTACATAGTTTATAATTGCATACTTGTTTTGATGTCATTTAAAAATTCATTTACGCTATAATACACTTTTCTTGTAGAAATTGCTTAACTTTATGTTTAAATTGGTTTATGTTAATAATTTCTTAAATGGGTTTTACTTAAATTATTTTTTAGATTATTTGCTGTCAACCATTGTACAACGTTGTCAAGTGTGTTGATTATGTCATATTCAAGACGCAAATTATCTTTTCCCATAAATACAATCGTGCTATCGTCAGCGAACAAAATATTTGGATGTTTTGTTATTTTTGGGAGATCGTTTATGTAAATGTTAAACAAGAGCGGCCCTAACACGCTTCCTTGTGGGATCCCTAGTTTAGTGTCTCTGTATTCTGATAAATAATTTGTCGCCCTTTTGAACTTTGGACATAGGCGTCTTATTTCAGTATACTGTTTTCTGCTAGAAAGGTAAGATGCAATAAGATTAAGCACATTACCCCTAATTTCATATGCATTAATTTTTTTTAATAGCACCTCGTGATCCACATAGTTAAAAGCCTTTGTAAGGTCCATATAAAGTGCACAGGCGGGAGCTTTTTTATCTATACTTTCTATAACGATTTTTCAAAAGTTGTAAAACCCACCTGCTCGATTGCGAATAGATTATGTAGTTCGACAAATCGGTATATTCTATCGTGTATAATCTTGTCCATATGGTGACGGATTAAGAATACGAATTGTCACCACCCCATATCATCCCATGGGTGTCGTAAGAGCCGACAGAGGGAGCATACTATGCAGAGAACAGCACTGTAAGAGAAGGAAAACTTGATACAAGCCCTATACCAACCCGCTTGGCCAGCGTGGTATAGTAGGCCAATTCCTCCTTTCAAAGGAGAGGCCTAGTCCAGCAGTGGACTATTAAAGGCTGATGAGAAGAAGAAGAAGAAGATAACCTTTTCAAAGATTTTTGAAATGGTAGGTATTAAGGCAATCGGTCGATAACAGGCCATCAAACATGGGTCGCCTTTTTTAAATAATGGCTTAATAACAGGAAATTTCAATTTGTCAGGATAAACGCCATGGAAAATACACTGATTAAAGACATGACTCAATTTAATAGATATTTTTATCGAGACTCGTTTTAGTATAACGGTAGATATGCCATCGTAACCAGTACTGCTGGTAATTTTAAAATTTGAAATTATTGTGTGTATTTCACTAGGTGTGGTGGGATTCATGTATAAAGAATTAGAAATTTGTGTGGGAATAGGGAATTTGCCATTATTATTAGTTTTTTCAACCTGGTCTATAAAAAAATTGTTGAACGACGTAGCAATTTGTAAAGGATCGTCAATAACATATTTTGTATCGTTTATTTTGATCTGATGTATTTCATCTTTAGGCGTTTTATATTTTGTGTTATTAATAAGCGACCACGTAGCTTTGCATTTATTGCTGGCCGTACGTATAAAATGTTCATTCTGGACTTTTTTCGTAAGTTTGATTATACGATTAAGTTTCGAGGATAAGGTATTAAAATCATTAATGCTTTTTTACGGTACGGTTTTTCTTTACACTTTTATGGCAACACTGCCATAAAAGTTGCCTTTTGCGTTTGTAGCATTTCCTAATGCCATTTGAGATCCATTTTTGTCGTTTCTGCACACTTACCCTGAATTTTACCATTGGAAAACACAAACGATAGCAAAAGAAACATATCATAAAAGCTATTAAATGATTCAACAGGATCACTATTTTGAAAACATTCAATAAAAGTTAAAGACTCAATACATTCCTGAAACTTTCTTATATTATCTTCATGCAGATCTCGCTTTTCAAGATACCAATATTTTAAAGCGACGCCAAACTTAACTGGGCACGTTAGCAGTTGTGCTGTGTGGTCAGGTAAAGCAAATTCAAGTAACCTAGACTTGCACCTTGGAACATTATGTATAAAGTTATCGAGATATGTGCCGCTTACTAGCCGTGTTGGTTCTTTAAAAGTACATTTTAGATTATAACTGGATAATATATACAAAAAGTCTCTCGAAAGCGTCGTATTATTAAGAATGTTTATATTAAAATCACCACACAGTACTACCTTATTTTTACTTAAACAAAACTGAGGCAATAACGAATTAAATTTGTCAAAAAATTTATTAATATCTTCGTGCGTCATTTTTTAAGTTTATGTTCCACAAACTCAATCCCCGACACTTCGATAATGCCTTCCTCGCTTAAACACTTTGAGCCAATGATTGGTTTGCATTTGTGAAAATTTTGAGTGAGAATATTTATTTACATGCACCGCCATGGCGAGATTTACGACAAAAAGATGATAGAATAGTATAGTTAGGAATATTAATTAATTGAATGTCAGATCTTATCATATTATGCTCGGTTATACACAAAATGTCTATGTTCCCGCTCTCATTTTCAAGTAGTTCTAAGGATAATGTTAGCAAATCAGTTTTTTTAATCAATCCGTTAATGTTCTGATGAAGTATATTTAACTCTTTAAACACGAAAAAAGTCATTTGGTTTGTTCGTGAAGCTCGATTCATGTATATCATTACTACTTGTTAATTGTGCATCTGTTTGTGTAGATTTGTTATAACTGATTGCTGTCACACGGTAAGTCACATTATAAAAAAAAAATCGTGAATATATTTGTCATAGTTTGATTTATAGGTAATGCGTAGTGTCTCTTTAAAGATAAGCTGTGATTTATGTAGAGCACGGAAACTGTAATTGGGCAAATATTCAGAATATTTCATATTAAGATAAGTAACGTGTCTGTACTGCGAACAAATGAAATCCAATTCGTAATTAAGCTTCTTTTCATTTAGATGTCGATTGTACGGCACTTCGGAAACAATTATATTAGTACTTTTTGTGTTATTTAAAAAACTCTTTAGGGCAAATATAAGGTCATTTGGGTTGCTATCATTTATACCTCCCAAAACTACTACAAAGTCATCCTTATTTAAATTACATATGACCGTACTATCTGAGAGCAATACTTCATTTAATGTAGCTCCTGTTTTCCAGAAACAGCAAACTTTGTAATCATCGCCAACCAATTTCTGAAGAATGCTTCGAAGGTTACATCCTTGCTGGTCTGCTATAATAACTAATTTCTTTTTTTGTACAGAGGTATTCTTTCTCATATTTATTTCTTCTTATTGGCGGTTTAAATTTTGTTTCTTTGGGAGGTAAAAGTGGATCTTTAGGAGAGATTTCATATTTGTGAACTAATGAGTCCTGTGTGCCATCCACAATGACGGTCATGTCGATATCATTGTTTCTCGGAGAACTCATCATCAACGCGCTATAACTATTTCGTTGTATCTTTGCGCAGTTATCATAGCTACTATTTAAATTCGTCGTCGGCTGTCGGCTAGTTTTTGGGGCTGACAGTCTACAGCGTAAATAGTCATTTCCCGCGAAGATGTCCGAGGTAAGCCAACTTTCATATTGGTGTATTTGAATCGTCTTCGATATTGCGGCGAGTAGAACTTGAGAGGTGTGACGTTATTCGCATTACATGGTTCTGTTGCGCCTACAGACTTATAAAGTGTGATTTTGTGTTTATAACTATCTATTTCCTTTTTAAATGTTATGTTTTCAATATTTAGGTTTTCTATTTCTGTATGTGCACTCTGTAATTCCGTTGTCAACTTGTTAAGCTTCTCTGCTCTTGGCATTTAAGTCTACCCATATACACTAAGCTGTGATTATAATTATTTAAATAAATAAATCTATTATAGCTAAATATTACATAATTTCAAGGCTAAATAATGTCATAAGTCTCAAATCAAAGAAAACACAAGAATAATACTTTCGAAAAGTTGTCTGACTGTTAGTTTTGACTTAAGTAAGTTTACTTCATGGCAACCGAAACGATGAAATTGGTGGTGGAATTCTAATATCGTTTGTCATCGGTTTGTTATTTCGCGTTGAAGACAGTGATAGCCGATGTTATCACAACATAATCCAAAATTAAAGTAAATATTACTGATGATAATAAAGGAAAATATAAAAGACATTTATGATTAGATTGGTCGTCTAGTTGCCCTAGTAACGGATTTTAGTCACGTAATATCTGATTGATGTATGCTTATATTATGTTATTATTAGCGCATGTTTCATCACAGTTCAGTAAGTTCAGGTTAAACTACTTGGCAAATAAATTCATGCTGATTTCGTTCTAATTTTGAATTTACCTGAAAGGTAACGTTACAAGACGACTATTACAAGTAAATATCATCCGTCATGGATAGAAAATAGACTAAAAACTACATCGAGAAGAAAAATAAAAAGTAAATGATTTTATATTAAGCAAATTAGTATTGTGGAGAGGGTAATCATATCCCATCGTGAAGTCACTGACTCAGTTCTCTCCTGTCTTCATAATTATCTATGGCTGTTTCATACAAAGTATGGTTTTGCGAGAAACGCTGAGAAAATACGCCTTTTGGTAGCTTGCATGTTTATAACTTTTTTATTTGTGTAGTTCATTTGAATGATCTTGGCAAGGATATTTTTTTTACTTTAAGGAAGTTCTCTAAATGCGTGAGGTTCTTGTTGAATTTAATATTTATACAAATGGTTTTACAAGGTGATATCCAGGATATGCTAGCTGGCCTTCAGAATGATTATTCATATATGTTTGACCTCCGGCCACTATTCGCACAGTTAAATCCAATATATTAAGAATGAAAGTACTAGTAAACAAATAAATCAGAATATATTGTGTCGACAATCCTGATCTTTAGAGCACAAAGCCGTCATAAAAAACGCAAATCAATCATGGACAAACAAACAAATAAAATAGATTTGTTTTTCCCCATAAGACTTCTACGACGTCAGAATGCTAGTAAGTCTTGTACAACATCTGTATTTATTTACAAGGAAGGCTAGATAGAAGTAACAACCATATAAATTGGTATAAAGTAAAAGCGACGAACATGTCTTCTACCGCTTCCTGTTCTTAGTTCGAAAATAGTGTCTACATAAACTCTTTCTCTTTCGTATCCATCCTCACACAGTCCATCCATCTTTTCTTTGGCCTTGACCTTCTTACGGTTTGAATAAATACGCTCCTATTTTGTAGGTCACTTAAATACTTTCTTGTTTTGATCATCCCCAAGGATAGCTCTAAATGTAAATCGATGCTATAATCGCAGGTACTCACTAGCACTATGAGATGTGCTACGAGATTCGGAACGGCGCGGCGCAACCATACTGTCTACGCATTTCGTTCTCGTAGAACGGAAGCTTACGTAGCGCTAGGTTCATTGTAGTCAAATAACATTAAGCGATAATTACTTTGTTGGTCTAATTTAAGTAATTATAATTATTAATTAATCTCCAAATAATAATACGATGACTCAGACACACTCACTGATCTCAATCTCAAACTAGGCAGAACCTGTACTATGGCATCCGGACAACTTATAAACATAGATAAACTCATGATTATTTTTAAATAACGTCATGATAAAGAAAACAAAAGTACTTGTTAACAATCGTGCTTATCACGCAAAGATTTGTCTTGAATAGGAATTAAACGCAAGACCGCTGATCTTAAACATCCCTACCAATTACTGTATACAATATACTTGTATACATAATACTTGCGAAGAATAGTATTTATGGCAAAAAAATAATTATATTTTTAGAAGAGTAATAAATTCAATAGATTAGTCTGCCATAAAATGAGTTGAAGACCATTTTGAAAGTATCGAATAGCAAAATAAACCTAATCTGAATAGTTATTTTTTCGCCTTACGGTCAAGTTTCTAACAGGGTATCCGTTTACGAAATAATTAGGTCTCGGAGAACACATAAAGCTACTCGTCTCAGTCCATGTGAATGTAAAAGTGAAAAAAACATTTTTTTTTATATCGTCATGCTTATATCCCCGAAGGGGTAGGCATAGGTGTAATGTAACAACCAGGCGCATTGCCAGACTACGAGCTGCTACTGAGAATTCGAAAATAAGTCAATAACACTTTTGCCTGTTCCGGGAATCAAACCCGGGACCGCCCGATAAGCTCAATACTCTATCCACTGCCCTATGGAGGTAGTCCAGAAAAGCTTTTAAGCCTGATCATTCTGTCGAAGCATTTAAGCCTGAACATTCTGCAGAAATAAGACAGCTTATTTTTTTACACTTGTTTTGACCCATGGCCAAAAGAAGCAGACTTGCCATATATTTAGACGTTGAAAAATGTAAGATATTATGTTTAGGTATGACGTTATTTTAAAATTATGATACAGATTCTTCTTAAGAATTCAGCTTTGTTAATTACTAGGACTGAACTGAACGTTGATCTATTTTTAGTTATTATTAACCTTCAACGTAAAAATAGAGTGTTATAAGCTTATCGTGTATTCTTTATATCTATGTGTGGCATAGTTACTACTAAACGAAGAGACCGATTATGATGCGTTTTATTAATTTGTTTGAATGGTAGCGCAGTTCACCCATGTTATATTAGCTACAAATTATGTAGATCTTTATCAAGGATAGCCTTAAATATAATTTAATTAGGTCATAATCCACCCTATTTAGGAAGCGATAATACTGCCTCTGTGGTCCAGTGGATAGCGTATGCGACTGCTGGTCGGAGGTCCTGGGTTCGATTCCCGGGCCAGGCAAAAGTGTTACTGGGTTTTTCCGAATTCTCAATAACAGCACGGAATCTGGTGATGTGCCCGTTAACGGCAATAGGCTCACCCCCTATTATGTGGGATCTAAAAATTCATGGTGAAATGTGGGTGCAATATTTACACATCTGCCTACCTGTTCTGCTTATAAACGTCTTTTTTTTAATGTAGTTATTGATGAATCTACATTTACTGCCTCGTCCATGGTATATAACACACCCACACTTCGCTGGTTAAGTTTCGGTCGCAATGTAAATAGGGGTCGAGCCTTTTCATAATCATCATCATATCAGCTGAAAGACGTCCGCTGCTGGACATAGGCCTCCCCAAAGGCTTTCCACATAGACAGATCCTAGGCCACCCACACCCATCCGCTGCTCGCGATTCCAACAAAATCGTCAGTCCACTTCATTTTGTGGTTGTCGAAAGAGGCAACTAAGGAAAATACAAGTAAATACTAGGATCTTTACGAAGAGACGGAAAATCGACATCAAATCTTATATCAACCAGTGGCCAGCGTCCAGATCAAATCCTTATATTGTCAGTTATGATATTGTCTACTAATTAAAATTTTATTCTGATTTTCTAACTAGCACTATGAAAATGTCTTCAATTATTTGTAAATAAGCATAAATAACCACAAAGAGTAGATTCTTTATTAAGTAAACTACTCGTTACATCGCATCGTGTCAAATAAACGCTAGAACGCAGCAAAGTTTAAGCAGAAGATATCACTATGCACACTTCGCACATGCATGTTTATGAGAATAAATGCCAATTTAGCAGGAAGCTGCTATTTTGAGCAAGAATTATTGTATCGCTATCTCCGCTCTGCTTTTTATATCGTTATTGGTGTGCATAGAAATAATAATTGCTGAAACGATTTTAATAAGACTTTCATTGGCAGAGCATAAAACTTTGTAGCGTTACATATAGGCTGTAATTTGTCTCGGTATGCAGCCATGTTGTCCGGATACTGAAAATAAAGCGGCTAATATCGCGGAGAATAGCTAGTTACAATAATATATTTATGTTATGTGGAAAAATTGGTACCATTCGTTCTTTTTGTGTATATAATGCAACCTTAGAGTACTTTTACTAAGCTTTATATTATGTCTGGCAAATATTCACACAAGGAAAAATATAATCGCAGCCTACATTTTCAAAAACCACACATATAACTTTGTAGTTTATACAAGTTGGGCAAGTCGGTCGCGGCAGACCTCGTCAGACATTCGTCGACCAAATTGGAGACGTCCTAAGAAACGGCAAGGTTCGAAGTACCCGAAACCAGTGTGCATGTATGAAAAGAGTAATGAGTATAGAGAAAGCGCGGGAGGTTTGTAAGGATAGAAATAAGTGGCGTTCTATTGTCTCTGCCTGACCCCGAAGGGAAAAAGGCGTGAGTATATGTATGTATGTATGTAGTTTATACACTACAGGTAAAAATGTGGTGGTGGAATTGTGGTTCGTTGAAGATAATGGGTACCTATGTTAATTGGCTATCTCTTCTACGGAACCCTTACAGGGCGAATACGATTCAAACTTTATTCAAGCCGATTTTGACTGAGGTGTAGTAGAGTTTGTAAAATTAGATCTTGTAGAGTTATCAGCTTTACATGTGATCTGATAACTTTTTGTAATAGGGTCTTGTTTTGGCTACTTGCACATGAAAATATTTTTGATCGGATTCTTATCGAAGTCGCGTTCTTTTAATTGTATTTGATAGTTGTGTAAATGAAATTTGGTTTTGAACGATAACCGTTTTTTAACCGACTCCAAAAAGAGGAGGAGGTTCTCAATTCGGTTGTATGTTTTTTTTTTTTTTTTATGTTTGTTACCTCATAACTCCGTTATTTATCGACCGATTTCCAAAATTCTTTTTTTGTTTGAAAGCATATACTTTCAGGTGGGTCCCATTTAAATTTTATCAAAATCAATTCAATAGTTTAATTAAAAACTCAAATTTTATCAAAATAAATCCAATAGTTTCATTAAAAACTCAAAAAACTAAGTCATCCAAGTAAACGAAATTAAGCATTTACTGTGACTTTTCATCAGTGGACACTAGAATAGTCGCAATCAACCGACCTACTTCGGGCTCCATTACCAGGTATTGATGAAACCGGGAGGAAGAAAGGTTGGAGAGTAAATCTATATACATTATATAAAATTGCTTGGGCTGATTGATTCATCATCGCAGAGCCAAATCCACAGGGGCTTGAGACTTGAAATTTTGACAGTCGATGCATATTATGACGTAAGCACCCACTAAGGAAGGATTTTTATACATATTTTTGGTTAGAAAAAATAAACACGCAATTTAGATTTTTTTTCAAATCTAACAACTAAGAGGGTTATATAGGTGTAGAAAGTTTATATGGGAGGTCCGTCATTTTTAAAAAGATAGCATGTACTTTTGTGTGCAAGCTTCTGGTTAGAAATAAAACAAATAAGTAGGTACGTGTTTTAGCGATTTCTAAAATCTACCGTTTTGGGTGAAATAGGGGTTGAAAGTTTTTTTGCGAAATGAAATTTCATAAACTAGCTTCTGATTAGAAATATGTGATCATGTATTTACGCATTTCTGGAAATAGGGGTTGTATTTTTATATGGAAAGTCCGTCATTACGCGCGAGCGAATCCGCCAACTGCTAGCTTATACATATAATAACTTTGATTTTAAATCACAGAATAACTAATAGTAGTACGGTTTAATTCAAAGAGCAGACGATGAGTAGCTACGTTTTTCAGTGTTTACACGATTTAATATTTTTCACTATAAGCCCGCATTTGTGATAACCTCTTTTCACGCAGTTCACTACTTTCTCTTGAAATAGCCTTGGCCCGAGATTTCCCACTTTGAGATAGACGTTTCTCCATTTCTTCGCTAGTTGTGGAGTACTGCTCACATCTCTGGGCCGGAGCGCCAAAATATCAGCTTGATCCACTTGACTCCCAACAGAGACGAGCTGTTCGAATCGTCGATGATCTCACGGCTAGAATAGAGTCGCTGGAGCAGCGGAGAGACTTTAGTTTTCTCTGCGTATTTTACCGACTCTTACACGGGGAGTGCTCCGAAGAATTGTTTAATTTGGTACCAGGGTCACCCTTCTACCAACGTACCACTTGCCGACGCAGTAGAGTTCACCCGTACTACCTGGAAGCGTTCTCATCTAGTACGGTGCGCTTCCAGCGATCTTTTCTACCATGTACGTGTAAGCTCTGAAATGAACTACCTGCTGCGGTGTTTCCCGAGCGCTATGACTTGTCCTTCTTCAAACGAGGTTTAAAGAAAGCATTACTTTCACGGTAGGCAGCGGCTTTGCTGTGTATACCCTGACATTAGCGAAGTCCATGAGCAGTGGTTACCGTTTACCTTCAGATGGGCCGTTCGCTCGTCTGCCATTAGCAGCAATAAAAAAAATTGTTTCATTTAAACGGCGCTGTCTCATATGGGCAGCGCGTTTAGTAGGTCTACCCAATACTACCCATCTTTGATCGAGAGAAGTGGCTGCGTCATGTTTAGAATCAGCCGCGAGGTGACGCCGGCATGCCACCACTGTGGCAGTGACCTGGACTCTGCGCAGCATACGCTCTCTGAGTGTCCTGCATGTGAATCCGAGCGGCGAGACTTGGTCTCTGTTATCGGAGGCGATCTTTCTCCGCAGGCCGTCGTCCAGGCCATGTTGGTGCAAGACATCCGGTGGGAAGCTGTGGTCTCCTTCTGCGAAGCGGTTATGCTCCAGGAGGAGGCCGCCGAGCGGGATCGCGAGAGAGCCGATCCCGCTCGCAGACGCAGGTGGCGTCGTGGTGGTGGCAATGGCCGCTAGCCTGACTCTTCCTTAGGGCCGTGGGCAATCAGAGATGGCAATCTGGCTGACGACCACGAACGATCCCGAGAAGACAGCGGTCTCGGAGAGCCGAGGAACCACTGTACTCGCACAGTACGAGGCGCTACCTCGTACTGTGCGAGTGAGGGAGGACACTTCCAGAGACTGAGCCCTACTTACGGGACAAGCGTAACGGAGCAGCACACCCGCGTTCCCTGTGTCCCATTCTTTGCCCGCCACGCGGAGAGGCACTCGGCAAAAGAGTTTCCCCAGGTAAAAAAATAAAAAAGTCTACCCATCTTTAATTTCGATAAATCAGATAACCGCAGAAAGGAAAATTCACTAAAAAACAGGAAATAAAGAATTTTTAACAAAAAATAACCGCCTCCAAAAATCTGGAAAATGTGTGAAAATAGCACTAAAAAGTAAAAAATAAATTCCGTTATTTTTACTTCAATTTACTTATAAACATCACCTATTCAACTTAATATTACATACTTATACGAGTTATACGTATCTACGACTTAATTCACATACCTGACACAATACATATTTTTATATGACTAACAAACTAAATTAAATACCTATCACCAGAAATCAGATAAGTATATTATATTTTTGGACTAAGTACTTAGAAAAAAAAAATTGTTAGGACTATAATATACAATTATACTTTTTTTGGAGTCGGTGCCAGCCAAGCGTTTTAGTAATTAATTTCTTGATAATGTACAAAATATATGAAAAGCTGCATTGATACGATAATTAAGCAAAACTTCATTAAACTTGTAAGTAATTTACAAATGATGAGAATTGAAATCAACAAATATAAATCAAATTTTAGGAAGTTTTCCATAACACAAAATATATGTAAGTACCTAAAGTTACATTAATACCACAATGTAGGATCTAACCAAACCTATTCGCAAATAAAGAAAACAACGAAACCTGGCAACAGGTGCGACAGCCCAGTTACAAATTAACCTAATTACCTTTTTACAATTACCTATCAACCAAAACAAGAACTTAAAGCGATACTAATTGGTACAAATCAAATTCTGAGAAGTTTTTACAAAAAGATCTCAAAATTTGAAAAACAAGACAAATAGAATTATGTAAAGATGCAATACTAAAATGCAGCAATACCAAATCAAACCTATTTCAATGAATACAGATTTCGTGTTAAATAACTCTAAAGAACCACAATCCACTGCAATACAATAATTACCTACATACAAGCGCATAGAAAAAATGGATATCGGAGACAACCGTCAACAACGTCTACCGTCACGCGTCTGCCCTGCTCGCCAGCTCGCGTTCGGGTCGGTCACTTAATAACATCTTTAATTCTTAATCTCAGCTGGCACCGACTCCAAAAAAAGTATAATTGTATATTATAGTCCTAACAAATTTTTTTTTCTAAGTACTTAGTCCAAAAATATAATATACTTATCTGATTTCTGGTGATAGGTATTTAATTTAGTTTGTTAGTCATATAAAAATATGTATTGTGTCAGGTATGTGAATTAAGTCGTAGATACGTATAACTCGTATAAGTATGTAATATTAAGTTGAATAGGTGATGTTTATAAGTAAATTGAAGTAAAAATAACGGAATTTATTTTTTACTTTTTAGTGCTATTTTCACACATTTTCCAGATTTTTGGAGGCGGTTATTTTTTGTTAAAAATTCTTTATGTATGTATTTGATCTGGTCTGATGTGTTGTTGATTTAGCCAGAAGTCGATATTTAAAAACTGTCAGGGCTGCAGTTAATCTATTAAAATAATAGATTTTCCCTATTTATTGCTTCGCGTTCCTGTTGAATATTTATCATTAACTTAACGTAAAAAAAGAGTTCATAATAAGAAAAGGGCATTTCAAACAAGTTCCTCAGTTTCGAAAATCAGATTAAATTCAATTCAAATTCAGATATTTATATAGGTTACAGAGCAACATTTATGAACGTCAATATTTTTTTTGCAACTAAGAACACAAGCTTCAGATTTAAAGATTTATTGTGTACCTTTGTAATTAATAACATGACATAAAATAAAATTGTAGCTGTGCATTGATCAAAGTTTACATTAGTTCTAAAATAAAAACTTCACCTGCTACGGATTCCAGTGAAGAAGTTCGAATTTTTTCGTGGCCTTTGCAACTACGCTTGTAAAATTTTGTACATTTTCAGCAAAATTGTGGTCTGGATGGAGTTTTTAAATCAGCAGTACTTTTACTTTCGATTGTATATACAAAGGTAGGCACAGGTATATTGCTACACCCACTTTTCGCCAGATTTTATTTTAGTCCCACGTAATAGGGGCGAAGGAACCTATTGCCGTACCGGGTACATTACCAGACTCCGTGCTGCTACTGAGAATTTCCTAACGGAAAACCCAAATAACACTTTGCCCGACCCAGGGATCGAACCCGAGACGTCCTAATCCCACTCGCACATTTATGCCGCGAGACCAACGAGGCAGTCATAACTTTATTTACATACATACATACATAGACTCACGCCTGTTTCCTGGAGGGGTAGGCAGAGACTATGGAACGCCATTTGCAACGGATACTGACATATCTCTTTCGCTTCATTCACTCCCATCAAATTTCTCATGCATGCTCTTTGGTTAAGGGTACTTCTAACCTGTCTTTTTTTAGGATGTCTCCAATCTGGTCAGAGAACGTCCGTCTAGGTCTTCCTTTTCCTCTTATCCTATTCACACTTGCCTTATATAACTACTTGGTCAGTCTTTCGACATCCATCCTCTCCATGTATCCAAACTATCTTAGCACATCTCTCTCAATGGTTGTCACTACATCTTCTTTTACCCCGCAACATTCTCTTTACACACAATTCTTTACTCTGTCGTTCAAAGACACTCCAGACATACTTCTCAGTGCTTTCATTTCTACAGCATTTATTCTTTCATGTCTTTTCTGCCATAGCCAACTTTCACTACCATACTTATGTGTAGGTACTAACACCCCTCTATGCACAGCCAAACGTGCCTTTTTGGACACGTTTTGACTGTTCATACGAGTCTTCAAAGTTCCATTCACCCTATTACCTGCATTAACTCTTCGTTTAGTATCTTCTTTATTCTAACCATTTCTTGTAAACAGCGTACCTAAATGTACAAAATCATTCACTTGCTCCACTTCTTGTCCATCTATCATAACATTACAAACGTAACACTTTCGTCCTTTTCAAAAACAATAACTTTCGTCTTGCTCACATTCACATTCATTCCTGCCCACCCTAAAGCACCATGCATGATTGCTACCATCTTTCGTAACTCCTCCGCTGAAGACGCACGTATTACCTGATCATCAGCAAGGAAGCATTTGAAAAGTAACTCGTTCATCCTTAATCCACAGTCACTATGTTTCAAATCTTGCAAAGAACTGTCCAGGTTGGGAGAAGAGGTTGAACAACCACGACACATCCCTGTCTAATACCAGTCTCGATGGTAAACCAATCAGTGTACGATCCATTTATCCTCACACAAGCTTTAGAACCTTCATAAAGGGATTTCAGAGCTCGTATGAGGCTGCTGTTCACCCCATACATTGTCAGTATCGACAACATTTCATTCCTGACCACTTTATCGTAAGCCAAATCTACGAATGCGCAATAGACCTTTTGACCTTTGGCCAAAAATTTCTCGGCTATGCACCGCAAGGAAAAGACTTGATCCGTGCACTCCATACCCTTTCGAAATCCCGCTTGTACATCCCATATTTTTTTGTCGATTACTTCCATAACTCTTTCAATCAGTACCTTCGCATATAATTTGCCAACAATGCTGAGCAGGCTAATGCCTCTAGCTATAGTTCTTGCAGTCTTGTTGCGAGCTTTTTACCTTATAAAGTATCAGGTACTCGGCCAGTGCTCCAACACAAGTTAAATACGCGCTGCAGCTGACGAACTATGATGCCCTGTCAAGCCTTCAGCATTTCAACTGTAATACTATCATATCCTGCAGCCTTACCTTATTTCATACTTCCCAGCGCCATCACAATCTCATCCATGCCAATATTGCTTTCATCATTGCTATTATTACCATTCATTTCGTCGATCGATGTCTCTTTCGCCATTCTTTCAAATAAACCTTCAAAATACTCCTTCCATCTCTTCAGCACGCATGATTCACCATTCAGTATCTTTCCATTCTTGTCTCTGATTGACGTGTATTCTGAAGACTGAGTTCTTCCTCGAACTGCACGAACGGATTTCCAGAAAAAAATTATGTTTCTCCGGAAATCTTCAGATAGTCTGCTATCAAACTCATCTATCTTTTCTTCTTTTTTTATTTTAACAATTTCTTTCACTTTTTTTCGATCTAACAAACTCTTTTCTAGCCTCATCTATGTCCTCGCCCATTGCTTTTCCCATTCTTTCATTGGCTCCAGCAGCCAACCAATCTAACCAAGCTTTCTTCTTCTCTGACACTGCTGATTGTACATCCTTGTTCCAACATGTATTCTTAACCTTTCATATTTTCCTTCTCTTGATCACACCACATACTTCAGAGGCTACACATACTACTTCTTCCTTAAGGGACTGCCACAATTCTCCCATATCATTTTAAGGGACTGCCACAATTCTCCCATATCACTGATGCTATCAAACTTCTTAAACCTTGCTCTCAATCTTCGTTTATACTCATCTTCCACATATTTCTCTTGTACTTTCTTTCTTTCTTGTGTTTACATCTTTTATTCTTTCCAAGACCTCTCTTGATTATGTTTTCGGTGTCACCATCCTATAAAGAGCCTACTTATCCGGCTCATCACCAAAAAGTGGTCTGTGTGGATGCCGATCCCTCGATACACCCTTGTATCTAGCACATTCTTTCTCAAACTTTTATCTACAATTACAAAATCAATTCATTAAATACTGTTAAATCACTTTATTTAATACTGTTAAAATATTAGATACTTTTATTGATACGAAAATGAAATCTGAATACCTTAAGATGTGCATTTTAACACAATAAATAAATAAAAAATGAAATGAGTGTTATGTTTACAAATATGTTTGGTGGAAAATGGATGAATGAGCGAATCGTGTAAATATTATTTTGCTAAGGAATTTTTTTTATGAGTCGATTTAAGTTTGACTATGACATTACTAATTATTCATCTTATTATTAATCTAGCAAAAAGTTGATTAAATCAATGGTATTTCATTCACAGGAGTCTTACAAATACTTCAATTCTTTTGCATAAATTATTGAGGTGGGCACTGAGATGAAAATGTGTGCCAAGAAATTTAAAATATATTAATGACTATATTATGCACTAAGAAATAAAAATCCTATGACTAAAGCCTATAACATCTTTTATAATAATTTAATTAATAAAACCGCAGTTATCAAAATTCAGTAACAGACATATCAAATCATCATCATCATCATCAGTCTTTAACAGTCCACTGCCGAACTAGGCCTCTCCTTTGAAAGGAGGAATTGACCTACTATACCACGCTGGCCAAACGGGTTGGTATAGGGTTAGAATAAAGTTTTCCTTCTCTAAATATTAAATAGCATTGTCTAAAATATAATCATTTATTTAGATAATGATAATGTATATAAGCAAGATGTAAGATTTAAATTACTACATTAAAATAAATACAACAAAAGTTATGGTGATCATAATTAGTAGTAAGTTTTCTATTTTGGTATTAGGTATATACATAGCGCGGTATTAGGGTGGATGGTAAACAAAATCATTTCAATTTAAGCTTGTGAAAGTATGATATAACTCCTATTCTATTCAGGTTTGTGAAATTTTACGATCAAAAGTCTTTATACAAACAACGAGACAAGCCCATATTTCACTGAGGCTAATTTACAAAAGGATTTCATGGTCACGGCCATTGAAACCCTTCCCTTAATCCAGACCTATAAAGGGCCGTTGCAATAAACGGCCTATGGGGCTATTAACTTTGATTATTGTGTGTAATTTATACTTAAAGTTTGTTTAATGGCTGATTTTAATCGTTATTTCATTATTTACCTTTTGTTGTTTTTTACTTTTGCGATTTTAATTGCTGTATAATTAATTCTGTCTTGTTATTTTTAGTAGTAGATAGTAGCAAACGCTAGCAAAAGATAATCCTGTTGACAACATCGTGAATCAGCCACGTCTGAGAGTTCTCTATAATGTTCTCGAAAGACATGTGATGTCTGCCAACCCGAAATTGGATAGCTTGATGGATAGTGATCTAATTCTTCTTACTGTGTTAACTTTGTAGTGAGAAAAGTCCCGCATCCAGCTATGGGTTTTGAAAGCGTTTGTATAGAGGGCTGATATTTAAATATAATTTGGAAAAGACTGCCTTGTTGGTCTCGCGGCATAAATGTGCGCGTGGGATTTGGAGTGCTCGGTACGGCAATAGGCTCGCCCCCTATTACGTGGGATTAAAATAAATCTGGCGAAAAGTGGGTGTAGTAATATACCTCTGCCTACCTCTTCGGGGATATAGGCGTGAGACTATGTATGTATGTATGTAGGTAAATACAGTACAAGAGTACACGCATTTACTTAAGTGCTACGACACACGGTAGGGAGTCTTATACCAGGACGATTGTTTTAAGTCGGCATAATTATTCAGGAGATGGATATATTCCCCTGTTTCCTGAATATTTTACTAGGGTAAGATATACGTATTTGTTCTAAGTTTAATACTTAACGGTTACATACAAGATACAGTTTTCCTACTACAGAAATAAATCAATAAATATGTATTTCAATCAACTTAAGTTCAAAGAACACGATTGGTTCTTTGTGGCGTATTTTGTTTCATATTTATTGTATTGTAACAAAATCTAATTTCAATCGTGATTGACTACAAAGTAATTTAAGCTTGCCGTTTACGTTATATTTCGGCAAGTGTGCCACGTGCACGGCTTAATATCTGTGAACATAGCACTTGCCAATTTCATATACAATGTGTTGATTTGCGTTGCAAAATATTTTAATAGTAGGTACAACATAGACAGTATACTCATTAGCCAAAATTTATTTCAAACAGTGTGCGATGATATAAGACCCTATTTTCATTAAATGTTACTTAAATAGTAATCATAGTAAACCAGAATAAACTGTTGAATTGTGCAAAGTAATACTATATCACGCAGTCACTATAGGTACCTGTGCTTGTGTGTGTTAGGCACCTGCAAAGGCGATCAGCTCAGCGGCGGCGGCGGTCAATACACCAAGTTAATTTCCAAAGTGATGATGACTAATTTTTTTTTAATTTTAATGACTTATTTTGTCATGTATTTGTATTCAGTTATAGTATTATAGTCACCCCTTAAAATAATTTGCAAATGCAAATGCCTGTATAAACATTGATATTAGCGCCATGACCACATCATGGCGTGCTGTAGTCTCTACCTACCCTTTCGGGAAACAGGCGTGAGTCTATGTATGTATGTACCACATCATTATTCGGAATTTTTGGCCTTAAATGTGATAGGTAGGCTCGCGGACAGTAGGTAAAAGGTCTTAGCCCAATTTATGTGTCAATGTAAAGAATACCTAAAGGTCTATACTTAAAGCCCATATTTGAATGATATTCTTTTGGTTGGGTGGAGGCGAGTCGTTTATTTGGGCTAAGACCTAAATGATCAAGATCTGTCTATGTGGAGAGCCTTCAGGAAAGCCTATAATCGATTTTAAAACTTTCGCGGTTCTTGGGGGAGCCCTACGTCCATTAGTGGACGTCTATCGGCTGATAAGATGAAGATGATGATTATTTCTCCAAAAATCCAGAATATGAAATGAATCCTGTGTCATGGAGAATTTTACAAAAATCTAATTTGACAAGCAGAATACACCAAACAAAAAAAAATTACAATTCATAGTTTGTTGATCAGTTTGATCACATAAAGTGTATTCTTGCGATCGACCCCCAAGCCACTGAACCCCACGCAGATCTAAACGACACGGTGACTGCTTAAGCCACTACGCCATAACATGCAGACAAAAAACTCAAAATTAGCGAATAAATAAAATACAATTTGAATGCAAAATTATTTAGTTATTTCGTTTATTTCTATCTCTTGACTTGAATCAAAACCTTTTTATATTCCATATCTTGATCTTTAGATACAGATCACGTTCCTAAGGGAGGTTTTCAACTTTTCTGGAAATTATTTAATGTAAACTCGGTTTGATGTAATACTAATATAATTCTTATAAATGTTAAGATTAATACACCGATGTTTTTTGGTATTGTCAATATTTTAACGCTTTTTATATTAGGTCTTTATTATTTTTGCAAATGTACGAGCCGTCGCAATAAAAAATGTACTTTTCTTTTACTTTCTTTTAAAAAAGACAACTCTCACAAGAGCATTAAATTCTGTGTCGCGGGGAACTTTACAAATATGTTGTATATTTAACGGATACAGCGGACACCCAGACCCGAAATAACAATTTGTGGATCACACAAAGTTAATACACGGTGCAGTGTCAAGTGGCGAGGTGGCCGCTTAAACCACTACGCCCACCGCTAACTAGCCAGAAACATCATATTAATATCATCTTCAAGAAACGGGGTAAAACATAAAGTACGCTCATGCTGTTAAGAAGTCTTTGAAATGATTTACAATCATTCAATCAAAGGGCGCCAAGAAAACCAAATCTCGAAACAATCAAGATTGCAGAAAGTTTTGTTCCTTGTGGAGCTTGAACCAACAATACTTGGGGCAGTGACGAGGAGGCTGCTTAAGCCACCACACCATCACAGTCACAATTAAAGAAAGAAGGAACGATAAATGTTATTTTATTGTACGGTAAATCATAGCATCATATAGTTTGTTTTGCATGTTATCCGTGGGCGTGATATTTTTATACAATAAGGGGGACACAAATGTGTCCGACGAGCTATTGTCTGACTGATAGTAGACGGCTACGAGCTGACCCTAGCTTATTGACGTAAGTGATTCATATGAAACGTTACTGGTGTGTCGCCAACCCTAAGAAAAAGGATGAAATTCTTCATTCTCCATACTATTTCATCCGATCTGACAGGCTGCATTGGAATTAATTTTCAAAATGAGAATGCTGCACTTATAGTTCTTCGGTATTGGATATACTTTCTAGATATGCCGAGTAAAATATTAACCATTTGATTAATGTAGTACAGGTAAAAAAGAGGTGTCATGAACGTGATTTAATTAATTTTCCATTAACTTCATTTTTTAAATGAATGATGTGTTGCTTTTCTGGCATACCGTACACATGGGGTTAAATGTGCGAAGTGTAAAACCTTAACCAATTCACAATTTATACTTTGCTGACTTCATGTATGTACGGCAATAGGCTCGCCACCTATTACGTGGGATCAAAACACTGGCGAAAAGTGGTCGTTTAATATGCCTCTGCCTTCCCCTTCGGGGAAACAGGCGTGAGTCTATGTACATATGTATGTATGTACTTCATGTACGTAGTGGTATAAGTTGCGTATTTCCCTTTCCGTGTTCAACTGGCGACACCGGTCTCGCGAAATCCACACGCTTTTGTTTTACTACGGAATCCTACGATCCCGTGTTCAATTCGCGTCAACTGAGCACGCCTTTGTGATCGAGTGGCGCTGGGTAAGGTTTAACAAAATCGTGTGCAGTTGAACTGAACACTTTTTTGACTGTCCGAATTTTTAAATAAAAAAACACGAAGTTGACGGAGCCCTGCCACGCAGGGCTCCTATTTTAGCCTTAAGGGTCACAAGAGAACCTAACATAACCTACTTACTTGAATTAGTCTCACCTAAAAAAATTGCAATAGGAAGCGTGCGAATCCAACTTCGGGCGTCACTTATACACTATTTTGTACAACCTACTTTTAACGTTGCTTGATCGCAAAAACGTGCTCAGTTGACGCGAGTTGAGCACGGGTTGGTTGAATTCCGTAGTAATACAAAAGCGTGTGGATTTGGCGAGACCGATTTCGCCAGTTGAACACGGAAAGAGAAATACGCGTATAAGCTGTCATCTTGCCGATTAGAATTGAGCGAAATGGTTTCAAGCTCCTCATGAGACAATTTTGTTATTTCAACTATATGTACATACAACTTTATAAAAAAAACTTATCTGGTATAACCCAACCTGCCATTGTTTAAGATTACTGTAAAAGCTCAAAATCTTTTTAAACTGAACATATTCTTTCTTTTTAAAAATACAACTCTCGCACTAGAAATAAATTCTGTGTCGCGGGTGACTTTACAAACATACAATCAACGGACACAATGAACACCCAGACTCGAAACAACTATTTATGGATCACACAAAGTGTTGTATCGTGTGGAGATGGAACCCACAACACTCAGCGCAGTGTCAAACGGCGAGGCGACCGCTTAAACCACTACGCCAACCGTGCAATCGATTATATATTCAGCGTTCTAATTTTTCTACGTACACAAAATTATTTGCTGTGACATAAAATTTAGTCTCATTTGCACCCCGTTATTAACTTCGACTAATTAATTGAATTCACAGGTTCGTCTAAACCTAACCCCACATTAATTATTAAATCGGATTATCGGACATACCGATCCGTTTTCCAATACACTATGAAAACTGAAATCTGTGGTCAACGGCGAATTGTGGATAATTCAAAATTCTTAATATACTCATTGTTAAAGAAATATTAACAGACCAGTTTTTTCCCGCGGCGTCGCGGGTGGTATATTCAGGGTTACACAAATCTCCTGTATTGTACGGATACTTTAATATTTACTTTAATAGGTAATATGACAATATTTATGACGCGACAGTACAGACAGATACGATAGCACATGCGCAGCACTCAGTTATACAACGCATGCGTTCTTACTTCCAACAGTTAGATTTGTGCCCTACGAACTTTGACCCTCCCTACAATCCCTACAAGTTTATTTTTTGCAACTAATGCTAGCCTATGTCGGATGTCCATTTCCAATATATGTCTATATAAAATTTCAACAAAATCGGTTCAGCCGTTATAGTGTGAAACCGGAACATACATACACACACTTTTGAATTTATAATATCAAATAGGGAGTAGGGATATAAATTTGGATATAACGGAGAGAGGTTATAGAAGGTTTTTTTCTTGTCAGGTCGATGGTACAGAAGATCAAATGGCACCAGCCCAGAGTGTAGCCACAGTAATTGCACTCTCGGTGGCTTGGCATAGATCGGCCTCAGAACTTTTTGTCTTCTTCGAATAGTTAGAAAACTCCAGCAGGTGACTCATGGTCTCTTCTGGAGCGCCACAGTCGCACTACGTGTGGGCCGATCATACCCCATTTTGCCAGGTTGTATCTGCAACGGCCTACCTAGCCCAACCTAGCTTCGTATACGATTCAGGGATCTCCATATGGGCCACTGCAGGTTTCTACCGCGGTGTGTTTTCTTTGGATTCTGCATAATTCGATTGGTCGATATGAAGGAGGTACTATAGTTATTCGTTGGCGAACTTTTCGAATAGCGTATTTTACTTCTATTACAATATTTAATTATAAAGTATATCTCTATATGATTTTTCAGACCTTCTGACGATATTCCACAAAATATGTTTGACGAATAAAAAATACATAATTATGCATTTCCTATTATGTATAGAAGCTCCCCTTGATGAAAACGTTCTCGTAATTGTACTTTATAAGTTTTTTCTATAAACTTTATACATTTTAAGCGCGATCGAAATGAATAACAATATCAAGTTTCAGCTCTATACATGAAATACTCGAATACATCAATATTCGAGTATTTTATGTTTATTGAACCTATTCTGCTAACTTAGCAGAATAGGTTTTACTACGGAATTCTAAAACATTGTTGCTAAAAACATCTTTTAGCCTCGGGGCACTGCATATATACCATTGGAAACCTTTTATTGCGATAAACCGAATCAAACAGGAAGCTACGTTTGACTGAGCCCTCAAATTAAATTGACCAAGTTATTGGTTTGGAGGAATGGCGTCACTTTCCCTACTTTTGAAATATTTAACACGTTCAGGACGGCATCGGGTCGAAAACATCTGAAGTGAACTATTTGCACGGGACGGAGAGAGATTTCTATTGCTATCGCATAGGCCTGGGTAGTTTTCTTTAGGATTTTTTGTAGTGAGCGTGTGACAGATATATTGACTGGTATTCTGTCGCCAAATAGTACCAATAAAAGGAAAAATATTGTATCGGATCTTGAAGACCTGATACGGCCTGCAAAGAAAGTTTGTCCTTGCAGGACGGATATCGGATCTAAAAGACCCGATGCCTGATAACCCGATAGCCGGCCCTTGGTGACAGGTCAGTTAATTAGTGATGTGCATATTAATTAGACGTTGCGATATTCTATTTGCGTTCGTTCCTAATTAGCCCTGTAATTAAAGTGTAAGTGCAAAATGAAACGTTCTAGAAGGATGCTAAGTTAAAAAATTGATGACTCATTGTGCCCAATGTGCAAAAACATATTGTCATGACTGTTATAATGAAGCGCATACTGTTTTTGAGGTGAAAATAAATTGATTTTTTTTTTGTCAAATATATAGTCGTTTCATTTGACATCACTAGCAATCATATACACTAGTGCCGGGATCAGGTGTATAAGATCCTATAATTTTACAACTAATTTAACCCCCTTTAATTACTATTTTTTCAAAAACGGGTTTAATATTGTTATGCAGTGATTCAATAACAATGCATTTCAGGAAAAAATATTTAAGAAAGTCTTCAACTGGATGACATATTTGAATTTAATGTCAAAAGGTGTAACAGGTCCTTTCAACCTGATGCCGGCCATGACTGAAGTTCACCAACAGGTCTTGTAAACCCTATGCCGGCCCACCTAATAGGTAACCATAATCGGGCCCCGTCTTGAACGTGTTAAAGAACATTGTTATGATTATACGATGTTGTTTCTTCTTCTCAGTAAACGTTGCGACAGGTTGGCAACAATCTGTTATAAAGACTACGTCAGGAATGCAGAAGATGAATTAAAGTTAAATCCTAAACTCTTTTGGACCTACGTGAAAGCGGGGAGGATCTAGCACATACCCTATGACTATGACATACGGAAACGAGACCGCATCTGAGGGCACAGAGATCTGCGAACTATTTGCGTCGTACTTCTCATCGGTCTACAGTTATAGTTCAAACACTCATAGCGAATACTTTGACTCAGACTTCTTGAAATCACTAAATAATTATAGTCAATGTTTAAATAGTCCAATCATAAGCTATAAAGCCTTACTCGATATTTCGTAGGTTCATTGCTGCACATTGTTATTATTTATTGTCTATATATTATAACTTGCATTTCTGTTAATTTTATGTATTACCATCATATATATTTCGCAAAACTATGTTTGTATAGTCTCAATGCACATCTATAATATCAGCGTGTAACTGCATGCTTAAGTTAGCTTAATTAACACTTAGATTTTACTCATGCGGTGATCACCTGTAAGTGATTGTTACACTCGCACTGTTATTAATATTGTTGTTGTACAAGTTATTTTTGTGTAAACAATTGTTGGTGATCCAAATAAAGAAAATAAATTAAACAGAATCATTGCTCATGTTTATTTCATAATCCATATAATATGTTGATATGATTCACACCGCATATAGGTCACGCACACCAGCACACATACACCCCACGCACATGTACACACAAAAATACACACACATACGCCCGCACACACCACGCACATACATACACACACACACACACACCCACATGCACACACACACACATACCAACACACAGACATACCTTTTTCTCATTTTTCTATTATTCGAATAATAACATAGAGTAAGTAGATAAATATATTATAACTTACTAAACAACATCATACAAAACAGTGACACAACTCTACTAAAACCTAAACCACATTTATGGCTTATACTGTCTCTTAAGGTACAGGTTTTTACCTAGTTTAAGAGGCAGGGTACATATTGTATTATGTTTCTAAGGTTTACTTTGTAATATACATACCTAATACCTGTTCAATACTTACCAACTACTTTTAAACATTTAATGTAACAACTAGTGTATTGTTTATGGAAATAAATTATTATTATTATTAAAAAAAAGGGATATGACTGACTTTTTATAAGGTCGATGTGATTGAAAATGTCTGATGAAGTATGCGTCCCAGGTTAAATTCGCAGGTCAGGCAAAAGTGTTACTGGATTTGCCGAATTCTCAGTAGCAGCTCGGAGTCTGGCAAAGTGCCCGGTAACGGCTATAGGCTTACCTCCTATTACGTGGGACATGACCGCTGCCTACCCCTTCGGTGATACAGACGTAAGTCGACAAAAAAAATATAAGCTCTGATACATTAAGTGTCCCACGGAAGGGCACGCGCCTCTTCCCATTGTAAGATGTTTGATTCTTACGGTAGAAGAGCCTTGCTGATTTCAGCGTGAATGGGCCGGCTCGGCAAGGGAAGTACTACCCTCTCACAGAAAATCGACGTAAAGTAACAGTACTTAAACTGTTGCGTTTCGTTCGGTGAGTGAGAGTGCCGGAGGCCCTATCCCCTATTCCTTCTCCCTCGTCCCATTCCTTATCCTATCGCTTTTCCCAACCCCAAGGGGAGGCAACGCACTTGTGACTCCTGTGGTGTTGCTTGTGTCCATGGGTGGCGCTAATTGCTTACCATCAGGCGATACGTCTGCTCGTTTGCCGCCTATTACTATAAGAAAAAAAAATGGGTTAGAGTATAGTCGACTGCACTGTCTCAGAGCGAGTTGAGTGATATCACATGTCTTTTAGACAATTATGGAAAACTCTTATTATTATATGCAGGTTTCACCACGATTATTTACTTTGCTAGTGCAAGTTATTATTTTAATATTAATTAAAAAATACGCATATAATAGCTTCGGATAGTCAAGGGTACACGCCACGACCCTCTATACGACAATCCGTATGACTTCCCAGTAGATTAACAATTTAGGGTTGAGCTACACCTATCAGCACTGCATCGCACAGAAAGAGAGAGGGAACGCGTCAGCACGCCGCGGAATCGATAGTACTGACGCGTTCCCTCTCTCTTTCTGGCTCTAGTAAATGACGGTCCTAAGTGACAGAAAAGGATAGAAGCATAGGAAAGTGTGATGCGGTGCTGATAGGTGTAGCTCAACCCTTAATGAACGTGCATATAACTCCTACGCATAGTATGCAGTTCCATCCTATATAAATATACATGATATATAAATATAATAAATATACATGATATGTACATGTAAAGATAATACTGTTAGCAATATTGCTCTGAGATGGAGAGCCTGGAGATTTGTCACACAGGTCTAGTTCAGACTCCAGCTCTCACTAAGGTTTGAATTTTAAGTTTCGTTCTGACTCACTGTAACCAAAATTATGTACCTTTTTGAGAGAAAATAAATAAACTATTATTATTATTATCATCCTGTCCAGTATATATTTTATCTCACAAGCGATTCTAACAGAAATATATCTTTTGTTGCAGATAAGTACAATGTGGAAGTTGGTAGTGACATTGACATTACAAAAGTGAAATAAAGTGCTTCATCTAAAGTCCATTACTATGGAGTCGACAAGTACCTCGATAGCACAATGAATGTCATGCATAATATAACTTTGGAGCGACAAAAGTTCTACGCCACACACGACTTCAAGAACTTAGCACAAACTGATAACGTGGATGTAAGTTTTATAGGATAAGTTTAATACTAAAATCTCTTAGATAAGTTATTCTAGAAAATCATAGTTGTCTAGTTCTATCGGTGTATTGCCTAAAACATTCAAGCCAATTAAAAAAAAACCGCTTAATTGGTTAATTTTGTTAGTGTCCACGATGGCATTTTTCTCTTTTTTGCATCATGGGTTACAACTGATATAAATAAGACGAAGAAGAAGAAGAAGGACATATGACGTCTATAGACGTCATAATAATAAAACTTCTATTGTGTCTCGTTTACTGTCCTTAAAAGAGTTAAGGGCTTTGTGTAACGTAACGGACCACTGGATTCATGCCGACTATTGTTTAGAAACAACAAAATATTTACTCTGTTTGGCATATATATATTGGAAATATGTGCATGTGAAAAAATTCTTACATGAATTTAACAACGCCAGAGATAACTCAATCATGAGTAAGAGAGACCCCACTAGGTTGTTAATGTCTACATGTAAGAGCTCCCTATTTCATAAAAACTGTTACCTAATGTGCATAAGAGATTTTAAAAAAATCCAAGGTAAATCTGTGAACTGCCACTATTTAAAATGAAGTCCGATTTAAAACAATGGCTTGTAACACAAACTTTTTATAATATTAAGGAATTTTTTGACCTGAAACCTGGTAATAGATGAAGAGAGAATATATGATAAGAGAATATAAGTTATATCTAATATAAATTATTTTAGGTAAATTATTTTATTTTGATATAGTTTAATGTTAATGCGTGTGATGATGTCATAGAATAATTTGGTTTTAATTTGTTAATAATGTTTTAATTTAAATTGTATGTTTTTTTAATTTTTTTTTTAATTTGTATGCCAATACTGGCGAAATGTGTGATTCGATACTAAATATAACACCTATAAGTATGCCAAATTTTTTACAAAAAAATATTTTTATTCTTCTTTTTCTTCTTAAGCAGGGGACGCAATGAACATTCAGACTTATTCAACACACATTGTGGAATATAATTCACACCATACAGCGGCCATATTGGAAATAAGACGACGAACATTATTTCATTACCTGCGCAGTCAGTAAGTCGATCAGTGAGTTGGATTAGGAAAATTAATAGGCAGCGGTGAAGTCAGACAGTAAGTATTATTTACCGAGTAGGTCATGGCGGGTTTGGTTACTCATACATCAATCAACTGAGAGTCCGTCAACACCTGCACGCTGGAACTAACTGTTTGTTAGTTGTTGTTTTCGAAGTAATTGTGAGCTGCGTGCATTACGTAATGAGATTTGCTCACGTGCCGATTAGTGACCTCACCCTCTCTAAAGAATATTTTGCCCGTGACCATGTGTGCCCCTTCGTTAAGATAATTTCAGTGATGTTTATGGGTTGTCTGTGCACAGCACTGCGCGCAAACTGCACTAATATAATTTTACCTTTAATAATACATGCTCTGATCTGTAGATCTATATGTATGTCGCTCACGCAACTAGCGCACACAGTGCAAACCTTCAATTTGTTGTTTGTTAGGCGACCAAAGATGCTATGTAATGCTAGCGGCGTCGGCGCACGTATGTTCCATGACCGGCGCGCAAACGTGCGCGTTCCGCGCATTCGTGACGCATTTTCACATGTGGACGCACCCTTTAGTAAAAAAGAAAACATTTATGTAAACGAACTTTTGAATTTATGCATATTTTAAATCTAGAAATATATTGCTAAAGTATGTAGTATAGTAATTCTACAGGTATATTACATGTTTCTCTGCGAGGGATCAAATAAAACAAAGAGAAAATTAAGCACATAGTACGCCGAGTAAGTTAAACAAAGGTATTTGATAGCATTCCAAACGACGAAACTGTTTCAAATATTGTAATTTCTTTCTAAGGGATAACGAAGGTTAGGCCATTATAAATCAACAAAAGGGCAAGAACGGTATTCAAACAATTTAAATTCAAACTAAATACGAATGGTAGGTGCCTTCTAGTTCTATGTAAATACGAGATTTGTGTGTTGCCTACATCTTTTCAGCCATTTAATAATTATGTTTTTCTAGCTAGATACATTGTTCGTAATCATCAGCCCTGTATATAAACTTTCCCACTGCTGGGCACGGGTCTTTTCTCACTATGAGAAAGGTAAGGTAAATGGTCCACCACTCTAGCCATGTGCGGATTGGCCGATTTCACATGTTTTTCGAGAACATTATGGACAACTCTCAGACGTGAAGGATGCACAATGTCTTTGTATGTGTTAAATTAAAAAAAAACAGCGCAGTAAAGATACCTACAAAATGGCACGTCAGGTCAGGATTTAAACCTATCTGACCACGGCGCACAAGTCAGACATATTGAAGTTATGTGCGCATTATATTAGTTAATTACCGCCTGAACGCCTGCCTCGTGTAGCAGATAGAACGTTAGGCCATGGTTCTTAACTTTCATGAAGGTATTTGAAAATAAATATTAATAGTAAAGTAGTTTTCCGTGTGGTGACGGATTAAGAATACGGAATTTCACCATCCCATATCATCCCATGGGTGTCGTAAGAGCCGACATAGGGAGCATACTATGTATGCAGAGAACAAGCACTGTAAGAGAAGGAAAACTTGATACAAACCCTATACCAACCGTTTGGCCAGCGTGGTATAGTAGGCCAATTCCTCCTTTCAAGGGAGAGGCCTAGTCCAGGAGTGGACTGTTAAAAGCTGATGATGATGATGAATAGTAATATGCATATTTGGTAAGCATAAAATTGTTCTCATTATAATTAAAACTGTATATTTTTTTATGAGAAATAAATTCTTTAAACCTAGCCTAATAGTGAGTACTGTCAAATGATTAATAATTTCATAAACTAGTCGAAATCTCAAAATGTGGCTATTCATTTGGGTTGCGGTGCTTAGACATCAGACATGTATATTTGTTGAAAAGCTAAAGTCGTATTCAACTGACATTTATGATCACTAATTTGGTTATACAAGAAAGCGTACGCGGGCTATAAGTATGACGATGACAAAATAAACAATAACTGTCGATGTCGCCGCCAGCTTCACCTCCGCATTGCCATATGAATTATACGGTCCATTAGTGAAAACCGAACGAAAATCTGTATAATACGTAGTTATCCAATTCATCGCGGACATACTTCAGTTAATAACAGCTTACGAGTTGTTCACTCAGAATGTATCAATGTTCCTGATGTCAGCTTTTTATCGTGATCGGTACATCTTGGCGAGTCAGCTGCATAATATTTATAGCTCTGTAACAAGTTTACAGCTGTACAGTTTGTAGCTCTTGAGATATCTATTTATTATACATCCACAAACTTTCAAACTCAAGTAGTCTCTAAGAAGTTCTAGAGAGCAATTTCCAAACTTTACAACTGTAGTACATTTCTAAATAGACTTAGTGCTTCCAAATTTTCCAGTCGTTCGCATGTCTAAGTGATTGAGGTCAGAGTGCCAGAGCACTTCAATGTATGCAAGCTGATTAAAAGTTTGTTGGGAGTATTAAATTTAAACACAAAATATGTGAGTTTAGGGTTCGAGGGCCGAAATTGGACTAAATTAGTTCATTTATCTCATACGCTTTTGGAATATATTTAAAACCAATATGAAAATAGTATCCAATTTATTGTACAGTTTGTTACGCAATGAAAAATGACATTTTATCTGTAAAAGGAAAATGTTATTTTACATTGACACCTTCGATATCTGATGAGTTACATAGTTATTTATAGAAATGAAATTGTACGGTGAATTATTATCACAGATATTAGCAATAAAACATTCCTTTGATGACGAATCAGGAAGTTTTAGCAAGCGATATTTTTGTGAGAGATATAAAATTACCTTTTTTTTAATCTGAATGTAATTTTACTTTTTCATATTTGTAAAATTCACTTATGTTACAACTGCTTTCTACATTGTTTCTCATTTAGGTAAGCAGAATCATTGAGAAATTACAACAAGAAATTAAATAAAAATCTGAACGCAAATCAGCGTTGTAGATGAGAGAATGAAACTTCAAGAGTACTTTTCCAAATATATTTGACCTTAACGCTAATCATGTGACAATTTTTTTCATTAAAAAGGAAAGTAAACTATTGTATTATATTTATATTTATAAATACGATAATTTAATCTCTTGTAGGCGTCGTACACATATTTGAATCTTTTTGAGTATAAGAAAGTGGTGTACAAGAAGATAGCATAATAGTGTTTGTTTGAAATAGAAATATTGTCTAAAAAAAGTTGAATCGATAATATTAGTTGGTATCATTATTTTGTCCATTGTAAATTTTGACTATGGTCACACTATGAACTGTCAAATCATTCTAATGCTTGTTCTGGAAAATTCGTTTTGTTAACAAGCGTTTTGACTTTGTGTTAATTGTAGAATTGAATTAAATTGGTTAATAACCTTGCAACTGTCGCTATTGGATTTGCCCGACAAAAGTTGTGAGCGATTGATAAAGTTAGTGATATATATTGAACTCTCTTTTGCTCGTTGCTTGAAAAATTAACACGTTTTAGTGAAATATCGCCTTTTGAAAGCACATGGTTAAGCCCGCTTCACGAATTGTGTAAATACTTGTGGTTGCCGCTTTGAACTTCGGCAAAGTTTATGATAAAATTTGTGAAATATTGAACATTTTCAAAAATGTGTAAATCCGTCCACGTGCATCGTGCCCGAAAACATCGTCGTTTGCAGAAATGGCTGGGTAGCTATTATGATTTCCTTATTATTTTGGCCAAATTAATGAGTGTAATCTTATCCAGAACATCACCAGAAGATCTCAGGTAAATTTACATGTTTTAATTTCACCGTTGTGAAACACAGTACATATGTTAGACTCTTTGCTAGCCATAGTCAGGTGGATGTAATACAAACTTCCACTGCGCACTCTGCAAAAATTTTCTACCTGCCTACGGCAAACTCTAAACAGTGTTAATATTCTACCACATACACACAACATAACCTAGTCCCAAACTTGTACTTGCACCATACAATAATAAACAATAGAAAAACGTATTTACTTTTTTGTTATCACACAAATTATAAATACATTGAAAATTGCAAAACAGAAGCCAAATTTTATTTACTGAAATAGAAAACAATAATAACCCTACTTGCTTGCAACAAAGTGATACAATGCAAACATTTAATTGTGAAGATTTCTCGAATTTTAGCCTTGGGACAAAATGTTATAATTTATTTTCCACATTTATCACTCGAGGTGGTTTACATGGCATTTTAGTAATGTGACTTGTGGCGTTGCACGTTTATTTCGTATTTGTGCCGCAAATAGAGGCTTATATTAACGTCAGGTGTCTCGTGAATTTTGTAATGTCGTATGACAATGATTTATGAAAATTAGTTGTTTACCGCAATGTGTATTAGTTGCGGTATTTCTTCTTGATTTGAACGAGTTTTGAAGTACTTGGTCTTCCTCTTTATGTTTATGTTTTCGGTTTACATTTTGATAACTTTGGTGATATTTTTGATATCCCCGACAATTCGCAAACTACCTGTAAACATAACAATATAATCAGATCAGTAATAACTATAACTTTACTAAACTTATATATATTTTAAGGAACCTCTTATACTTTGACAGAAGAATTGCATAAATGTGTTCGAAACGGCCATTATCGCCTCTGCTTAAGGACTGAAGTATTATGGGTTGATAAATGTTAGGAGCACATTATTCGGTCTACCTGCTTGTTTAAATACGCTCCATCATAGTGCTTAAACTTATTCATTACTATATCATTGTCACATTTCACCTAAATATATTTCAGAATGATGGCATATATTGAAACTACATACTCAAAAGTTTTCAGTCCTAGATAATTCAGGAGCACATTCAAGCTCGCTTTGACGAATATTGCTGAGAATTTCGTAACAATACAGAATAATCACAATTTCTGCGAACTAGCAATTTAAACTTAGACACAAACTTAAACCTATTATATCAAAGTACTAACACCAATACTGTGAACTTATATATTTTGTGCTTCAACCATATTTATTTTAAACCTATTACAAAAGGACACACTGCTGCTGTGAATTAAGTTATATTGCTGTGCGTCAAACATATTTAATTTGTTAGCTGTATCTAATAAATTATTTTTTAATATTCAACTGATGGTGATTTCAGCATGAATAAGCTGGCTTCACCGGGGAAGTACTTCACATCTCTCACAAAATATCGACTTCAGGAACACTATCTATACTGTTGCGTTTCGTTCGGTGAGTGAGAGTGTCGGAGGCCCCATCCTCTTTTCTTTCTCCCTCATCCCGCTTCTCCTCCTATTTCTTTTCCCAGTCAGGTCAGCAACGCACGTCTGACTCTTCTGAGGTCACGGGTGTCCATGGACGGCAGTAATCGCCTTCTGACCCAGGTCTCTTCTGACTATAAAGGGTAAGGCCATAGTCCAGTTTAGACTACACTTCCTTAATTAGCCTATTGTATGTACACTTTTACATTCATTGGACTAATTAGACCCTTCATTAGTCATACTCCTGTGCACAAGTTCTACTTATTACACATATTTTTCCTTTTCCCTGTAGCATTAAGCCTTTCGTCAGTGTCACCACTTTAATTAAGAAAGCCTACCGCTCCCTTACTACCGAGTCTCTCGCCTGGCTTACATAACTTACCAGGTATACAATAAAAGGTTTTTTTTTCTTTTTTTATTATTTTGATATTTAGACGTTTCAACCATCTTTATCGTTTAAGTACTTCGTTTCTTTTAAAACGCTTATTTAACGGCTTGAATTTTAGGCCAAAAAACTCAATATAAAAAGTAAATAAATTATTTAGAGAGCCGCTTTTGTTGGCGGTGTGAAGAGCCGTGATTTTTTCATATGTAAATGACTGTTTATAAAAAGCTTTTCTTTGTATAGCAGACAACCTTTTGGGTGAAGCAGTGGATATAATCTTGTATCAAAATAAAACTTTTTTGGAAGATAATCAGACACAAGTAAATTAAAAGGATTTTTTTTTTGCATTAAAGTCAACACGTTCTAATAATTCAGCCATAATCTACGTATTATGAGCCTTATTTTCCGCTGGTACATTCCAAGCCTTATTATCCAAGCACTCAATATGGTTATTGCTTCATCATACATTATAAAGGCGTACTAAGAAGCCAAAATAAATTTGTTTAAGATTAGATCGTTGTTTATAGATCATTCATGAAAATTTAGAATTTTGAGAATTGTAATATTTAGTTTAGCAGCAGTAATCGGGGTTTTAATAAGGTTTAAGTTAATACATTCGTTCAGCTATTCCAACTAGAGAATTACAATGTTTTCTGAATACTAAGAATTACGCAACGAGACTCAGTGGTGTAATTTATTTCTAAACAATTTTTTTTTTTAAAAGACAACTCCTGCAGTAGCACTAAATCCTGTGTCGCGGGGGACTTTACAAACATGCAACCAACGGACACAATAAACACCCAGACTCGAAACAACAATTTGTGAATTACACAAATTTTTGCCTCGTGTGGGGATCGAACCCACAACACTTCGGCGCAGTGTGAAGCGGCAAGGCGGCCGCTTAAACCACTACACCAAACGTGCAAATATTTTAAAACAAACAACGTAATTTAAATAAAACCGCTTAATTAAAGAAAAAAAGAAAGAAAAAATATTTATTAGACACACCATTAAAAACACAAGAAAGTTTGACAGTAAAAACAAAACCAAATACAAAATAGAAAAAAAAAACGAAAAAAGTAAAAAATAATAATTGTGCAGTGTGTCCAAAAGGCTCAGCAGCTCACAGCTCAGCCTGTGCTACGGATGACCGCAGCGCTGTTTTTCAGCTGAAACCCAAGGGCTGGTCACGGACGATTACCAGAGAAGGTACAGTAAATACTATAAAAGTTAGGCTAGAGAAGTATAGGATTACACTAGTGTAAATAGACAGATAATTATATAACAGCAGATAATAATATAGTCAATATTTTAGATAGAATAAATATAATATATAGAATATACAAGCAAGAACAAAAATTACGTGCTGGATTTTTGTTGATATAAAAACCACTTCTTCAAATTTCTCCTAAAGCTATCTACGCCACCTAGTTTGCGCAGTGGAGGCGGCAAGTTATTCCAGCACTTGGTAGCATTATACCGAAAGCCGCCTCTAGATGCAGTAGTTCTGTGTCTAGATATATGCAGTGGTTGCCCTAGTTCTCTGCTAGCATATCTTTTATATTCAGCCATCCATTCCAACTTCTCAAACAAATATTCAGGCACTTTGTCATTGACAATCCCAAACATAAGAGTGGCCAAGTCAACACCCCTTCTCTACTTTATTTTCAATATATTGCCTGCATTTAAAAATGGTGTTACATGACCACGTCTCGGGATGTCAAAACAGAACCGCGCGCATGCGTTCTGCACTCTTTGAATGAGGCTGGAGGTTTTCGCCAATAATCTGGGCCCGTACACCACGTCGAGGTAATTGAACTTGGAAAGAACAAACGAGTCAGTTAGTTACACACTAAGATCAGTGCTAAGATATTGTCTTAGTCTATATAATAACTTAATACGTTAAAACAATTGCGAACTACATCTGAGACATGTCGCTCATACCTCAACGCATCATCCATAATAAGACCAAGATTACGCGCTTCTAGCACTCGTTCTATTACAGAGCCATTCATAATAATGTAGGGATTTTTCTGGCTTACTTTATTGATCTGATCCTTAGATCCCAAAATCATATATTTTGTTTTGGAAGCATTGAGAACCAAGGAATTTTTAGATGCCCAATTAAAAATGTTATACAAATCTGCATTAGTCCTATCCACAGCTAATTGGGTTTCGTGAGGTTTAAAAGATAAATAAATCGGAACATCGTCCACATATATATGAAAATTACAATATTTTATCGTATGTATTATGTCCGCACTATAAATATTAAATAAAATTGGTCCTAACACAGAACCTTGAGCTACACCCCTATTTATGGGTTTAGCATCTGACCGAGAAGTCAATCCATCACTATTGCGTACCTCTACGAATTGAAAGCGGTTACTCAGATACGAGTTAAACCATCGTACCGTAAAATGATTAAAATCGTATTATGACAACTTGGACATTATAAGTGAAATATTTAAGGCATCAAAAGCTCTAGAAAAGTCGAGTAATACCAGTATCGTGGCTTGTCCTAAATCCTGAGTAGCTATGATGTTATCAGTGACGTCAAGCAACGCTGTAGTCGTGCCCGTTTTCTTTCTAAAGCCAGATTGTTTGACTGGCAAAATGCTGTGCCTTTCTAGATAACTAGTAAGCTGTAAACTAATTACTTTCTCAAGTACTTTTGACAGGCAAGGCAAAATGCTGATCGGCCTCAAGTCCTTAACTGAAGTTATATTATTAGTCTTTGGTAAAGGTCTAACAATAGCCGTCTTCCATAGTGTTGGAAACTTAGCAGTCTGGATAGATTAATTCACTATAGTAGTGATTAAATCAAGCCCCTGTGGCAAAATAAAATTAATCATGTCAATAGGCAACATTACGACACGGGTAAGGGAACATAAGCGTCAAGATCGTCCATGTCCATGACAGCAACAGGTCGGCGGTCGCCGAACATGCCTCTGAAATGGACACGGCTCACTACATACGTTTCGACAATTCCACCGTACTAGCGAGGGAGAAATACTTCATACCGCGGAAAGTACGGGAGGCCATCGAGATCAGCCGTCGTCCCAATTTCCTTAAAACTGACCACACATCTGGATACCCAGAACCTAGAATACGACACAGTCAGCACGGTGTGTACACATCCAACGTCCTTCACGGTGCAGAGGGACACGTTGCAAAATGACGGTCATACAGGCACACCGGACACGCCAGCAACGTAACCAACTTCATCGCAGGCGCCGGTGAATACGTCCTCTGCACGCTCGCAACGACAAGCTGCGCGACGCCGAGGCGGACGGTCGCGCTTGCTCATGATTAAGGACCTCCGTATGGTCCGAAACTAGTCGGGCTACTCCGACCAAAAATAATACGTGAGTACAACCGTTTATAGTTACTCTAATAGACAGACCGTCTATACCTGTAGCAGAAGATCTTATACACTACCGTTAAAGTAAAATACATTCTATTTGACATGTCGTGGACACCTGAACGGATGGCTGAAGTTCTAAGTCATGCTAAATGAACCAGTTGGTTTAGTATAAAACCATATAAGTCAAGCAATAATTCAAGGTACGTATTCCGTAGCGGGAGTGAAAACGTCTGCCACGCCGAAGGTCGCGGGCTTAATTCCCGGTCAAGTCAAATAGTTGTGTGCGTGACATGGATTTTTGTCGTGATCTGGGTGTCTTTACGTAAAAAAATATATTATGTATATTTATCCATTGTAGTACCCATAATACAAGCTCTGCTTAGTTTGGTACTAGATGGTGTTGTTTGTATGTGGTAGAATAGAATTTGAGTAGAAAATAATAGATTATTTTGGACTCGAAGAGCCCTAGAATATCGGGAGTATATTGTTCCGTATCCTCATCCTAAATCAGTTCAAATGCTCCTTGCTGGTTATTTGCTCTAAAATGCGATTTAAAGTTGAGGTACGTGGTTTTCCAAACAATACTACCTTACGATGGTCGTTCGTGCACAAGGTAATATATCTTCAGGACCTCTTGGCTAGACAGCTCCTTAGTACTAGTAGTGAATAATGGCTAGTACTGCGGCTTGTTAAGTATATTTACTTAGGTAATAATGTGCGATGCAAGCTGTTAAAGTGCTCTAGAAATCTAAAATATTACCTCAACGGTAGAGTACTAACGAGAGGTGGTACTCCAAACCTTATTTAATTCTTGGTCGACTTTTTATGAAACGCATAAATAAATTGACAATACACTATCACACATATTTTATAAGTATAAACATACATATTATATCGTACTATTTCCACTTATGTTTCCGTAAATTGTACACCTAAAATATATATTATAACCACAGATATAACTTTTAAAATAATACAGCAAGCCGTGTGTACTTTGATCCATATAAAGATATAAATTATTTCTTGTTTCCTAAAGTACACGGCAGTACTGAAATAATTATTGCAAACGAAAGCTGACGGTAAGATGACCTTTTTCTCCGTCACTGGGCCGTTAGTGAGGACTGGTGCAGTAGATGAGTGACTCTCCTCTGATGACGGTTGGGACCTCACTAAACCCACCGCGATATCCTCGACGTGAATCATAGGCAGCATGCCTTAGTTAAACTTAGACCATACCATACCCACAGTGGGATGCAGTGGGATGATTTGGTGTTAGCGGTCCCGGTTCTAAATTGGTCTCTCCTCCCGTCAAATGCATCTCACACCAACATCCATCCATCTCCTCTGCCAGACTTATAAATGTGGTATTATAAATGTGGTAGAGTATTATAAAGACTGCCCACAAAAGAAGATATAAAATGACCTCAGTCAACGCACTCAGAAAAAAATACAATAACTTTATTAAGAGAATCTATAGCCTCAAAATACGTATCTTAATTGATATAATCCTTAACTTATATAATAAATAATCCTTAACCACAAGATTCTCCAGAGATTAATGCAAAGCTGATACGATTTGCATAATCGTGTGTGGGTATTAAACTTCTTGCTCAAAATAAATGTGTTTGTGTACTTTGCGGGATTGTCTGAAGTCGAAACATTTTGCGTAAATAAAAACAAATGCGCTGTGATGTGTTCGTGTTATGTTACTTGATATAAACGAAGCGATGTTTTTCTTAAAGTCTTGGAGAAAATTGACGAAAGTTGCCTTTAAGATTCGTGAGATTATGATAAATTGCAGTGATTTGTGCACACAGAGAGTAGAAAGATAGGTACGATTTAATATAAACTGTGACGCTTATTAAGATTAATTGTACTGGTGATTATAGACCTCAACTAAAAACCACATCCATAAGCGCCGAAGAAATGTGATAGAAATATTGATTAAATCACTATTAGTAGTCCGTTTACCTTGAAGCGATTTTGAATGTATTAGCACAATATTTTCACAAAAGATAAAAAGAGATAACCAACCATAGATATGAAAACATCTCGTTAAGTGCGTGTCGACGCATGTTGTTGTTTTTAGGATTTTACTCATAACAACTCAAATATATTACAAATGTATAACTTTTGCAAATAATTACTTGGTAATGTTATTTTTAGTACCGCTCATAGCGAGACTTAGCTTCGTAACAGATCGGCAAAGTTAAGCAACGCTTGCACAGGTAACCACTTGGATGGGTGACCGTGTGTGGCATTTACATCTGAGCGCTACCGTGCTTCGGAGGGCACGTAAAGCCGTCAGTGCCGGTTCTAGTCTAAGGATAAGGATCGTTAGGCCATGTCGGAGGCCTTCGGGCGGTCTGAAAACTCCGACACCAGAGCTGGCCACTCACTCACACGAAAAAATTTATTTTTTATGTAGTATGCCATTTTTTATTGCATCTCGTGAACTAGTCATAAAACCTGTGTTTAAAAATATACGAGAATTTAAGAACGGTTACAAAGAAACGCAAATATTTTCTCAAACCCATAACACTCTCCACAGTGTTAAACAGCAAGGGGGCCGCTAACCACTACGCTATACGTGCAGTCAAGTGAGACCTTTAAAGAAAACACGCGATGTCGTAGTATCGCTACTGCAGTAAAACTTTTTAAACCGCAAAATGACACACGAGACATACCTGACATGGTGATTGACGACTACTGCAACAGAATTATACTCAGCGATATGCTTGTCCGTGTAGTGACGGATTAAGAATACGAATTGTCACCACCCTATATCATCCCATGGATGTCGTAAGAGCCGACACAGGGAACATATTATCCAGAGAACAGCACTGTAAGAGAAGGAAAACTTGATATAAACTAGGGTTTGGTATAGGTACCAACCCGCTTGGCCAGCGTGGTATAGTAGGCCAATTCCTCCTTCCAAAGGAGAGGCCTAGTCCAGCAGTGGACTATTAAAGGCTGATGATGAGATGATATGTCTTAAGCCACCATGGAATCGGCGCGCCTTGCCGCGTTCAGCTTCAAATTATTAATAAATATGGATATCACTTAAATTGACTGATGTGCAGCAAGCAGAGCTTATGTTTTAATTCGTTTTGATTGTTAAGGGATTTGGTTAGATGGATAGCTCAGTAAAAATTCTGGCGTTGTGAATTCAAAATGGCTTGAGGATATGCCGAATTTCGTGCACTTTTGAATTTTTGTAGTTCGTTCATGATTTTAACCGTTCACACAAAATTAATAAAAATTAATCATTTTTTTATATAAGTTATGTGCATATTGACCTGTTAATTATCGGCTATTAGGTACCTCGAGCACATCAAGCCATCAGTCCCAGAAGTGAGTACTTCTGAATTAACCGAAACTAGTCTAAACCATGGAAAATCACAATTGCACATTTTGGGTTGCGGCAGTTAGACAGGCACTCGATATGTGGAAAACTTAATATTCAGTTTTATCCGGTCAGGCTAGTAAACGGACCCGACTTCCACCCGCTGGAAGTATGATGATGATACATATGGATTTTTGGAAATTACTACCCTTAGGGGCTTAATAGTCCCACGCGGGAGCCGTGGGAGAAGTGTAGTTACATACGAAAAAAAGTTATTGTTTTGCGCTAAAACAATCGATTGCACCAAACCTCACGATAAAAAAAGTTTATAAAACAAAATGAGCAGTTCGGGCTGAAAAGTGTATACAAAGCAGAAATGATAGTGAGTAAAACGCGGAACTGCATTGTTACCTACTGCAAGAGAATACAGGCGACGAGTGAATGGAGGCAGCGGAATGAATGATTGAAACTTTAACGAGCAGTCGAAGCGAACCAACAGTTTATGCTAGCTGTACTAGTGTGCATTGAGGAATAGTAGTTCCTATTTTTATGTGTAACTTAGGAAAAATACTACAAGCATAACGTCGAGTTTTCAATCTCTTCTCAAAGATACATTCTTTTTGGTAAGAGATCGAAACAAGACATTGTAACCTCTACCAGCATATCTGGTCAAAGTGGATAAGTAGGACAAATCTTCCTATAAGCTTACTATGCTTCTGTGATGCAAGCTATAACAAGCTTATGTTCAACAGTGGATTGTTAAAGTGTATTTGCTGAATAAACACCAAATCCTTTTTTATCTTAAAATAACGGAATAATGGGTTTAGTTTGTGAAAACTTCTCTATATGTTAAACAAAATTTATAAGAATAGATAAAATAATTCTAAAAATAGGTAATCTGGCAATAACAGATCTTTCTCGATATAGCGCATGTGTTTTCAAACGCATTCGCATTACGCATCGCGTCTCCCTTTCGCGCGCTCAGGAGGTAAAAAATCATTAAATTCGTTACGAATATGCCATATTGTGCAGTTTCCAATTGTAAATATAAAAGTGATGCAAAAAATATGGAAAAGGGAGGCATTTCATATCACCAGTAAGTATTTAAATTGAGTAAAAGTTAAGATTATTGAGATTCAAACCAAGTGGGCTACTTTTACCATGTTTGTCTAATAAGAACATCATCGTTCATTTCTTCGTTATGTTAAATTTCCATTGCTTGAAGTATACGATACTTGTTGACATATTTATGAAATGAACACGCAATGTACGGCGAGATACGCGATATTCACAATATGCCAAACACAATAACAAATCAGGGGCCACGGGTCAAATAAATAGCTGTGATTGGTCAGCGCGCGCTAGGGATTGACGTTCGGTTTATGGTTACGTTTTAAAATTATCGATAAATAAAAGGAATATTAATTCGAACTAATTATTATGTCTCTGGCTGTCTCTCTCTCGTTCTCTCTCTCTTATAGAAAGCAAGCATCATGTTCATGCTTTCTGATCACGAAAATGACATCTATTTGGGAAGCCAAGATGGCAGACGAAACATTTTTAATAAAATTAATATGGGTATCATTTTCGGGATTTTTATGGATTCTGGTCACGAAAATGACATCTATTTGGGAATCCAAGATGGCGGACGGGACCTTTTTAATAAAATTAATATGGGTATCATTTTCGGGGTTTTTATGGATTCTGGTCACGAAAATGACATCTATTTGGGAATCCAAGATGGCAGACGGGACCTTTTTAATAAAATTAATATGGGTATCGTTTTCGGAGTTTTTATGGATTCTGGTCACGAAAATGACATCTATTTGGGAATCCAAGATGGCGGACGGGACCTTTTTAATAAAATTAATATGGGTATCATTTTCGGGGTTTTTATGGATTCTGGTCACGAAAATGACATCTATTTGGGAATTCAAGGTGGCGGACGGGACATCTTTGATCACGAAATAGATGGTGTTGTTGGATTTCCCATCCTTTTAAACATCGGAGACGATACCCAGCCCCGGATCCTCATTTTTTTTAGGTGGGGCAAAAACTG
Organism: Euclidia mi; assembly: GCA_944739405.2. NCBI lineage: Eukaryota > Metazoa > Arthropoda > Insecta > Lepidoptera > Erebidae > Euclidia > Euclidia mi. The sequence goes on from OX123184.2 coordinate 3,290,530, forward strand.
AGAAATGCGCCCCCGCCTACTTGCATTCGTTACCTCTATCTAAATTACGTATCTTTATCATTTCACCTATCAGATGTCCTCTAGTTAATTGACACTTGGACATTGCCTTCCGGAAATAATGCATTCATCGCTGTTCTTTCTGTGTTAAGCCTATTTTTGTATAGATACATAGACAGTAACGTGTAGGATATAAGTACATTGTATACACAGTACAGGATAGGATTTTAAATTAAAATATGTAGAATAAAAATAAACATCAAATGTATTCAAATTACAATTTTACTCTTCGAGCTTTTTGTTCCGCAAATAAATCTATGGTCTTATCATAATTTAACTCGAGTGCGGTTTGATTTTCGATCGCTAAGATTGCAAGACTCGATAAGCGTTCCTGGCTCATAGAAGATCGCAAATAATTTTTAATTAGTTTAAGTTTGCTAAAACTTCGCTCACAGCTTGCGGATGTAGTAGGAAGCGTACAGTAAATTTGCAGGGCAATACAAATATTAGGAAAAGCATCCTGCAAATCATGCGCATAGATCTGTTGCAAGAGATAGAAACCACTATCTTTTTCAATATTACCAAATAAAAGCGGAGCTTGCTCATTAAAAACATAGAGCTCCTGGCAAAATTCAACTACGTTTAGATCTCGCTCGTATCTACGAGCCAGATCTGCACCATATTTTTGCAGTTCTTGATTTGACATTTTCAAAATATTACTACCATTAAGAAAAGCAAAATTTAAATTTAACATGGTAGCACAATCAAACCTCTTTTTTATTTCTGATATTATTCTATCAAATACCATCATTATTTCTTTCGAAAATAATTGAACAGGTCGGAGTGTGTGTAATTCATCTTCACACATCTCATCAAAATGTTTTTTACGTTTCGGAATTCGTTTGTTTTCCAAAATAGGATCAACGTCACTTTTTTCAGCAACTTCTTCAGCTTCTTTTATCCAATATTCCATTGGATGTAGTCTCATTGTTTGTAAAGTTTTAAGCAGACCATCCATTAGTGCGACGGAACGGGCAAGGATAATATCGTCTTTTTGAATTTCTATATTAATTCTATTAATTTCTCGGAGAATATTCGCCCAAATAGTTAAATTAAGAATAAATTTAAAATTCTTTATAGCACTTAAGAGATGACCTGCCTCGTACTTAGCTTCTGGAGCATGAGAAGTTTGCATAACTTCTTCTAAGGCTTCCGCTATTTCTGGCAAATTATTTAATAAGGCGTTCACAGCAACATGTTTCGACGACCATCTCGTCTGACTACTTCCTTTTAAATTTGTTTTAACTTTTTTTTTCATAATGTCCCACCTAGTAGTGGAGCCAACAAAAAAGCAATATACTTTTTGAATCACTCCAAATAGGTTAATAGCTTCCTGGCACCATGAGGCAGAATGAACACCTACAAGATTTAAGGAGTGAGCTAAGCACGGGACGAACTCGGCCAACTCATTCCTTTCTGCAATCCTGGCTTGTACTCCTTTATGGATGCCGGCCATATTGGACCCATTATCATAAGATTGGCCACGACATTGTCCAATATCTAAACCATCACGTGCCAATTTTTCTAAAATCTGTTGACAAATGTCCTCTCCTGTGTTTCCTGCAACTTCTATGAAATCAATGAAACTTTCTTTTATTTCACACACATCGGCAGTTCTTTTTACATATCGAATTACCTGGCTCATTTGTTCTGTATGAGATACATCTGGAGTGCAGTCGAACATTATCGTGTAGTATTTGGCTTCTTTGATGTCATCTAAAATGCTATTCCTAACTGTTTTTGCCATTATGTCAATGATTTCATTCTGAGTTGTCTTTGATAAATATGATACTTGTCCCTTTTTTAAGTGTTCAAGTTGAAACTTAAGAGTTGAATTATGTTTGGCGAGCAGGGAAATTAAGTTCAAGAAGTTACCTTGACTAGGCTGAGGACATTGTGTGATGAGATTGCTAGGAGTTTCGTGGGACCCGCGAAAAGAAAGGCAGTTTGTAGAAAGATACAATACAGCATCTATAACAATACGCAGGACCTGTGTCCATTTTTCTTTCTCGGAGTGAATTACTCTCTCAATTTCCTGATCATTACCCTGACATGATTTCATTTGTTGTATCCGTGTTTTCCACTTGATCATACACTCTTTGTGCATTTGAGTTGCCTCATGTTCGTTTAATCTCTCTGAAACTTTTTTCCAATTAGTTAACCCTGTAGAACATAATGCAGATGTAGATGAAGATAATTTGTGGTAAATCTTGCAGCACGCACAAAATAATGCATTTTTTGTCTTAGAATATATAAGCCATGATCTTTTAACCTTTTCGCAATTAGCCAACGTCCTGTACCACATAGAAGATGTTAAATGTCTGCCATTGCGTTCAGTACATCTAAATTCAATGTTTTCGGGGTGATTTTCTGCTAATAATACAGCCTGTTTGCTATAGAAAGACCGTTGTTGGTCAGTAATTTTTTCCACTCCTACCCAATTGCCCGGGTCCGTCAAATCTAATCCGGTGTTTTGCAGTTCATCCGAATCCGAGTATGGAGATTTAGATCCTTCGTATTCTGGCTTTGTATTTTCAAGTTGTTCGGGTTGCTCTTCGCACATCGATAAAGATGATGAAGTTTGCACTGTGAAATCAGACTGTGAAAAATCTTGATCCGTTTCATCGGGCACACTGCTAGAATCATCCTCTAACTGAATATCAACTTCGGAAGTTGCTGCAGATATGGATTGCCTCCTCTGCGAAGCCAATTTTTCATATTACTTGCAAATTGTTTTCTCTGCAACTCCTTATTTTTTGCCTGTTTCCTATATTCCGCTCCCGATAGCTTTTTCCTTGGCGCGCTCATAATTACAACCTGTAAAAAAAAAAAAATTTCCCTGTTGAAAACATTTCAATGTAATCAATGATATTTTAAATAATAATGATATTCTAAGTTCATGATACTAGCGGATTGCGATCGTTCTCAAAGCGGAGCGGGCACGTAACGAATTCGTTACGGGCTCACAACATCTATGCGCAACAAATTCGTCGCGGACGCGCAAAGAGTAAAAAGCGACGCGCAACGAGTAAAAGTAATAAAGTCAACAACAGCAGTGTTTCCTCATAGGAATCCATTTTGTTACTGGATGTATTGTACGTCAATAATTTGCTACAAACATGCGACAAAAACGTAACGTATTAGCCACGCGTCCGCGACGTCCTCGCTGCGCAGCCGCGGTGTGTTCGCGACGCATTCACTGCGCGTCCGCCTCACCCCATAACCGCTTCCATACCGCTAATACGATAACGCCCTAAACATTAAATGTAATAAATATTTTAGTAAATATAAATTATTGGCCGCCTCGTTGGTAGCAAGCGCGACTACTGAGCACGAGGTCCCGGGTTCGATCCCCTGGTCGGGCAGTGTTATTGGGTTTTTCCATTAGAAAATTCTCGATAGCAGCATGGAGTCTGGAGTTGTGCCCGGTAAATGGCAATAGGCTCGCCTTCTATTACATGGGACTTATAACATAGTCGAAATGTGGGTGTACTCTACACCTTTGCATACTCCCTCTGGGGGATATAGGCATGAGACTATGTTATGTTATGTAAATATAAATTGATTGAAACAAGATCATTGGATGTAACAATTAAATTTTCAACTCAACGCAACGTAGGTATTACGGATCTGACTACAATTTCACTGTTTACGAACGGTATAATGAATGATATCGATGATTGCGCGCGAGCGCGTGGCTACCGCCCGAGTTACAGACGCAACAACGGCGACGTATGAAATAAGTATTAATAGCGGCTGCTTATTCGTTTTATTATATTGAATTAATAGCCAGAATAAAAGGCTGTACTTATTCCTCAGTCATCCAATGGCTACCATGGACCATCGTGTAATAAACAAAACACGACACGCACCACGACCAACCACGACGTAACAGTTTTATGTAATAGTAATTTTATGTACTTATTAGTTATTATTAAATTATGTGATTGCAAGTAATACATTAAATTTAAAAACTAAGTAAGTATAGTTACTTAAAAATCCTAAGATAGTTATGATAAAATACTTACTAGAGAGGCGATCGATGAACTGTGATAAATTTATTGATGCGACACTAATATAATCAGTATGCCTTCCACCTTCGGTTGATCGACATGACAAGTACTAAATCAAAATCTTAGATAAACATATTAAACAAACAACACACATAAACAAAACACTGTCGTGGAGAGAAATCGACGAGGGAGTTTCTAGTAACAATATCGAGCAGCCGCAACGAAGTGAGACGTCATGTACGTGTGAGAACAACACGATCGACGACGTTCCCGCCACGTGCGCTTGTAGTTTTAGCAGCGCGGCGTGCGTTCTCCGCGCTCTCGCGCCGCGCCCCTCACTGTGGAGTGATGGGGGTGATGACGCGACCGCGGCCGTGCGCGGCCCGAGAGCGCGGGCTTTCTGGCCGCGCGCGGTCACGACATCGGTCTTTGTGTGTGTCGTTACGGCTGTGTGGACTGTGGATATCGGTAAAGTTAATATGGTCGCAGTAAAATAAGAGTGCAATATTTATTCGATGGTCACATTACGTTCTTCTGTAAAGTGTGAATTTGGCCGCCCTCTAAACTTGCCGCCCGGGGCATAGGCCCCGGCTTGCCCCTCCCTAGATACGGGGCTGACGATACCCATATCGACTTTAAAAAAAATCCCGTCCGCCATCTTTAATTTCCTATCCGTCATCTTTGATCACGAAATAGATGTTGTATTTGGATTATCCATCCCATAAATCATCGGAGACAATACCCATATTGTTTTTTTTTTTAAATCCCTTCCACCAACTTTCATCACGAAACAGTAGTGTATTCGAATTCACCATCCCTTTTAACATCGCAGACGATACCAATATTGTTTTTTTTTATTTTCCCATCCACCATCTTTGATTTCCCATCCGCCATATTTGATCACGAAATAGATGTTTTATTTCGATTCCCCACCCCTTAAAATATCGAAGGCGATACCCACATTGTTTTTTTAAATTTTCTCATCCGCCATCTTTGATATCCCGTCCGCCATCTTGGATCACTAAATAAATTTCATATTATTTAATCAGCGTCCCGAAAATCTCGAAAACGATACCCATATAGATTGTCTCCTATTCGTTAAGCCTTTTTTTGCCTTTGACCCAACCCTCCCCCTTCTCGTTTGACCAAATTTATTATTTTTTTCTGGCCCCTAAAAGTTGTGGCGTAATTTTATATAGCCTATAGCCTTCCGGAATAACTAGGCTATCGTATACAAAAAGATTTTTCTGATCCAACCGGTAGTTCCTAAGATTAGCGCGTTCAAACAAACAAACTCTTCCGCTTTATTATATAAGTATACTCGTAGATATTCTATAATATAGTCAAAAGTTTTGTAAGATTTCAATATAGATTTTTAACCAAAAAAATACGTTTTATTTTTTTAATAGTATACTTTAACCTAACAATTCATACCTAATAAAACATTTGATATAAACAATAACATAATTTCATTTTCCACAGCTCTCACATCGATTATAATTCCTTAGTGTCCCCTCACTATCTATACGTCTCTGTGGGCGGGGCTTGCTGAAATGTGGCACGCGCGAAATGTACGCGATGACGTGACATTTACCATTCTATTACTATTTATTTCTGTGGTTCTAACCCCGTCCCACGTCCCATGAACGCGGAAGTAATACTAACTCAGTTTTCATGGCCCCGCCATTCAAAGGGATCGGATAGAGGAATACCGATGGAACTGAATGCAATTGTCGAAGCCGGGGTCACAACTAGTGCAACTATACAGCCTCCACTGTGAATAGACGTAAGCCTATGCAGGCGTAAAATACTAAAACATATTTTTTATGTGTTACATGCGGGTAAAAAAAAACTGCAATAGATAAAAGCCTACGGATTTGCGTCACAGAAATATATTTTGTTCACCACTGGGTATAAAGTATCAAAAGTGAGTTTTATACATAGCTCAGTATTTCCGAAACCACCATTTCACAGGGATGAAAAAGAAACGCCTTTTTACTGAGTATTTATTAACATAACACACGTTGGTAAGGCAACGGTTCCAGCGACGGCGATTAGCGACGAGCGAGTAAATCTTCTAACCTAAAAAGCGTAGGGGAACAGCGAATGTATAGTTTCGATAGGTCTGTCGCTGGGCTATCGGCGAGTGTTCGAGAAAGAGCAACGGGCAATTACACACACTATTAGCTTGGGACGGTTAGTTTATACTGCGCAACACTGCGCGCGCTCCGACGTATTTGAAGCAAGCATCGCTGAGCGAGTATGACAAGCGATTATATCTCTGATAGCTCATGTCATTCAATGACAGACTAATAGAGTAAGTCTTTGCAAGCAGAGTGGACACACAGTAATCAACTTATGCATATTTTTGGATTACATGGAATGTGTATCTATTCATACGTTTCTTGAAGGAGAAAATAGCGGTTACTTAGTAGCTTCATCGCTGGCGTTGATACAACAGCCTAACGCAAGCCTTTAAAAACCATATTATTGCGTGGCGCGAACATTCCCGGGGAATGAAAATGTCACCTGCATATTACGTTTACAAAGCCGTGTGAATGTAGCGTCCATTTTTTGTTAAAGTGTCAAAGGATACTTTCATATTTTTGGATTATAACACTTTCATTGGCGAGTTATCTTGTTTAGTACAGCACCGGATTGTCGGTGCCAGATGAAATATTTATTGGAGCATTTTACGGTTTATTAGAAAATGGTTTTTTTGTTTTTAATTTCTTTAGTATGTTGATGTACTCTTTATCAGACCCAACGAATGAAAATTATAACTAAATTTTTTTTTTTCTTGTGTTATAATGTTATTTTTCATAATCACAGGATTTTGTATATTTTTCTTTCAATTATCAACTATTTCGTTTAAAATTGCTGAATCAATTTTAAGTGACAATAGCTTGCGTGGTAAAGAATCTTTAAGAATATTTTTTTTGAAGGACTGAACGTTTTTCAAGTAAAGCGGCTACCTTAGTTTTACCGATATACAGAGAAGTATTTTTCTTTTAAGATTTTAAAACATAAAAAGACCCAAATATGAAACACTAAAAAGGCATGAAAATATAACAAATGGCTCCTTCAACGTTACACTGACGTAAAAATTACCCAGATTGTCTGATAATAAAAAGGTATTGATGCAAACATTTCTTGTTATCCTTATCTTCGACTTGACATCCATAGCTGTTACTTGAAGAGCGTATTATGAGGACCCACATCAATGCCAAACAAAATGTGTTTAGAAATCCGCGTTATTTTTTTATAACAAAGGAAGTTTTGACCAGCCTGGATTTTATGCTTGACCGCTTGCAGTCCGAAGGTTAGAGTCAAGAAATAAATAAGTACAGAAAACGTTTTGAATTTTAATATTATTTACCTACTTTCTTTTCAATACTAATTTCAACATACAAGAGTAATTGGCTTTGTTCAAGACATTAGTTTTTCTATAAAGCAACTGCCGCCGATGTCTCCAACATAAAACGACTGCAATATGAATCGGCACCTGCTATCCATAAAATAGACGGTGACGAGTACGTTTAACGGCGTATTTTATGCTCCTAATGAGGTATTGTATTGTACTATTACTGTTTTCTTCAACTTTTGCAATGAAATATTCGACGTAATTTACAACTCTATCCAAAGGTGATGAAGATAAAATAATTTTAAATGACTTCAAATTCTTCAACTGTTACAGTGCCGATAAAAGGTTTAAAACCCAGTGAATCAGAGACCTTTTAGATTAGCTTTGCGGTTTTACGGCTGCCTAAGATTTCGACTAGATTAAGTGCAGTATTCCCAAGCCACAATTTCAAGACAAATAAATTTAAGATTTATAGCTGCCAAATTATGACCGAAGCTAATTCTAAAGCCCTAAGAGACGACCTAAATGGAGAACTTTGCATATTTAAACCATACGCAGTTCAGTAATGTATTAAGTGTCACACTTTTCTTATAAAGTATCGCTGAAACTTTGCACATAAATTGCTGGAATAAATTTACCGTAAGCGATTGGATATACTTACTACTAAGGCTTTGAAGCTTTAGTATAGTCTCAAATATATAAATATCATCCAGAAACACAATCAAATATTTTCTTGCTTTTCATATGTTGTAATTTTTTTGTTATTTTCATTGTTATTCTTGTATTGTCCCTCGTAAAAAATTAAACTATTGTTTATGCTCACCGCAAAACGCTACGGCGAACTTATTGGGATCTACGGAAGCGGTTAGATGCGCTGAAGATCGGTCTATGTAATTAACTGATTGGGCCATAGTTCATCACGCTGACCAAATGCGTGTCTCGGTTGGACATGTCTTTCAAGAAAATTATGGTGCCGATACATTTGAGCATTTACCTGTAATGAGCATTCTTGCGAATGTTACAAAAAAGAAAACCAAACGAGTGTGTTTTAGCGAGCACTCTTACGAACTTTCTGGTGAGTATTGTAGTGAATGGACAGTAAATTTATTTTGACGTTTTTGCTAATTAGAGCGTTAGCTAGAAAGATAGCGAAAATGTTCGTAGCAATGTCGGCTCTGTTCGTTGTCCAGTTTGACGAAACATAAAGCGGCGAACACTCGCTGTTGTCGCTGCTCAGGTGTATCAGCACCACTATAGAAATTTTTTTGACATGCCATGTTTTTGTTTGTCTTGGTAAAAAGTTTCATTTTCCACGAACAAATGACAGCTTTGTTTACCTAAAGAACTTGTAAAATAACTTTCAGTACAGTATGACAACTGAATGTTTCTTGAAATATACCAACACGTATCATTGTGGCTTCACTCACTTGTCGGGATACACACTCAGGGATTTGATAAGGTGTAAATCTATTTTCATTGATAAGGCACGTGTAACCGTCATCCTCGTGTCTGGAATATAAAAAAAACATGAGTACTAGGAACTCGACATCGATTTGTGTAGAACAGGGGTAAAACAGTAGATTATAGGTAAAAGGAAAGAGCTCAATTAGGTACCTTATCCGTATATATATCGTGCAGATGAAACTTCTACATTAAGAATAACTAGCGACTCGTCCCGGCTTCGCACGGGTGTAATGCATGTATTATACATATAAACCTTTCTCTTGAATCACTCTATCTATTAAAAAATCCGTATCAAAATCCGTTGCGTAGTTTTAAAGATTTAATACAGAGGGACAAACAGACAGAAGACAGACTTTGTTTTATACTATGTAGTCTTCTTCTTGTCGTATCAATGGCGAATTCAGATGACAGACGACCAGTATTCTGCGACAGCTATGGCATTGTTTCTGGCCTTATACAGCTCAGCCAAAGAGCTTTTACCGGACAGGAGGGGCATGAAAGCAAGTGTGGCATGTCCTACCTTGTCGCTGCACAGTCGCACCGGACAGAGTTCTCAGCCACATAGCCCCATCTATACAGATTGTATCTGCAGCGACCCACTTGTGTTCGGAGTCGGTTTAGGGACTTCCAGGTGGACCAGGGCAGGTTTTGCCCTGGGGGAAGCTCTCCTTTAGGCACAATGTAGGACTCAAGAAGAGCATGCTTTGCATGCTATAAGTTAAGGCATGCCTCAGCTGGACTGTCTGCAAGTGGTTTCGTGTGGTTCAGGAAACTTACGGCTCCTTAGGCGGGTTGAAATGGTTTCCTTATTATAGAGTGGATATCGGGTGTACGTCTCTTGTTTCGATTTCTCGATGGAACACGTCACACTCCGTTTACCAGATTCACTGGACTCGAATCGGATTTTCATATTTTTGTCGTTAATTGTATTTTTTTTTTCGTGGGAATGTGTGGCTGAAGTTAATAGATAATTTGAAGGTATAGACAAACATAGCTGATCAGATGACGGGCGACATACAAGTATGGAAGCGAAGGACGTAGGTACTGCGCCGACCCCAAATAAGAGGCAATTGGGACCGGGGCAAGAAGAACAAGAGACTGACATAGCGATACAATTATTTCTAGAGACAAAAGCCATCTCGACTATTCTACATGCCTTCTGATGTACCTTAGCGCTCTGATGGGAATGCCGCAACAACGCTCACCCATCTAAGTCGTGACCTTGGCAAACATTGCTTTACTTTGTTGACGCGTTTGTGTAGACAGGTCGCGCTATAGTTAGCGCTCATAGAAAACTACAAAATATCACACATCTTTTAAAAATATTTCTAGCTTTTAATATTTTAGCATATCGTTAAACCCCCAGTGAATGTTTTTGCCTACGTTCAAATTCGTGCTTATCTAGCCATAATAGATTCGTTTAGTATATTTTACGACTTTGGCCTAGACTACTGACGGTAAACGCTGTGAACAATATTTGCAGACTAGCCTCAGCTATTAGGATTGCTGTTAGGCCTAATAAAATGATAGTTATATTTCATTCTTTACGAGCAATAAATGTCTAAACAAATTTGGATACACGCTGTCCGATGTGAATATTGTTTGTATGGGTCTTTCAGAAAGACAGTGGTTTTGATTGTAAAATATTTTTCTGATTTTATGCAGCGATGTAGTTTACTATGTTATATTTACTATGATATACTTATGATATACTATAGATGCTATATAAAGCTATGCGAATAACACTTGACCTCGGCTCCATACTGGCATTTAAGAATAGTCACCCGAATTGAAAGCATTTTAAAGAAATCTGAAAACCCGCGAGTTCACCAAATATGCATGAAGATCTCAAAAATGCACGAAGTTTGCCTTCTTTCACGCATGGTATATTATACCGTAGTTTCACTACAATCTACTCAGCATGAACATGTATTATTTTCATTTGGCAATTTAATTTGCACTGCAAAGATAATTATAATTATAACACATACCCAAATAGGAGACTGTTTGACAGGAAAAGCCCTACCTGTAAAGGATATTTATAACTCTTATGAGTTGAAAGGAATTATTTTTAACATTTATAATACCATTAACTGTTCCTGTTATTATTTTATTTTTCGAGTAAACACTTTTACTTTTATACTATCCCACTCTGTAGGAAAATCACAACGCAACTCGTTCCCAGGTACACATCTACAAAAACAAGATAAGAATGCTATTTTCTTAGACCAATTACCTATTAGAAATGAACCAGGCATACAGGAAGTGATATATCTTTATTTCGAGTGTGTGGCTTACTGATAATCGTGTGTCGGAGTTTATAGGCCATTCAAAAACCACAGATATGGCTTGAGAATTCTTGTGTGTAATCGTCCTTATCATAATAAAATTTGTCGCGTTTGGGAATTGAATCCACGAACGCCGGCGAAACACTCACTAACCACTTGACCAATACGCCAATTATCGTATATACTAGTCGGTGCATATTGTATCACCTAATTTTCCTAAGCTCACTCGGTGAAGACATTACCTCGCTTCGCACATCTTTGATGTAAACACTGTCTTACAGGCGTAGGTAAGTATACCGTATGATGCTTCCTCAAAGATTCATTAAGAAAAATAGGAACAATAGTATGAAAACCATTGTCATTGTCAGGTGTATCAGCACCATTATAGAAAATTCTTTGACATGCGATGTTTTTTGTCTTGGTAAAAACTTTGCTTTGTTTACCTAAAGAACTTGTCAAATAACTTTCAGTACAGCATGTCAACTGAATGGTTCTTGAAATACACAAACACGTATCATTGTGGTTTCACTCACTTGTCAGGATTTATAAACACTCAAGGATGTGGTAAGGTGTAAATCAATTTTCGTTAATAGGGCACGTGTAACCGTCATACTAGTGTCTGGTACATAAAAAAACATGAGTACTAGGAACTCGACATCGATTTTTAGTAGGGCTAAAACAGTAGATTATAGGTAAAAGGAAAGAGCTTAATTAGGTACCTTATCTGGGCAGACATGTGCAGATAAAACTTTACATTAAAAATAACTAGCGTCGCCCCGGCGTCGCACGGGTGCAATGCATGTAGCATTATGCGTGTATTATACAAAATTATCTACTAAAAACACCGCTTCAAAATCCGTTGTGTAGTTTTAAAGATTTAAGCATACAAGGGGACTGTCTGTCCCTGAGACAGAAGACAGACTTTGTATTATACTATGTAGTGATGAGCCATAAGTAAGATGATGTATGCCTCTTGCTGAAGGCTTGCTTATGCCTTTACCAGATTCACTGGACTCCAATCGGATTTTCATATTTTTGTTGTTAATTGTACATTCTTTTTTTTCGTGGGAATGTGTGGCTGAAGTTTCTAGATCATTTGAAGGTATATACAAAAATAGCTGACGTAGGTACTGCGCCGACCCCAAATAAGAGGCAATTGGGACCGCGGCAAGAAGAAGAATAGACAGACATAACGAAACAATTATTTCTTGAGACAAAAACCATGTCGACTATTCTACATGCCTTCTGATGTACCTTAGCGCTCTGATGGGAATGCCACAACAACGCTCACCCATCTAAGTCGTGACCTTGGCAAACATTGCTTTACTTTGTTGACGCGTTTGTGTAGACAGGTCGCGCTATAGTTAGCGCTCATAGAAAACTACATAATATCACACTTATTTTTAAAAATAGTTCTTGCGTTTATTATTTTAGCAAATTGTCAAACACCCAGTGACTGTTTTCGCCTACGTTCAATTCGCGCTTATCTAGCCATATTAGATTCGTTTAGCATATTTTACGACTTTGGCTTAGACTGCTGACGGTAAACGATGTGTACAACATTTGCAGACTTGCCTAAGCTATTAGAGTTGCTGTTCAGCCTAATAAAATGATAGTTTTATTTCATAATTTACGAGCCATAAATGTCTAAACAAATTTGGTTACAAGCTGTGCAATATGAACATTGTTTGTATGGGTGTTTAGAAAGACAGTGGTTATGATTGTAAAATATTTTCTGATTTTATGCAGCGATGTAGTTACTAAAGAGGCTATATAAGTCCGTGCAAAAATTTCAACCACCGTTCCGCACTTAAGAATAGCCGCTCGATTTGAAAGCATTTTGAAGAAATCTAGAATCCAGCAAGTTCCCCAAATATGCATGTAGATCTGAAATATGTACGAAGTGTGCCTTTCTTTTACTTCATGGATGGTTTATTATGCCGTAGTTTTACTACATTCTACTGAGCATGAACATGTTTTATTTTTACTTGGCAATTTAATTTGCACTGCAAAGATAATTATATAACATATACCCAAATAAGACGACGGTTTGACAGGAAAAGCCTTACCTGTAAAGGATATTAATAACTCTTATGAGTTGAAAGGAATTATTTTCAACATTTATAATACCATTAACTGTTCCTGTTATTATTTTATTTTTCGAGTAAACACTTTTACATTTATACCATCCCACTCTGTAGGAAAATCACATCGCAACTCGTTCCCAGGTACACATCTACAAATACAAGAAAAGGATGCTATTTTCTTAGACCAATTACCTAATAGAAATGAACCAGGCATACAGGAAGTGATATATCTTTATTTCGAGTGTGTGACTTACTGATAATCGTGTTTCGGAGTTTATAGACCATGCAAAAACCACAGATATGGCTTGAGGATTCTTGTGTTAGAAATCGTCCTTATCATAATAAAATTTGTCGCGTTTAGGAATCGAATCCACGACCGCCGACAAAACACTCACTGACCACTAGACCAAAAGCCCAAGCATCGCATATACTAGTCTGTGCATACTTACTATATCACCTGATTTCCTGACCTCATTCAAAAATAATAATTATCTAGGTACTATATTTCCTTTGCACCTCGCTTCGCACATCTTTGATGTAAAAACTGTCTTACAGGCGTAGGTAGGCATTCCGTGTGATGTTTCCTTAAGAAAAATAGCCACAGTTGTATCAAACAAAGATAAAAAATGTTACTTGTGTTCTAAACGTGGTGGATATCTAAATAGCTCGAATATTACATAGGTGACCTACACGTAAAATAACATTTTCATTTCTTGGAATAGTAAGTGAGACGTAAAAATTATGTTGTTTGAATGCCTGAAAACATTTTTGTACCGGCCTCTCATGGTACCTATACCACAGAATAATTAGTACTAACGTACTATACTGTAATAAATAAATATTAGGAAAGTTTTGGAAGACATATATAGATATTTTACTATAGTATTTAAATATAATATTGTTAAAATACGCCATGGCGATTATGGACCTAAAAAACATGAAAAAATATACATTTGGTAAAAGTTCTCGTCTGTTTATTAACTCATATCAGCATTATAACGTGTCAAGTAAATTTTCGTTGGTTGCATAGATTGTTTAGTTATTTTATCAGGCTCGGACTGTACTTATAACATTCCTTATTGGACTTGAGGCCTTGGAACACGTACTGTGAGGTCGGCCCTAATGAAAATCATTTTTCATAGCATGTATCTGACGATCCTCTGTTGTCCCAGGTGGTATACACGTGGAAGATGGACTTCAACCGCAGCCTGCTGGGCGCGGCGACGCTGCTGGTGCCCAAGACCACGGCCCCTCCGACCTCGAGCACCATGCCCACGTGGGCGCACAACTCCTGGGTGTGCCTCTTCGCGGCCATGCTGGTGGTCGCTATAGGAGGGAATGTCATCGTTATATGGATTGTTACAGGTAAAGAAATCATCATCCTCCTAGCGTTATCCCAGTTTCAATCTGGGGTCCGCTTACTAGTCTAACCGGATTTGGCTGAATATTAGCTTTTCCACAGAGCGACTGCCTGTCTGACCTCCGTAACCCGAAGGGCTAGCTATATTTCATGGTTTAGACTAGTGTCAGTTTTATTTTTAGAAGGTACGACGCCCTATAACGACTTTCAAAGATCTTCATGACAACCGGGACCGATGGCTTAACGTGCTCTCAGAGGAACGGGACAAGCGATAATTAACAATTTAATATGCACATAACTCCGAAAAATGATTGGTGCGCGCTGTGGAATCGAACCCGACACCCTCTGCTTGGCAGTCTGTTGGTATCTCCACTAGGCTATCGCTGCCCTTTTTTACAGGTAAGAGAGATATAGAGAGATAGATATCTCGAAATATCTCTCTTACAGGTAAGAGAGATATTTCGAGATTTTTTAATATTCTTTTTAGCATTAGACACACTTTTAAATTGATAGTGGGATGAAAAAAAACGTTTAATAAATTATTAACTATATAAATGATGTTGATACCTTGATGTTCTTAAGAATTCATCATCATCTGATGATGATGATGAATTCCTAGTCCAGCAGTGGACTGTTATAGGCTGATGCCTATAACAGTCCACTGCTGGACTAGGCCTCTCCTTTGAAAGGAGGAATTGGCCTACTATACCACGCTGGCCAAACGGGTTGGTATAGGGTTTGTTTCAAGTTTTCCTTCTCTTACAGTGCTGTCCTCTGCATAATATGCTCCCTCTGTCGGCTCTTACGACACCCATGGGATGATATGGGGTGGTGATATTCCGTATTCTTAATCCGTCACCACACGGAAGTCTTAGGAATTACCAACATTAAATTGAATGTATTTTTAAATTTTGTTATCTACAATATTGTATTCCATGTGACTTTTGATAGCCTGGTATTGCTTCGGTACGTAAGTGGTAAGTAGAAAGTTTAATTGGAAAATCACGTATAATGAAAATGAATGACAAAAGGCAAATCGCTGTAAATGTCAATAAGCAGTGATGATGATGAATGATGATTTTATTTTATATCTACACATACGTAGGTATATATCACATTTTAAATAAAAGAAGAAAATGTAAAAACGCTTTGCTTCCGGTAACTTTTGATTATAATTGATTTCAAAATTGTTTGTGATACTTTTGTGTATGCGTGGCGTGTCATGCGTGTTCATGTGTCCTGGGTAGTGTGCTGGGATATGAATTAAAGTCACAAAGCCGAAATACCAAAATATTTATTACGTTAAGTTAGCACAGTATTACAATGTACGCGTAGATGTCGCGTGTGTCGGTAGTGCGCCTTACGGAACGACTGGCGTGACGAGTTATAAGAACTTACAATGCAATTGATGTGTCAGCACAGCCACTACAATTCTAATAAAAATATACAAGTAAATTGTACATTATTTAGAATACAAGTATGTTAAAAATATACCATTTTAGGAGTAAAATATACTTTCTTAGCACAAATAGCTAACGACCTACGTTCGTTACATATCGTCCTCACCTGAGATCTTTTGTCATTAACATCATTTAACAAGAGTATTTAGCACCTCAAGTCGCGAATTTACTTCCTTTACACACCGACTTCAAATTTATTAACATGCTGTATGAAACTTTTTTACATTTACATAACTTTTTTACTTTACTTTCGTTTCCGTTTTGTTAAAAACTGCATCAAGAGTTGTCGGTTCGATGTTATCTAGAACAACACTACGTGATCCACAAGTTATTGTCCCTAGTCTAAATAATTATTCGTGTCCGTTGATAGTGTGTCGTGAAGTTCCATACTATACAGGATTTATAATTGGTCTCATCTTCATAAAAAAAAGGCGATACTGTGCAGATGTCTAGGCGGTTGACTTGTCTCTGCCATTTCACTGGGTAATAAGGGTTTATCCGGTATGTCAATAGGCTCGCCCCCTATTACGTGGGACCTAAATATTCATGGCGAAATGTGGGTGTAATATTACACCTCTGCCTACACCTTCGGGGATACAGGCGTGAGTCTATAAATAAATAAGTAAATAAAAATAAGGGTTTCTGTACTCTTGCAGAGACAAAAAATATATATATTTGTAAACAATATTGTCATTTGCACTTTACTAAATAAGAGATTGACTGCCTCGTTAGTCTCGCGGCATAAATGTGCGCGGAATTGGCCTACTATACCACGCTGGCCAAACGGGTTGGTATAGAGTTTGTATCAAGTTTTCCTTCTCTTATAGTGTTGTTCTCTGCATAACATGCTCCCTCTGTCGGCTCTTACGACACCCATAGGATGATATGGGGTGGTGACATTCCGTATTCTTAATCCGTCACCACACGGAAAATGAACCACCACATGGACCACATGTGAACCTGGCGAAATGTGGGTGTAATATTACACCTCTACCTACCCCTTTGGGGATACAGGCGTGAGTCTATAAATAATTAAGGGACGAGTCACTAAGTTAAAGAAAATTATTATAAGTGTAATTAAGTCTTTTCTGTCTATAATTTACGCTAGAATTATTATGTTGAAAGAAACATGTGTCTTGGCTACCAGTCTATTATTACTTAGTGCTTTACAAGAATCACCACTGCCTTGAATATTAATTATACTAACAATGCCAAACCAATATTGCGTGTCATCCAATCATAAATACTAAGAACTGGCCTTGTTGTGACTGATAACTTTTAACATAATTAGACATATAACTAGATGTAATTTTGCCACCACTTACCCTATTTCTCGTGATCAAGGTAACTAATAAAAAATCATGATAAATTTCTAAGACCGCTCCCGTACTAGGAATAAATTCTGTGTCGCGGGTGATTTCACATACATCAATGAACCGAGAACAGTAATATTCAAACACAATTGGACCACGACCCTCAGCGTAGTGCTAAATAGTGAGAGGACTGCTTCCACCACTACACTATACGTGCAGTCAAAATTTAATATGTGTGCTCTATATAAAATAACATCTTGGGTTCAAGAAACGAAAGCATCTGGTAAGTAAAATTTATTTCCAAGAATAAAGAAATAAAGACTACCTCCGTGGTCCAGTGGCTAGCGTATGCGACTGCTGATCGGAGGTCCCGGGTTCGATTCCCGGGTCGGGCAAAAGTGTTACTGGGTTTTTCCGAATTCTCAGTAGCAGCACGGCGTCTGGTGATGTGCCCGGTAACGGCAATAGGCTCGCCCACTATTACGTGGGACATAAAAATTCATGGCGAAATGTGGGTGTAATATAATACCTCTGCCTAACCCTTCGGGGATATAGGCGTGAGTCTAAAAAAATAATAATAAAGAAATATGCTGACCATTAGGACGCTCTATTTTCATTTTTATTTCAGTATTGTCACAGAATAATACAGGCATTCATAATCAAAGCTAGTTATTGCGTTGCTAATATAGTGTATTAAATACTTGAAGTGTGCTGGTTTTCTGGGCCCACATTTTAATAGACTTGGCGGTGACTAATGGGATATGTCAAGCGTAGCATCGTCGTAAAGTTAATATCCGAATTGAAATACAATTCAATTCAAAGTAATTTATTCAGTTGACACTGAGAAACGTTTTTTTTTCACCAATTAGTTTAAATTATTTAGTACAGTGATGTACTCAGGGATGAAATACGTTACTGCTCATTCATAAAATTACCAAAACCCGACAAATATCACACATATTACTAGTGTATACGAGGCACCTCGCTTGAGAATTAGATTCAATGATATACTCAATCACAAATCCAAATTATAACGGTTGATTTTAAAGCTAAGAACGTTACAGTCAACTATTTATATTATTCAAATTCATGTCGAATCTATAGATGCAAAATTCTACAATGTAAGTACTACGGTCGGCGCATGAGTCAATATTTTGCTTGACTTAAAACCTCTTCTCATTTGTTTTATAGTAGCGCTGTGAGTCAAAAGAAGGGTTGGATTTTGTGTTCACCGTCTGTTTAAAAAAGATACAATTTGCAACCTGTAATTTCCCTGGTCGCCTTTGTGACACCCTCGGACACGACGGATCTAAAGTCCTTCATCGCGCAGGCAGAGTTTTCACACGCAAATAACTACACATTTATGCAAATTATCAAATACTTCCTTTGGACTATGCCGTCCGTTAACTAAAACCACGTTAACCCCAAAAAGTGATTTTGGAGAAAAACGAAAAAAATGCGGGAATCGTTGTTTCTAGAAAACTATTATACTTATATCAGTGATTCTTAAATATAATTTAAACAAATATTTGCCAGCGTCATTTAGGATATTTCCTGCTCAGAAATGTACTTAAAATTATATAAAAAAACTGTTTTTTTTTGTTTAGTTAAGCAATACACATTTTTTTGACATTGTTTGCCGCACTAAAGCCTCGTTAACCTACACTAAGAGATCTTTTATTTAAGCATTTTCTTTAAATTTATGAAGTTTCTAATTTTCAATAAATTTACCCTAAAATGCTTAACTATAAACGCGCTAAGTCTATTAACTGTTTTGTAGCTAAGACCTTTCTTAGTATTTATACCTTAGTACCTTACGTAATAAGAGGCTAAAGCACCTATGACTCTTTTAAGCTAAGTTTTAGCGAAAAATAAAAAAGATAGGAAAAAATATATGCTTGCTTACTAAGCTAAAAATAAGTATTTCTTACTTCAATTGTTACTAACGTCTGTATAGCTAAGCATCACATATAAAAAAACTGGATAATTAAATAAAATGCTGTATGAAAATTTAATCAATTAAATTAAAAAGTGTTAATAAAATAAATTTCCTTATCATCAACATATATATTTTACCGATCATCAGCATACAGCAATTTGTAAAATTTATATGCACAGCCTTGATTATTTTTCTAATCTTATTAAGCAATTAATAGCTAAAAAAGTATATTTAAAGGCCCTATTTCCATAGTGGCTGTTAAATATATTATATTTGTGTATAATAGACAGTAATAATATTTTCAATCACATAGTTATCATCATGTCAGCCTAGAGACGTCCACTGCTAGACATAAGTCTCACCCAAAGTTCTCCACACAGACTCGATTTCGAGCCGCCCGCATCCAACCGCTTCCCGCAATCTTATACAGATCGTCGGCCCACCTTGTGGGAGGCCTACTTCTGCTGCGTCATCCGGTGCGTGGTCGCCACTCCAGAACCCTCCT
Organism: Euclidia mi; assembly: GCA_944739405.2. NCBI lineage: Eukaryota > Metazoa > Arthropoda > Insecta > Lepidoptera > Erebidae > Euclidia > Euclidia mi. Next base: position 3,310,380 of record OX123184.2, read on the forward strand.
GCCCCAACGGCCATCGGTTCTTCGAGCTATGTGCCCTGCCACTTTGGCCTGGCTATTCGGAGAGCTATGTCGGTGACTTTGGTTCTCCTGCGGATCTACTCATTTTTTTTTAGATCTCGCAATGAAACACCGAGCATAGCTCTTTCCATTGCCCTCTGAGTAACTCGGACCTTCTGGATAAGGCCCAAAGTAAGTGATCACGTATCGGCTTCATAGATCATCACTTGCAACATACACTGGTCAAGGACTTTCGTCTTGAGACACTGCGGGATATCAGACGTGAAGATATGCCGTGACTTCCCGAACGCCTCCCAACCGTATTCGATTCGACGAATGACCTCTTTCTTGAAATTGGACCTACCTAATCGGATCATTTTCCCAGTTATACGTACTTGTCGACAACTTCGAGTGTAGAGTTCCCAACCTGAATAGGAGCAGGTACGACATGGAGGTCAGACGTGATTTTCGTCTTGTCCATGTTCAAAACTCAAACTCAAAATCATTTATTCATTTAGGTCACAAAGTGACGCTTATGAACGTCAAAGATTGAAGTTAATTACTAGATGATTCTACATTTACATTTACTGCCACGTTCGCAATGCAATAGGTAGAACCACGAGAAAGAACGGGCAATAAAACTCGTGGCCACTCTTTTTAACTGCCAGTATAATTCTTTTACATGTTATATATGTAAGGACCTGCAACTGTTTCACATTGTGAGTTATCTACTATTGCAAAAGTTAATAGTTGTTGATATCATACTCAAGCAATAAATTATGTTCATTTAGTAAGCCTCCCAAAGTGAATATGGTGAAACAGGAGCATCCACTTACGTCTTTTGATGTAAGCAACTCGCGAACATGACTGTTCTGATCTATGGTGGAGCAGTATGTTCCGAAAAGTAATGGTATATGAACCTGCAGCAATTTACAATCTATTATTATCAGTTCATGACCACGAGTTACCCTCACCTTACAAATCCGATAAATTGTAAAAAAAGAGTAGAACAAGAATGCAAATGTAGTATAAAAGAGAATACGGTAATTAACTACACTATAAAACTGCCTATTGACCTAATAATAAAAAGAAATTGACCTAATAAAATAATATTTATTTCCAAGCGTACTTGTCGTCAAGATACTCATTTAAGAGCGTTTAATCCGTCGGAGGCGATTTTGCGGGTTTTTATTGTTCTATTACGTTACGCATAAATAACAACTAATGGAAAAGATATAGAAAATATGAAAGTTCGTTTTTTTATCAAGAGAGTGCTGCAGATAAATATATGGGTTACTATAGTAAATATTTTAAAACGGATGAATTTAAAAAAGTCATTTTCGTAATTTCTGTAGTTTAGGCCAGCATTAATGGTCGCTAGTGCTATGAAAACTTATCGTTCTATAATTCTGTAAATGTAAACTGTACGAGCAAAAGCTATACAAGCGAGTCCCTAAAAAAGAAATTGTACTTTCATTCATAATTTTCAAGAAAATCGGAGAACAAAACAGTGCATTTTGCTTAATTTTAGCCCGCAAATTTGCATTTATATCTAAAAAACTACTGTGATTATTAAAAAGATATATACATATTTAGAAACCTTAAGAATCATTTTAAGTCATATAAAAAAATTGGAATCTAAACTTTTCGTTTGTAATTAATATGATTTTTTAAAAAAGACCTATAAAACTCGAAGCGCGATGCTATGTCCGCCATTCAGCGCTGAGCGCTCTCAGAGGACGGACCTGTCGCTCGCGTCCGCGTCCGCCATTTTACGTAAATATTGCATTCCAAAGCGTTTATAGCGCGGCTAAAGCTTCTTGATCCTTATTTTTTTCTCAACGTATTTTTTTTATAAATATGAGAAGTTGATGTACTTAACTTTATTTATGTATTACGTATTAAACTAGTGTGTTAGTCGAGACATCTGGAGTCTAGTGGTTACTGGTTAGTATAGTAAGCGCGGTCAACTAGGGGCTGGGCGAGACTGACAGAAACGGACCGTTAGATATAATACCTTGCTGCAAAAATCAAGTGGCCATATACAGTATAAATAGGCACAGTAGTTAGACGCATTTGATCTTTGATGGGTGACCATGGGATTGGCTTGCAGAGCCTTTATCGCAGGTTTATTTTCGTACAAACTACATAAGTTAAGGTAAAGTAATTGACATCACGGTCATAGTATGGATGGGTGACCGACCGATGAATTTACAGAGCCCATGTATGAGGTTCTTAATGGGGGCAAAATTATGGTTATTTTTAAGCTAGGACGCGCCGTCGTTAGCATGATACCTATGTAATAGGTATTTACCTAAAACGTACTATGCAATGCAATTAAAAGCACACTTGAATCGAATATTATCTTACAAACCGCCGCAGCTCAGCTGATCCCCACGAGCTCGCATTGCAGGTACCTAGCACACACAAGCCCTACTGTGCAGTCTTATTCTGCACCAGTTATCAGTTTATTTTGACTCAATTCTTCTAACTATATTTGTTCAAAAGGCAGTTTCGATCTAATGTCAGTGTCATACTCATGTCACAAATGGTAAATAAACACTCCTAAATAAACTGATATTGGAATGTTATCGTGACTAGATCGTTAATTGAACAATGTCATCATCATCGTTCTAGCATACCGTGGATTCGAACCCGATACCTTCTGCATAGCAGTCCGTTGGTATCTCCAGTAGGCTATCGCTGCCTGTTGTTAATTAAACAATGTGTCAACGTCAGTGAGAACAATAGAAGTCAAATTATAGTTGGTGCCACGAGAAGATAGACTTTTTGTAAACAAACATTCAGAGCTTCACAACCATTTTTCGAACAGTTGCGTTTTAGATTTTATGCTTTTGAACAGTCTTTTTTTTCAATGCCAAATTATGCCACTATGTTTTTAAATTTATATTGTTAAATTTTACTGAAATAAAAATATTTGATTTTGTGTTTTAGTGGTCGAATGTTCATAAATTGGCCGATTTTTTTGTTGTTTTACACGTAATAATCTGTAAATTAATGAAAAATAGAATACCATGTATGTTAATTATAGAGTAGGTACATACATGTTACTTTATTATTGACACGATTTTTAAAAAATCACTACGCAATAAATAATATTGCTCAAAGTAGCATATCTATTCTAAAATATTAAATTATTGACCAACAATAAATAATATAACAGATAACTAGCTAATAAATTGCATAAACATTTCTAGGCATAGAGATTTTACGTTGTCTGTGAATGAAATCGTCAGAATGAACTTAAACAAAAACCATTAAACGTTACGGTAGTCTGAAAACGCAATTTCTTTTTTAGGTATAAATAATTTTCTGCCATCTGATATTCTGCACGCGCTTTTTCGAGATGCCGGCAGCGAGAAGAGCGTTGCAATCCTATAAACTTGTATTTAACTTAACACCAACACCTTCCTGATAACAAAAAAAATAATTTTGTCCTCTGATAAAAATATGTTAAGCCCAAGAATGTATCATTTCAATGAACTAACGCCAAATGTTGACACTCTAGGCGTCAGTACCTCAAAACATTAAAAGATCCGGTTAACAGCGCATAATATCGATAAAAACCCGATCCATTGACATATTAGTTTCCAATGACACGTATCTATGTATAGGTCGGTTCACGAAAGTTGACCAGAAATGGCGGCCGTCGCGCATATGTACATTTGTGCACCAATGGCGTGGCTCCATTCTTGACGCATTTAGGGAATGCGTCAAGAACGGAGCCACACCATTGGCATTCCACCCGCGCCTCACTCCGCACCTCCACGGAGACCTAAAAAATGATTTCTGCGCAGTGGTCATCTTTCGTGAACCCGACCTATACCGTTGCGCTCATTGATTTGAAATTATTTGTTTTTGACAGAACTATCGCTAAGTCACTTAGTAAAAATTCTTTGTTTACAAAATGTCTATGTTCTCGTGACACGGATTCTAGATGATAATGACATTTAAATTAGAAGAATACCAATTCTGAGTCAATTTAAAATCTAATCTCATTTCGTTCAAAATATAATTTCAATGTCATAATTATAAAATACGAGAATTGGCCTTATCTATGTAAAATTTTATAAAAAGAGGGATTTATATCATCGCACACTGTGTGAAATAATTTAAGGTGAATATGTATTGTATAATTACAATATTTTGTAAATACAAATCAACATATTGTATATTTTTTTCTTTCTTTTAATTAATTAAGTATTTTCTTTTACCCGACTCTTTTGGTTTTGTATTTAGTGTCATTCGTGGGTTTTCATGCATTAATAACAAAATAGATGTATATTTGAAATGTAACAATTATGTAGATGACAATTATAAATTATTTCTATCATATAATAAAACTGCGCCAAATTATTATAAATAGTCGTTGTTATCCTGAGGAACATCATCCTACTAAACAAATATGTAATATCTATCTTTATTTGATACCTTTAAATGCATGTGCATTGAAAATAATTAATTTGAATACTTTCATATCATAATCGACGTATTACATAAACGAATACTGTTCATGTATGGCAAGAAGGATGAAGATTATTATTCCACGCGATACTGTCATAGTGCGCCGGGTCTCGCATGCGCGGTGTGCGGGCGACCGCGGTACTATAAAAACCTAAACTCAAACTCAAACTCAAACTCAAAATCCTTTATTCATTTAGATCACAAAGTGACACTTATGAACGTCAAATTTAAACATTATTACTGTATGCTTCTACATTTACATTTACTGCCACGTTCGCAATGCAATAGGTAGAACCATGAGAAAGAACGGGCAATAAAACTCACGGTCACTCTTTTTTATCGCCAGGTTTTTAATAATACATAACAATTAAACTTTTGTAAGGTGCTGCAACTGTTATACCTTCTATGTTACTTGTATATATTTACTTTACATGATACTCAAGCATAATCAAGTTAAATTTTGATGTTCATTTAGTTAGCCTCCTGAACATAGACATGGTGAAGCAGGAGCATCCACTTACATTATGCACCTAACAATGCAGGCAATCCCCGCAAATGTTCAGAACCATGATGGAAATGATGAAGTTAAATATAAATAAAAAATTATACCAGCCCATAAGACCGCCATCGACCAGTCATCGCAAGTAGCACCCGTTCACGAGTATGACGCATGTGCCAGCCATCATCCCTCTCGCCATATTAGAGGGACAGGGATGACCCGACACACGACGCCACCACAAGAAATGACATTTTAGTGAGCATGACGACAACGGTATACGAACCAGCAGTAATAAAATTAACAATCTGTTGGTATACTGACCATGAACGCGAACTACCTCCATTTTCCAGATCATTAAGTATAGCATAAATTTGTGAAAACGTGTGAAGAAATGCAAATGTAGTACCCATATTTAATTGACGTGATACCTTTTGAAATACAACCACCGATCCAACTGATTGAGTACAAGACAATAAAATTAAACATAATAAATAAATAGTATCTAACGACATGAAAGACATCTAATGATGTGATGGCGATTCCAAAAAACATCATTTACTTATATAATTTTATTGGGAATAGAATCATATTTAATTACATGTCATGAAAATTTTAATATTATCTACCTACTTACCCAATCATTATGTGAATACTAAAACAGATTATTGCCAAGCGCATTTGTCATTAAGGTAATCATTTAAATTGTAATAAGCCTTTTGCATTAGGTTATTTTTAATCGTTGTCTTAAATGCGCTAAACGGCAAGTCTAAAATACATATCGGTATCTTGTTGTAGATGCGTAAACTTTGTCCTATAAAAGAATTATGAGTTTTACACAAACGGAAATACGGAACATATAATTTATGTCTATTTCTTGTATTAATAGAGTGAATATCACTATTCTTTGAATATGAATTTATATTCCTACGCACATGCAAAACACTGGCATAAATATACTGAGACGCTACAGTTAAAATACCGATGTCCTTAAATCTTTCCTTGAGCGAAACTCTTGTTCGTAATTGGTAAATGGCCCGAACTGCTCTTTTTTGCAATATAAAAATACTTTCGATATCAGCAGCTCTACCCCATAGTAATATGCTATATGACATAACACTATGAAAATAGCCAAAATATACCAGCCTAGCCGTATCGACATCTGTTAAACTACGCACCTTCTTAATGGCATAAGCAGCCGAACTAAGTTTCGCTGACAGATATGTAATGTGTGCGCCCCATTGCAACTTTGAATCAAGTGTTATTCCTAGAAACAACGTAGATTCAGTTGTTTCCAGTACATCACCATTTAAAACGATGTTAGTACCAAGGTTTCTGACGTTTGGCAAAGCAAACTTAACACATTTGGTTTTTTTGGCGTTCAGTACTAAGTTGTTTACAGTAAACCATTTAGTCACCTGAGTAAGAGCACTGTTTATTTCGGTAAAGTTTTCCTTATTTCTATCTACTTCAAATATCAATGAAGTATCGTCAGCAAACAATACCACGTCACAAATGTTTCTCAGGTAAAATGGCAAATCATTAATGTACACAAGAAACAAGAAAGGCCCTAGGATACTACCCTGCGGCACTCCCAATTGTACTGGTAAACCACTGGATTTTGAGCCATTTATTTCGACACATTGGATTCTGTTATTTAAATATGCCTTAATAACATCCAATGCTTTAGTCTGGACGCCGTAATGTTTAAGTTTGCACAAGAGCGTATCATGGCAGACACAATCGAAGGCTTTCGAAAGGTCGCAAAACACACCAATAGCATTCTGAGATTTCTCCCATGCATTGTAGACGTGTTTGAGTAACGCTACTCCTGCATCCGTCGTCGAGTGACCCTTAGTAAAACCATATTGCTCAGTATGAAGGAGGCTGTTTAAATTAAAGTGTTTCAGAAGTTGCTTGAGTATGATCTTTTCAAAGATTTTACTAAAAGTAGGTAGTATTGAAATTGGCCTATAATTACTAGGATCAGTCTTACTGCCGGATTTAAACAGAGGTATTATCTTACTATGTTTCATTAAATCTGGAAAATCGCCTGATTCTATACACTTATTAAACAAGTTACTAAGATAAGGAGCTACTATATCTATTATACTTTTCAATATCTTAACAGATATTCCCCAGAGATCACCTGTATTCTTAGACTCTAGAGATTGAAAGGTGTTTATAATGTCAGTAGAACTAATAGGGCTGAATTTAAATATTACATCACATTTTTGTACACTTGATTCTAATAAATTTTCTGCACCTGAAGCTGATGAGTTTAGACCTCTAGTAGTAGTAATAGGTGTGCTAGCAAAAAAATTATTGAATGTGTGTGCAACTTCTTCTTTATTGTTAATAATTTTATTATTATCTAGCAAGTTAACATTGGTGTTCCTTAAGGTTGTCTTGCCCGTTGCTTCGTTAATAGCTTGCCAGGTGGCCTTAACTTTATTAGAAGACTTCCTAATTTTGTCACTAATGAATACTGCCTTAGCTATACTGCATACCTTTTTAAATATTTTTGAATAATTTCTGACATACTCAGTGAAGCTCGCATTAAAATTGTATTTCTTCATACCATACAACTCATACATCCTTGCTCTGCTTTTGTGAATACCTACAGTAGCCCACTCACTAAATGCTCTAGACTCCTTGATTACTTTTTCCTTGGTCTTAAAAGTACTTCTAAATTCGTTTTGCACTATATTAAACATAGTATCATAAATCTTATTAGGTGATTTAAGCTCCATCATATCAGGATTAATACCTACTAAAATTTTAAAAACTCGAGCCGCCGCTCGAGGCGTATACGCTCTTAAACTATAATATGCCTTCAGCAAAAGATTATTTTTAACAATTGTCTGAAACGACCGTAAAGGCAAGTCCAAAATATTACTTGGTACCTTATTATACATTCTTATACTAAGCCCAATAAAAGAGCTATGCGTTTTGTGTAAACGGAAATATGGTACACACAATTTGTGCCTGTTCCTAGTATTAATATTGTGTATGTCACTATTCATTTTGTAAGAATTTATATGTAGTCGTACATGCATAACACTGGCATAAATATATTGTGATGCTACAGTAAGAATACCAATATTTTTATTTTTTTCTTTAAGTGAGACACTTGTCTTTAACTGGTAAATGGCCCTAACTGCCCGTTTTTGTAATATAAAAATATTTTCGATGTCAGCGGCCCTACCCCATAATAATATGCCATATGACATAACACTATGAAAATAGCTAAAATAAACCAATCTAGCCGTATCGACATCAGTCAACCTACGAACCTTCTTAATGGCATAAGCAGCTGAGCTAAGTTTCCCTGAGAGATATGTAACGTGCGCACCCCACTGTAATTTCGAATCAAGTGTTATTCCTAGAAATAATGTAGATTCAGACGTTTCGAGAACATCGTCATTTAGAGCTATACTAGGACCAAGGTTTCTGACATTAGGCAGAGCAAACTTAATACATTTTGTTTTTTTGGCGTTCAGTACTAGATTGTTTACATTAAACCATTTAGTTACTTGAATGAGCGCACTGTTTATTTCGTTAAAATGTTCCTTATTTCTATCTACTTTGAATATCAAAGAAGTATCGTCAGCAAACAGTACAACGTCACAAATGTTTTTCAAGTAAAAAGGTAAATCGTTTATGTAAACAAGAAACAAGAAAGGCCCTAGGATGCTGCCTTGCGGCACTCCTAAATCAACAGGTAAGCCACTGGATTTTGAGCCGTTTATTTCAACACATTGGATTCTGTCACTTAAGTATGACTTAATGACTTCCAATGCTTTAGTCTGTACGCCGTAATGTCTAAGTTTGCATAAGAGCGTTTCATGGCAGACACAATCGAATGCTTTCGAAAGGTCGCAAAACACACCAATAGCATTTTGGGCATTCTCCCATGCACTGAATATGTGTTTAAGTAACGCTACTCCTGCATCTGTTGTCGAGTGACCCTTGGTAAATCCATATTGCTCACTATGAAGGAGGTTGTTTAGATTAAAATGTCTAAGTAATTGCTTGAGTATGATCTTTTCAAAAATCTTACTAAAAGCAGGTAGTATCGATATTGGCCTATAATTACTAGGATCAGTCTTACTGCCGGATTTGAAAAAAGGTATTATCCTACTGTGTTTCATAAGATCGGGAAAAACACCTGATTCAATACACTTATTAAATAAGTTGCTTAAATAAGGAGCTACTACATCAATTATACTTTTTAAAACCTTAACAGAAATGCCCCAGAGATCACCTGTATTCTTAGACTCTAGAGATTGAAAAGTACTTATAATGTCGGTAGAATTAATACAATGGAACTTAAATAATACATCACATTTTCCTACACTAGATTCTAATAGGTTTTCTGCGACTATAGCTGGTGATTTTAATTCTCTAGTAGTAGTAATCGGTATGCTAGCAAAGAATTTATTAAATGTGTGTGCGACTTCTTTGTCATTATGAATTAATCTGTCACTATCAAATAAACTAAAACTATTACCTCTTAGTGTTGTCTTACCGGTTGCTTCATTAATAGCTCGCCAGGTTGCCTTAATTTTATTCGAGGATTGTTCAATTTTGTTCCTAACGAATAATGCCTTAGCTGTATTGCACACTCTTTTAAATATCTTGGAATAATTCCTAACATACTCAGTGAAGTTCGAATCAGAATTGTATCTCTTCATACCGTACAACTCGTACATCTTTGCTCTGCTTTTGTAAATACCTGCAGTAGCCCACTCACTAAAAGCTCGAGATTCCTTAACTACTTTCTCCTTAGTCCTAAAAGTATTCTGAAATTCCTTGTTAACTACATTAAATAAATTAATGAAATTTTCATTTGGCGAATCAATCTCCATTCAATCAGGACTCATAGCATTCATTCCAATCAAAATTTTATTCCGGAATTAATTAAACTTATGCCTAGGTAATGGCCTAACTAACACTTTCTGTATGATGCTATCACTATAATCCGGAAACCTTGCTAATTGACCACAGTGATCCGAAATTAATTCAGAACTAACTAATTTATTCGAAACTGTACAATTACTAAATATATTGTCAAGACAGGTGGATGATGTTGCTGTAATCCTAGTTGGTTCAAGGAACAAATTTTTTAAATTAAATGATTTAAATAGATTTAAAAATCTAATAGTCATTACTGAATGATTAAGAATATTTACATTAAAATCACCACAAACTATAATACCTTTCATATTGCTCCTAATTTTAGTAATTGCATCTTCAATAACTGATTCAAACAAGCTAAAGTTACTTAACGGTGGACGATATACACATATGATAATATGCTGCTCAAGTTCTACACATGACAGTTCCACAGTGCGTTCTATAGACAAACTTGCTATGTCTTTCCGTTCTTTACATGTTAAGCTATTTGAAACAATAATCAAGGATCCACCATGAATAGCGTGTTTCCTAGAGAAGGCACTGTGTACCGTGTATTGCGAGTTATTTAAGAATTTAATTTGGTACTCTTTTAGCCAGTGTTCTGTAATACACATAACTTGTATACTGTGATTTTCTAAATATAAACTTAATTCTAAATCCTTGCCAGATAGACCTTGTATGTTTTGATGTGCTATATTCAGTTGAATTTGTCTACCCTTTGTCCTAGTCTTAAGTTTAAAAAACTTGTGTCAGTATATTCAATAGAAGAATTATTAAGATAGGAACTATTTACAGAAGCTAAATTCTTGGATACCCTACTTGTACTTGTGTCATTTTGTAAATTAAATGCTAATAATTTAGCAACTTGTCTTCTATAAAATAGTGGCAGATACATAGTATCTTTGGTCAATGTAAAATTACTAATAAATTTATTAATGTCAAATAATAAAATAAAATCTTTATATTGCCATGTCAAATTGTATAAGCACAAGTTGAGTTCATGAATATAACTATTCATTGTTTCATTTAAGCTATAAGAATAAGGCAAAGCAAGAGTTATAAATTTGCATTCAAAGTTGCTATGAAGCGATAACATAACTTCTGTCAAATTAAATATATCCTTTTTACCGTTGGGCTATCACCATATGTGATAATTATTGTAGACTGCCTATCAAATATTGTTGTATTTAATGTATTAATTAGATATGTAAACGAAGATCCTGGATAACAATAATTGATAGTATTGTGTTGTGTCAGCTCACAATTTATTAAACTACCTAAACCTACACCAAGCCTATCTGAGAATATATAAACTTTATTTGTGCCAGAATTCTTACCTAAAGAAGACTTACCTGTTCTATTATTCTCTGAACAAGTACTTTTATCACTATCACAAATAATCTGGGACTCACAAGTGGGTAATGTTGGTTTTATGATATTCAAACAACTATTAGTATTTGTTAAGGCCTTTACATATTCTAAATTTTGTCTCCCCACTTGTGCAATCTCATCATATTTCCTAATATATTCCTGAACCTCATTTTCATATTGCGTGTTCATTCTACTTATTTGAGATTGTAAGGAACTAATTTGACTTTTAAGATCCCTGATATGTTTGTCATATAACGTTTTGCCATTATTCAACTCTGCATTGTATTTGTCTAACTCTATTAACAAATCTGAACTACTCTGTTTCTGAACGCTCAGAAACTAAACATTTATATTGCTGAGATGTTATCTTAGTTTTCCTATATTGCTTTAGACTAAGAATGAGTTTCCTAATATGTTTATTTAATTTATTATACTTTCTATGCCGTTTCAGACAATTCATGTTTATTTTTAATTGTTTTGAATCTAAGCCTAATCTATTACCTACAACCTCTGAGTAAAGGTTCTGAGTTTTATTACTGTTTAATATCTCTACAGTTTGTTCTAGTGATTTAATCTTAGTGAATGATTGTTCTAAACAGCATTCTAGTTCCCTAATGCGACTCATAGACCATGAATGGTCATCATTGCTAGCGGTCAATAAATGGATTTCTTCCTGTAACCTATCTCGCTGGGCCAGTGTGTCCATATACTCGATATGGAGTTCTGCGAGTTGAGCCTTCAGGTTGGAAACCCTATCGTTGACAATCCTGATGTCCTCTTCACAGTCTGCACGCTCCCTCAGTAGATGATTATTCTCCTCCTGGCACTTCTTCAATTCCACCAAGGTTACTCTCAGCTTGTTTTCTAGATCCTTCGCTCTGGCCTTCCTGGTCATCATAGTGCTCATTGTGGAATGGCTCATAGCCACGGATATGCCAAACACCTATGGACAGAAAAAAAAATCAAGATGTTAGAGAAGAGATAAAACAGTAATGAGTAGAAGTTTATAGATAATAAGTAAATAAATATATATAAAAATTAATTATATTATAGCTAGAAGGACAGTAGATAAACAACAGAAAGGGAAAATATTATTTAAAGGAAAGAAATTAAAGGTGCTATTCAATTTTTATTAAAGTAGGCAAAATATGTAGGTAGAAAAAAGAAAAATATAATCTTGACAAATTTACTAATTTATATACCAATTTTTTTATTAAATTCTGAAGATATTATATATATGGGCCTTGTTCAAGATAGAAACACTTAATTAAATGTGAAGTGTAAGTGTAGTAGGTGTTTGTATGGGGCGTTTGTTCAGTCTTCGATTTTGCTTCCACGTTTTTGTCAAGCAAAAGGAGACAGAAACTGTGCCAGTGTGTGATGGACGAAGCTCACGTTTGTGTGAGCCGAGTAAATGTGTGATGAGGAGTGTAAGTTAATAAATAAAATACTCCCCGGGTTTAATGATGATTTCAAATCCGTCCGTTGACAGCTGGTAGTAGATCTGTCCGCCAAAAACTGTTTGTATCGAGGTTTCAAACACCAATTAACTGAAACTGAAACTGAATGTCTTTCACACTTTACTTTACTATTTACTTTCTATTTAACAACAATAATGAGATATAAGCATTAAATATTCATTTAAAATTAAATAAAAGTTTTAAAAATTACGGAGCTACGTAATTTTACGTCTGACGTTTTCAGTGTTGCCAGGTGTATGTTCATCTTAAGACCTACTTGTTGAAAGACTCTACAGAGGCCATCGAACATTGTGCTGAAATCTTCCATGGTCTTAGCCATGACTACGATATAATCAGCAAATAGAAGGTGTAAGTAGTCGCCGTTTATTTGATGCTGAGTCCCTCACAGTCCAGGACCTTGAAAACGGCTTCCAGCGCAGCGGTGAACGTTTCGGATATATAACATCTCCCCGCCTCACCCCTCGCTATAGTTGAATAGGTTTTAAACTCTGGTCCTGGAGGCGGACTAACATGGTGGCATTTTCGAAAAACACTTCAGCACTTCGACGTATCGATAGTCGTTGATGACACAGTTGGCGAGAGTGCAGTACCGCCCAGGTTTCAATCGAAGGTTTGCTCATAGTCCACAAACGCCAAGTATAGAGGCTGGTTATACTCCTCAGACTTAACCTGCCGCAGCGTATGTATGTGGTCTATAGCCTTTACGGAAACCCGCTTGTTCGGGAGGCTGGAAGTCGTCGAGCTTGGTCTCGAAATGATTTGTGACGAACTCTGAAAACAACTTATAGACGTGACTCAGGAGTGAGATGGGTCTGTGGTTCTTCAAAAGGGTTTCATCGCCTATCTTGACGAAAAGCACCACCACACTGTGCCATGCCTGTGGCGTTTTGCTCTCGAGTATGACAGAATTTAATAACTTTCGAAGGTTTCCAAGGCAGGTGCGCCGACAGCTCTCAAAAGCTCTGACGTAATTCCGTCATCACCCGGTGCCTTGTTGGTTTTGAGTTGATTTAGGGCCACTCTAATCCCGTGCATGCTGACGGGATGTCATGTCCGGGATATCTTCGGTATAGTGTCGGGTCAATCCAGCTCTAGGGTCAGTGACTGAAGTAGTAACAGGTGGTCGTGTAGTCGTGTATAGCTGTCCAGTTCGATATCTTCCAGGAGCCTCAGCTCCTCCGCTTCAGCTCCTCCGCCTCAGCTTAATAAACAGATCTCTAAGTCTCTGATTCCCGATCTCCGCCAATACAACACTAAGTGTGTTCAAGAAGCAATCGAGCAGATTACGGTTCCTTAGTGTTCAAAAGAGATCTGTCCCGGTCAGGTCACCTGACAAGGCTGAAGACGAATGGTGACAGAATTATCTCGTCCAGACTGAGGTCTGGACGAGCTAATTCTGTTACCATTCGTCTTGAACACACTTAGTATTGGCGGCGATCGCGGATGAGAGACTTAGAGATCTGTTCATTAAGCCGCCGATACTTTGGCATATCGTCGGAGGCATGCAGAAGCATCTTACGCCTTTCATGTATAAGCTCGAGGATCGGACCAGAGATTTTATGGGCTCTTTTAATCGTCAAGAATTTAAGCCTGTTGTATGGACAGCATTCACTAACCTGTCACTAAAGTCGTCCACATCTACGAATTTACCCAGGCATTCGAAGCGGTTTTGCAGCTCAAGCTGAAAGCTCTCGAGGTTTTAGATTTAAACTGGCGCTGGTAGGAGCGTAGACTTCATCAATCTCAACCGTTCGAGGCTGGGTCTAATATTCAATGTGCCTCTTACCATTCAGTGACCGCAGCCCGCTTTATGCGAACTGATCACAGAGACATCATTAAATATAAACCTCTTCATTGACATGATGAAATCGATCTCATTTTTGGTGGCACCATCTGGACTTATCCAGGTCCACTTGCGGCATTCTATCTTTTTGAAAAAGGAATTCATCACGAAGAGTCCTTCCTTCTCCATGAAGCTAGCCAGCAAGTGGCCGGTGTCCATATCCAGATTGCTCCACCCTCAGCTCATCACCGCTCGTTTGCCTAGTTTCGCGTTAAAATCTCCCATGACAACGAAGTAATGGGTTTTGAAGCTATGTATAGCCCGAGATATCATACATAGCTTCTACATCCTCATTGGAGTGTGATAAATGAAATGAAATAAATGAAATATTGCGACAAATCTCTGCCGGAGGTTTATCGCACCCCTTGCCCCGCCGTTACCATTGCCGCTATCTGAGTCAGGGATAGCGGGGCCGCCGGAGAATAGAGGCCGTTTTTTTTCGTATGTGGCTCATTTTTGGGAGATTTTGCTTTGATCGCCAAGCTTGGCAGACGGATTGGCGATCGTAGTGGTGGAAGTCTTTGATACTTAATGCTGCTGCCTATATAGTATCTTGCCTTTTACTTTCGCCTTACTTTGGGTGGTTTGACCGCCATCTTCCGGTTGACTGACTACAATGGTGGATCCGAGGCTACTCTTATCCAGTTCCTGCCCGTCAAAGGTAGTCACTCCACCTAGTTAGTCTGAGGGATAATAGCAAACCAACAAGGCAGTCATAATAATTTTATAAATATGACTTATTCGTTTTTCTGCTATTCTTCCCTCAAACTCGGTGGAGATATTAAGGAAGATAATGTTAATAAAGACTTACACAAAAATTTTCGAATTTTACCTCTTAATGTTCCCTGACATATTTGAGTTTTTGCAGGAACACGATGCGATGACGCACGCTTGCACGCTATAAGCTCTCCGAGCGGAATGGCAAACCTCCCTGCGCGCATATCCCATCCTCGCACGCATATGGCATCCCCGCACACTCAAGGAATTAATGAAGCGCGAGAAACGGATAACGTGTTTCTAGTTAGGGAACGTGGGTTAGCCGTTATTAAGTTAAGGATTACTAATATATTTTTGAACAAATTCCATGTTAGAAGTAAATAACGCTTTTTTTTAACGAATTGTTTTGAGCAAATTGCAATATTGATTACTTGGCAAAAATACCGTTATGGTCGTCTAACCAGAATTAAGATAAGGTTTTCATCAGAAATGGTTTATAGCATTGTTTTTATTCCTGTTTTATCAAAATTGATCCTTAACTATAAACAAGTTATAGGCTCTTAGTGTATTTGTAGTCAAGAATATTCAATTAAGGTAGTTTAAGCTTATAAAATATGATAAAAATATTAGGCGAATTTTGAAACTAAGGTACTTTAACGTGCATTAAGCTAAGAAGCGTGGTATAGTCAATAGTCAAGCAACTTTTGCATATTTTGTCATGTAACAGTAAATCATGTTTTAATATCTCTATAACCGTAAGTGATAGAGATATGGTTCTTAGACAGAAAGATAGAGAATTTAAAATTGTATTACTTTGCATTCTAAACTCAAAATCAACCATTTGAGGGTTAACGGGGTTCTAGTTAAAGGACGGCAGTGTACTGTTATAATAACAGTACATCTGGCACAATCATATAGCTTGGTTAGAAGATCCTTCCTCTATTTGGAGGAACATCACACCCTATTCTTCCACAAAATTATAATGCGCGCAATATTTTGCGAATTCATATTTTTTTACATACGCTCTTAAGTTTCTATTGCAAGTAATGACATGGACATAACAAAAATCTGAGTTACAAATAAAACTCAACTACGCGTGTAAACTGATAACGGATCTCGTTCATCTCAAGCTCAGAAGTTTATGTTCGTTAATTTACTTTCTATTATTCTAGCATATCGCTCGACTTAAACAAATAAAATTCGTGTTCATTATGTTTGTTTTTGACAAATAATCTAAAGTGTATTTAAACATCACAAAAACATTTAAAACTCTATTGTAAATATGAATATACTAGAGGACGCCAGCAGCTACGCCTGCATTTTTTTTAATTTACCCGTTTTGGCCGATCCCGTGGGAATTTCGGGAAATCCCTTCTTAGTGCACCACTACAGTCCCCAAGGAACATACATGCCAAATTTCAGCTTCCTGCGCCCAACAGTTTCGGCTGTAGCGTGTCTGTCAGTCAGTCAGTAACGCAAGGATTTTATATATTAAGATTTAAATTGCTTAGGTACATAGCAAACGTAGATATTTTACTGTGCGACTATTTCAAGCCTTTTACGTGACCGCTGATAAATAAATTTTAGTATAAAATTAAATTAAATGTGAATCCAGTTTTGAATAAACCAATAATAAGCGAACGTTGATATATTAAAAGTGATAATGCAACGATTACCCTAGGTTGAGGCACCGTTGACAAATGCGTAACGTGCTCCATGAGAATTTTCCACCCCTGCACTAGGAATAAATAATTATGTACTGTGACACACGGTGCATATTTAAATGGCATGCTGACCGCGTTATTTACTGCGCTATTCGTCCCATCTGACTTATGGTGTCGGAGTATTTACCATTTTTGCGTTACTGACTGATTGACAGACAAACTACGACTGCACTAAGAAGGGATTTACCGAAACTCTCACGGGATCTCACAGAAACAGTTATTTGGGGGCGATTTTATTTTATTTTATTATGCGAGGTATCTATACCTAATCATTTTCATTATACTCTTTAGAAAGTGATTTTCCTTTAATTTCCTACGTCTATAGTTACCGCTACTACAGCTACGATCTCGTAGCTCGTAGTAACAATGGCTACGCTTACGCAAACGGTTTTGCATGTAATAATGTAGCAAAACTTGTCACAAGCACAGATGCCTTACGTTGGATAAAAGTGTTAGTTTAACAATATGTACATTTGCCTACCATTTTTTTTTTGTTTTTTTTTGTTTTATGAGGTGGAAAATCCCTTCGGATCTCCGACTCTTGGGGAAATGAGAGTCGGGGTATGTGGTGTTACCACTAAAAACCACCTCGACTTTCTCATGTACCCGTGTGTCGGAGGGTAGGGTATCGCCGAAGCATTTGTCGCTACCCCTCGACGGGTTTTGTTCGGGGCCCGCCAGATGGTCAGGCGGGCCCCGAACAAAACCCCCTTGGCGGCGGATTAAGGTGTTGGGCTCCGCCGCCAAAACACCCAGTGGCCGCAGAGGATAGGGAGGACGGCAACGCAACACCGCATCTTCTCTTCCTGTGCGGCCCACCGCGACGCATCAAATGGTGCGCCCCATTTGGTCGCGGGAGATAGGGCGCGCGGCAACGCAACACCGACACGCCTCTCCTCTCGCGACCGCGCCTGACTGCGAGGGATAGACAGAGCTGTCCCCGTGGTATGCATGACCTAGCCTGATTGTTGAAATTCACATAATCTCAAATTATAATTACTAAATCCAATCTTGAATCATTGAATTGTTAGTGAATTAATTTTCAATTTCTTAAAACAGCTTTTTTATTAAGTTTTGATTTATAGCTATCTTTATTAACGTGCCTAGATCAATCGTTTATTTAAAATCTTTTGTAATTGAGAAATTAATGAAAATCGATTAAAATATAAACGATGCAGATAGCTTGATACAAAGCTACAATATTAAAGTAGTTAAGATTTCGTAGAAGTTTATTAAGTGATGTTTTCTTTTATTCTATTTCTGAACTTTCGCATGGTTGTACGATACGAAGTGACTTTGAAACAACAAAGTCAGCGACCGTTTAAGTGACGTCGTTTATTGAATATCACCACAATCATATTTTGCTTTGCATACAGTATAAAAAAAGGATTCGAATATGATTATGACTATGATGCAACTGTTGTGTAATCAGTCATGTGAACACAAGTAGGCACAAATTAATAACTCAGAAAAGTTTGTGGTGTGCGCCGCGAATTCGTAACCGATACCATCTGCATGGCAGTCTCTTGGTATTTCCAATAGGATATCGCTGCCTTTAGCTATTATTGTCAACTATTTAGACTTGGCCAGCGTGGACAAAAATAGTGAACAGTGGTTTTACGCTTGTTATAGTGAGAAATGCTCATGGCCTTCAGAGGGACATTTGTATATACTGGCCCGATATTGTTATTTATTTCGTAGAAATTATGTCACGGTTATTAATAGAAAATGCTGAAGTACAGACAGTAATTTAATGTACAAACTAGACGATCAACCAAAATGAACCTTGATTTGCAAGTTAGATCAACTAAGACGCAATAAAAGTTGACCTTGCTTTCGCGAACCAGACTAGCAATTTGCGTGATACAAAAATCTAATGTAACATTGAGTCATATTTGATATCAGAGTTATTTTTGTACGGCATTGTCTTGTAGCATTATCGATTCTACATATAATTTAAAATACTATTGCGCTCTTAGTCTGTACCTGACTCTATGAATAGTATAGGTACAAAGGCTGAAGTACCTGTCGCAATGAAGCAAGGAAGGGCTCGAATGTATCAGCCATTTGTGTGTACAAAAATAAACTAAGAATATTGTCGTATTTTACCGCGAAAGTAACACATAAAAAAATTTAATACGGTTTATGGATTTCGACGTGGTTTGTTTTACCATTAGGAATAACAAGCGACAGTTGAGAATTACGTCTTTCATATTAGCCTACGTTTAACAAGAACGACGGTCGCGTGAATAATTTCCTAAAACTGATATAAAACGCTATTAATTTAAAATTTAAATCCAAATTGCCTTTCAGGATATTTATCACGTACCGTTTTAGTATCCGATATTTCGGCACTGTTGCAAGCACCGTCATCACGGATTTATTGAAGTTTTGCGGGTGGAAGAATGTTACTAACATGAGTAGAAATTCGTTAAATGAAGTAGCTTGTAGGTTTAATTTACGTATTAATTTATTGATTTAATGAGAACGATGAGTAAAATATATGTTTGGTTGCATCTATTGCGTTGCTAACCGAATTTAGAACAAAACACCGAACTAGCGTTTTAAAGATTTTTCGTAAGATTGATTTATTGCTGCCAAACAGTTTTAGAAATATAAATAGTTCTGATATTCTACTCAACGCTAGAAAATTACGTGATAGTTATAGACCGAGATAGTTGTAGACCTCTTAAGTTCTTGCCTGAAATGAGCAAATTTGTCAATTTTTCGTATTCTTTTATGTCAGGGTGGCGCAAAAGTTATGATCCTATTGAAATTCCTTTGTATATTTTTATGACATCTCCTGTCATTCTGATATTGAAAATTTTGTAGTAATCAAATGTAAAATTCACTAAAAATAATCATTGACCGCTTTACTCCCCAGAAACGTGGAATAATCGCGTCATAAACCTTAACCTTGAAAAGTATAAGTTTTCTTCAAAATTGATTATGAGTCACGAAGCGCATTTCCATATGTTTTTGGATATTCAGTGCCCCAGAATACTCGCTTCTGGGGCACTGAAAATCCGCGTATTATTCAATAAACAGCTTTACATCTACGCTATCTCATACTATAATTTCCACTATAATAATATGCATGTTGAATCCTGGAGTGGTGCACTTCACAGAATCGTGACGTTTACTTAGTTCTCCGTGGTGGGCAAACAGGGTTTTCAAATGTCGGATCGTCCGAGAGTCAACACGTCACAAAACTGTACCTACTCGATTCGTAGTAAAATCTGAAGTGAAAGTAAAGTCAGAATGTTAGACGAGAATGAAGAAGTTAATTTGTTAACATAATAACTTTGGAGTCCTAAATAAACTTATTAAACCGTAGATATTTAGTGTCGTAACTACCCTTGTGCCCGACTCAAGTTGCATTAACAACTACCTTGCAAAATGTAACATGGGATAATTAGGCTATGTTGCGCCCTTCTAGGAAATGGGTCCTGAGCCTGGGCACTGCTAGCACAACCTTGGTTACAGTATTATACATAGCGCGCATTTATTGCATACAGTACAGCCGTTTTACGATGGCGGGTCTGAAATTCGTACAGAAGGCTGCGCAATAATCCTTTTTAGGAATTACGCGGGGTCATGAAGCGGGGTGCGCGGGGCGGTTGTCTAGGCCAGTGATGCGCCTTATGTACTTAAATACAAATTAATACTTTATTCAAACATAAATTGTAATCAATTAGTTTTATAATTAATTTTGAATTCATTTATTTTTGTTATAATAATATACTATAAGGTATAAAATAAAATAGATTTATTAAACCGAGCAATATAGTGAGATTATGTTTTAGTAAAAAAACAAATCTAATAAAATTTATTTTCTTGGTTTAAAGACCAGATTTACTTATATCAGTTATCTATTAACGATTACATAAATAAAAAGAGTTGGAACACATTTAAAATCTTTATATGTAATTGAATACACGAATATTTTTTCTAATTAATTTTAATCGATATCAATTGAGCGTCAAACACGTACATTGGACATCCCTTTTTTACTTTTGAAGTTTTAGTTGCGATATAATGTGTCTCTGTCACACCTTAGTATTCGTTTTACTATCTTTGTCTTGAGTACAGATGATGAAAAAAGTATTTATACTCCATTGAGAAGTTACATTTGGGGTTGCATTTATCAGACGATGCAATTTTATTTTACAGATGAGTGGGAAGGGCTATTGTAAAGTTTGATTAAAATTTGTGGGGACGTACCTCTTGTCCCTCGGCCACCATCTTGGAAAGAGTGCAGATGCAGATAGTTTTTCTTGATTATCTGGTAAACTATAGGCCGCAAAAAGGATATGTGAACGAGATTTTTGTTGCAAATTAAATTCTCTACAACTTTAGTCATAAAACTTTTATCATAATGCAAATATATAAAAAATATATGTTTAGATAATGATCTATAGAGGTCCTATGCACCCATGGATACTTATTCATGGGTGCATACCATGCGTGCCATGTTCCAAATATCTACTTAAGTATTTGGAATACAACACGCGCGCATTCTTAATTGCGGCTTAAAAGATGTGTCTACCTAAAGAAAAATCCGCTCGATCTATGTTTTTCTATGCTATTTAATAAAAAATACTGCAGTTTTCAGGTATGTTTCTTTTGTTTCCGATTGTTCAAGAGGCTTATGGATAACCTTTCTCAAATATGTTTGATATGACTGGAATGAATGCTATAGGTCTGTAACGAGTCATACTATGTTTATCATGTTTCTTAAAGAGCCGTTTTATTATGGTCCTTTTTAATTCCGTGGGAACTACTCCCTGCAAAATACCGAAAATTATGTAAGTTAATATTGTGTATGTTCCGGTTAAAATATCTGCCACTATTGTCAGGTGAGGTGCATTCATCATAAAATAATACTACTTGTATATAAATTATATAAAGTCTGGCAATAACAGTTTTCTACACGAGTATACATGCGCGGTAATTCGCAAAGGCTAGCTTCAGACCTACCATGATTCGTCGGCCGTAGTGTAGGAACTCATATTTTCTTAACTCGGAATAGCTGCCTTTTAGGAAGAGGATTTCAAACTAGCGTTTTTTTCTGCGCTTATAAGGTCGTTTTGCCATACGCACTTACACGCGCACTACATTAGGCGCTTCAAAAAGTAGATTCGCGTGTACACACATATATTACACGCCTGTACGCTCCTTGATAGCTTCCAAAAACGAACTCATACAGGCGTATGAAACACTAGTCTGAAACCGCTCTATAACACAGCTACGCGATAACTTATATATTTGTTTTTAATTATAAATGTTTGTTTTGTTCACAGCCCACAGACGCATGAGGACAGTGACGAACTACTTCCTAGTCAACCTGTCGTTCGCTGATCTCATGATGGCTTCGCTCAACTGTCTTTTCAACTTTATCTATATGTTACACAGGTCAGTATTTTTCTATTTGAAGATTCTACACGGTAACCGCTACAAATATATTTGAAACTTTGTAGAATAATCGTGACGGTTAAAGTCCCATAATTGTGACACTAATACATAAATAGCTTAAAGAAAACTAGATGTACATGAATATTTTTCGCTAAATCTATGTATGTATATATAAAATTCTTCCGTCACTACTAACTGACAAGCAATGCAACCAAGACTGTTGAGCGCAAGAGGCTAAAATTTGGCATGTATGTTCCTTAGGCACCGCAGGGGTGGAATAAGAAGAGAAAAACCCATGGAATGGGGCAGATATGGTTAAATTAAAAATAATGTGCGTAGCTGCGGTCATCCTCTAGTATATTATAATTTACGTCTTGGAAACACTATAAAAATTACTAGGATGTTTCATAGGTACTTATTCCACGTCATAAATATTATATCTCACTCTATTGTATTTGACTTGGTCACAACATAATATTTTATGTGGCAATGAAAATCGCCAGCCTTTTATAGCACTAATATGTCCATAGAACATCAAAATAATATAATTAGCGGTAACAATACCTAGTACTCAGTAGTTTCTAAGAATGATAAATATATGCTTTTGTTTGTGAGAAAAGTACGTAAAGTTTGATAATATAATATTATATTGCAATGGACACATTAGCGCGTTTAGAATTTCTCAGTTTTGTTGTGACGGACTTGCTGACGTGAGATTGTTGAAGTTAAAATGTTTGAGTTTTTAAAGTTCAATGTTAAGTAGTTTCTTTTACACATTAATTTCAATAAACTTCATGGGACTAGTTGCTTGTTCAATAAAGCAGCATATTTAAGTTATAATTGATATTATATGTTATTGTCAGATACAATGCCATTGCAAACCGCATACAAAGAGAAAATTGTTACACTATGGCGATTTAAACAAGAAGCATGAACGTTTTCCCAGTTTTCTCATAGCCTCACTATCTATCCGAACCTGGGTGTAACATTATTTTGAGGTTCAGAGGCATTTAATAAATAATTGTTTTTATCATTTGATAAAATTTAAATTCAAGTCATATGCGTTACTTTTATAATAAAATCTAAAATAAACAATATTATCTCTTCTTCTTTTTCGTGTGAGCGTGTGGCTAACTATGGTGTCGGGTTTTCAGACCGCCTAAAGGCCTTCGACATGGCCTAACGTTACTTATCCTTAGACAAGAACTGAGACCGACAGCTTTACGTGCCTTCCGAAGTACGGTAGCGCTCAGATGTTAATGCCACACGTGGTCACCTATCCAAGTGGCGACCTGTAAAGCGTTGCTTAACTTTGCCGATCTGTTACGACTGGCAAGACTGAGCGCTACATATCTCATTCTCTTCTATGACCTAAATCTGCCAAAACCTAAATTTATTCTACCTATATAAAAATTTATATAGGTAAAAGAGCTTTGCTGATTTCAGCATGAATGGGCCGGCTCGACCGGGGAAGTCCTGAAGAAACCTACCCTCTCACAGAAAATCGACGTAAAGTAACAGTACCTAAACTGTTGCGTTTCGTTCGGTGAGTAAGAGTGCTGAGGCCCTATCCCCTATTCCTTCTCCCTCATCCTATCCCTTTTCCTCACCTCAAGAGGTGGCAACGCACTTGTGACTCCTGTGGTGTTGCTTGTGTCCATGGGCGGCGGTAATTGCTTACCATCAGGCGATCCATCTGCTCGTTTGCCGCATATTACCATAAAAATAAAAGAGGAAAAAACCAAGGACACTAGCGCAAGTCTGCTATACACGTACTATTAATCAATTGTTTACAAACCATTGAGATCGTGTTTGGTTATGGAGAATCCCTTCATTGTTCTATATTGGTCACGTTGTGCCGATTCGACATTTGATTGGCTTCATAAATTTTCAATTTCCTTACAATACATACGCCTGATTTTCTCACAAAGAACAAAACGCCTTCATATCTCGTATTTTCTATAGAGTTTTCTTTCATTTCTTTGATTTCAAATACCATACATTGACATTTATTTAAAACTGCGTAGGAGAATTTTGATTTCAATAACAATATAAAGGGCATTGTCCGTGTGGTGACGGATTAAGAATACGGATTGCCACCACCCCATATCATCCCATGTGTGTCGTAAGAGCCGACAGAGGGAGCATATTATGCAGAGAACAGCGCTGTAAGAGAACGAAAACTTGATACAAACCCTATACCAACCCGTTTGGCCAGCGTGGCATAGTAGGCCAATTCCTCCTTTCAAAGGAGAGGCCTAGTCCAGTAGTGGACTGTTAAAGGCCGATGATGATGATAAAGGGCATGAGTTATATACCGCGGTTTCACCCGCCATTCCTCAATCATTGACTGTTTAAATCGCCATAGTATCGTATCGTTCGTTCGATATCTAACCTTCTCACAGTCATTTTCTTTCTCTTCAGCTCATAGTAGTTGTAATGTTAAGCTAGAAGCATATGCGAAGCCTTCTTCTCAGTTTACATTTGTTCTAATAAGCTGTACTGTAGAATTATGAATCTAATAAAATGATGATGATGAATATAATGAATTAAAAGATAAGCTACTCGGTTAGTTTATTTTATTGATTCAATATGTGTATAATTGTGTTGTAGTATTGTCTCTTTATGTCTAAGCATACGTCCAGCAGTGGACGTCTTTCGTCTGATATGATGATTATTATCTTTATAAATTTGGTTGAACTATTATAATATTTTGTTACATCCTAAGTTTGAGGTACAATATAGAGTAATATTAGTATTATTTGAATACCGAAAATATTCAGCTGTATATATTGGAATAGCCGTTTTTATAATAATAAGCACTCCCAGTAATAAAATTATTCTAAACACAAAAGAAACGTATCTAAGTGAAATCACAAAACGATTAATTTAATTAAACGAGCAATTCTACGATTTCAATTGTTGGTTTAATTAAAACATCTCTTGAAGAAAGTATAGGTAGACTAAGAAATCCGAGAATATTTTTTATTATACTTAATATTATCCTTATCAACTTAAAATAAATCCTATTTATATAACAACAGAGTCTTTAATAATAAAGCCAGTTTAATTTTCCATCAGCGACTATTTTATAGTTGGTTAGCTTCACAAAGTCTCGAATTCTCTGTTTTGTAAATCCCTATCGGTTTGAACTAAGACCCCAATATAACCTACTTTATGTGTACCCAACAAGTTAGTTTCACTTAGCAGGCGTATAATTGAAACACAATATGGTTGGTAATATCGATTGATATTATTTTATTACTAGTATGAGCCGTTTGGTCGCTTGATTAACTATAATAAGTAATAAGGTTTAGGTCATAGTAATTATTTTTGACAAATATTTTTTAATTGTATCTTTCAGCAAATAGATTAGATGTTGTATATTTTATGTTAACAATTTTATGGTCTGATAGCTGATAATTGTAGTTCAAAATTCAACGTTTATGGGGTAAAATATACGAAACTTATTGTCCAGTTTTTTATTTTACTTATTATGTGTCCAGAACTTTCTCGACTTATGCATTCAGTTACACAGTTAGTCAGTTACACTGAATATAGAAAAAAACGATGTTTTGATCAAATACTGGGCTGAAAACTTCGACGGCATGGTCACACACACACTCAGTAATACAAAAAAAGATACGATATGTGTCATGTAATTTTCAAATTTTAAACACTATTTCAAAGCTAGGAATACTACGATACTTGAACATTTGAAATGAAATGATGAATTATCTTCTACCAAAATCTTTCTGTTTAGACCTATTTTTTTATACACTCCGTCTCAAGTAATCAAGGTTGTAAATGATGTCTAGTATTAATTTAGTGGAACAGTTTAAATTAAGTTTATCGGCACTCTTCGTAACATTTCGCGCTATACTTCACCAAAGCTCTGCTAATTGGATAGCATTTTTATTTGTTCACCCTGAAGCTAACTTTGTCTTAGCAAAGAATTCCGCAAATGTCAGCATTCTTGTTTAAAGATAGTTCTCGCTTTTCCGGGTTTTTGTTGTAGGCAGTTTTTGTAGGATACCCTTATTTTGTTACTGGTAAAAAAGACATATGTTTTTGTATATAACGAGACGAAGTAAAGTGCGGTTTTTGCTGGTGCTAGAGCAATTTATTTGTCACCAGCTGTGCCTAAACATTTGCCCGTTTGGAATTATAAGGCTTCTAGGCTCTGTGCCCTGCGGTTTGACGTGTGCTATGAATTCGGCTCTATCCCGAAATATGTTCTCTGCTAAACATTAAAATTGGTAAAGTTATTTCAAAGATTACCGGATAAACAGAAAAACAGGCAGACATAAAACCGTGTCTATATCCTAGCACCATGTAAATACTTGTAAGTAAACACTTGGGCATACAGCGTACTTTTAAAATACACACATACAGGCAGTTCTATTTTATATATAGCTATGAAATTATGAATGATTATTATGAATAGGCACTTACGTTTAAATATTATTATGTGTATTTGTGAATCTTATACTAATATATAAAGCTGAAGAGTTTGTTTGTTTGTTTGAACGCGCTAATCTCAGGAACTACTGGACCGATTTCAAAAATTCTTTCAGTGTTAGATAGCCCATTTATCGAGAAAGGCTATATAACAGGGTATAGGCTATATTAACATCACGGTATGAGCCACTGGAGCAGTAGCCTTAAATAGCGCGGGTGTAACCGCGGGCTTGTCTAGTCATGTATAAATAAATAAATCTTTTTTTTATATGAATAGATACCTAATAATAATACCTTCGATTGATAGTTAATGTAATATATTACATATACCGCCATCGTATCATTTATACTTAAGTATTTTAATAAATTCTTACGTAAATAAAGCCTTTAATTAAATGCGTTAAATTTAATATAAATAATTAAACCATTGACAAAAAGATTTTCACAGAAAATTTTGAGCGGAAATAACTTTCATTTTACACACTAAGTTAACTTTGATTGGATTAACGTCTTTTACTTAGGTTGTATTTCTATGAAATCGAGTAGATCTACAATATTTTTGCCTCTATATTTAAGCCTAAAATGTAAGCCATTTCATTACCTATTTTGAATAATATTCTTTACTGCTTTTTGTCATAAATAGACTACAATTAATAACAGACCGTATTATTTTTCTGGGAAATGAAGTTAATTATATATTCCATCAACAGAATATTTTTAGGAAATTAAAAAAGAAAGCCTTAATTGTCGGTCCCATGATATGAATTTTATATTATTTTTCTTTATTTGGACCATTTGGCTCTTAGGATTGGACTTTGTTATGACATAGTGTTAGAATAAATAATATAAAGTACAGTTATATATGCTTGCAGCATTATTTTAGCGCCATTTATTTCATGGATATTAGACTTTCGTGAAATGTTTCAATATTTGAAAAAATGCTTTAGGTTACTTTTCATAAGGTAGTTATGATGTTATTTAACATAATTATGCAAACAGTATCTATACTATAACACCATTCAATGATTGGCTTCAAGAAAATGAAGTTTGAATTGGAATACATCGTATTGAATAATAACAAAAGCAGTCTACATGTGCCCTTGATATACAAGAACCCAATTTACACAATATCACTACATAGTATAAAAGAAAGTCTGTTTTCCGTCTGTCTGTCCCTATGTATGCTTAAATCTTAAAAAGTACGCAACGTGTTTTAATGCGGTTTTTTTAAAAGATAGAATAATTCAAGAAGAATGTTCATAATTATGTATAATTGACGCGTTTAAGTTAATTGTACACGATTAAGACCCACTAATTTATTTTGTATGATAGCTATATGAAATTGAGCACAGACGTACTGAGTTGACAAAAAACGGGGTACGACTCCAATAGACGTTATAGCTTACAACGAATCTTATAGTTTTTGTATTTGATCTCATATGAAAATAACATAAATAAATGTACCTATTACAAAAACTACAGTTGTAATATTTTTTTATTTGACCTTAATAATATTTTTTCTTTCGACCGTGCATAAAAGTAATCCAAGATTACTTTTAACGCGTATCTTAGAAGTCGGATCGTGTAAAGCCAAAAATATACCGAGTTTTGCTGAATAATACCTCATACTTTGTTAGATAAGTTTATTATTAAATAAATTCTTAGTCAATTTTAGGAAAAATTGCTCTTGTTTTAATAGTATTTTTTTATTTCGGCTAAGCATTTTGAAGTTAGGTGCGTATTTAATTGTTTCGTTTGTATCTCGGAGAGCACGTTAGACTTTGAGTCCCAGCTGCTATGAAAATCTTTGGCAGTCATTATGGAAAGTCAGTTACTCTTTAATATACGAACACTTAACCTCGGCAAATCGCTATATCGTTGCTTTGCGGTAATCAGGAGGTAGTCTGTATGTAGATAATCTGATAATCTGTTTATCTGATAAGACCAGAGCGCGGACCTTGGGCTCCAAGGTGAAACTTTTAGATGCTACCGGGATAAATGATGCTGATGAAAAAGAATTCCGTCAATCTACTCCCATTGTAATCATGAAACCAATGAATAGATAGGTACATTTAGTACATAGTTCCTAATCATGTTATTAACTCACACCCCGCAGACGTCAAGCCGCGCTGAAGTATGTTACTATTATTGATAGCTCATGTTCCACCACCGATTAAATTATTTGCAAGCGGTTGCGAATCTGCAAACTTGCGATTATTGTAAACAATTAAGTACAAATAGTGGGCTTTACTTCATAAACTTGTGTTGTGTGAAGTCGAAACTTTATACTTAAGATGTTAATTGTAGTTAAAACCTCAGGGTGAACTCGTTGAGGAAATTCCACCGAGTTTGAAGACATGTCTGTTATTTTGGTAGCGTAGGAAGAAATCATTATTCTTTTGGGGATTATCCCGCATCGACGACAGCACCACACTGGCCAAGTGTGGGTTGGCAGACTTCACATGTCGTACGAAAACATTATAGGAACTCTCGGACATGCTCTTTTTCCGACAATATTTTCATTCACATGATGTTCGTTCTTCTTCACATTTCTTACTATATAAACAAAATTATAATCATATACTAGCTTTTGCCCGCGGCTTCGTTCGCCTAAATTCGAGGTTCTCTAGTATCATCTATGTTCGGAGTAACACCAAACACAAATCTCCTTTATTGGACGGATACTTCTCCAATTGTCGTTTTAATTGTTTAAGAAATATAACTGCAAAAAGTATTTACACATATATATATATATATTTTTATTAATTTATTTACCGTTTTTACCATGAAATAATACAGAGACATATATTATAATAGCATCTAAAAAACCATCCAGGTTTATACTAATGCTTCTTTGAGTCTGTCTATACTTATACATACAATTAAGTTAAAAAGAATAAACGATAACAAAATAGTAGGTATACCATTACAACGTATTATACCAAACTACAGTAGGTAGATACAGTTACAAACATGCTTATCAGGTTGACAATTAATTTTTTTAAAGAAGTCTTAAGAAATATTGTTTTAATTTAGATTTTATATTTTTATTTGAAATGCTATAACATACATCTGAGGGTAAGTTATTAATAAGTCGCGGGTAAATATAACCGGTAGACCTCTCGCCGTAGGTATTATTGGCTCGCTGTGTGCGAAGCCGATTCTCGGAAATTGCCCGAGTGCGTACAGGATGTTCAATAACTTTTCTTAATGATTCGTTAAAAAACTGCCCTTTTAATAATGAATAATGTACTTGGCTATGAATTGGTAAAACGTTACAATATTTAAACAAGCCATTTTCATTGTCATACAATAGATTTTTTATTTTTGGTGAGACTATTGTTTTTAGAATTCTTACTTGGAGTTTACAGATATTATCAAGATAAGTTTTATAAGTACGTCCATAACTATTAAGGCCATATTATATGTGAGATTCTGCCAATGCGTAATAAAGCATTAGTTTCACCTTGTACGGGATACGATTTTTTTGTAGTGTGATATTTGCTAGAAATTGTCTCAGTTTATCGCAAACTCGTTCTATGTGATGGCTCCAGTTAAACTTGCTATCTATGATCAAACCAAGATATGTTTGCTTTTCGACAATGTCAATAGATTGACAATTACATAAGTTACATTGTTTTGTATGAAAGTCATGTAAACAGTCATGGCCATGAGCAATTAAATTCTGTACGGAGATTTGCCTTACATATGGGGATTTAATGACTAGTAATTTTGTTTTGTTTGCGTTGAGTACAAGACCGACATCATGGCACCACCTTGATAAAGCATCCAAATCAGACTGCAAACGTTCGCGTGCTGTTTGGGGATTTTTATCAGCAATTACAAGGCAAGTGTCATCCGCAAACTGATAGCATGTACTGTTGGTTATGCAGTTGCTCATGTTATTAACGTAGGTCAAGAAGTGAAAGGGACCTATTACTGAACCTTGTGCAGTTCCTTCAGTTACAGACGTGAGTTCACTACAGATGTTATCGATTTTGACAGTGAAACCTCGATTTTTTAGATAATCTGCTGTAACGGAATCCTATAGACCCCAGGCTGATAAAAAAATTAGTTTTCTTAATAACTGGGTTTAAAATGCCAGCCCCGCCAAGTAATTTTGAGGCCAGGGTTCCCGCGCACCTCCCCGCGCAGGACCATGTAATTCGTCCTTACTTTATATTCCTCTGCTGACAGCATTTACCAAACGTAAATGCTTATAATTGAATGAAAGTGGACATCAAAATACTAAAGACAGCGATACATTAGTATTGGTTTGTCATCACAAAATCCCTCGCCATATATTCATGCTTCACATATTGGTACTTGAGTACAAGGCAGCGTATCTCAGAGACGGCAGCTCCAGGGAGACGGAGAACATGATCCAGGTATATTAGTCATATAGTATTATCGGCGCCGAGTATTTCAGCGATATCTAGTGTATAGTATTGAGCGTACAGTAACAGTCTCAGAACTGATGTCACAAAACGCCTCCTTGCCGCAAGTCACAACATTGAAGCCCATACAAACATAGTCAATTAAAACGTATTAAGCCATCGCGCATAGTTTGCCGGGAAGCTCTCGTTACAATCGCCGCTAGATTAGCCGCCGGGACTTACGGTTACCGCGTGACCGACAGGTGGCTCTTTTTTCGCTCTTTAAAACCTTGTCAGCTGCTATGTACTGGCCTGTACGCAGGTTTAGACAGCGATTGTGAAAGTCCTGCATTCTACAACCTGATCGCGAATACGGAGACTCCCATCATACATCGCTCGTCTTCACATCCATCATCAACAAGGTACAAACCACTACTAATGGTACACGCGGTTATTAATAATATAACTATGTACAATATCTCATAGAGAACTTTATATTTTAGTCAGCCTGGTATATATATATGGTGTGATATAGACATAGATACACAACAGAGTTATTAATGTTATACAGTTCATGCAATAAATTACAGTAAAGTGAATAACAGACACTCACCGGACTTTTAGCTGCGTCGCTGCCAAACTTACTCCTTGCCCTGTGCTGATCACCTTCTCTTGAAGCCGCTCGCCTTGTTCTTCGATATCACTAAGCACTAATTATCGACCAACACCGAACCTCTTTTGCGCTAGGCCAGGTCCGATCTCTCTCGCGCCATAAGACCAACTGTCTCACGAAACACCACTCTTTCCGTATTTCCTAAACTACCACGCTTCGCGTTCCCGAGATCTGCCCTCTTCCGCGTCCTAAGACTGACTGCCCCGTCAAACACCACCACTACCACGTCACGCTGTCGTGGGACCCGACTAGCTCCGCCTTCTAAGACCCGACCGTCCAGTCAAACACAACCAACGCAACGCTTCTCGAATCCTTACTACCTGACAAGGTCCGTTTCTTATCGTTGATCCCTTTTTTTATGATCCTCAACTACACCGCATGTGAACACTACAGTGCTAATATTGTCTCACATTTCATGGCTATTTCTATACTTATATGCCTGTCACATAATTCTTATAAATTTGTCAACCTCTTAGAATTTATGAGTTTACTAATTGCATAACGTTGGCGCCAGCGTAGCGATAAGACAAACACATGTGGAAACAAGTATGCGACCTAAGGACTATATATTATTATTTAATTTGGTGTAGCGAGCAACACCATTACATTCCCCCCTCTGAAAATCAGACGCGTAGACTAAGTCATAGCGTATGAGCTTTCACTAAAGATACAATAGCATATGTAGTAGAGTACGTCAGTTAAAACTGCATCTTGTTTTCCGCCATTAACTGCCGGCATATATCATACAACTTCCAATAAATAGCCACTGCGTCAATACCACTTATCCTAATTTATAGTTGAATGACAATAATTACACGACTATACTCTTGCTAAGGTCGCCCTGTATGATACACTAACTAACTAACTAACTATACTTCAGCCATCTCCATATTATGTCAACATTGATGCTTATGAGAATCTTATAGCAATTGCTGCCTCAACTGTGTCTAATCAAATACGAACGTCGTGCTTTGTCTATGAGAAATTATCAAAACTCTAATCCATTTGTATACTACTTCTCCTCACACCTAAACTTCTTATTAGAACTAGCGCACATAACCAAGATCGCCAGTTGCCCGTAACCTATGTTTTCCAATAAGCCAAATGGCGTATTAGCAATAAATTCTCAAAATAGTAGTACAATCTATAAGACATCCTGTCGATGCTTAGAATGGAAGTGTACATACCAGATGTCTTCTTGATAAACGGGCAGCGTGGTATGATCAAGGTACCTGATTCGCCATTCTCACTCGTCGAAATCGGGTTCAGTAGCGGGTGTACATAGCGTCAGGTAGCAGTGGCTGAAATTGTTTGCACACACTCGTATAAGAGACTAGTTTTATCAAAATTGACAGACAAGTAGTTGCAATAGTTTTATATAATGAGCTAAATAGTCGTAAACAATAAGATAGTGCAGCTGTCGGTTTCCCCAGACGATAGCTCGACAGTCCCTACAACTAAACAATTCTCAACTCGGTCCCACACTAGGAATGATTCCCATTTAGCTTGAATTGTACGCGCGGGGTTCGAACCCACAACATCCGGCGAGACGGCCGCTCCAATCAGTTCTCTATTCGCATCATCAAGTGTATCGGCACTATGTCTACCTCATTATTAAGGCTCTGATTTTAATTAACAAAAATAACAATCACTATTATTACTCGTGTAGTTGGACGCAGTTGCCAAATATATTATGTCATAAAGAAAAGTTCCATATAATGAACGACACACATAAGACCCTATGTAACTTAAACCTTCGTTTAATATTCTATGTATATCTGAGAGTTAGGATCAGAGGGAGTCCATTTGCTTGAAGTTAGTCGATGTGCGCGTTTATAGTTAGTAAGGATGATGAAAACTTAGCTCTGTGTAAGATGATTCAATGCGAGATATGTCCTTCTACGCATACTGCAGCTGCCTTTCACGTTACCGGAACGCCGCTACTTTGTAGTCACAGCCGACGGACGCAACAACACGTGCGGTAGTTGATGTAAAAGGTGACGTAGGGTCCTGGAATTTTAAATGAAGTGCCACGAGTATCAAACTTCCAAGATTAGTCATATAATATACGACTTCTATTTGAGTACTTAACCCGGATACAAACTAACAGATGATTAGAGGTGTGGTGCGGATCACCAATTAGTATTTTTCAGTACGGATGCGTAATAAGTATTTTTGCATGAGTCTAGCAACAAAATATTATTTTTATTTGAACTCCAGAATCAAGTTAGCTATTTACGAATATCACACGATAGGGCTAAACTATGTCTATGAGTCTAGTATGTATCAAGACGTTGTTAGCATACTGCTTACACACCTCTCGAATCTCATGAGGAATATGAACTCAATGTCAAGCTCTAAGCAAACCTGGGGCTCGAACCCTGGTACATTGAGCGCTCTTAAAAGGTATGTGTATAATATACCAGTCATAACAACTACATAGATCATTGCCACTGGCAATCATATTATAACGCAGATGAATAAGTATTGTAAATACTCAGCTAAACCAAAATCTGAGATAGCCTAAACTGTAACAGTTAGGTATAATACTGATGCTTAGAATTAACACGTATAGAATATCTATTTCATATGACGCACGGCGGGAGTCGAACCCATGACGGCGGAAATGACTTACAAAAGCCATTCAGTTTTCAAAACAATGCGGCACATGTGCAGTCATATCTTAACAAAGTAGCCGATCTTGGCCCTTGGACAAAGCGCATCAATAATACAAAAGAACTATGGTTCCCTTCACGGTGGGAATTGAACCCATCCTAAAACGGCGTAAATGACTTACTAAAGCCATTCAGTTCCTTAAAACAATGCGCCACATGCGCAACCATATCTTAACAAAGTAGCCGATGCTGTCCTTTTCACGTGTGCGTTGGCGCGTTTGGACAAAGCACATCAATAATACAAAAGAACAATAGTTCCTTTCTAGCTTTCTTTCCTTTAACTAATAAACATCTTAAATTTATTTCACTTTTTGTTTTATCCCTTTTTTTCACACGCTGGTATTTTGAAACAACAATTATGCCAGATGTCGGCTTATTGCATTGCCTTTCTAGTTTGGACAACAATTTTAAAACAAAACATTTTAAAACAATGGTCACTAAACCCAGCCCAGACGCACATTATCGGCGAGGTTTTAATTTCTGCCATAATAACAACAATGAACAAAATAACTTCGTGTTCAACAATAGTGTACATTCTTTGTATGTTTGGGAATCGAACCCAAATTTTTGTAAAATCACATTGTACGACTTCTATAAAGCCGACGCCGATCATTAGATACATGAGTATAATATACGCCGACTTTCATCAATGCTCAGAAATCGAACCTAGAGCTTTTATAAAGTATACCAAAATACTGCAGTGGGCTAATATTACCCTAGTCTACTTGCTAACACATTAGGAAACTAAATTTACTGATATATGACCTCAGAATAATCCTTTTCTCAATTATAGCTCGTATACACTTCATCAATAAAAAACCATATGCATTATGTAAGAATTTCAACTTAACGAATATAATAAACTAATAGATGCTTATCCAAGGAACGCGCATGCAAAAAATAGATATTATTACTAGATTTCGTAATTTAATACGTTTGTTGACACCAATTTGAAATATCGTAGCAACAGGAATTGAACCCGCTATTTGAGTAAGTTTGTAGAAACCATTTTAATATATCGTAACAACAGGAATCGAACCCGCTATCTCAGTAAGTTTGTTGAAAACATTTCAAAATATCATAGCAACAGGAGTCGAACCTGCTATTTCAGTACGTTAGTGTAATAAATTCCAACAAAATATTATACACTATTTATGTTTAAATAATTCCCCCTTGTTATATACAGGTATCGAACACGCTATTAATAATACAGCGACTAGTTTGTTGAAGTTGCATAACAATGTAGTTATCGTCACAGACATTGCTCAGGATTCTAACCTGATTTAACTACACCTAGGTATTCCACGGAATATTCTGGTGTGCATTATACATTAATCTCAAGCCATGTTAATATCCTACACCACATTTCCTATAAAAATAATCTATATAATATAAAATCCTTCTCTTTCTTTATCTAAAATTATTTCTAACCATCGCTAGTCCGCATCACGAATCGGACTCAAACAGCGAACCTGATACGCAAGTGTTTGTAACCAATAATATGCTTATTATCGAGAGTCGAACTCGATATATTCAAACGTTAAGCATTTTCTGTAGCCAATAATATAACTACTGTTGAAACTCGAACTCAACATACAGTATAACTGATACGCATGAGCTTTAAGTAAGCAGTGGATCTATGTAGCCAATTATATGATTACTTTCGAAATGCAGCGATGTTATAAGAGGAACCAAAGTGCTATTAAAATAAATAACACGTGCGAAAGAGCCCTCCTCCGATTATTAAATTTTAAGATGATTGCCGCGCTTTATGAAAAGCATTTCTATATACCCAATAATATAACCACTGTCGAGACTCGAACTCGACATACAGTATAAATGACACGCATGAGCAGCATTTATGTAAAGCGTTTCAACGTATGTAGTCAGTTATATGTTTACTTTCAAGATACAGCGATATTATAAGAGGAACCACAGTGCCATAAAAATAAATAACACATGGGAAAGTGTGGCTCTTAGGCGCAATATCGCCCCCCTCGGACTATTAAATATTGAGATAATTGCCGTGACTTAAATATTATTTCGTCTTTCTAAAATGAACATGATCGTCTATCGATTAATAAATGGTACGTTGTGTCTAATTAATTTGATATTTTCCTACGCTGTGTATGGTTATTTCTCTACGTTGTGTTTGTATTTTTCTACGTTGTGTTTGTGTAGTAACTTTTAAGTTCTTCCTCGTTGTTCTGAAGTGAATCAGAACATTTTATGACGAGGATCCTGGTCATGGCACCAAATGTAACGGAATCCTATAGACCCCAGGCTGATAAAAATATTAGTTTTCTTAATAACTGGGTTTAAAATGCCAGCCCAGCTAAGTAATTTTGTGGCCAGGGTTCCCGCGCACCTCCCCGCGCAGGACCATGGAATTCGTCCTTACTTTATATTCCTCTGCTGACAGCATTTACCAAACGTAAATGCTTATAATTGAATGAAAGTGGACATCAAAATACTAAAGACAGCGATACATTAGTATTGGTTTGTCATCACAAAATCACTTGCCATATATTCATGCTTCACATATTAGTACTTGAGTACAAGGCAGCGTATCTCAGAGACGGCAGCTCCAGGGAGACGGAGAACATGATCCAGGTATATTAGTCATATAGTATTATCGGCGCCGAGTATTTCAGCGATATCCAGTGTATAGTATTGAGCGTACAGTAACAGTCTCAGAACTGATGTCACAAAACGCCTCCTTGCCGCAAGTCACAACATTGAAGCCCATACAAACATAGTCAATTAAAACGTATTAAGCCATCGCGCATAGTTTGCCGGGAAGCTCTCGTTACAATCGCCGCTAGATTAGCCGCCGGGACTTACGGTTACCGCGTGACCGACAGGTGGCTCTTCTTTCGCTCTTTAAAACCTTGTCAGCTGCTATATACTGGCCTGTACGCAGGTTAAGACAGCGATTGTGAAAGTCCTGCATTCTACCACCTGATCGCGAATACGGAGACTCCCATCTTACATCGCTCGTCTTCACATCCATCATCAACAAGGTACGAACCACTACTAATGGTACACGCGGTTATTAATAATATAACTATGTACAATATCTCATAGAGAACTTTATATTTTAGTCAGCCTGGTATATATATATGGTGTGATATAGACATAGATACACAACAGAGTTATTAATGTTATACAGTTCATGCAATAAATTACAGTAAATTGAATAACAGACACTCACCGGACTTTTAGCTGCGTCGCTGTCAAACTTACTCCTTGCCCTGTGCTGATCACCTTCTCTTGAAGCCGCTCGCCTTGTTCTTCGATATCACTAAGCACTAATTATCGACCAACACCGAATCTCTTTCGCGCTAGGCCAGGTCCGATCTCTCTCGCGCCATAAGACCAACTGTCTCACGAAACACCACTCTTTCCGTATTTCCTAAACTACCACGCTTCGCGTTCCCGAGATCTGCCCTCTTCCGCGTCCTAAGACTGACTGCCCCGTCAAACACCACCACTACCACGTCACGCTGTCGTGGGACCCGACTAGCTCCGCCTTCTAAGACCCGACCGTCCAGTCAAACACAACCAACGCAACGCCTCTCGAATCCTTACTACCTGACAAGGTCCGTTTCTTATCGTTGATCCCTTTTTTTATGATCCTCAACTACACCGCATGTGAACACTACAGTGCCAATATTGTCTCACATTTCATGGCTATTTCTTTACTTATATGCCTGTCACATAATTCTTATAAATTTGTCAACCTCTTAGAATTTATGAGTTTACTAATTGCATAACGTTGGCGCCAGCGTAGCGATAAGACAAACACATGTGGAAACAAGTATGCGACCTAAAGACTATATATTATTATTTAATTTGGTGTAGCGAGCAACACCATTACACTGCACACCATGCCAGTAACGGGCTTCGTACTCTGCAGTCACCTAATCTGTCGATTAGTTGATTATGCACTAGGGTATCAAAGACACGTGAGAAATCAATAAAGAGAGCAATGACGGGTTTTTTTTCATTTAAGTGCTTATTGACTTCATCGGTGAAATTAGACAAGAGAGCCATAGTGCATTTACCAGACTAGAAGCCAAATTGGTGCCGGCTGATTACGTCGTGTTTCCTATAAAACGCGTAGATTTGCTCACATACATATTTCTCAACAATTTTATCAATAGATGAAAGCAACGTTATTGGGCGATAATTGGAATAATCGTTTCTTTTACCCTTTTTATACACTGGTCTTACACCTTTGAGAGCGTCCGGATATAGACCATACAACATACAAACTACTTAGTATTATGACTTAATAGTACTCAAAATGTTATCCGGTATCTGTGACGTTTTGGAAAATGGCCAATATGGTGACTATGATTTGTCTGTCAGAACCATTAGAATTTAACAAAATACTCGACAATCCGAATTTTGCGTATGTTTGACGACCGGTTGGTGTAGCGGGAGTGTAAGCGACTGCTACGCCGAAGGTCGCGGGTTCGATTCCCGCTTAAGTCAAACATTTGTGTGCATGAACATGGATGTTTGTCTTGGTCTGGGTGTTTCTATGTATAATATGTATGTATTTACAAAAAAAAATAGTATATATGTATGTTTATCCATTTTCTAGTACCCATAGTACAAGCTCTGCTTAGTTTGGGACTAGATGGTGTTGTGTGAATGTGGTAAAATATTATTATTATTATTATTATTCTCTTTATTAATCAGTATTCACATAGTCTAATTTTACATAATTAAACCTTAGTGTAACTCAATAAATTTAACTATATAAAATGGGACCACGGAAACCCACCAGTGTCGGGTACAGGGACCAAGCCACCGGTGGTTAGGGCCTCAGAGAAAGGAACTTTCTCACAATGCGTGCCGTACCGAGAAGAACCGCCTTCTGAATCAAGGCCTTGATCCAGCTGCCCAGTGCGAGCCTCTTTAGATGTTGGTCGAGGCTCTTGGCGATCAATCCATTCACTGAAACGACAATCGGAACAATGATTGCTGAATCTACATCCCACATGTCGACAATCTCGTGAGCTAGATCTAAATATTTAATCTTTTTATCATTTTCCGCCTTCACGAGATTACCGTCATGTGGTATGGTGATATCAACAATCATTGCGAGACGCTCTGCTCGGTCTATCACTACAATATCAGGCTTATTGGCTACAATAGTCCTGTCTGTAATGATAGACCGATCCCAGTACAACAATGCACGACCATTTTCGAGAACTGGGTCGGGCACATATCTGTAGTACGGTACCTCAGAACCAATGAGTTTATATTTAAGGGCTAGTTGCTGATGGACAATCCTAGCCACTTGGTTATGCCTGTGCAAATACTGACCATTGGCAAGACTTGAACAACCGGACACAATATGCCTGAGAGATTCCCCGGGCTGGTGACACGCCCGACATATGTCAACCGTACCGTCCCTCAGGATATACTTGCGGTAGTTATTTGTCATGACAACTTCATCCATAATTGCACAGACAAAACCTTCGGTTTCTCCGAAAAGATCACCGAAGCGTAGCCAGGAAACGGATGCCTTGAAATCTATATCAGACCCGTGTAAGGCCTTATAGAAGCGTCCATGTAGCTCCTTGCCCTTCCATACTTCTCTCCGGTCCTCGATACTAAGCACTGCAGGTTTGTGCCAGTTCTCTTTAGCCAGAGCGAGCGGGGTAAGTCCAGTATCCACTGCAACCACATCTCGATGCATATCCACACTCATTTGCAGAAAATATTCTCTGAGGTTATACAGCTCGCGGTTATGGAGCGTCTTAAGACATAAAAATCTTCGACCACCACATTTCCGCGGGATGTATAGCCTCATTACCGACGAGCGTGGATGATGCATCCGAGATGCAGTCAGCATTGAACGAACTTTTCTGTCCAGGGCGTCAAGTTCAGTCTGAGTCCACCTGAGTATGCCGAAGGAATACATAAGGACTGGCATGGCCCATCCGTTGCAGGCCCGCACCTTGTTACCACCTGATAAAAGACTATTCAGTACTTTTTTCAGGCGGCCAAAGAAACGAGCCCGCAGCGACTGCCTCATGTCAGCCTCAGAGATATTCAAAGACTGCGACATACCCATATTATTATTATTATTATGTTGTCGACTCGAAATCTTTATTTTTTAAAGTTTTCTTATTCAGGTAAGGTTTCTATGTACTCCTTGACGAAATTATTAATATAAGATTTGACACTGCGATAGCAGCGCAGTCCGTCGGTTCCAATGTGAAACATTCCAAAATCCACAACTACTTACAAATTAAAAATTAAGTAAAAATACATATTCCAGTGGGCAAAATTGTGAATCCAAACCATTCTCAAGTCCCCTTGAACACATACAAAAAAATTCATCAAGATCGGTCCATTCGTTTAGGAGGAGTTCAGTGACATACACACGCACACAAGAAATATATATATTAAGATTTAAATACCCAAAGCGAAACTAGACAGCACAGTTTGAATAATCCCGCACGCTACTCATTTTCTATAGTCCAATCGTGTCGGTAGACTTGAGTTATGCATACACTCAGCCAACCAAACAATCCAGTCGTGGAGTGCGCAGACGGATCGGGAACCTACTACTACTAAATATTTTTTTGATACACGAAAAACATTGTCTTGCTCGATTATTTCTTGAAGAGGTTTGCGTGAGCGTCTGGAAGACGCTTTACCCATTAAATAGTTGGGCAATACCTTCTTGAAGATTAGTTTAAAGGCAATACTAGATTTATTTATCGATCAATATTAAGATGTTCTAGTGTCTAGTTTGAGCACTTCTATAAATTGCCGTTTACATTGAAACCCGGATCAAAGTATTGTTCGGTAGACAGTTTGCTGTCTACGTTGTATCTTATAAGCCGATGGGTTGTGACAAAGTATTCTTACTGTGATTTATGTGATCGCTTCGAGATGTCGATGGAATCCGCGGTGGCTTAAGTGGGTAAGCCCTGAACGCCCATAGGGGATAATAACACACATATTTTCTACCTGCCCAAGAAGCGGAGAATGAGCTTGTATTTTAGTTTCCAACGCGAACACAAAACAATATAAGTATCTTATGATAGTTACAGTTTAAATAAACATAAAGAAATGATATGTAATGAAATAACTTATTTAGTACCTAGGTCTAATGAATGAAATTTCTAAGGTGACATCGTTTGCCTGCGATAATATCATAAACGCATGTCAAACAAATTTCATCGTCATTTTAACTTTGATTTACCTTTGATTAATGACAGTTTATTAGTTTTACTAACATTCGTGACTCACGAAATGTGATATAGAAACGCGTAATGACAGGCTTTAGTCACTTTATTTAACTCTACCTGAAATTTGTTATTAACCTTTTTGTTTGTTTATTTTGCAAAGTAAAACAGTGAAGTTGTCAAATAAACAAAATATCCACAAATACGAATACAACAGATAAAAAATATTTTTGATTTAAGAACCTCCTTTTTTAAATCTTTTAACAAAAGCGTATAAAAATGTTATAATTTCATTGTATTATGTTGTGGTTTTTGTGTTCGAGTTACATACCTAATGAAAATTCATTAGGTATGTAACCGTTTGAATACCTTATTTTAATAATTACAAGGGATAATATTCCTGTGAAATGTTGATACATAAATCCATATTAATTAATTTATATAAAGCGTAGATCAGCGACTCATGCAATCCAAAATCTATTTGTATATATAAAATTACCCATTACTGACTGACTGACGAACAACGCTCAGCCAAAACTCTTGGGCGCATAAAGCTGAAATTTGCCATAGTTGTATGTTCCTGTATTGGATGTACTAAGAAGGGATTGCCCAAAATTTCCACGGAATTGGGAAGAAAGAGTCAAATTAAAAAGAATATAAAAGAAATTGCAAGCTTCTCCGAATCTCTATATTAAAACAAATCTCTGAAGCTGAAATGTGACTGGTATGACTGTGGGTAGAAGACGTCAGCTAAGAACAACGTACGCGTAGAACAGATCCGTAACCCGTAGGTGTTTCGCCTTAAGGTGGGTTAATCCAACAGCTTGGAAACAACGGAGCATAATTAGTACCAAAAATACTATTTATTTGATCTCCATAGTTAACATTCATTATTTAACATTAATAATAATAAAAAACAACAAAAAAAATGCAAATTATATTTCACGATAAATGATTTAGGCAAAATATTCAGATTAATGGACCTCCGCGCTCAAAAATACGATCAAAAAGACGATCAAAAAATAAATTACTAAAATTTCAGCGAATGGAAAAAATCTTTTTTATTGAACAGGAATTTGCTGTATTTTTCGTCCCGAGAATTTAAGAAAACTAATAAAGTATTCTGAGTAAAATAATATTTTATGTAGGTGCATAAAACCAATATTATTATGTTGGTGAATAAAAGTATTAACACAGTGTATTTTTTATGAAACAATATTTGTATAAGATTTACAAAATTCCATCTTATTGAATTTGTTTAGTATAATTTAGGTATCATTATTATCCTTTCGGTCTTGTCTTTTGTTTGCTCTCATCTTTGATCTTTTGTTTTTCTTCACATTTTACTTATTTTATAGTCTGCCAACCCGCACTTGGCCAGCGTGGTGGACTATGGCCTTACCCTTCTTATGAGAAGGGTAAGGTCTTACCCTTCTTATGAGAAGGGTAAGGCCATAGTCCACTACGCTGAGAGGAGGCCCGTGCCCAGCAGTGGGACAGTTTAAAGGGCTGATGATATGTGACTTTGGATTTTTAATAGAAAGCTTTAAAAAGTGTAATGTTTTCAGAGCATGAGTTGATGAGTTAGGTCAGTTCAATGCCGTGCTCGCACAGATATTATTATTATGTAAGCACATGCAATAATAAGTTTCTTTATTTCATCATAAGTTCCAAATTCGTGAACTGAGATTATTGTTAAGATCTTTGGAGTGTCATTTGGATTTAAAAAAATCTTGAATATTATTCAATATGCAATTGCCAAATAATAAAATATATTTAGTAATTTGATATTATCTATACTAATATAATAAAGCGGAAGAATTTGTTTGTTTGTATGTTTGAACGCGCTAATCTCAGGAACTATCAGTCGGATCTGAAAAAATATTTTTGTATACGATAGTTCAGTTATTCCGAAAGGCTATAGGGTATATAACATAACACTCCGACCCTTTGGGGCCGGGATAAAGGCTAAAAAGGCTAAAACATAATGTCGGCTAATCTCAGGAACTAGCAGTCGGATTTTAAAAATTGTTATTGCCTATGATAGCCCAATTATTTCGAAAGGCTATAGGCTATATAAAATTACGCCACAACTTTTAGGGGCCAGACAAAAATAATAAAATGGACAAACGAGAAGGGGGAGGGTTGGGTCAAAGGCAAAAAAAGCTAAACGAATAGGATACAATCTACATATATGGGTATCGTTTTCGAGATTTTCGGGACGCTGATTAGTAATATGAAATATATTTAGTGATCCAAGATGGCGGACGGGAAATCAAAGATGGCGGATGACAATTTTTTTAATATCAATATGGGTATCGCCTTCGATATTTTAAGGGATGGCGAATCTAAATACAACATCTATTTCGTGATCAAAGATGGCGGATAG
Source organism: Euclidia mi (assembly GCA_944739405.2). NCBI lineage: Eukaryota > Metazoa > Arthropoda > Insecta > Lepidoptera > Erebidae > Euclidia > Euclidia mi. The sequence continues at coordinate 3,354,620 of OX123184.2, forward strand.
GAAATCAAAGATGGCGAACGGGATTTTTTTAAAGTCGATATGGGTATCGTCTCCGATATTTTAAGGAATGGAGAATTCAAAAACACCATCTATTTCGTGATCAAAGACGGTGGATGGGATTTTCTTTTAAATCAATATGGGTATCGTCTCCGATGTTTGAAGGGATGGGGAATCCAAATACAACATTTATTTCGTGATTCAAGATGGCGGATGGGAAATCAAAGATGGCGGATAGGAAAAAATTTAAAAATCAATATGGGTATCGTCTCTGATGATTTAAGGGATGGTGAATCCAAATACAACATCTATTTCGTGATCAAAAATGGCAGATAGGAAATCAAAGATGGCGGACGGGATTTTTTTTTAAGTCGATATGGGTATCGTCTTTGATATTTTAAGGAATGGGGAATTCAATATTATATAAAAATCTATGTTTGTTTTTGCATCATTTATAGACCCTGGAATGATAAGAGATTAAGCGCTAAGTCAATGGTAACTTTGGAAAAGGGGCTTGGAAAAAAGGGAATTAAATAAAAACTCTTAAAAAGGCGATACGGAGTTCGCTGGGTCAGTTAGTACTTATCATAAAAGCCTTTTGTAATGCACGCGTATGTGAGCCACACACATCCACTCTGCTTGCCCCTTAGAGTAGACTGATGATAAGTTTATAATTTGAATCATCGCGGCGTCGTGAAGAAAAAAGAAAACAAATTAAAAATCTCACAGCATGTGTTTAAATTTATTCTGGGCCTAATATTATCTTAAATCTGCTTCTTCTAAAGCAACAGTTTGAACAAAATTGCTGCCCACTCACAAACGAAATTGAGATAGGAAAATTTAAAATAGCTTAGCATAATACGCCATTACCTAAATGAAGACATTAATTACAGAACAGTACATCACGGATAATTAAAAAATCTTTTCTTATTCTACTATCATTTAGGTAGTTTCTTTTTATTGTAAGACTTAAGTAAATAAGTCGCTGATTCTAGTGAAATTTGTTTGAAGTTTGAACTATATTCTCAGGGCTTTAGGAAACTAATGTGGGTTCCAGTAAATAGCTTGTATAGGGGAGGGGTACAGAAGGTTTTTGGCTTTATCTAGCTGTTTGTTTGGCTTTGAAATTAATTATACTATCAGATTTGAGACGGAAACATGATGAACTTTTATAAATACACCTCAAATCATTTGTCAGGTATAAGTATTTTCGATGTAGCACGCATAACGTGGCTTGACTTGCATTTCGAGTGATTTTTATGACTGGAAATATCTTCTGGGACTGAAGAATACGAGTGCATTCTTCAGTCCCAGAAAATATTTCTTTTGAATGCAGAAACTAGTGATCACCAAGTCTGATTACTACTACTACCTACTACAACCCTACAGATTTTCACCTTTGTATCACCAATGAAGGCAAAAGCCTAGTCCGATGGTGACCGAATAATTTCGTACATGTAGCTTTCAATTTGCCGATACTTACTAAGATATGCCGAGTATTATAAAATATTCATACCTTCTGTATAATATAATCATTTAATTTAAATGTATACTGTTTATTAAATTTTCTTCTCCATTACTTGACATACTTAAATATTGACATCATGTAAATTTTATTCTCAAGGACATAATTTATTTTGTTTTGGTTCTATCTGTAACATATAATATGTAATATTGTAATTTAATTTATGCAAGACTATAATATTTTAATTTTATTTGACACTAATTTCATATTACTTGTGTTTTGAAAGAAAGAAAAGAAAGAAAGAAAAAAACATTTATTAGACACACCAATAAAAACACAAGAAAGTTTGACAGTAAAGACAAAACCAAAATACAAAAAACAAAAAAAATAACAGACAAAGTGAACAAAAAAATATACTGTGCAGTGTGTCCAAAAGGTCACAGCTCAGCCTGTGCTACGGATGACCGCAGCGCTGTTTTTCAGCTGAAACCCAAGGGCTGGTCACGGACGATTACCAGAGAAGGTACAGTAAATACTATAAAAGTTAGGCTAGAGAAGTATAGGATCACACTAGTGTACATAGACAGATAATTATATAACAGCAGATAATAATACAGTCAATATTTTAGATATAATAAATATAATATATAGAATATACAAGCAAGAACAAAAATTACGTGCTGGATTTTTGTTGATATAAAAACCACTTCTTCAAATTTCTCCTAAAGCTATCTACGCCACCTAGTTTGCGCAGTGGAGGCGGCAAGTTATTCCAGCACTTGGTAGCATTATACCGAAAGCCGCCTCTAGATGCAGTAGTTCTGTGTCTAGATATATGCAGTGGTTGCCCTAGTTCTCTGCTAGCATATCTTTTATATTCAGCCATCCATTCCAACTTCTCAAACAAATATTCAGGCACTTTGTCATTGACAATCCCAAACATAAGAGTGGCCAAGTCAACACCCCTTCTCTACTTTATTTTCAATATATTGCCTGCATTTAAAAATGGTGTTACATGACCACGTCTCGGGATGTCAAAACAGAACCGCGCGCATGCGTTCTGCACTCTTTGAATGAGGCTGGAGGTTTTCGCCAATAATCTGGGCCCGTACACCACGTCGAGGTAATTGAACTTGGAAAGAACAAACGAGTCAGTTAGTTACACACTAAGATCAGTGCTAAGATATTGTCTTAGTCTATATAATAACTTAATACGTTAAAACAATTGCGAACTACATCTGAGACATGTCGCTCATACCTCAACGCATCATCCATAATAAGACCAAGATTACGCGCTTCTAGCACTCGTTCTATTACAGAGCCATTCATAATAATGTAGGGATTTTTCTGGCTTACTTTATTGATCTGATCCTTAGATCCCAAAATCATATATTTCGTTTTGGAAGCATTGAGAATCAAGGAACTATTAGATGCCCAATTAAAAATGTTATTCAAATCTGCATTAATCCTATCCACAGCTAATTGCGTTTCGTGAGGTTTAAAAGATAAATAAATCTGAACATCGTCCGCATATATATAAACATTACAATATTTTATCGTATGTATTATGTCCGCACTATAAATATTAAATAAAATTGGTCCTAGCACAGAACCTTGAGCTACACCCCTATTTAAGGTTTTAGCATCTGACCGAGAAGTCGATCCATCACTATTGCCTACTTCTACGAATTGAAAGCGGTTACTCAGATACGAGTTAAACCATCGTACCGTAGAATGATCAAAACCGTAGTATGACAACTTGGACATTAAAAGTGAAATATTTAAGGCATCAAAGGCTCTAGAAAAGTCGAGTAATACCAGTATCGTGGCTTGTCCTAAATCCTGAGCAGCTATGATGTTATCAGTAACGTCAAGCAACGCTGTATTCGTACTCCTTTTCTTTCTAAAGCCAGATTGTTTGACTGGCAAAATGCTGTGCGTTTCTAGATAACTAGTAAGCTGTAAACGAACTACTTTCTCAAGTACTTTTGACAGGCAAGGCAAAATGCTGATCGGCCTCAAGTCCTTAACTGAAGTTATATTGTTAGTCTTTGGTAAAGGTCTAACAATAGCCGTCTTCCATAGTGTTGGAAACTTTGCAGTCTGGATGGATTTATTCACTATAGTAGTGATTAAATCAAGTCCCTGTGGCAAAATAAAATTAATCATGTCAATAGACAGACCGTTTATACCTGTAGCAGAAGATTTTATACCCTGCAATACTTTAAGAACGTCACTTGAGTCAACTGTCTTGAGAGAAAATGTTTTGTCTCCAAAACGATTGAATTCGTAATAACATAGTTGGGATATCGAGTTATACGAATTGCCAGGAATATATTTAAGAAATTATAATTTATGAGGTTAGAGTCGCTTAAATGCATAGGAATTTCCGTCATTGTATGGGATTTCAGCTGGGTTTTTAAATTTTTCCATAAAGCTTTTGGGTTCTTAATAATAAAATTAATATTAAGATGAAAGGAGGAGTCTAAGGAGGAGTCTAAAAGACCTTCGCATCAGAACTCGTTAGAGCTTTTTCGTTAACCCAGACAGCAATAATATACTTAAAGTAATGCATCAAAATATTGCTGGTCTTTTATCGAAACAAGACTTACTAGAGGTCACATTAAATGAATTGAGAAAATCCAATAAATTACCTACGATACTATGCTTCTCTGAAACATTTATCAAAAACGGCTTTGAAGGTACAGTAAAACTAAACGGCTATAATATGACCTCTATTTACTGCCGAGAAAAATCTCGAGGAGGAGCCTGTATCTACACGCAAAAAGATGTGAAAATTAAAGACCTGTCATTTCTTAAAAACTTTGCTCTTAAAAATAGTTTCGAATGTTGTGGCGTAGAGATGATAGATCATAAATTAACTATTATATGCCTATATCGTACACCAACATCCAACACTGACATATTTTTTAAACAATTAGACTTATTATTATATAAACTGACTTCAGCTAAGAATAAAAAATATATTCTACTAGGTGACTTAAACATTAATACTCTTAAACATAATAAAATAGTTCAACAATTAACTGACATGGTAAATAATTATAATCTGACTTTTTACATAAAGGAACCGACTCGACAGCAATCATGCATCGATCACATTATAGGCAGCTATCTTAAAAACTTGTATGGTGAAGTTCTTAAACTAGGTTTATCAGACCATGACACAGCTCAAATGTTAAATATACCCGTCAAGGTAGTTTTGAAACAACGGCAAGCTCTATACATATTTAGAAGAAACTATAAACCTTCAAACGTATCCAAGTTTTTAGACTGTATGAATAGCCCTAGCTTTACCGAAGTTCTCACCGAGCCAAATATAAATACGGCATTTAATTTATTTCATGAGGATTTTCTTCTGTACTGTAATTTATGCTTTCCCATATTAAAACATAAAATAAATTCAAAAAACCGTGATCTTAAGTGGATATCAAAAGGGCTAAGAATTAGCTGTAAGAAGAAAAGAACATTACGCTACAAATTCTATAAAGAAAAAACAAGAGCAAGCAAAAATATTTACAAAAAATACGCAAACCTCTTAAAACGCTGTATGTCCCTTTCGCAAAAGATATCCAACCACAAATTTATATCTAACTCACAAAATAGGTGTAAAGCAGCTTGGAGTGTTATAAATAATTGTCGCAGAACAAACATAGGCTGTATAGACGAAATCAGAATTGGCAGTCAGTCCGTAGTCGATCCAATTCAGATTGCTGCTAAGTTAAATGACTATTACATTGATATGACAAAAAATGCCAGATATGTTAAAAATACTAACAAAACCTGCGTGCAAAACAGTTTTTTCCTGGAACCACTAAGTGTCTTGGAAGTTCAGAAAATAATAATGGCATTAAAAAATAGTAACTCGGTAGAATATGATGGGATTTGCACATTTATTCTTAAAAAGTGCTCATGTATATTAGCCCCTGTTATAGCGCACTTGATTAATGCCTCCTTCGAGCAAGGAGTTTTTCCAGAGCGTTTAAAAATGTCTTTAGTGAAACCTATACATAAAACCGGTGAAAAAACTGATTTATCTAACTATCGGCCGATAACATTGATCCCTATTTTTTCAAAAGACTTTGAAAAAGTAATGCACAACAAAATTACCAGATATCTGAATAAATTCAATCTAATAAAACAAGAACAGTATGGATTTCAAAGAGGTAAATCAACTACACTGGCCGCTTTCACTTTAATGCATTATGTTATATCGAATGTGGATAAAAATATACCTACATCAGTCTTGTTTTTCGATATGTCCAAAGCATTCGATTTTGTGTCCCATAAATTGCTATTACTAAAGATCCAGGATTATGGAGTTAGAGGACCCGCTCTAGCTTGGATGGACTCTTACCTATCGGATAGACTCCAATGCGTGGAATTGACTTGTGTGGGTAAAAAATTCTACCTTGACGCATATCAGATCACCATACAAAATTAATAGCTGCGGTGTGCCGCAAGGTAGTGTACTTGGACCTCTATTATTTTTATTATATATTAATGATCTTCCTGACATAACTAATAATAAATGTATTTTATTTGCCGATGACATTTCTATAATATTGACATGTAAGGACTCCACGAAATATGACTACGAAATAAATAAGACAATTCAATTAGTGATGCAATGGTTAGAATCTAATAATTTAAACGCAAATCTAAATAAAACTAAATTTATCCAATTTCAAAGTAATAAATCGAAACATACTCACAGGAATATCGTTTATAAGAATAATATAATTAATGAAATAGACACCACACAATTTTTGGGAATAAATTTAGACAAATGTATTGATTGGAAGTATCATGTGATGGTAACATGTAATAAAATTCATAAGTTTGTCTATGTGTTATTTAGATTGAGAAAAACTTCGTCCTTGGAGACAACTTTGTTAGCTTATCATGGGTATGTAAGCTCTGTACTTCGATATGGCCTGATATTGTGGGGTAACTCCCCCGATGTAACAAGAGCCTTCCTCGCTCAAAAACGTTGCATCAGAGCAATAGTCGGCATACCACCCGATGTCTCTTGTAAGCCATATTTTAAACAAATGGGTATTTTAACGTTACCAAGTATGTACATATATGAGATAGGCATCTTTGTTAAAACGAACCTAAATCTATTTTTAAGGGCGAAGGATAAATTTCCCAGAAACACGAGGAATCCTACCAGACTAGTTTTAGAGACAACGCCAAAAACTACAATGTTCCAAAAAAATTGTTATGCAATGTGTATACGTATATATAACAAAATACCGGAACACATAAAATTACTAACATTAAGTAGATTTAAAATTCATTTAAAAAATTGGTTGCAGGATAAATGCTATTACACTGTAAATGAAATGCTTTCTATGTAGTCAATCATATTTTTGTGACATTGCATGCCCATTTTAATATTATATAAAGTATTGACATTTCTTCATTATTATTATTATTATATGAATTTTTGACATTTTCAATAATGTAGGTAATTTTCCTTATTTTATTTCATTTTATTATGTTTACTAATTTTATGTGTACAAGAAATTTTCACATGCCACTTGTGGTAAAAATAGAAGGACCATGTACCGATCTAACCACCTTATTGTACTGTATTTTATGTGGAATAAATATCATTTCATTTCATTTCATTTAATTTCATTTCAAAGTAACATTTCTTTTCATTAAAAAACGCCACATCTACTTGCTTTTTAAGGTCCTTATAAAACTGCTTGTGAACGGGATCCCGAGTAATACGCATCCTTTTTAATGCTCTATCTCGTAGTCGCATCATAAATTTCACATTTTCGGTAAGCCAAGGAGCAGGCAGCTCACGAATAACCCTCATGGTCATAGGCGCATGTAGATCAAACACAAAATTTACCACTTTTGTAAAATCCTCAACAATGTCGTCAATATCGCTCAACAACCCCATTCTGTGCCAGTTGATATTGGATTTTTTGTTGATTTGGAAAATTTGCGTTGGCTCATTCGAATTACTGTTACTTTTGATTTGTATTAACATTATTAATTTGAATTTATATCTCAATCACTATATTTGCATGCCCATTTAGCTGATTATGGTGAGACTTGTCTAATTATAGCATCTTTATTGTACCCATATTTTGAAAATTAATAAAGGAAATGAAATGAAATGAAAATGAAATGTACACAAAATTGTTCCATTGCCGAGTGACTAACAGACAACGCACAGTCGAAAATATTGGCCGCAAAAAGCTGAAATTTGTCATGTATGTTCCATTAGCCTCATGGGATTTCGGATCGAGAAGAAACAGCAAAATTAATATTAATTATGCGGGCATAGCTTCGGGCATTCTCTTGTTATTTAGAAGCATCTTTTTGCAGCTTAACTATGCAAGCAGGTACATCAATGTCCAACGTCTGGTCGAATATTTGCCAGCCGTAGTACGTCAACTGGAAATCGACCCGATTTCCTTTGAGTGCAATAAAAGTAGACGGATCATAAATTCAGTGTAGTTCCAATTGCCACTCTATCAGTACATACATTTATGTGATCGCGGAGCTAAATTATCGAATGATGAAGTTTATGCAATGCCTGTGTTTGCAGCTGTTACAGCCTATGCACAAAAGCCATGTTAAGAATAAATGTACGTTATAGGTACGTATATTCGATATTGATTGAGCTTTGGAATGTACTCGCTATAGGAATGTACAGCTATGAAAAGAAACAGAACTTATTTGCGGCCGTCCTTTCCCTCTTAAATACATGTAGGAAACATTCCTAAGACGAATGCATCTATGTCTATTTAGTGCACTTCATTTTAATTTATTAAATTAAATTAAGTAGCAGTAGAGTATCTAGTCACTTGACGATTTTATTTGAGTAGGTTGTTCTACTAAAGCCGCGTTTCGACTAGGCAACAATTGACGCGCAACAAGTTGCCCAACATGTTGAAAGTGAGCGCGGCACTTTTGTTGAACAACGTTGTCTGTCTACGAATCTACTACTTTACGTCAGTCGTTGACAATATGTCGCCAGAGGAACTTGTGTTGATTTCAGCGGCAGTGGTCATAATTTTATCGAAAAATGCATCAGAAAGAAAAAAAAAAGCACGGTGGTGGTAAAGAAAATCCTACAAAATAGCAATCAGAATCAACAACAATTGATGCTCAACTAACGATGCTCTTTAACAAACAACAAGCCGCGCGTCATATTGCGCGCCAGCTGGCAACGTCGCGCGCTGTTGTGCAGCGTTGCCGTGCATGTTGAGCGTCACGTGTCGCGCGCCAAATCTTGCCTAGTGGAAAGGCGGCTTTAAGGTCAACATTTTTCATTTAACATACCAAAAACATTTTTAATCTCTACAGAGTAATTATTCCTAAAATTTTAAATATCTGTGATGAACATTGGAATCATAATCATCATCAGCCTTTAACAGTCCACTGCTGGATTAGGCCTCTCCTAATATTGGAATGCCGCACTAAATAAAGAAAGGTGCTAGCAAAGTCTACAAATGTTGGAATGTCTTCAAACTCTTAGCGCAAGACAAAAATTTCGATAAAAGCGTCTTCCTAAGAAATTGAACCTCCATTTCACCTATAATAACCACGCACCAAAGATGTTACCTAAACCCGAGACCTGAAATCTAGATATCTATAATAATATACTTTAAGTCGATTGAACTAAAAATAGTCATTTCATTAAGCCTTCAAAAGAATATTATCGGTCAGCGCCCAAATAGTTAACTTTTTGTGTAGTATGTACCGCGCTTAAATCTATTCTTGTAAAGAATTCTGGGTATTCCCGTTCAGAGTACTAAAAATATTGTCAATAAACGTTGTTGAAATGCTATTAAGGTGGACTATCACTAGAAGCATTTGGGCGTAATGTAATTCAAGTGCCTAATTTGAGCATTCGTACTACATAACTTTGGTACCTAATATTTGCTTATGTAACCTTACTTTGCGTATTTTAAAAAGACAAATCTCGCACACATGGTAAAGAATATTCATGTGTTACGAGGGAGTTTAGAAACATTCTAAGAACGGACATAAAAAACACCCAGGCTCAAAACAATTTGTGGATCCCAGAAAGTGTTGTCCCGTGTAAGGTATTGAACCGATGGCTAAAAGAAGTGTTAAGCGTTACCATGTCTGGCATAATTAATAAAAAAAAACCATCATTTGTTTAGGAGCTTCAATGCCTCAGACATACACACAGACACCTCAAACCTAAAACAAACTTTTATGTGACGACCGGTTGGCGCAGCGGGAGTGTAAGCGACTGCTGCACTTTCGCGGGTTCGATTCCCGCTCAAGTCAAACATTTGTGTGCATGAACATGGATGTTTCTCTTGGTCTGGGTGTTTCTATGTATAATAAGTAATTATTTACAAAAAAAAAGTATATTTGTATGTTTATCCATTATCTAGTACCCATAGTACAAGCTCTGCTTAGTTCGGGACTAGATGGTGTATGTGGTAGAATATTATTATATTATATTATTATTATTATATTTGTGACGGGGGTTAACAAACACTTAAGTACATAAAACAAAAATGGATCTATAAATCATATGAAGAAACTGGCGAAAAATATCTGGCAATAGGAAATTTTTACCAAAGTGTAGTGTAAAATAATGAAATTAAATAAATGTTTGGATAGTGTAGATAAATACCATTATTGTATTTATACGTTGAAAAACAGAATTTACTTTTATCAGAATCAGCGTGTTTTTTTTTTCGATAGAAAATATTAATCAACGGCAAACTGTAACATTTTTGCTGGACTCGGGAATCAAACCGCATACGGTATCCCCAGCACCATGGAAGCAGTGAAGAGAAATCTGTATGTATATATACTTATCGCGTAAATTCTTATGGGTATGTCATCATTATTATCAAACGCCCGCAACTTCACTTTTATATTTGGTTTGTAAAAACACATTCAATCAGCTTTTCACTTTGTTTAACAGGGCGGCTAATAGTTTGGCAAATACAATCCTTTACGAATGTTTTAAGTTTTGAACAGAGAAATGTATCATTGCACCTGATATCTGTACTGTGTTACACGTTATTTGATGTATACGAAACAAAGCAGGAAGTCTCTACAATGTAAATAAAAAAGTAGAGAATTCGTTTTGAGTATCTTAGTGCACTGAAGATAAATATCACATTTGAGCATCAAATTTAATATGAAGTAATAATACGACCGGCTTGTTAGCTTAGTAGTTAGTGACCATGAGTTCTACATAATGTTCTCGTAACACGTGCGATGCCTTTCAAGGTCCACCCGCACTGGGTCAGCGTGCTGAACTTTGGCACTTTCCTTCTCATAGTGAGACTAGATCTATGTTGGCAATGGAACAGATTAATAAATTTGATCCTTAAAAACAAAAGACGTATCTGCTTAGCTTGTAATATTTGAAGCACGAAAAATAAATTGCTTCATCATTTGTATTCCAAGTAACACTGAAATCCAAGTCTTCAGAAGATGAGTATACTGTACCAATTTCCATAATAAGTGTCTGAAAGATAAAAGGATATCTTCGTGTCGTCAGAAATAAGCCTCATCCGTAATACGAGCCTCAGAGATAGATGCAACTTCCTGGTTCTTGTCAACTAACACTAGCAAACTACTTTTTGTTCTAAGGATGATAATAATTTGCTAAGATTGAGGATGACATTCTTGCGTAGACGTGACTTTGCCATGAAGGATTTGTACATACACACATACATATTACATAACATGGCGTTCCGTAGTCTCTGCCTACCCCTCCGGGAAACAAGCGTGAGTCTATGTATGTATGTATCTATGTATTTTCGTAAAACCTTCATCTTGTACTCATATTTTTTCAATCGTTTAAATATTCAGAACAATATTAATCTGCTCCAAAATGCAGTAATAATTATTATTGTTAATTAATTATTCCCCTAGTTTGTTGGTTACCAAAGTGATGAGAATAAAAGCTTTCGCGGGAATATTAAATTGTTTCCATACAAATTGCACACTTTATTAACGAAATGATCATTAAATACTACGTAATAAATTACTGGTAGTGAATTTATACTGATTGATTTATTCCTGAAAGATATTTGATATTATGAATGAGTGTTTGTATTTTAATAGATTTTGTGGAAATGTGTTATTGCAATATAGGTTACTCTCCCCTACAGGCGTTCTATAAAAAGCAATGATTTTATGCTTAGGAGACTTAGGTCTATTACAAGGTTTTATTTACTTTCACCTGAATACGGATGAAAGAATAAATAATAATAATGATAAAAATTCTTTATTGGCACCTATTACGTGGGATCAAAACACTGGCGAAAAGTGGGCGTTTAATATGCCTCTGTCTACCCCTGCGGGGAAGCAGGCGTGAGTCTATGTATGTATGTATGGCACAAAAGTACAAGTAGGTATGATACAATAGAGGACTAATGTAGGTACAGAGAATATCAATTATTATGTTCTGCTGGTACTTAAAATAGGAAATCCTGAGATATAATTACCAGCAACCTTCCAGTTTCACAGTATATATACTATTACAGATATAGGTAACATCTATTGGTTACAATAAGAAACTAGACCTAATTATAGTATTTACTTTTCCGAAAATTTAAGTTGTAATTTTTTTTGTGAAAGATTTAGTAAACTTGTTATAGATACATAATAAATGTTGCGTGTATTATTGAGTGTACCTGTGTGTATGTATGTGTAAGTGTGTGAGCCGTGTATGTGTACAGACGATTGGGAGAGAATCTGCGTAAGATTAATATTGTTGTAGATATGTAAAAATAGTTTCTCAGATTGCTGGACGAATAAGATTTTCTGTGTCGTCATATGAGAGTTTCTGGAGCCATTTTATTACTTTAGTTTTACATTTATATTTATTGCCTAGGTGCATATTTATAATTTTTTTTTTAATATATCGTCCTAGGAAATAGTAGAACCGTTCGCTGAAAGTTGTCCTATGGCTATCGGCTGGCTTCACCTTGACCGTAGGCAATTTGCGTCGTAAGGATGGTGATGATGTTCCGCATGCTTCGCGCGTTGAATGTTGCTTCATTATTATTTGTAGGATGAACAGCTGCCGCACTGTTAGAACTTCGCAATATTCGTACAGTTCTTTGGTGGGAAATCTAAATGGTTTAAAAGTACTTACTTTTAGTACGGCTCTCTGTGCTCGCTCAAGTTTTATCAAAGATGATTTACAAGCCCCACCCCAAGATATAATACAGAAGCCTAAGATAGACTGGCATAGAGCGAAATATATGCTTTTTAGAACTGTTGGCTTTGCCACATGTCTCAGGTGTTTGAAAATGTATATAAGCTTACGAATTCTCCCAGTAATGTACGGGGTAAAACTCAACGTGTCATCTATAATTACTCCCAAGTACTTTATGCTAGTGACATTATGTAACCTAGGACAAGTGCATGTTAAGCAGCTATCAGTTATGTGGTGATGGGCAGTAATAGATCGGTCAACATTTGTCTTGATCGATATTTTTAGGCTAAATTTAATAGTTTTAGTTTTGTCAACATTGAGAGATAATGTATTATTTGCTAGCCACTCAGTTACTATATTGAAACCAGTTTGTGCCACATCGAAGACCCGGTCCCACGTCTCACCTGTAAAAATATTTGCGGTGTCATCTGCAAACGCTAATAATTTGCCATCATTAATTTTAAGTTCACACATGTCATTGACGTAAACAAGGAAGAGCGTGGGTCCAAGGATACTTCCCTGCGGCACACCAAAACCAATAAAAAGCTCTTTGCTGACGTAGTCATTGATCTTTACGCACTGTGTTCAATTTGTCAAATAACTTTCGAAAAGCTTTAACTGTCGGTCTCTTACACCAATACGTTGCAATTTAACGATCAGCTTGGGAATGTAGACCGTGTCAAAGGTCTTGGCTAAGTCTAAAAATATTGCAACACTTTTCTTTCTCTTATCCAAAGCCTTCACGATGTGATTAGTTAGTTCGAAAACTACGTCGTTTGTGGACCTATTGTTTCTAAAGCCATATTGGTTGTTAGAAAGTATGTTGTTTTCTTCCAAGTATTTCTTTAGCCAATTGTTAATTATTATTTCCAGAACTTAAGACAAACAAGGCAAAGAAGATTGTATGTAGCAGAGATGAGGATGTTGAGCTGGATGTGTGGAGTGACAAGGATGGATAAAATTAGTAATGAGTAGGTATATTAGAGGAAGTTTGAAAGTTACACCGGTGCAAGAAAAGCTGAGAGGAAATCGTTTATGATGATATGGGCATGCGATGAGGAGGAATGAAAATCACGTGCCCAGAAAGGTGATGAATATGAGAGTTGAGGGTTATAAGGCAAGAGGAAGACCAAAGAAAAGATGGATGGATTGTGTGAAGGATGACAAAAAGGAGTGAATAATCAGATGACGTCTGATATTAGAGAATGGAAGAGAAAGACATTCTGCGCCAACCCCAATTAATTTGGGAACAGGGCTGACAGAAGAAGAAGACCTGGCACGGTGTATGTAATGAAATGTCGCAAGTCAAAGTCAAAAGTCAAAGGAAAGATACATTTGACCCATGTCTTGGTTTTCTATCGAACTGAAATTTTGGAAGCATACGTAAATAGCATGACGGTGCAATTTTATGATGTTATGGAGCTGATCTGATGATGGAGGCCCTAGGTACTCCGCAATAAAGCGTTACAACCCCATCGTGTTCGGGCTCGCTTGATTTGTATTAATGCCCTGTACATAAACTGTCCCACTGCTGGGCACGAGCATCTTCTCACTATGAGAAGGGTAAGGCCATAGTCCACGACGGTGGCCAAGTGCGGGTAGGCAGACTTCACATGTCTTTCGAGAATATTATGGAGAACTCTCCGAGATGCAGGTTTCCTCACGATATTTTCCTTCACCGTTTAGCAAGCGATATTTAACAATGTGATACACAAATGACTTCGAAAAGTCGCGGATTTGAACCCGAGACCCTTTGCGTAGCAGCCCATCGGTCTCTCCACTAGGCTATCACGGCTTGCATGTAACAGCTAGTTTTAAAATCATAATATTTGTATTAAATTAACTAGCGGTCGCCCGCGGCTCCGCCCGCGTGGATGTCGGTTTTCGCGACAAAAACCCTAAATTTTAACCCATGTGTTCAACTACCCAAAAGTAAATTCAGCATTTTAGCCGACAAACAGGCAGATAAACAATCAGACTTTTTGGCCATGGGTAAAGCATTCCTTTCGTAGATCAATACCTATTAAATTGAAAGTTGGGCCCTGGGACTTGTTAATTGTTAATGCAAAAGATGTTTTCACCGGCAATTGAAGTCGTTTAAATGGAATTGGTAAATCGTTGGGGATCATCAGTATCCGAGGAATGTCAGCTAATTCACCAGAATCATGGCCGGTGATAATGGTCGCTACAATTGATGACCCAGATACTTTTTTCTTATGGTAATAGGCGGCAAATGAGCAGACGGATCGCCTGATGGTAAGCAATTACCGCCGCCCATGGACACAAGCAACACCACAGGAGTCACAAGTGCGTTGCCGCCCCATGGGGTTGGGAAAAGGGATAGGATAAGGAGTGGGAAGAGGGAGAAGGAATAGGGGATAGGGCCTCCGGAACTCTCACTCACCGAACGAAGCGCAACAGTTTAGGTACTGTTACTTTACGTCGATTTTCTGTGAGAGGGTAGTATTTCCCCGGTCGAGCCGGCCCATTCATGCTAAAATCATTAAGGCTCTACTACCTAGAAACTCATCCAAAATAACGGTATAACTTCTGCTTAAATTTGGAGACGGAAAAAATCCTAAAACGGACCAATATGAGAGGTCATTTTCATGGAGATGAAGATGAGCTCTCATATTGGTCCGTAAATTCAAATGTTGAACTGATGTCCAAAGGCGAGACGATTTCATGCATGCCTTCATAATATCTGCTCCCGTACCTCTGTTAACAACTGAAAGTGTCTGTCGAAAGCCTCCAGCAAATACGAAAGTTATACCACCCATGATAGCAGAAGGATTTCCGGGGTCTTTTATAGTTCTGTCTACAGCCTCCACATGAGCTCTATTACTCATCGTAAATTCATCCCATATTACCAACGATGCGTCTTGTAGCAATTTACCAAGAGGCCCATTTTTGCGAATAGAACACGTTGACCGTTGGTTTAAAGATACGGATAGAGGTAGTTTGAAAGTAGAGTGAGCAGTTTTTCCTTCGTTCAAGAGAGTTGCAGCAATTCCTGACGAAGCAACTACAATCGCTATCTTCCCTGATTGCCTTATCTTATCAATTATCAAATTTGCTTTCGCCTGTCGCCACGGGCCGCGGAGCGCAGAAATAGCACTATATTGATTTCGCCATAACTTTCAAACCAAACGTCCTATTGTAATAAATTAAGACTAAATATTACCTACATAAACAGTTCTTTGTGACAAAATAATTTATTTTAATGAAGAGTAATGACATGTGTAAAATAAACGCGTTTAAATGAAGTCCTAAAAAAATTTAAGATTTTTAAATAAAAATATGGTTGTTGCGCTTAACTCGAAATATATAGGTATAGTGTGTTGCGGATCTTTTTGTAGATATTTTTAAGGTCTTTAAATAATTAGAACATTTTATGGTTCTATCTTTTGATAGTTTAGGCGGCGTACGCCAAATAAGGAACTTTTTTGGATGTTTTTTTACACCTTAGGTCCGAAGAAACCAAATATCTCACGGACCCCTATTTTTTCAAAAATAAAATATAGCCTATGTTACTGGCAGATAATGCAGCTTTCTAATGGTGACAAAATTTTTTAAATCGGTCCTCAAATTTTTCCTCTTTATAATATTAGTGTAGATGTAGATTTCACTAGGCTGGGTCAGCGGATTTTGAAGGACTCATTTTATACTTACTATATTTATATTATGATGGTCCGTTGAAAACTCCGGAGCTGGTTTATTCGCCGGATCTGTCGGCTCGAATGTTTCAACACTTTAAGGTGACACCTAGGTTTGGTCCGTTTTAATTTTAAATCGCGCTATATTTAATGTCTCTGTTACCACAAACTATACAGCGACAATAATTCATTAGCGGTTTATTGAGCGTGGTTACCATTTTATAACAAAAATTTACAATTGTTCGAATAAATATATAGATAATATTTATACGGCAATTTAATTTTGCATTACAAATTCAACAGTATTCTAGACTCAGAACTTCAAGCAAATATCCTGAAAGTCCAGCGAAGTGTTCAGTAAACCAAGACCGGAACCGAGAGTTGGCAAGTGTTTGTTTTATGCAACTAGATCAAAGACGCTTCATGCACTTGCTAACTGTATAACTGTGTTTATAAAGTAACTTGGAGACTAGCTTGAAATATTTAAATTTGTTTTGCTGTGCGAAACATGATAACTTTATACTAATACTAGATGAGCCAGCGGTTACCCCCGAGTTATTTAAAGCTACTGCTTCGCTCCCGTTGTTCATACCGTGATGTTAAATAGCCTATAGCTTTCCTCGATAAATGGGCTATCTAACACTGAAACAATTTTCAAATCGGACCAGAAGTTCCTGAGATTAGCGCGTTCAACCAAACAAACTAACTAACAAAATCTCCGTGGTCCAGTGGAGAGTATATGCGACTGCAGACCGGAGGTCCCGGGTTCGATTCCCGGGTCGGGCAAAAGTGTTACTGGGTTTTTCCGAATTCTCAGTAGCAGCACGGAGTTTGGTGATGTGCCCGGTGACGGCAATAGGCTGAAATGGTGTAATATAACACCTCTGCCTACCCCTTCGGGGATATACAGACGTGAGTCTACAAAAAAGTCTATTTGTGGCTACTACTCTACATTCGTGGCCGTTACCATAATATTAAACAGCTTATAGATTTCTTCAATAAAGGGACTATTAGGTATAGAATTTAATTTCATAATACTAATAAAATATGACAGAATTTACACATCACTTACATTTTGTAATAATTCGTCTATGAAACGGAATTCTAGACTCAGAACTTCTAGCGAATATGCTGAAAGTACATCGAAGTGTTCAGTAAACCAAAACCGGAAACCCGGCCAACTCTCGGCCAACTGTTTGTTGTTATGCAACTTGATCAAAGACGCTTCATGCTCTAATCTTGCTAACTGTATAACTGTGTATATAAAGGAACAATGAAAGTAGATTATACACTTGCAATAAATTTAAGTTGTCTTACTTTGTGGAAGACTAAACATTGTAAAATGTGTTACATACTAATTAAAAAATCTTTGACTAGATTGAAGACATACTAAAAGGATAGGTTAGAAGTACCATAAACGGAAGAACATAGTATGAAAATTTTGATGAGAGTGAATGAAGCAGGAGAAATATGTCAGGTTCTTTGCAAATAGCGTTCCGTAGTATCTGTCTATCCCTTACCGGGACACAGGCTTGAGTCTATGTATGTGTGATAAAAGTTTTATTTTTGACAGAACTTTAGTTAAAACATTTAATAAGTTTTGGCAGCTCTTTAGCATAGATTATTTTTTTTATTTACATTAATATAACGCACTGCACTATTTAAAAGATTTTTCCTTCTTCTTTTTGTGTTATGTCTCATTTTCTTTATATTTTTTTGACTGTGATCGTAATCTATCCGAGTTTTAAATTGTTCACATCATTCCACGAAAACGTTTATGATAAAATATTTTGATGCAAAATTTAGCCAGTAATTCTCTTTGACTTACAAGGAAGTTTGAATGCGAGCAATCGAACAGCTTGCGAGGTACTTACAAATGCATCTATCATAACATGACCAAGTTATACCGCAATTCAATTCAAAGAGCTATTATCGAACGGACGCTTTACTGGTTATAAATGCACAAGGCTAACGATGAATTATTTACATTGTGAAAGGACGGTGACGAAGTGTGTTCTATACTAAATATAGTTTTATTACATCAAATGATAGGGGGAATATTAAAGCAATACATTAAAAGTAGATTATTGTTTAGTCTTAACTAAATACAATAAAATAGGTTTTAAAATACGACAACTATTTAGTTAAAGACTGCCAAAAATATTACCCATCCTTTTGGCTTCGTCTTGGTCGGGTAAAAGGTAGAAAACTGCAGAAGCGAAGAAAACAGAGAAAACGCAATCAATTATTTGACTCCGCAAGAGAGTGTTAAAATTCACAAAAATAAAGGAAGCTATTGATTTTGAATAGTACTTCACTTTTGATTTGTCCTGCTGGGAGCCCACTAAAGGTTTTACATAACAATATTGACCCGTGTATAAACTGTCATACACTGCTATGTATGTCTATTTGGACAATGAAAATGGTTGAGGTTTGTATGCGTGTTGGCGTAGACTTTTTATGTCTTCCGAGAATATCATGAAGAATACTCATGAAGGCTCCGTTTCATCTTTTTGCGATCGATATTAAACTATTTAATAACGATATAATTTAGACTTAGTACTAGAGTGGCCTAGTAGTCTGTAAATCTCTCCTCTAGGCTTCTAACAAATAGTTATATTCAACCAAATAACAATGGACCTCCGTTCAATATTTTAATATCTACAATTTTTTTACTTGTAGTAAAACGGCATTCATTTCCGCTTGAATCTATTTTGCTGTAATTTCCTTTTACATCTTATTACTTTCTTAATACTCTGAACGGTAGAGGTCGGGGATTTATTTTCAAAGCACAAAATTTAGTTTAGCTTTCTCTTATATAAAGACATTATAAGGATACAAAAAACATGTAATGTATATTCCGTACATTGAGACCGATTTTAAAGCGTTACTCTACATTATTAAAGACCTATCCTAACTGACATACTACCTCTACTGAAGCTTTATTGAAATATTTCGCATTTGCATAAAATGGGGCTAGGAAAGGAACCCATCCTTTCCCTCCTGATGAAGGCACCCTCTAAGGCAAGGGTTTTGTAATATCCAATCTGTAAAGGGAGAAAGTAAGGGCTGTAAGTTTGTTTCAAATCCGTTGAGCTCTTTTGACCGATGATCTGGTTAAAATAACGGCAAGTAGTTGGATGCGAGCGGCTCAAGATCTGTATGTGTGGAGAACCTTTTGGGAGGCCTATGTCCAGCAGTGGACGTCTCTAGGCTATCATGAAATAGCTCTTTTGAAGTTATATGATAAGCTAATATGATATATTTTGTTGCAGTGATTGGGTGTTTGGCGTGCGGTACTGCCAGCTCAGCAACTTCATCGCAAACGTAACGGTCGCTGCCAGCGTGTTCACACTCACTGGGATTTCGTTTGACAGGTAAACATAGCCGACAATCAAGTTATGAAGGAAACGAAATTACTGTGAAGCGTTACTCGGAAGGATATTAGGGTTGTCATCATCATCAGCCCTGTATAGAAACTGTCCCACTGCTGGGCATGGGTCGCTTCCCACTATTAGAAGGGTAAGGCCATAGTCCAACACGCTGGCCAAGTGCGGGTTGGCAGACTTCAGATGTCTTTCGAGAACATTATGGAGAACTCTCAGACTTGCAGGTTTCCTCACGATGTTTTCATTCACCGTTTAGCAAGCGATAATTAACAATTTAATACGCACATAACTTTGAAAAGTCATTGGTGCGCGCCATGGATTCGAACCCGAGACCCTCTGCGTAGCAGTCCGTCGGTCTTTCCACTAGGCTATCGCTGCTTAGGGTTGTACATTGGTTTATCTTCTATTTGGCAGTCACATTTGTGTCCCCAGTTATTATATAACTTGTTGTATCATATGGCATTACACGATTCAATCAAGTCCATGAATCGTGAAATGCCAAACTGTTTTTTAGTTCCTGCTATGAAAAATATGGTATTAAGAACAGTAAGATGTTTAATTGTTGGGAAAACATAAACTAAAAGTTTTATATGAGCGACAACTTTTGTGGCGATTCCCTTGTTCACGAATAGCGATGGGGCTTAAGTTAAAACTGTGTCATGTGTTGATCGATATCAACATACGCGCAGGCAGAGTATATGTGATTCACCTAGCAAGCCCTACCGCGATATCCATCGCCCCGTAGCGGCAGAGCCAAATGGAGCACGGTTAGCATTCTTTGCCGTAACACAACGGAAATAATGTCTATCATAATATCTTATACAAGCAATTCCTGTATTTAAATAATCTGAATCTCGAAAGCGGCTCCTACAATTTCATGAAGTTTGTAGGCATCGGTAACGCGCCATAAATCGATCTAGCTAGGATTCACTTTTGGATGCGCTCCTCCACGGCGTCGGCATAGTCTGTTATGCTGACGATACGTTGGTCACAGCCAAGGGTAAGACGCACCGGGCGGCGGCCATACTGGCGACAGCTGGGGTTGCACACGTAGTGAGTCGCATCCGGCATTTGGGCCTTGAGGTGGCCCTGTCGAAATCCGAGGCCATGTCATTTCATGAGCCTCGGAACAGGCCACCTGCGGGGGCCAACATAATGGTAGGAGGGGTCCGCATCGGCATCAGGACGAGCTTGAAGTACCTTGGGCTCGTTCTCGACAGCCGGTGGACTTTCACCGGCATTTTGAGCGTTTGGCACCTAGACTCCTGGGGGCGGCGGCCGCTTTGTCAAGGCTGCTGCCAAACCTAGGGGGGCCGAACGCCTCTTGCCGGAGGCTATATGAGGGAGTCGTGCGGTCGATGGCCCTATACGGGTGTCCCATCTGGGCCGGGAACCTGACAGCCCGTCACGTTCGGGCGCTTCGCGCATCACAGCGCGCCATGGCCGTCAGGATAATTTGTGGCTACCGCACGGTCTCCTTCGAAGCCGCGACCCTCCTGGCCGGATGTCCGCCCTGGGACCTACAGGCTGGGCTATTGGCGTCGCTTTGTAAGTGGCGCCGCGAAGCCCGGTCACTAGGCGGAGAACCCACGCCTCGCGAGATTGAGGCGCGGAAGGCGGAACTCCGACAGGTCCTAGTGGCGGAATGGCGATAGTGACTCACGCACCCCAGCGCGGGGCTTCGCTGCATCGAGGCAGTGAGGCCCGTACTCGACGAGTGGGTGGAGAGACGACATGGCGCCCTCACCTTCCGGTTGACACAGGTGATAACCGGCCATGGTTATTTCGCCCGGTTCCTGCACCGCATTGGCCGGGAGGAGACGCCCGGATGTCACCACTGCGGAGATCGCCGTGACCCAGTAGAGGACACGGCGCTGCACACCTTGGTGGAATGCCCTGCTTGGGCATCGCAGCGCCGGGACCTAGTCACGGCGATAGGAGTGGTCGAACTCTCGCTTCGGACCTTGATTCGTTCCATGGTCCGGAGCGAGATGTGTTGGGAAGCCGCCGCCTCCTTTAGTGAGACGGTGATGTCGATCAAGGAGACGGCGGAGCGGGATAGGGAGCCCACGCGACCTGTCTCCACCCGCAGAACCGGGCGTCGTCGCCGGAGGGCGCTCAACGATCTCCGGCCACCGCGAGTACACGCCAGCGGGCGGCGGGCCTGTTTCTGACCGCCCGCCGTCTGCTAGGCCCGAGAGGCGGCGCACGCGTTCCGCGTGCGCCTCTCGTAGTGTTAATAGACTACGTCGTTCTTTTCCGCTCGTAGTATGAAATAGGATGTATGAGGACAATTATAATGGATGCAGATGGATGCATGCGAGGGACGGGGCCTGCTTCGGCGGGCCAGCTCAGGCGGGATCGCGGCTGTCATGCTAATGTAGATCCCGTGACCCCGCCGTTCAATGGGATCGGATAAAGGAACACCATGGTAGTTTTAGTGGGTAGTCCCGGCGCTTCTCGTCGGGGAGTCACCACACTCTCAGTCTAGGGTCAGCCCGTAAATTGTTTGGTTTCCACCATGAGTCAAAAAAAAAAAAGGATTCACTTTTGGAAAACACTTTTTTCCAAAATAAAATAAACAGATCTCGTTCATCCAGATGACATAATATTAGTTTATATGGAACACGTGTATACAAATTGAAATTTCACCGTATGCCTAAAAATATAACTTGAACGAAAAATGTTACTATAATTTTTTTTTAATAATGTTTTTAGGGTCTACGCTCTGGGATTTACTGACATACATTTTCCACGATCTTTTAAATTTAGAAAATTGTGCGCATTTTTAGTAAGTACACACACAAGGTTTATGCACAGCGTTCACCTAAAATATTTTACAATGGTTTGAAAAATAAAAACGTGAACTTTAAATTCGTACATTTAAATTAAACGTGGTGTAATAACGGGGTAAAAAATAATTGAGGTTTTAGCACTTACATTTATAATATCATTTTGAGAGAGCTCCACAATTATAACTGGAACTTACTGTACTTGGGTTGATTTTATGTTATTTTGAAGATCCTTTTTGCAAATAAAAATAAAAAAAATTAAAGCAAACATTGACGAAGTTAAAATCTTATGGTAGCGCAAGTGCTACTTACATCTCATTGTAGGTACTAAATTTTTTAGACTACGTAGCAATGTCAAAAATTTTAGCCTTCAAGGGCTTTTTCGCAATTTGTATAAAGCCTTTTAACATACGAGTAATACCGTTTTGTTACTAAGAACATTACGTTTGGCATTTTATAACAGAAATACACGACGTCTTTCGCATAAAATGCTTATTTGCTGAACCGCCGTAGTTGCGTACTGAATATATTTATTTTATGTGAATGTCGAGTCAATTTTAGCTTATCAAGGCTAATACGTTGACAAGGTTTTTTACTTTAGGCGGAATACGGAGCAAAGCCTAGGTGAACTATGTTTAGGAAAGTTCCATTGGGTATTGTCATGGAATTCTCTGCCCACTTCTCAATAATGTTTCCTAAACGTATATTCTTTTTTCTTCAGATAATTTGTCTTTAATATCTGATTACAGTCAGCTATATCTTTTACTGTGTGATAACGAATTTCGCTTAAAATGGTCTTGGCTCGATATTTTGATTAGTAACTTCGATTGAGTTCAAAACAAGTTGCCCAATATTTCAGATTACTTAGCCGCAGGAATTTGCTCAGGCTATGTCTAGAATCACTCTCTCGCAGTCGAGTCGAGTTAGGTATATTCCTACAATAATATAAAAAAAATAATGCGATAGTCATATATTTCGACTTCGCCCACAAAGTGGTAACGTAAAATATTTGTTTGTATTTATATTTGTTTTCTCTCCCTCCTTCTATCTGGGGCTTGGTGGAAAATTGTGAGATTTCCCTAGAGACGACCGGGCCTACTCACTAAAACTAACGATGTATTTTTCTAACAACCCATCGTAATCGGTGTAGCATATGCTTTACTTATTCATTTATTTGTTTATAGCTCTGATTAAAAGTTTTTATTGACTGCCTCCGTGGTTCAGTGGATATCGTATGCGACTGCTGATCGGAGGTCCCGGGTTCGATTCACGGGTCGGGCAAAAGTGTCTCAGCAGCAGCACGGAGACTGGTGATGTGCCCGGTGACGGTAATAGGCTAACCCCCTATTACGAGGGACCTAAAAATTCATGGTGAAATGTGGGTGTAATAAAACACCTCTGCCGACCCCTTATACAGACTTGAGTCTATAAAAACGAGAAAAAAGTTGTTATTATTATTTATTGTTTTATAGTTGCTATCAAAGAGCGTAGTTAAAAGTTATGTCGATAATTTAAAGTTTGTAGTAACATTTGATATTTTAACTTCGGATTGCCGTTTTGGTCTTTTTTAAAACGGTAATCTTTTTTTTCTTATTTTTCTTTTCTTATTTAAAGACAACTCCCGCACTAGAACTAAATCCTGTGTCGCGGGGGACTTTACAAAGATACAACTAACGGACACAAGGAACACCCAGACTCGAAACAACAATTTATGAATCACACAAAGTGTTGCCTCGTGTGGGGATCGAACCCACAACACTCGGTGCAGTGTCAAGCGGCGAGGCGGCCCACAATGTTTTATGAAGACTATTTTTCGGACGCCGTCTTTTTATTAGGTAAAGCAGCTTATAGATACATTCAATTCAAAGCAAAATTTCGTATCCTCATTAAGCTAGTATCTCAAGTTTTTTCGTTCTTTTTTTAATCTTCTTATTTTAAACCGGATATTTAGAAAAACAAATATTCCTCTTAAACTAAGCATGATACGCAATAATAATGTTAGAAGCACCGATAGCGCCTTAAACTGCACATTTTACAGTGAAAATGAACCTCATAACTTGACTAGATTCAAATTTAAGCAAGATTTTTGATTTATAGTTTTTTTTACATTTCCCGAAGATTCTACCATATTGGGAAAAGTTATTTATACAGAATTGATGCCCTTTAATTTCCTCATATACTCAATAAATTTCAGACCCCAAATCCATGGAATCTAGAAGTTACTTCAAATTAACTGTTTTTGCTAGGGTTGTCACATTTATTATCCGGATTTTAATGATTAAATTTTTATTCGATATTAATTTTATGCAACAAATAATTTATTTATAAAATCTATTTTATAGGGTTCTGTAGTTAAAATGAAGGAAAAAATATATATTGAGTTTTATTTCCCTTTAAACTAATATCCCAGCTTATGTTATTTTTTACTATTGCGTGCGTGTCTTTTAGTTCGTAGGTTCTTCAAACATAGATATATTAACTTTTTATTGGAATTAACAATTTATTCACAAAATATAATAATTACAAAATTTGCTATGCAAAGGCGAGCTTATCCTGTATAGCGTGATCTTTTTCAGCTAACCTTAGACCTGAAACACTCATATAATGTCTAACTTTGCAATTCGTATATATGTACAAGATGAAATTTTAGTCACCAGCCTAATTTACAGATGTCATTCTGCCCATGATTTTGATCAACTTACCCTGAGAAACCAAACATAGAAATCGAAAATAAAAATTCATGTTCCCATACTACCAGCCAGCCCGAACTCATATTTGAAATTTTTTCGATGTTGGTTTCTTAGGGAAAGTTGGTCTAAATCGTGGCCAGAATGTCATCTGAAAATTTGGCTAGTGACTAAAATTTCATCTTGGATAACAAAAGTTCTTTTTTTAGATCTTTATTCATTAAAGTAAGATTATAAAATAACATTTGTATCGTTTTATAAGATAATCTAAACTACTGGGTTTATATATCAACAAAAATGGCAGGTGATTTTTTGACAAAATAAAATCAGATCTAGATCAAAATTATTATCTCACAAAGTGACAACCCTGACGACGTAAAATCCGGATAAAATTTAAAAAGATTATAGTTTCTAGATTCCATCGAATTGGGTTGTAAAATGTATGCAGTGTGTGGGGTAAGTAAAGAAGATAATTACAGTTTATATCACTAACCCCAACACGGCGGAATTTTGGAGAAAAATAGGAAAAACCAAAATCCAAAAAAATCGTATAAGTTTGTATTTAACAAAGCTACGAGATTAACTTGTATTCTAACATAATTATGTAGCATAAAAACGCCATCGCTGCTTCTAACAGCATTATTGCGTACTGTGCTTAGTTTGGGCGCCATAACCTTTTTCCTAAATTTCGAGATGAAAAATACAATTTCCAAGAGACGTTAATCTCATGCTATTACAGTATTGCAAAACAATGGTACAATTAAGTTTAGCCTCCATTTGTAGGATAACATGAAGAATGCTAGGTCAAACAAGTATTTTAAAGTGGTAATTAGAGATGATGATTTCCAATGCAAATATTAGTAAATTTAGTAATCAATTTAGTCTTAGGGTCTTAAGAAAGGTGTCCAAACTTTAGAAATGTGTAGTTATGTTTGAAATGTTGATTGCACGAATGGCACTGCGGTTAACATGGGCAGGTTTTTAGCAAGCTGCGTTAAGTTTTGTAGGTTCAATTATCTAAGGGTAAGACGTTATTTGGTTATTGGCCAAATTATTACTCTTAGTACGGGTCTTTATGTCTTAAGTTGCCTTCACCACGAAATACGGTAGGAGTACCTATATCCTGTGATTGCATTTATTTTCAAAAGGGTCCCTAGACCAAGGAATTTTAACTGACGCGACTTGTATACATTATACAAGTTTATTTACCGGGTTTCACTCGCGATAAATAAGATATTAAGGTAATTAAGCCGTTAATATTTTAGTTTTATTGTAAGCGGCGATAGCCAAGACCTGCTTAATAAACTTGTATAATCCCTAACAATCTAACAATGATTAGATTTGCCCTCAAATATGTATTTTTAACAATACTAAGCCTGGTTTTTATCTCGTTCAAGTGCAATTAGTTCCTAGATTAAGTAGGACTTAAAACATAGCTGACAAAATGTTAATTCTGAATATATCTTGGTATAACTTTGGTATGCACTGGCGATAATTTGTGTCAGGACATTATATTATTATCTAACCAGTAGTGACGTTGACGTGAATTCTAAGTTTTGATACATTAAAGAACCACTTTTGGATAACGGCTGCTATTTTTCTGCTATAACTGTTAGTTGGAACTGCCGTGCAGATATTCTTTTTTAGGCTATATAAGAATGTCTAGTCTTTAGGTGACCCTAATTTGTTTAGTAAAGCTTACATTTTTACTTAAATGTTATAAAGCTGAACATTTTGTTTGTTTATTTGATCGAACGCGGTAATTTTAAGCACTATTGGATTGAGTTAAAATAAAATGTGTCGACGAAACCATTTTTTGATGAAAGCTAAAGGCGCTTTATTATCAAACTTGGATGTAACTTAGTACGAGTTAAATTATGTTTACATTTAGGTATAGTCTTACTGGCGTTTCTGTACCGACATAAATCACAAAAACTAAAACGCATTTCAGAGAAACGCAGTAAAATAATAGAAAGAAATCTGATTGAAAGCTTGATTAACCTCTTTCAATAAGTCTCTGAGAAAAAAATATTTTGAAGTGAAATCACAAGCGTCGAGCCACAAAAGATTTTCGCAAATTGGACGACTAACGTTAATGCCTTTTCTTATTATAATAGTACAGCTTTGTGTGCCCCATTTCTGTATTTTTGCGTAACTTTTCTTGTTAAGTTCAAGAATCAAATAATATATTATTGGTCGAAGTAGCAAGGACATAAAATATGGCGTAGTTTTATCGTAGTAAAGATAATAACGTAACGTTGTAACACAGTTTATAGGCAAGAACTTTTATAATAAAAATCATTTACGTCTGGTGGTATTTATATTTACTTGATATAACACCCAAACCAATATTCCGAAATTGCCAGTTTGATTGGGCCACATTTAACCATATTCTTTGCGCTCGTTACAGCTAGATTGGAAAATGCATTTGTATTTTGTTATATTTCCATAGTATAGCAATTCTATGACATCGCTGCGAGGCAAAAACTATTAACTTTTAGCTAGGCCATTTTGCCTCATGAAGTATTATCCAAGTTAGCAGGTTTTAGGTACAAAAAGAAATGTAAAATTTTCAAGAACAAAAAAGAAAACAATGTGTTAGCGAAGTACTTTCACGAGTATCAACAGCTTTGTGCTGAGTATTTTTATAAAAAGCCCCTTTGGTTTCATACCTTTCGAACTTTTCAACTAATTTCGTATATCGTAAACAAACGTTCCAATTGTTGACCTTTTTGATTCAGTATTGTTTTCAAATAAACACAGTTTATTATGATTTTGTAAGAAAGGACTATAACGACGGTAAAGAGGTTGAAATGAACAAATTCTTACTCGGTTAATAATTTCTAGATTGAACAATGAAAGGTTAGCTATATTGTATATAACATGTCAGTAAGAATACACGTGAAATATACATAATTATATTTCACTCAGCATTCTTGAAAAAAATTGAAAGAAAATGAAGTCCATATACTCATACAATATTATTTGCCAACATAGAGTCTTCTTCACCAGCCAGTATTTGGACATTTTTGGGCTCTCTCGGTATTGGGAAGCACCGGAATATAGACTTTCCTAAGACTATTGGATTAGCCGACATTAATTGTCATTTTACTGCTGCCAACAATCTGGATGCCAGTACAAAGTGTCAAACTTTATACTATATGTCCGGATTAGTGCGTCCAAATATCAGTTCTTTTAATTTTTCACCAATCGCGTCGGAAGAGATCAAAAAGATTATCCTGTCTATTAAGTCCAAAGCGGTAGGCTGTGACGACGTGAGTCGTTATATGGTCACCGCCATCTTGGATTCTCTACTTTCCCCACTTACCCATATCCTAAACTTTTCCCTTGAGTCCGGTCAATTTCCTTCTTTATGGCGTAAAGCCTTAGTTCGCCCATTACCAAAAATATCCAATCCTTCCCTCCCTTCACATTTTCGTCCTATTTCCATTCTCCCATTCCTATCGAAGGTGCTGGAGGCATGCGTCCATAAGCAGTTGTCCGGGTTTGTCTCCAAAAATAACATACTTTCCCCACTACAATCGGGATTCAGACCCGGACATAGCACTGTCTCAGCACTACTGAAAGTGACTGGCGACGTCAGGGCGGGAGTGGAGGACACCAGGATCACTGTTATGGTCTTGGTGGACTTTTCAAAAGCCTTCGGCGCCGTCAGTCACGATATCCTCTTGTCCGTCCTCTCCTACCTTATGATCTCTTCCGACGCTTTGGAATGGTTCTCTTCTTATCTTCGAGGACGTCAGCAGTCGGTACGCGTAGATGAGACCTCATCATCGTGGCGAGATCTTGACTCTGGCGTTCCTCAAGGCGGTATAATTTCTCCTCTTCTTTTTTCATTGTTTATAAATCTTTTAACTTATGAACTTCGCTGTGCGTATCATCTATACGCCGATGACCTACAGATCTACACGCAGGAAAGGGTTGAAGACCTCAACATAGCTATCGATGGGATTAACCGGGACTTAGATACGATTAGTGCCTGGTCGAACAGATTCGGCCTACCTGTAAATCCCACTAAGTGCCAAGCTATTCTGATAGGTAGCCCACGTATCATGTGCAAGGTTGATTTAAATTCTCTCGCTCCTATAATTTTTAATGGCTCAGTAATACCCTTGAGTCCTAGTGTAAAAAATCTCGGCCTACACCTTGACTCTACCCTTGACTGGCGCACTCAGGTAGCGAGTGTTAGTCAGAAAGTCACGAGTACACTGCGTTCTCTCTATCGCCTAAAAAACTTCCTCCCGACTAAGACGAAAACAATGCTTGTGCAAACCCTAATTTTCCCAGTCATCGACTATGGTGATGTATGTTATCTCGACCTGAATGCAGATCTGCTCAATAAACTGGACCGACTTCTCAACAATTGCATTCGATTCATTTTCAATCTCCGTAAATATGACCACATATCCGTTCATCGTTCACAATTGCGATGGTTGCCTATCCGTCAACGACGTAATCTGCGGACGCTGACTACTCTCTATTCTCTTTTAAATTCTTCAAACGCTCCCACTTATCTTACACCTCAATTCCAATATCTATGCAGCAGTCATAATGGTGACCTTCGCTCTACCAATAATCTCCTTCTACTTTGTCCGTCCCATAGCTCTACTCTTGTTCATTCCTCCTTCAATATACAGTCAATCCTTCTCTGGAATGCACTCCCTCTTGAAATCAGGATGTCTTCTTCTCGTGAACTTTTCAAGGCCAGAGTCCGTCGGCAGTATATTGAACAGTTGGCAGAATGTTCATAGTGTATTTGTATATTCGTAATTACTAGGTATATACATTTATGAATATCTATACGTATATATATTTTTATTGTTATTATTAGAATATTATATTCACATACTTATATTTTTATATATAAGTATTAATATGTATTATATTATATTATATAGGTATATATTAATATATATATATATATATATATATATATATATATATATATATATATATATATTGTGATATTTAGGTATATATTATATTTTCAGTTATTATTCACTTTATGTTTAGTAATAGCTATATGTGGTTTTGCTCTCGGATTACGGCTCTCTTACGCACCTACCTTGAATTGTCTCTGCACCACCCAAAGGTTGACTGGCAGAGAATGCCACAGGCATTAAGTCCGCCTTTGTGCATTATTTTGTAATATTGTGCAAGAAGTTTTAAAATAAAATAAAATAAATAAATTATTTAGCGGGTCTTAGTCGCGATAATTTATGCCTTGAAATAAATAAATTATCGCGACTAAGACCCGCTAAATAATATTGTATGATGTATACAAATCGCGAAAGTTTAAAGTCCATATACTAGTCCGAAATTACACCTATTCGGTAGAACATTGAATAAACACAAAATTATCAAATTCCAAACTAAACTGAGCTTGTACTATGGGGACTAGATCATTTATAAACACACACATATACCTTTTTTAGTGAAAATACATGCATAGAAAACGAACATGCAGTATTGATGTTTTATATCGTCAAGCAGCGATCTGTTCGTATCTACAAAACGTCGGATTAATTCGGCTTCATATGGAATAGAATGTTTGGTATATTTTTATTGTTTTCGTCACTTAATTGCCAAGCGCTCGTTACAGCTCGATTGGAAAAGGTATTTGTATTTTTGTTATTTTTCCATAATATAGCAATTTAACAAGATCGCTGTTGGTCAATACCTATTAAAATTTAGCTTGACCAATTAAGTATTATGCAAGTTAGCCAGGTTTTAGGTACTTTAAAAATAAACGTACAGTTTACAAGAAAATGCTTAATTTAACAATTTGTATGCGAAGTCCCTTTGCGAGTATCAAGATCTTTTGTGTCGAGTATTACTTTATAAAGCCACTTTGGTTTTATACTTTTCGACCTTTTCAACTTATTATATATTACGTAAACAAATTAATGTTCAAATTGTTGACCGCTATGATCCAGTATTGTTTTGAAATAAATAAAGAGTTTATTATGTTTTCGTAAGAAAGGAATATAACAGCGGTAAAGGAACGTTACAGATATTTATAAAAAAAAGGAAAAATATTTTTACTTAGGCAATAATGGCAAGTTATTACGGTCAGAAGCTAGCTAAATTGTATGTAACCCTACGGTTAGGCAACATAACTAGTAGGTATATTCCACTCAGCACTTTTGAAAAAGAATAAATGCGAAAGGAAATCAAATATGTATACTCGCCCTAAATGCAGCTAAGATGTTTTATTTATTTAAGAAGCTATCTACTTATTTACAAAACGTTGGATTAATTCAACTTCATACAATAATTACATCTATATAGCTACGAGAACTTGTGTTCCTACAGTCTCCCTTTCCTTTGTAGTTGACAGCGGCTAGATTATGTTTCTTGGCGTAGACATTTCCATAATCGTCCAAATGCATTAAATATGTACTTTTTTGGCCAGTAAGGGAAGTTAACCAACTGCACTCTGTATATATGAATATGAAGTAAGAGGTTGAAAATTTCATACTGACAAGACAGAAATGCTCACAGAGATCGTCAGCAAGGCGCATTGTCCTCTTGTAACATGGCATAGAATATGAATACCTACGGCCACACTTGCTAAGCATAGAAGATTTACAAGGGGAAACCAGGCAGTTTGGACACAATTTCACACAATGTTCACATCTTTAGTTTTGGATCACCACATATTCTCGCCACTGTCACCTTTATGCATGGCATAGCATGCCTATCCTTATCCCCCACTCAGTTCTCCTTTGTTTTATATTTTCCTACAGCCATCAGGATACCACGACCATTGATAAAATATAGAATTTTATTTTCCATTCCTTGGTCAAGAAGTAAGATTGGCAGACGGCGACGAACTGCTTGAGTGCGCTTGCCCCTATTTCATACGGTGCAATGTGCATATAGCTATGCATATAATTAGCATGAATTTATGTCCAAGTTTATTAGGCACATCGTATGTATATGTTGCCTTATCGCGACGCTAATACGAGGGTCAAACTGAAAGTTCTTAGAAAATCAAAAACTGATTACATTAGCCAGTTATTAGTTTTATTATATCTTTTCAAAATATTGTCCATTGACGTCAATACACCGCTGCATGCGATGGAACCACTGGGAAAAGCACTTTGCCCACTCGTCCTTAGGGGTCTCTTCAATGGCATCGCGATACGCAGCCACCGCTTCTTCAGCATTCATAAACCGCTTTCCTTTAAGTTTTTCTTTAATTTTTGGAAATAAATAAAAATCACAAGGCGCGAGGTCGGGGCTATACGGCGGGTGACCCAGTAATTCAACGTTTGATGTCGCCAAATAGTCGATCGTTCGCTTGGCGGTGTGCGACGAGGCGTTGTCGTGGTGAAGGAGGATCCTACTGCGAGGTCGTTTCTCTCGAACTTTTTCCAAGACAAGTGGCAAACAATTGGTAGTGTACCATTCTGCAGAAACTGTTTTTTGATCCTCTAACACAATTGTTGCGAAATGACCTATCCTTCCAAAGAACGAGGCCACCATTTTTTTTCCCGCACTTCGATCTCTCTTCACTTTAGTTGGCAACTCCTCGAAAGGAAACACCCACTGAGCAGAATGTCTTTTGGTTTCAGGATCATAACAGTAAATCCAGCTTTCGTCACCTGTTAGTATGTCGAACACAGCATTTGAGTCACCTCCGTTAAATCTTTCAATCATTTTACGGCACCAATCCACACGATGGAGTTTTTGAGCCTTAGTCAAATTATGAGGTATCCACCGGGCGCAAAGCTTCCTGACCGCTAAATGTTCGTGGAGGATTTTGTGCACTTGACTCATACCAATGCCTAAGCTTGTCCGAATCTGCTGATAGGTCACTCTTTTGTCAGTCTCTATCATACGCCGCACAACACAGATGTTATTTTCAGTCGTCGCCGTAGAAGGCCGTCCCTCACGTACATCATCAGTGAGATTAGTGCGACCACGTTTAAACTCATTAAACCAGTTGTAAACAGTCGCACGAGATGGGGCTTCATCGTGAAAGGCCAATCGTAGTCTATCATAACTTTCTTGTTGACTTAAATGACATCGAAAGTCATAAAAAATCATTGCACGAAAATTTTCTCGTGTTAAATTCATGTTGACGTGACACAGACAATTTTCAATTTGCCGCCAAATCGTAAAACAAATGACAAATGAATGAAATATATACTCAGTAATATTGGCAAAGAGTTCTATTTTCAAATTTTAGAATATTTTTTTTATTATATTGTTTATAAGTGGCCAGTTCTAAGAACTTTCAGTTTGACCCTCGTATTGCGGGTCTCGCTGACGGCTGATGTCTCATATCCAGATCCTTCCGACTTATGATGATCACGTATGTAATATGAGAATATTTATTCTAGTCATAAAAGGCATTGCCTTTATTCCTATGGTAATAACTTGGCTTAGTACGCCAGCTTTTGAATAAAAAAAATTCCTAACATTCATAAAGAATATGAGTACTGTAATATGTAAATGGTAATAAAAGTGGTAAATAGATTAATTTCAAGGAAATAAAATAAATTGTAGCTTCTTATTTACTAGTCTGTTATAGTATATAGCAATACGTAAACTGCAAGTCTGCAAGCAGCCTTATTGCATCACCTAGAAACAGCATTACACGCGAAGAGCCAAACTGCTGATCTGCACTACGTGACACCCGATGTACGCAATAGCGAGCTCCGCGTGACCGGAAACTTGGTTTACCTATTACATGTAATTTTAATAAAGACATTCTGTATCTAGCATCGATCGGAACCATTACTTTATATTGTAATTTAATTTCTTTATCATTAAACTTAGTTTATAAAATCATAATTGGTTTTTTTTGGGTCCTCCGGCAGCGACTTACATATTTGGCGCAGTCGGTAGGATACTCGAGGCGTCTCGAGCTAGCTAAATTGGTATATTCTCGCATCGAATACCGCTAATTCGCTACCGCCGTCGCGAGCGATCGCGTTCGCCGAGTATCCAGATAGAAGAACCTGAGTTCCTGCCCGGAGGAGACATCCAGACATCGATCCCAGAGTACCTAGTATGCAGTTGATGTAAGTACACTTAAAATCGTTTCTGTGTGTTGCTTTCAACTTCCTTTCGTTATAATTAGTGTTAGTTAATTAGCAATCATTTTTCATCCTAGGCAAGCTAATTCTAGAGGGCCTGAGCGCTCTAGACAAGCACGTAGATTCTTAGACATAGATCTTAATCGCGATATTAGTGTCGATTTAGATAATTTAGACAATAGTTTAGAGAAAAGCGAATCTATTACGATGGCGGATACTGATTTGATTTATAAAACCTTACGTCTAGTCCCTAATTTTGATGGCAATCCGCATATCTTACCAAGATTCATACAACTTTGCGATCAAATTGTATCCGAATATATATTAGCCAACCCTGACAATAGCTTAGCAAGGCTTTGCCTCATTAATGGTATCTTAAATAAGATAACTGGGCAAGCCGTGCAGATTATTAACTCTAACGGTATCCCGGAAGATTGGGCTAGCATTAAAAAGTCACTTATCAATAACTTTTCGGATCAGAGAGATGAGACCACGCTTTACAATGATCTTATGTTAGCTACGCAAGGAAATAGTTCGCCCCAGGAGTTTTACGATCGTTGTGTTAGTTTATTCTGCACTATAATGACATACGTAACATTACATGAAACTATTAGCACCACCATCGAAGCTAAACGTACGTTGTACAAAAAGTTAACGATGCAGGCGTTTGTTCGAGGTTTGAAAGAGCCCTTAGGCTCACGTATTCGGTGCATGCGTCCTGAATCTGTCGAAAAGGCACTTGAATTCGTACAAGAAGAATTAAATGTCATGTACTTACAGAATCGTAACGAACCAATTAATGATAAAAAGTCACATAATAATTTACATAAACCTTTGCCAATTGCGTCTACAAATAATTTTAACAATTCCATGCAAAGACAGTTTAATTTTCCTGTACGAACTGCCCCTGTTAATTATAATTTCCAGCCACCGCAACAGTTGTGGAAGCCAAATTTATTGCAGAATAATCCTCCTAATTTTAATAAACCCGCCCATCACACTGTAGGAATGCCAACGCGTACGCAACAAATGTTCCGCGCACCGCCGCCTTCTTATAATAATCGTTTTAACAATAATTTCCAAATGCAACCGAGAACCTTCACGCAAAATAACACAGTCCCTAAGCCTATGAGTGGCGTTAGTCACTACGTTGCTAGAGATAAACCCTCCTTTGGTCCAATATCGGGTCACGATTGACGTAAGAATGGTAACCCGCCGCCTTCTAATTATTTTAAGAGTAAAGAGATGAATATGAACGAATGCGCAGATTATGGCGAGCAATACTATTATCCGGAATACTATAATGAGTTTGATTATACTTACGATAATTATACAGAATATTATAGTTCAGATCAATTTAACAATTCAATGCATGAGCCCAATAATTATATTGATTATCAGCCGTCCCCTTATGATAATCCCCAGGCTGGACCTAGTTCCGAAAACGAACAGGATTTTCAGAAGCACGGAATTTTAGACAAGTTAAAATAGAACTCAATCTTCAAACACAACGGCAGCTCCCTTACATACAAATTTCACAACCGCCATTGAAATTTCTTATCGATACGGGAGCTAATCAATCTTTTATCAGCCCGGATGCTGTAGACACATTTTATAATAATTTTCCCTTAAATATAGATCCCTTTGAAGTTACAAATGTGCACGCTACAACGAGAAGTAACTATTCCATCACTATTCCTACCTTTGATGAATTCCAAGAGTCCGATTATATAAAACTTTTTATCTATAAATTTCACGATTACTTTGACGGGCTTATAGGTTTAGATTTATTAGAAAAGTGGGAAGCTAAAATTGATCCTAAAGATAAGGTATTAATAACGCGAAGTTCCATTAATAGCATTAATATGTACAATTCGAGAAATATTAACTTATATGAGGATGTAATACCGGCCAATTCATCTAAGATAATTAGAGTACCGATTAATTTACATGACGGAGACGCATTTATTAACGAACAGAATATATCAAATTGTATAATTAGAGATTGTTTTACTACAGTTAGAAATAATCTCGGATTTTTAGAAGTCAGTAATCCTACTTCACATGATGTAATATTTTCCATGGACCGCGCTGTTCAAGTCGAGACATTCAATATCGAGTGCACGCGCACCGAACAGTTGCATTCGGACTCACCGCATACCAATGCTAATCAAATGATAATACGGGCAAAAGACGTTATATCTCGCTTAAGAACAAATCACCTTAACGAAGAGGAGCGTATTAACTTAGAAACGTTGTGCGGAAAATATGCCGGCATATTTTATATTGAAGGAGAGCCTTTAACGTTCACAAACAAAATTAAACACCGAATTCGGACCACTGATAAAATACCCATTCACACGAAAAGTTACAGATACCCATACATTCATAGAGATGAAGTTAGGGACCAGATAAATAAAATGTTGAATCAAGGAATAATTAGACCATCTGAGTCTGCCTGGAGTTCACCTATCTAGGTAGTAACGAAAAAAGCAGATGCTTCAGGGAAAACTAAATGGCGTTTAGTAGTAGATTACAGAAAACTCTACGAAAAAACATACGACGACAAATACCCCATCCCAAATATTAACGATGTTTTAGACAAGTTAGGTAACTGTCAATATTTTACAACCCTGGACCTTGCCAGTGGTTTTTATCAGGTTGAAATGGACCCTATCGACATCCCCAAGACCGCATTTAACGTGGAAAATGGACATTACGAATTTTTATGTATGCCCATGGGATTGAAAAATTCTCCATCCACATTCCAACGTGTTATGGACAATGTCCTTAAGGACCTCCAGAATACAGTCTGCTTGGTTTACTTGGACGATATTGTCGTGTTCAGTACATCCTTACAGGAGCACATAATTAACCTTGAAAAAGTATTCAAAAAATTACGCGAATCTAATTTTAAAATCCAGTTAGACAAATCGGAATTCCTAAAACTAGAGACGTCATACTTAGAACATGTAATTACTAGAGAAGGCATCAAACCTAATCCAGACAAAATAATGGCTATCCAGAACTAACTCATACCAACCACCCCGAAAGAATTTAAACAATTCCTTGGTCTAGTAGGGTATTATAGAAAATTTATACCAGACTTTGCTTGTATTACCAAACCATTAACACAATGTTTGAAGAAAGGTAGAAAAGTTTCCATTACTAGCGAATACACCGAAAGTTTCGAAAAATGTAAAGCGTTAATAACTAATGATCCCATCCTACAATACCCCGATTTCACTAAAGATTTTATCTTAACCACAGATGCCTCTAACGTCGCATTAGGTGCCATTTTATCTCAAGGCACAGTAGGGTCCGATAAGCCCGTGTGTTATGCATCTCGCACTTTGAATGAAAGTGAAATTAACTACAGTACGATTGAGAAGGAACTTCTTGCAATCGTTTCGGCAACAAAGTATTTTAGGCCCTACCTATTTGGCAGAAAATTTTAAATAATAACTGACCACAAACCACTCCAATGGGTCATGAATCTAAAAGAGCCAAATTCGAGATTAACTAGATGGAAACTTAAATTGTCCGAATACGATTTCACAGTAATCTACAAAAAGGGTTCTAGTAACACTAACGCCGATGCTCTCTCCCGCATTCAGATATGTAATGAAGAAACCTGCTCTATGGCAGTAAATACATCTGAGAAGCCACCCTCTGTAGGCAATTCATCCACAGTTTCTGCTCATACCAGTCAAGAAAACCCTATCCTTGAAATCCCCATAGTTGACGAACCCTTAAACAAATTCCATAGGCAAATCCATATTAGTGTAGTCGGTGATATTAAAAAGCGTCCCACAGCCTCCAAACCCTTTGACACACACACTAGAACTGCAGTACAAGTATCCCAATCTAATCTAGAATCCGATATTATAAACGTTATTAAAGAGTATGTCAATCCTAAAATTAAAACGGCTTTGCTTATAAATCCCCCTTTGGCCATGTACGATATAATACCTATTTTAAAAGATAAGTTTAAAAGCTCTTCAATGAACCTTGTTTTGACTAAAGTAGAATTAGAGAATGTAAAGGAATACTTAAGACAGCAGGAAATCATAAAACACTACCACGAAGGTAAAACGAACCACCGTGGCATAAATGAATGCTATTTAGCCCTCTCCCGCAGATACTACTGGCCAAAAATGAAAGATGAAGTAACTAAATTCATAAATGATTGCACTATATGCGGCCAAGCGAAGTATGATCGTCATCCCATTAAACAAATGTTTAATTTAGTACCACCTGCCACTAAACCTTTCGAAACTGTTCATATAGATTTGTTAACAATTCAAACAGAAAAATACCTAACAATCGTAGATGTGTTCTCTAAGTACGCACAAGCCTACCACATACAGCACGGGACAGCTGTTAATATTTTACAGGCATTATTAAAGTTTTGCACTCATCATGGCCTTCCTTTAACCATCGTGTCCGACAACGGAACAGAATTTTCTAACCAACTTTTTAACGAATTTGTTAACTTGCATAAGATAATCCATCATAAGACTTTACCGCATGCCCCTAACGATAACGGCATTGTTGAAAGATTTCACTCAACCTTGTTAGAACACCTACGCATAATGAAATTAACTCACAAAGGTGAAGATATAATTAATCTTATCCCTTATGCTATTTTAGCGCGATTCACAGTTTTACTAAATGCCGACCATTAGATATTATAACGGGACACTTTGACCCACGAGACCCTTTAGAAATAGATTTAACTAAACATCTCATGCAGCAGTATACACA
Organism: Euclidia mi; assembly: GCA_944739405.2. Lineage (NCBI taxonomy): Eukaryota > Metazoa > Arthropoda > Insecta > Lepidoptera > Erebidae > Euclidia > Euclidia mi. The sequence continues at coordinate 3,393,659 of OX123184.2, forward strand.
AAATCATAGAGAACAAATGAAGTTAGTTTATGAGCTAATAAACGAATCCTCCTTGAAAGATCGTAGTAATATTATAGATAATCGTAACAAAAACCGCGAGCCCGAAGTTGAGTACCAACCTCAACAACGTGTCTTTGTCAGTAATCCGTTAGCAAGCCGCCAGAAAGTAGCACCTAGGTACACTCAAGATACTGTATTGGCTGACCTACCCATTCATGTTTATACGTCCAAGAAACGTGGTCCAGTCGCTAAAAGTCGTTTAAAGCGGACCCCTAAAAGCGCTACATTGTTGCAGGGTGCTACTGGTCCTGACTGCTCGTTTGATAGCAGCCCAGGAAACAAACCCGGAGAGAACACTTGAAAGCTTGGATGAAGGCCCAGGAATACTACCCTTTCGTCTTGGTACCACAAAACTCATAACTCATTACCATGCCTTCTTACAATTTATAAAGCTCGACGCTATCGATCAAAAGATTACTTTATTACAACATGACTTAGATAATTTTAGATAAAAGTTAGATACAAATATGTTTAAGCTATTCGAACTTCAATTAGTTTATGTCTCAAGCAAATTATTAAGAGTAGAAAACCACTTAGAAACTCTAAAGCCGAATCGTGCAAAGCGAGGTCTCATTGACGGTTTAGGCTCTATGATCAAAAGCGTCACGGGCAACCTAGATCATTCAGATGCAGTTAAATACGATAATGCTATCAAAATCTTACAGGAAAATGACTACAAAATTAGAGATGAGTTTAACAAACATATTAGTTTCAGCAAAGAATGGATGGTTCAACATTCCGATGTCATTACACACTTAGTAACTAACCAAGAAAGAATTAATAAGACGTTAACCATGCTTTTAAGTAAAGATACTTATAAAGATAACAGCCTTTTCAAATTTGCGAAGTTTAGTCAGTGTTTAACTATATTAACAGAAAATTTAGACGAAATCTTAAATGAGTTGATAAGAATAGAAAATATATTAGCTTTTATTCATAGTTCTAGTGCACACCATTCCATGATCGATATTAATAGTCTACGTTATATGATTAGGAAATTAGTTAAGATTTACGGTAAAGATAAAGTGTTAGATTTAGAGTACAGGGAATATTACGACATCATAAAGCCAGGTTACTTTTACTCCGATAGTCAAATAGTAATCGTATTTAAAATACCCATATTTGCAATAGATACTTATGATTTGTACAAGGTATCGGTAGCTCCTAATAAATTAAGACAAGCCCTTATCCCTCCTTACCCTTTGATAGCAACTAACAGGAAAGGTTATGTGTACATAGAGGCTGAATGCCCGAAGTATAACAATTGGTACCTCTGCGAGAACAAAATGGATCACCAGCTGCGGCAACAACCTGACTGTATACAAAATCTCATCACGAATCAAGCAATTGACGGAGGCTGCGAAATTACAACCGTATCTCTATCAAGAATATCCATGGAAGAGCTAGATGAAAGACATTACGTCCTATCGTTCCCTAACGAAACCAGAATACATACTTTATGTGGACGGGAAGATTACAACGTACTACATGGCAGTTACTTAGCGACAATACCCGTGAACTGCTTCCTATATACGGCCGAATTTACTATTACCAATCTGAACGATCGCATAGAAGGGCATCCTGTCAAGATAATGAAATTACACTACAGTGCCGATATCAAAGCAAATGAAACAAGGATTCATCTCAAGTCAATAGATCTCTCCAGATTACACAACGCACAACTGAACGTGATGTCACAGCCTACGTTGCAACTACAATCAGTACAGGCAGAATATCTATACCATACAACCCTACCATTTTACGTTATACTATCCAGTACAATTGCACTAGGAATAGTCGTCATCTTAAGGCGATATAAGATATTTCCATTGGGAGCGAAGAAACTGGCCATTGAAAACGAAGATAAAATCTATGAACAACCCGCAGAATCTGGAGCACCTAAGACACAGTCAGCAATATTTTATCAGCTCAAGCATCAAAAATAATTGCTGATCTGACGGCGGAGATGTTATAGTATATAGCAATACGTAAACTGCAAGTCTGAAAGCGGCCTTATTGCATCACCTAGAAACAGCATTACACGCGAAGAGCCAAACTGCTGATCTGCACTACGTGACACCCGATGTACGCAATAGCGAGCTCCGCGTGACCGGAAACTTGGTTTACCTATTACATGTAATTTTAATAAAGACATTCTGTATCTAGCATCGATCGGAACCATTACTTTATATTGTAATTTAATTTCTTTATCATTAAACTTAGTTTATAAAATCATAATTGGTTTTTTTTGGGTCCTCCGGCAGCGACTTTTTATTTATTTATTTATTTATTTCAAAATCAATTACTCACTCCACTTACAGTTTCCCAACACGTAGAGAGAGTCAGGAATAACAATTAATAATATTATTATATGGTTGCTTAAAGCTATACCGATAGCTACATTACATTAAAATTAAATTAATAAATAATTAATTATAAATTAGTATCAATACTATTACTACTAATGCTATACGAATTTCACTTAAAAATTTATAATATGTTTTCATTAAATATAATTTAATGAAAACATATTATAAATTATTAAAATAAATATGACTAGATCGACATAAAAAAATCGTAGCAGTGTTTTTGGAAGTCTCCTATTGGATTGAAAAATATGTCTACATCAAACTGGTGAGCAATCAGAGCATTAAGTGCAGAAATGGCACGACAAGTAGGGGCAAATTGTGCCGTGCATGTGCGAACCTGCGGTGCCGCAAGCAGGCGGCGCGAGCGCAGCCGCACGTACTGAGTTGGTGCGGATAATCCACAACGTGACAACGCTTCTGAGTTGCCTATTTTGCCATTAAGCACTAAAAAATAATGAGCCAGAAGCGCCCATTTGCGCCTAAATTCCAGAGTATTAATACCTACCATACCTGACACGAACAGAGACGGATATAAATACGGATAATACCCGTACATTTTTTTATAAAGAAACCGCGCGAATTTACGCTGCACTCGTTCCACTAACAGTTTATATTTTGCCTGGTGTGGGTCCCAAATAATGGAGTTGTACTCTAGCTTGGAACGTACGAATGCAAAATACAACGCCATGATTACATCTCTGTCACTAAATCGAGCAGTCTGTCTCATAACAAAGCCTAGCGACTTATAGGCTTGATTACATATCGTGGTTATATGGGTGTTAAAGGTTAACCTAGCGTCTATATACAAACCAAGATCGCGGATTTCCGTTACGCGCTCCAGCGGGACACCGGATAATTTATACGCATAAGTGAGGGGCGCGTGTGACCGTGTAAGAGTGATAACTTTGCACTTAGAAATATTAAACTCAAGCTGGTTATGCTCACTCCAAGCTACGACATTATCGATATCACGCTGGAGCGCGTCACAGTCCTCTACGCTCTTAACCCCCAGAAACAGCTTCAAATCGTCAGCGAACATAAGGCACCTTGCCGCCTCCAAGACCTTCGGCAAGTCATTAATCATAATAAGAAATTGAGTCGGACCCAATGTGCTGCCCTGACTCACACCAGAACTCGTTACATATAGCTCTGATCGGTTCCCTAATATTTGAACGTACTGAATCCTATTTTTAAAGTAGCTACAGAAAAACCTGAGTAGATTTGGCGAAAACCCAGCAGTTGCGAATTTCTTTAGAAGCAGATCGGTCTGGACACGGTCGAAGGCTTTTGTAAAATCGAAATAAGCTGCGTCGACCTGGTATTTTTTGTCCATTTCGGCAGCTGCGTAGTCTACAAAATTTATGAGATTCGTGGTAGTGGATCTACCCGACCTAAAGCCGTGTTGGAACTCGCTCAATTGGGTCCGAATCTGTCCAGTAATGTGACGATTTAATATGGACTCGAACACCTTGCCGAAAGCTGACAGAACAGCAATGGGCCTGTAGTGCGTGACGTTAGATTTTGAGCCATCCTTAGGAATTGGTGTGACACGTGACACCTTCCATAATGCTGGATATGAAGCCGTTCCTAGAGCCAGGTTGTAAATATACAACAAAGGCTCCTCAAACACTGATATGCAATCTTTTACCAAAAATGGTGGAATGCCATCTGGCCCAATAGAGGAGTGAGCCTTTAAACGTCTTACCGCATACCTTAAGTCAGCAGCAGTGATCTGATCCACTGTAATGCTCGGCGGAAGCGCTGAAGTAGCGTGACGCTCGCTAACGTTATGAGACAGCACTGGCCGATCAGAGAGAAACACAGACTTAAAAAACGTAGCGAACGCATTCGCAGCCTCCGTACCCGTAACCACTCTGCCGTCATACTCGTATTCTTCAGCGGTACGTGTTGAACAGCGTTGGTCTTGAACAAATGCCCAGAATTGTTTTGGATCCGTCTTTATAGCCGCCTCTGCCCGAGCCACGTAATGTTTATAGGCTAGGTCAATCAATTGTTTCACACGTTGCCTATAGAATTTATACATTTGACCACAATACGGATTGTTTAGTTCTTTGTATTTTTTGAAAAAATAATATTTGTCTTTTATAGTTCTAATAATCTCGGATGTATACCACACTGGGTATTGATGTCTAAAGCGCGAAGTTTGTTTTTTAACTGGTACGTGAAACCGTAAACACTCTCGAATTTTATTATAAAATAGGGTCAGGGCGTCATCAACATTGGTGCTATCGTATAATTCCTCCCACGTCAACGAAAAGATAGCTTCATAAAGTTAATGGAAGTCTGCGTTCCTAAATTGCCATTCAGGTGTTGCATCGTGGGACGTGGTAGGTGTAGCCGAGCACGGCAACCGCGCGCGCACCGCCGACGTCGGCCGCGGCACGCTCAGTGTCACTCCGAGCGGCGGGTGATGTGCGTCCGGCGGCACAAGCGGCGTTGTGTCCTCCCTCATTTGCACACACTCACTACTCAGATCGCTCAAAACCAAGTCTAACATATTACCATGCTGATTATAAATATTATTATATTGGTTTAGTTTTCCGAATGATAACAGATGAGAGAATTCCAACCTAACACTTGCACTAGCAGAATTCAAATTGAAATCGCCGAAGATAATAACATTCAACTTAGCATATTTTCTTATGACATCTTCTAATACTAAAAAAATATTTGTATAATGGGTATCATTTGAACTTGGCGGAATGTAAATGACACAAATTAATATTTTTTTATACTTAAAAGATATAGTTGCCATTACCATTTCCATGTCGTCGGTATAACCATCTATGTTTACAATTTGTTGTACTTGATACTGGCACCGAACCGCCAACAATACGCCGCCCCAACCACTATCGTTGACTCGGTCCCTACGTATTACCATATAGTCTTGTGGAAATACCTCCGCGTCAATAACGCTGCTATTTAGAAATGTCTCAGTGAGAGCGTAGACATCAGCTGATTCATTCAATACCGATAATTTGCAAGTGTCTAATTTTGAGCGTAGCCCTCTTACATTTTGGTAGAATAATGAGTATCTTTTAGGTTTGGGCTGTTTTACCAACTTGTTTTCGAAAACCATTGTGCCACGGCTTGACGTGGACATCTTCTACCCAGTTTTCTGGCGCCAAATATTTCTCACGATGCTTCATAGGAACAGTTAATTTAAATGAAGCGTAGTCGCCTCTTGGCTTCAATACTTCCACCAAACAACTGTCGCCCGGGCAAATTGTATTTAGGTGTGCAGTCACTTGATCGGCTGTGGTACCCACCTTAACATAATACAAATGTATGTAACATTTACGCTCTGCTGCCGCCGCTATCAAACTCGTAGACTCCGAGACGGCCGCACCACGGGTCACATTCTCGAGGGACCGTCGACTACGCCTGTGTCTCATCGTAATCCAATCGCTCGCGTGAGTGGCCGGCGTAGAATCCGTTTGTGCAGAATCGGGCCCTTTGTCGGCCGCAGTGAGTTGTGACGTTGTCGTTGCGTTCGTAGTAGGGGCCTTCGTCGGTGTCGTCACCGCGCGGTCAGTGGTGGTGGTAGCAGGTCTAGCGACTGGTTTCCGAGAATTGGCGGAGATAGACGTAGTAGCACGAATGCGCGCCTCGCGCACTGGTCGCGCGGGCAATTCCGTTGCGGGGTTACCCTCAGCGTTAGAATTGTTAATTTGCACTGGTTCACTATTAGCACTAATAAGTTTTTTGATAAGCTTATTCTGATCACTTACAAGCTTTTCTAGTGAAACTAACTTACTCTGCATCGAGAGCACGGTTTTAGTTAACTCACGAATAGCAGTTTCGGCACTTTTATCCGACATTTTAATTTTATTAGACGAATATACGGAAGATACAACTTTTCGTGTGCGAGAGCGAGAGCGAACAAAAAAATACTTACATATTTAGTCTCATAATGCCTCGTCAGGTTTATTTATTGTCGCAGATTTGACGCCCGCTTTGGACAAAAATTTGATTAACGTATATTCAATGTATTCTAGTATTGTTTTTTAGGATTGTTAAAAATAGGAGAATAGGTACAATAGGTGGTATAGATAGGTAAAATAGGAATCATACATAAAGTGTTTTAAAGGCAAAATGTCGTAAGAAGTGTATCGTAAGAGGAACTAAAACCGAAATATCTCCCCGATCTTTTATATTAGCATATTTTAGTATGTATAAGTTGTTGCGAGGTATCAATGTTTTCAGAAGCCAACAAAATTAGAAAGTTATCAAGCACAATATTTACTTGCAATAGAAGTGCACACGCTGTATTTGCTGGCCCTTTTACAATCTGTATAACGCGATACTTTGTATGCGTATTTTCTACAATCATTTAGCAGACTTGCAGCAAAAGGCAATTTTCTTTTTTTATTCTCATGTAACCCATCAACCAAGTTACACTTTAGCCCACAGTTTTGAATTGAAAGTTAGAAGAAATTAGAACTAGAGGATGCCCGCAGTTACGCTCGCGCATTTAATTTTAATTTAAGCGCTTCTGCCCGATCCCGTGGGTATTTCGTGAAATCTCTTCTTAGTGCACCCCTATGGTCCCCAAGGAACATGCATCTCGTCGTCAAATTTCAGCTTGCTGCGTCCAATCGTTTTGGCTTTAGATTGTTCGTCAGTCAGTCAGTAACGCAAGAATTTTATATACATTCTAGCTGTTTCCCGCAGTTTCACCCCCATCCTGAGAGAACTACTTCCCGTACCTGGTTAATTTATAGCCTTAGTTACTCCTTGGTACATCAGCAATCCGCCAGTAAAAGTCCAGTCAAAATCGGTTCTGCCGTTCCAGAGATTAGCGAAAATAAACAGACAGACAGACAGACAGACAAAAATTGTAAAAAAAATCATTTCGGTATAGTTTCGGTAAATGAACATCGCTGAAAATAATTTTAGGTCTGCTCGACTGACACGCTGTCATTATTTAATTGTGTGCTCATTGCGTGAAACCTACGAAGGATTGTGGTTTGGTAATGTCGCCGACATTTACATCAAATATATGGCAAGTTGAGATAGCTGTATTTAATAGGTTTAATATTCAAGAACCGCAATATACTGACAGTCAACAAAATTGTAATGCAATTTTGGTATCTGTAGTTATGTCCACAAAACCATCTGTTCTTTTTCTCGATGGAATTTATTTCAGCAATGTTTTATTGAATCTGCTGTTAATTAGATTGTATACATACTTAATTTTGTCTGCCACTACGGCGAAATAAAATTTATTGCAATTTTCATAGCACCATTAAAATGTTTACGAGTTTGAATAACGTATATTGACCTGCACTTATATTCAGCTCAATATAATATTATTTGTAAAGTAATAATTATAGGCAAAACCAGCCTATAATTATTAATTTATATTTTAAAAGTTTTAATGCAGATCAGCAAAATAAGTTCATTATTCAACTCAATTTGCGTTTTCCTGTTGTTGCATGTTTTAAAATAGAATAATATTGCTATGTAAAGATAGTAACAACAATTCTCATCTTCAAGAGGAAACACCACGGCCGTTTTTCCATACAAAGGTAGTCTCCTATTTTCTCCCTGGATAATGCTAGTAGAGCAATCTTTTTTTTCCTAAAGATGTTTGGCCCCGATTGGCATGTCCCTATGTTTTCTTTTTTCTCATAAATTAAATATTAAAAAAGATATGAACCTTCAAATATCTCAAAAATTGGCCAGATTTTTCGCTGTGTTCAAACATCCAAAAAACAAATTCGACTAGATTATTTAAAAAAAGGAAAACATAGGTACACGGCCAAAGCCTTTCTTTAATTTAATATGAAAATCTAGTTAAATCGATGAAGTTTTGGAGAAGGAATCAGGGGAATACGAAACGCTGATTTTGTGTACATTTAATAGGTATTTTTGGTCCAGCAGTAGCGTTGTCTCTATCGCGCTCTGCGGGGGGAGGCTTGAGGCTGCGCGACAGCAATAGATTTTACAAATACCTATTTTTCAATTCTCTCGCCCGTAGTGTTTCCTCTTAATAGTCGACATGGCTTTTTGCCGGTATTTCTATACATGTTTTCAAATTCAAATTCAAAATCATTTATTCATATTGGTTACAAAAGCAACGCTTATGAACGTCAATTTTTTTTTTTACAACCAGGTTCGGGTTGTTAGGGCTATGAGAAGAGCCTGGAAGAAACTCATGCCGCTCTTTTAAAAACAGAATCTTAATTTTACATTCTGTGGTACCATGATTGCTGACACAGCCAAAACACTTGGCGTCATTGATTGGAAATAAATGAAAGAAAAAATAAAATAAAGCAAAACATGCGAATACTACAATAATAAAACACTATAGCCCAGTAGTATAGATATATCAGCAACCAATAGGTTAAAGAATTTTGTGAAGGTGACAAGTAAACAATGATATGATCAGGGATAATTAATGTTAAACTAAATTCAACAAATCATAAAAATATCCAAATCCTGCAAAATCATGTGTTCACGAGGCACCTCCATTTAACATGTCACTTATCAAAACGAGAATTTAACAAATTTATATAACAATTATGTTAAATGGTCAGAAATGAAAATAATCGTGAGTTAAACAAGCCTAAATCTATCCCCATGGTGTCTTATCATTTAAAAATTCTTTAATAGTGTAGTAAGCCCTCTGTAAAAGAAAGTTCCTAATTGTCCGTTTGTATTTGTGCAAGGGTAAATTCATTATTTCAGTAGGCAATTTGTTGAAATATCGTATACCAATCCCCGCAAATGAGTTATGAACTTTATGTAAACGGTAATTAGTTCCCACTAGTTTATGCTTATTCCTGTGTGTTCATTTTGTATGCAAATCACTATTTTTGCGGAATATAATTAAGTTTTTCTTAATGTACATTAAGTTAACATATATATATTGCGATGCAACTGTCAATATATCTACTTCCTTAAATTTATTACGTAAAGTATCTCTAGCGCCTAACTTATAAATTGCACGTATGGCCCTGGCAAAAATAGTCTGTATATCAGCAGCCGTACCCCATAACATAATACCATAAGACATAACGCTGTGAAAATAACTAAAGTAAACTCATCTAGCAGTATCTATATCTGTGAATTCCCTTTCTTTTCTAACTGCAAACGCTGCAGAACTAAGTTTTACTGTGAGACAGGCTATTTGGGCGCCCCACTGAAGCTTATAATCTAAAGTTAGACCTAAGAATACAGTTGATTCGACTAGTTGAATTGTTTCATTATTTAAAATTATATTAGTAGGAACACTTCTGAAGTTAGGAAAAGAGAATTTAACACATTTGGTTTTGCTAGAGTTGAGTACCACATTATTTGTCGAAAACCAATCTAATACTTGTGCAAGAGTGTTATTGACGCTATCAAAGTTAGATGAATTGCGATCAACTTTGAAAATTAGTGACGTATCGTAGGCAAACAAAACAATATCACATAAATTTTGAACAAAGAACGGCAAATCATTAATATAAATTAAAAAAAGAAATGGACCGATTATAGAGCCCTGTGGAATGCCCATTCCTACTGGCAAACCTAGAGAACCTACTCCCATTAACATCTACATACTGAATTATATCTCTAATGTAGCTGGCAACAAGATTGAGTGCGGTATCTCTAATACCATAATGTTTCAAATTACGTAAAAGTGTATTATGTTCCATACAATCAAATGCCTTTGATAGGTCACGAAAAACACCAATGGCATCCTTCGAGTTTTCCCAGGCATAAAAAATATGCTTTAACAAAGTTACACCGGCATCAACGGTGGAGCGACCCTTAGTGAAGCCATATTGTTCACTGTGAAATAAATTATTTGTGTGAAAGTGGCTCTCTAATTGATGCAAATGCAATAATATCATCATCATCATCATCTGCCTTCATCAACAGTCCACTGCTGGACTAGGCCTCTCTTTTGAAAGGAGGAATTGGCCTACTATACCACGCTGGCTAAACGGGTTGGTATAGGGCTTGTATCAAGTTTTCCTTCTCTTACAGTGCTGTTCTCCGCATAATATGCTCCCTCTGTCGGCTCTTACGACACCCATGGGATGATACGGGGTGGTGACATTCCGTATTCTTAATCCGTCACCACACGGACAATAATATTTATGCAATAATATATGTTCCTTGGTAATTTTTGATCTTCTAACAAATTTTATTATTGTTTTGGTCATCCCGGTACAGGAACACACGTACCACAACTTAGTCGCGAGTCTGCAGAGGAATGACCGCTTTTACGTGATAGTACCTACTGTATTCAATAAGAAAGACAACATCTAATATTGAAACATCAATCCTTCCTCCCACTACAAGATGGCACATAAAACTTTACGTATAAAATATACTTTATCGATATATCTGTATGGGATCCTAAGAAGTTTAGTGTCTTATTTTATTGAGGTTTGCTCTAGTGAAACGATACAAAAAAAGTAGTAAATCGTCAGCAGGGTTTTATTAAGGAGATCCTGAAGATTTTTATTTTTGGTGATATTTTTTTCCTTGCGTAACTCGTTTTTTTATATGTGAGAAACGTGGCTCTAAAGGTTGTTGTCCTCAAGAAATTGCCACGGGGAGACAAAAGTATTACTCTTTGGAACTAGAATAGAACCAAGGCCTTGATTAAACAAAAATACGTCTTATATGAATGTATGATTCCTTAGGCTTGAAGTTATTGGTAATTGTGGTGGTTTGTTGTTTGTGTGATCTATTTATAAATGTTTTATACTCGTTTATCTAAATCTTGTTATTTTGTGGGTTTCATGTCTCACGAATTAGATGGAGGTACTGATCATTGGGAGTTTGCATTGAATTGTGACAACCGTTACAGAGATCAATATGTTTATTACAGACCACAGTCTATGCCATTAAGTTTATAATTGCAGTCACACCAGATGCCAGTGAAATTACAATTTGCAAATAATTGTAGCAAAGCATGTTATTCTCAATACGAATAATGGTCTTTAATTGAAATGTTCATCAGGATATAATAATTATTATTGTTGTTTCGGCACGCCTGCATCATGGTCACAGATTATACTCGCTTATTACATTCACTGTCACCGAGCGTTCAACGAGCGAGCAAGTGAATAGATGGTTTTACTCGCTCGTTAATATTCGTCCACCCGCGAATACATCGGTGCATCTGTGGCCGTAGCATTCGCAGCTGTGCGTAAAAATCGGCATATTAGATAACATGGCATGTGGTAAACATTTGTATTATGACTGACAGACAATGCACAGTCAAAACTACTGGTTGTTATAAGCTGGAGCTGGGCATGTATGTTCCTTGAGGACCTAGTGGAGGTGCACTATGTATTGATTTACCGGTATTACCACAGGGTCAAGCAGAAACAGTTAAATTAAGAACAAAATCGTTTGCAGACGTACCGTAGTTGCAAGCATTCTCTAATTAATATAAATGACGACGAAACTGCAAGCACTTACAAACAATGATCGAAGACTCTAGGTTCTCGCAGTATTTACTCGGTACCTAATCCAAATATACCTCCTCTTTGCGGTAATACAAATAATTCACATTCAAGTCAACGCAAGTCGAGGAAACGCAATCGTATCTTTATGTTCTACTTAAGGTGCCAGGGCTTGTCAGGTTGTGTGTGAGGTTATAATATGGAGCTATCATGCCAAGTCTTTATTCAAACCGACACTTATTTGCATGTGTCAGTTCGTATCGTGCGCCCTGTCTTATATAATAAATGCATAAATGTGCGCGTGGGATTGGGAGGTCTCGGGTTCGATTCCCGGGTCGGGCAAAGTGTTATTGGGTTTTTCCGTTAGGAAATTCTCAGTAGCAGCACGGAGTCTGGTGATGTGCCCGATAACGGCAATAGGCTCGCCCCCTTTAACGTGGGGCCTAAAAATTCATGGCAAAATGTTGGTGTAATATTTACACCTCTGCCTACCCCTTCTGGGATACAGGCAGTCTATAAAAAAAAGACATGTGTAGACGTATTTGGTACGCTACTGTGGTCTTCTGGAAAAGAATATAGTATAGATAGTTTTCTACTACGTAGAGGTTTTAGTGTACAAGGTTGCCCATAGCTAGACCCGCCCATTTTAATTTAATTTAACCACATCTTTCTCGCTCCCGTGGAAATTTGAAGGAAGCCCCACGTACATATGTGCTGAATTTCAGCTTCTTTCGCCCAATAGTTTTAGCTGTGCGTTGTCTCCCAGTTAGTCAGTAACGCGAGAATGTTATTTATCCAGATTGTAACTAAAAGCGAACAGTCAGTCACTTACCAAACTTTGGACTGAAGACACTTTACACTGAAGTTATTTGATGTGGTCACTGACATTTGGCGGGCGAAAACTAAGCATAATTATTGGCTTGTCAGCTAACGACAGAATTTTCAAGAATACTTTATTTTCGTTTATATAATATGTTCATATTCGAAAATGTTTTACTAAGGAGATAAGATCTTCTAGATATTTTAATATACATACATACATAGACTCACGCCTGTTTCCCAGAGGGGTAGGCAGAGACTACGGAACGCCATTTGCAACGATCCTGACATATCTCTCTTGCATCATTCACTCCTATCAGATTCCTCATGCATGCTCTTCTGTTCAGGGTACTTCTAACCTGTCCTGTTTGTATTTTAATATATTGTGTACAAAATCAAACATATTATGTATTTCACGGTATACGTTTATTTAAAGGTTTACCAATATTTTTTGTGTGGGCGTTAAACCTATGACGATACATGTGTATATTTTACGATACAACTCAAGTATGCCAGTAGATCACGAATTATTATTTGATCTATTTACGTTACTAAATCTCTTGGGATTTTCTTCCCTTTGAATTAATCGATAAACATTGCTCATACTAAATATATTTGCTTAGGTAAAGGTTCCATAAACGGATATTTGTCATATTATTCTGAAGAAAATAAATACGGTACCTAGTACATTTTCGTTTTTGTAACTAATATACCCTTTTAGATGTATACTATGAATCAAGTTTGGTAGTGCCATGCTTAAGGTTAGAGTATATGAAATCTTTTACTAAAATTTACATACAATTTTGTTTTCAACACTGCTTTGTTGGTCTAGTGGTATTCATTTAAGAAAATATAAGGTCTGTTTGGTTAAATGGCCACCTTGCCGTTTGTAAAAGAGTGAACCATTACGGGGATCGTATCCACAACACTCGGTATTGTTTTCTCTACTCTTTTTCTGTTTCAATCAATTTGAAAAGTCAGTGTTCTTTGCATCCGTTAGTTGAATATTTGTATAGCCAGAAGATTAATTCCTAGAGCGTTATTTGTCTTTAAACCTTAACATCTTTTAACCACAAAATAATAAAATATTAATATGCAAGAGGAACCATAGTCGTGTTTTACAGCTGTAGCAACCAGAAATAATTATTTTATTAATTAAGCTATTGCCAAATCACAGAAAGGCCTGCCATAATTACGTAATAAAACCTGGGTTGTTCTAATTTAAGAGATAGCTCTCTTAGGCTTCTTCTGGTAGTCCAGTAGAAGCCTTGAAAGAACAATATAGATGACGTCATATATTACATTGTATGTTGTGACGTCACAATATGTCACAGCTGACATAAAACCTACATACAAACATCTTTCTTTATTTGTTACAAACATCACATTTCTTTTAACATATTTTGATGTTGATATTTTAATGTAAGATCCTTGTTGCGTTAATTCACCTGTGCTTAATACTTATAAATATCATAAGCTGTTTATATAAAAAAACCTTTGACATACTTACCCTTCTTCGGAAAATCGTAGGCCATAAGTTAGTATTTTTCTTTGAAATATTATGCAATATAAACTCCAATTACTTTTTATTGGTCATCGCGACCGTGACTGTTGTGGAGTGCTCAAATCATGGAGCAAAATGTAAATATCTAGTATAAGTCAGAGAGTATCAGGTGTGTAGGTCGTTCTATTAACAGTATACTTAGATTCCACCTGAGCGAATAATGGATATTTATTCAATGAATAGGTATCCGCTTAATAAAGTACATTACCTCGGTGTTTATTTTAAACCTTTTTATTGTAAACAAAGTGTTCATTATGCTTAAATTATGCAATCAATTTAATTATGCTCTTACAAAGTCGCTTTATAAACTATAGTTCATTAATTATAACTACACTACCAATGATTGAGCACAATTTCATGAAATATGAGTACACTTCAGGACTATACTAAGCGCACCGATAAACGAATACCTTTCTACCAGGGGCTGATAATGATAAGGAACACATTTTTTATTCATCTGACAAACGTTTTTAAGACCAAATCAATATTAAATTTAAAATTTATCTACCTTGTGGCATGCTTTGATAGCTAATAATACTTCACATATTAAAAACCTTTCGTAGTGTTTATAAACTCCACACACATCAACAATGATTCAAGTAATTACTGATCCCAACTACTGAACGACAGTCACGGGTTACATTCTCACGCATTGATTTGCCTTGTTTGGAATCAGATGATCTTATGTAAATACTGGAGGAGGCCAAAAGGTACACATATTTGAGATCCTATAGTGGGCTATTAGTTGGGACAAATCAAACAATACAGTCATAAAGACTAATCTCACCCAGTTTAAAGGCTAACTAAATAAATAAAATATAAATACTATTAAATGATTATGTACCTACTATAGTTATATCTGCACAGATTTCCAAAGAAATTCATCACATAACGCTCTAAGTGTTTACATAACCTAAATTTATACGTAGCATCGGTCCTATCTTTATATCGCTCATACAATATGATTACGATATTCCAGAAATTTCTCCCACATGCAATCTTTATACAGGCTTCCAGAAATTTCCTTCCGCCAATTATAATATAGTACCCAGTTACTGCTAAAACATGAAGCCGCTTGTGCGTTTCCCAGAACCTACAATACATTTTCGAGGAATAAAAGAGAAATGAATATTTTCTATAAGCAAACGAAACGTTCATGTTTCTTTTTTCCAGTATGGTATTCTTAAACTTAAACTGCTGGATCTACCAAAACAGGGTAAACCACCATGTTAAGTGGTCGAAAGCCGTGTTTCACAAAAATCATCCTTATGCATTGGTCATGATTGTAATGAGGAAGATTACAATGATGACCATTCAGATCACTAGATGTATATTAAAATTGTATAACGTACGATGAATATTACAATGTCTGTATTTTAAATTGTAATTTGTGGAAAATGTTATTGTTCACACATTTACACATTTTTTTTATAGTTTTAATTTTATGTAACATATAATGTGTATATACTGTTTATTTTCCCTAATAAATAAAATAAAAATAAAAAATAAAAATGACCGTTTTCTCATACACAAAACAATGAATAAACTCACTATTATAGGCAGCTTTTGAACTGTTTCTTTTTCAGTTAAGTTTTGGAGTTATAAACTACGGAACGCTTTATGACGGAAAACTTAAACACTACCCGTCATCGTCACATCTACATGAAATTTAAATGAGACCACACGAGAAGCACCACTATTCAAATTAAAGAAATAATCATCTAAATCGGTTTGTCTATGAATTAAATATTTAGTTCTGAGGTAGCACATATAAAACGTACAGTCAAATTGAGAACCACCATCTTTTTGAAGTCGTATATAGAGAGTAGTTACTATAAAAGAAATATCGCCCTCAATTTCAAATTGATTGGGTAGTGGTCACGTACTGATGTGTCATCTAAGTAAGCGGTAAAAGTCGAACAAAATATTTTATCAGAGTTGATATGGCCGTATTTATATGATACTAGAGGACGCCAGCAGCTACCCCTGCATTTTTTTTAAATATACTCGTTTTCGCCGATCCCGTGGGAATTTCGGGAAATCCCTTCTTAGTGCACCCCGACAGTCCCCAAAACATACATGCCAAATTTCAACTTGTTGCGTGTCTGTCAGTCAGTAAGTAATGCAAGGATTTTATATATTGAGATTATGAAAGGTCACAAGAACGCATAAGTCTAAATTTAGCTCAGACGCGTTCAACACTATTACCAGCATAATCTGAGATATATCTGAGAAATAGGATTACAAGTTTTGTTCCTCTTGGTCCCAATCGGATAATAGAAACCAATAGCAGTTTTATCTCAATGTTTTCATATATACTACACGTTCTACCAGTCTTCCAAATGCTTTTATCTAAATCATATTCGCACAGCAAAAATATAACATCAATAAGAATCAAATATAGGCTTGGCAGACATAAATGTCACAGTACTTTGTAGGACTACCGTGAGCATTGAATTTTTATTTTCGGCACAATATCAGAAGTTATAAGCTGTTCCTCTTGGTGTTATTATAATAATATGCCTATTATATTTTACGATACGTTCCCTTTATAAATGTAAAAGACTCATTATAATGCAGTTGCAATTGCATCTAAAACTTTTGCAACCAGGAGACAGGAAATCCAGTCTTGCAAATTTAGAGAAACTAACAATGTATGGTGATATAGATTAAGTCAACCAAACTCTTCATAAGTACCTATCGGCTTAGATGCAATTACTTGCATCATCTTGATCCATTTTATTCAACTGAGTAAATTTTATCACTAAAAATAATATTTACTATGATAATATATTTTTTGTCGACAGGTATCAAGCCATCGTTCGACCGATGCGGCCGCGGATGTCCAAGACTTGTTCTCTGGTCATGATCGCCTGCATATGGGTCAGCGGCATGCTGCTGGCGATACCCTGCTTATTATACTCTACAACTAAGGAATATAGGTGAGTTCACCTTGGATATACGACACTTTAACCCTTACCGCTACCCATGGCTTGCTACCGGCTCACACGATTCCAACACGAATAAATACCTGCTTGGATCATGTGATTTTAAAAAGTAAACATACCGCTACGGTAGTCCTCTTAGAATCACACATCACCGACCATCTGCCCTTGCTTGTAGGAATCAAGACCAGCAAATATATTCAAAGACCAATCCCAGCTTTTAAAATGCCTACCTTGGATTATATTAAAGCCAAACACGATATGGAATGCCATGATTTCACTCCCGTAATAGCTTCTGAGGACCCTAATAAAGCTACTAATTTACTAATAATAGCAATCCAAAATATAATTACTGCGAATACTACAAAAGTTCACGTTACTAAAAAAAATAGAAATCTTAAACCATGGATTACTCCTGGTTTGTTAAAATGTATACGTCATCGCGATAAATTGCACAAAATAGCAAGAAACTCACCTGACAATCCGATAACACAAGTCACTTATAAGCGCTATCGCAATTTCTGCAACAATTTACTTAGAAAACTTAAAAATTTACACGACAAACACGAACTTGATAAGGCAAAATACAATCCCAAAGCACTCTGGAATAAAATAAAAGATATTACCAACACTAAAAAGATATGTACATCTGCTACTGAATTACTGAATAACAATGCTAATCCAAAACTAACTATCAACAGAATATGCCAATTTTTAGCTTCCACTGGTGCTGACCTGGCCTCTAGAATTCCTTCTGTGACTGCACAACCATCTTCTAAACAAAACAACGCCATAAACTCGTTCGTCATTCTAGACGTTGATGAATCGGAAGTTGAGTCCACCATTATGAACCTTAGGCATGATAGTGCTACAGGTTGGGATGGTATACCAACAGCTCTCCTAAAGGTTTGTAAGAACACTCTTGTTCCTTTAATAACACATGTTATTAACATCTCCATAGCCAAAGGAATATTCCCTGAGCCTTTTAAGAAGGCACTCATTCATCCAATTCACAAGGGTGGCGACCGCGACTGTATCGACAATTACAGACCCATTTCAGTACTGTCAGCCCTTTCTAAAATTATGGAGAAATTAATTAACAGTAGACTAGTGAATTACCTCAACAATCTTAATATTATTGCACCCAATCAGTACGGATTCAAAAGAGGTGTCTCTACTGAAGATGCTGTAATCGATCTGACACAGTTCGTGGCGAAAAAGTTGGATGCTCAACAGAAGTGCCTCGGTATCTTCCTAGACTTAAAGAAGGCATTTGATACAGTCTCTGTATCAACCCTACTAACTAAATTAGAGTCTATTGGAATTTGAGGCAAACCACTACAACTCTTCAAGGATTATCTCCAGGATAGGAAACTTGTAGTTAAAATAAATTCATGTGTCAGTGACGAAGAAATCGTAACATTCGGAGTCCCACAAGGCAGCGTGATTGGGCCTACGCTGTTTGTAATATATATAAACGACCTATGTTTACTGCAACTACGTAATTCAAAAATCTTCACGTATGCTGACGATACCGCTATCGTGGTTTACAGTAGTACGTGGATGGAGGTCAAGACGATAGCAGAGGAGTCCTTACAAATGGTTACACAGTGGCTAAAATATAATTTGCTAACATTATATATCAACAAAACTAACTACATGCCCTTTTCCATCACCAATAATATTCAAGCTGCAACGGACTTCACAATCAAGGTGCATGCATGCTCCGTTCCCTCTTCTTGCGCATGTGAAGCATTGACACGTGTCAATCACACAAAATATCTGGGTGTAGTCATTGATAACGGATTGAAATGGCACAATAAGATTGATATTACCACTACAAAAACCAGGAGACTTATATATATATTTAAATCCCTTCGACATTGTGCAGACATCCAAACTTTAAAAATGGTTTATCAAGCGCTGTGTCAGTCCGTTATCACTTACTGCATCCCAGTCTGGGGAGGCAGTGCTAAAACCAAGTTGCTAGAGTTGGAGAGAGCACAAAGAGCCCTGCTTAAAGTGATGCTTGGTAAACCATTCAGATATCCCACTGCCCAACTTTACTCAGAGTGCAAATTACTCACAGTGAGACAGCTCTTTGTGCTTCGTGCCACTCTTAGAAAACAAATAGAAGTGCCACCACCAGATCCCTCAAAGCGCAATTGTAGAATTATATGTCCAATGGACAATTACAAAACTACATTCGCCAGACGCCAATTTTACATCTTAAGTAGTCTGATCTATAAAAAAATTGGTAAAATAATACCGTTAACCTCACTCAACCCCTATGAGGTCAAGACTAAACTGAGTGTATGGTTGCAAACTTTAGACTACAAACAAACAGAAGATCTCCTTCAGCTAGAACAGTAAGATACACCCACATACACATACAAGGACACAGACGCACGCACATGCACATACACAACACACAGTCACACAAACACACACACAGGCACACAAACACACACAGGGACACAAACACACACACACACATTATCTATTCTTTCTTTTTTACTTTCATTATTTGTTAAGCCCTCTTTCATATACCACAGTCGTAACGACCTTTACTTCTTAGTATCTTCTAGTAATAATATGGTAAAATAGTGATGGCAGAACACTAGCTCCCAAGTCACAGGAACACCTAGTTTGGGAGTTAGGGTTATTACATTAGTGTAACCTCAATCATTATTAGATGTAGATTAGTCCTAAAGCATTGTGTAAAAGGTTATCTGCATCAATAAAGATTATTATTATTATTATTACTTTAATGGTTTAATTATTATCACCAGCCTTGTAAACGCGGTTTAATGCTTGGCATGGGCTTATTCTCACCGTGAAAAGCCATGTGCAATCCGCACACTTTACATATCTTACGAGAACATTATAGACAATTTTCAGGCATGTCCCTTTCCTCCCTATGTTTTCCGTCACCGTTAAGAAAGCAATAATTAACAATTTAATACGCATAATTATAAAACTTCGAACCGACAGTGGTGAACGCCGTGGGTTTGCTTGAGACTTTCTGTGTAGTGGACTGCCGGCTTCTCCACTAGGATATCGCTAACATTTTTTTATAAGCTGAATATTTGTTTAGCAGACTTGCTGTATAACTACAAAATTGTGCATATCAATTATTGAGCGAGTTTCATACATACCTATTTGTCTCTTGAATGAAAATCAAAATGTAACACAAATTTTAATACTAGCTACTGGGAGCTTAAATTTTTAATAAAGAAAAATGCGGTTTTTTTTAACTAATGAACACTAAAATGTTGACATAACCTGAAATAATATTTTTGTCAAAATTCTATCAATTTTGAAAATGAAATTGATGGAATTTTTTAAATGTTTTTTAATAATAAATAATAAATAAATAAAATAAAAACATTTATTTGTCAGAATATGGGTATTACAAAAGATCTGGGTGTACATATTATAGTGCTAGCCATATTCTACCATAATATGGCGTACAAATGTTAATTGTAGTGAGATATCGGTCTTTTAAAACAAGTCATATCACATTAATTATTATAATTCAAATTCAACTTGTTTAATTCACAATATTATGTTTGCATGCTTTTATGTCAATAATACTTAATATGCCACAATGTTTTGTCATCTAAAAAGTCCTTTATGCTATAATAACATTTGTCAATTAGTAAATTATATAAATTAGATTTAAAAACATTCAAAGTATTAATCTCCTTAAAACTATTAGGTAATTTATTATAAATGTGTATTGACATGCAGTATATATTCTTACTAAATACATTTACTCTTTGTTTTGGTATTAACAATTTGTAAACATGTCTACCAGGTCTTTTTACGGCATTATTGTGCTTAGGGAATAAATATGGATGACTACGCAGAAAAACAAATTTCAAAAATGTACAGGCGAGGTAGTGGTAAAATAATATTAAGCCTTTTAAAATAGGTGGCGCAATTCTCTGTTTGAAGTATGCCAAAGATTGCTCGGATACATTTTTTTTGCACAAGAAATGCTCTATTTGCGTCTACCGAGTTTCCCCATATTATAAGAGCATATCTTAATTTTGACGAGACATTTCCATGATATGCACTAAGTGCCGTTTCTAAAGTTGATACTTGCCTTAAGCGATACAAAGCGTAAACAAATTTGTCTAGACTCAAACAAAGGTTTTCGATATGTTGTTTCCAATTACAGTATTTGTCAATGATAATGCCTAGAAAGGATGTGGAGTTATCTTCTTCAACTACGTTATTATTATATTTAATGTCAAGCTTTATAGGTTTGCTGTTGTAAGTTTGAAATTGAATCATTTTAGTTTTATTAATATTTATTTGTAAATAATTGCATTCTAACCAATTTATTACTCTTTATAATGTCATATTTGTCTCTTTTTCTAAATCATCATTATTCTTGTCATTTATAATGAAAATTGTGTCGTCAGCGTAAAGTACACATTATGGTTAGTTATGTTGGGCAAGTCATTTATATATAATATAAACATCAGTGTTTTTAAACATAGTTCACGTAAAATAAATAATGAGAGTAGCAATGTTTTAAAAAAGTACATAAAAACATAATTATGCGAATTCTACAAAACCGTAATATTTGCAACACAAATAATGCCTATATTTAACGGGAGATATTCTAAGAATTGAGAATTTTGTTTTCACTGAAATCGAAATGTAAATTGTATTTAATCAAACTCCTGGACACTGAAATGGTATGTTTTAACAGTTAAGTGAAATAAAAGCAGATGATGACAGTGCATGATAAATTTTCTGGAACGGTGTAGGTTCCGTTTTAGATTTTATCGGATGAAAAGTGTTGGTTATGACCAACCGACCGATTTATTCAGTACATATAAAATGTTACAACTTAACACACCTACCATAATATCTTAAGATGCATTTAAAACGAAGGTACGAGAGCTTCTTTTGAAGAGATTGACGGAATCAGCTCATCACTCTCATCCATTACTATAAGTATTTATGTATATGTTGTGTATGTATATTTAGATGTATACAGGGTGGCGCTACCATAGGGGCACTTTTTGAACAGAGGCACAGCGTACAACATTCTGAAGCCTTGTACCAAAAATCAATTAAATCGGTGCAGTAGTTTAGCCACAATATCGATTTTAAGTGCCGCAATTTTTGCACTTGCTTTGAATTCCACAGAGCTGATACAAAATGGTCAACGACCCTACATTGTGCGCTGCGACTCGCTACGACGCGGGCGCCGACTCGACGCCGCGCGAGGATTCCCGCGTATCTTCGAGGACGCGTGAATGTTTTTTGTCAGGTTCATTTATGCACTTTATTGTAAAAAAAATAAAGTTTATTTTCAAGTGCGTTAATAAAATCCTCTCCACTGCGCTCCGTTTTATCTGCGCTGAGCCTAACTTCGGATGACGTCAAGGCGTCGCGTTGTAGCGAGTCGGGGCGCACAATGTAGGGTCATTGACCGTTTTGTATCAGCTGTGTGGAATTCAAAGCATGTGCAAAAACTGCTGAACTTAAAATCGATATTGTGGCTAAACTACTGCACCGATTTAATTGATTTTTGGTACAAGGCTTCAGAATGTTGTACGCTATGCCTCTGTTTAAAAAGTGCCCCTATGGTAGCGCCACCCTGTATATGTATTATATACATGTATGTGTTATGTATGTATATTTGGATGTATATTATTTATGTATGTATTCTATCTTTCGTTTTATTTCAATGTGGAGGAAACATCATGTTGAAGAATTTATAGTTCTGAGTGTGAAAATATTATAATGTCGACGATGGTTAATAAAACGTTTAAGTCTCTTTGTAAATGCATTCATAACATCATTATATAACTTTGTTGTCTAAATAGTCGTTTTCCGTGAAGCCTTTACATAAAATCCACCACTTTTTACTAAAAATGATCTTTAGAGTTTGGGCTAGAAGGCCGGGACAGGTTGTTTGCAGAAGGCAGTGGAAGCGATTAATTCATCCAGTCTTTAGCCCAGGTCAAAGGTCTAACACATATTCACTGCGTTGCACAGCGAATTACAAGATTACAATATTAATTTACTTACCAAATCTTCACTAGATGTCAGGCTTGGAGCTAAGTTAGAAACACACACAGATCTCAAATTGGCCAATATTAGCTGGTGAATTATCTAAGTACTTAGCTATTAGGCTGCAACCGCGACGTCTTCAAGACACGATGGCACGTGGACGTCGACACCGGATTCACACAATTTTTGCAATGTTCAATTTTACAAGTTTATCTTTTATCACAAAACGATTCGCGAAGCTACCAGGATGTGCTTTCCAAAAGGCGATCAATATAATTAAATTCAAAAACGCAATAATACAAAACTGCGTGAGCGCAAGACAATTTTTATACCGGGAAACCAACAATGAACCAAAGTGAATGAATGACAGTTCATAGTGTGACCATAGTCAGAAATTTTCAATAGACTAAACAAAACGTTACTAAACCGATATTGTCGATTTAGCTTATCATAAAAACTATTTCTATTTCAAACAGTTATGTACAATTAAATAGTTTACTGGGACACAAAAGTTTGTTCAAAAAGAGCTGTAATTCTTGAAATTTCTTTTATGCTAGGTAATAATTCGAATGCAACCTCTGAATTTGTCAAAAATCTTCTGATATATATCTTAAAACCGCCAGAGACTATCATTTTCAAATTCAAATCCAGGTTGCTTATCATGGAATTTTCAAAGTAAATTAGGGATTATATTGTTAGTTATGTTGAAGAAAAACATTGTGTCAAAATCTGCATTCCTGACAACTCTAAGTTCTTAAGTGTTTCAACCAGCATTTAGCTAGCGTGGTGGTGCCTGGCCACACACTCCCCATAATAATAACCGACCCAGGATAAGGGTATAAAATTGTTAATTATCGCTTGTCCCGTGCCTCGGAGAGCACGTTAAGCCGTCGGTCCCAGTTGTCATGAAGATCTTTGACAGTCGTTACAGGGCGTCAGTACCTTCTAAATAAACTGACACTAGTCTAAACCATGGAATATCACTATCCCTTCGGGTTGCGGAGGTCAGACAGGTAGTCGCTCTGTGGAAAAGCTAATATTCAGCCAAATCCGGTTAGACTAGGAAGCGGAACCCAGATTGAAACTGGGATAACGCTAAGAGAATGAATGATAAGGGTATAAACAGAATTGAGATTATATCAAATAACTAGAGGATGCTGCAGCTGCGCTTGCACATTTTTGTAATTTAACCTTTTTTCCCGATTCCGTAAAATTTGAATTTCAGGACATCCTTTCTTAGTGCACTCCTATGGTCCACAAAGAACATACATGCCTAATTTCAGCTTCTTGCGCGTAATAGTTTTGGCTGTGGCCTGCCTGTCAGTTAGTAACGAAATAATTATAAATACAGATACAGAATAACATATTTATTATATTGTCAGTATTTTCTTGAACTAATATAATATTCATGATGACTATTTGTATACGACCAGCTTAATATTATATGTATTATTTATTGGATGAAAGATCACGATTAAAAACTATATCTATGAATATTTGAGCGAATGATTAAAGTTGGTCAATGGATACTTGTTCTGCTCATCTGATACACTGTTCAAACTTTGAATACAAATATAACCTGTGCTATGCACCGTTATTCATTTAGTTTCATATTGGCAAATGGAGCGTGCTGAAATATTTAAATAAACATGCCTACACCTTAATATATAAAATCCTTGCGTTACTTACTGGCTAACAGACACGCTACAGCCGAAACTATTGGACGCAGGTAGCTGAAATTTGGTCTGTATGTTCCCTGGGGACCATAGGGGTGCACTAAGAAGGGATTTCCCGAAAATCCCACGGGGTCGGCCAAAACGGGTAAATTAAAAAAAACTATGCAGGCGTAATTGCTGGCGTCCTTTAGTAAATATTATGATAAGATTTAATCTGTTACTTGTGCAATGCTTCATGCAAATCGCTTAATTAATAAATTTATTTGATAAATGGAGCAATGTAGTATGGTGCTTACAGCATCACTTGACTTGCCGTTGTAATAGATCGGCAAAGATAAGCAACGTTCACGGAAATCATAACTTAGAAGGATGATCGCTTGGCATCGTTGTAGCATTTACACCAGAGCTCTACCATGCGCCGGAGAGCACGTAACGCAATCACGCGGCTCAGATTCAACTCTTAGGTCAGGAATCGTTAAGCTGTGTTCTAACATAACTAAGACCTCTAGGTCTTCGGGTAGTCTATTATAAGACAGAGTTAGCCACACACAAAAACAAAAGATAAAAAAGCGTTAAACTAAACAAACTTTTAAGAATAAAAATGTTCTATCCCATAACGGTTAAACTCAATTCAAAAGCACGTTTTAACTCCATCTCATCTTTTAAAATAGCGTCATCTTTATTTGTATATAACATTTTTATAAAATATAAAATAGATAGGCTCGCCCCTTATTACGTGGGACCAAAGTATATCTAGCGAAAAGTGGGTGTAGAAATACACCTCTGCCTACCCCTTCGGGGATAAAAGGCGTGACGATATGTATGTATGTATATAATAGCTTTAAACCTAGTCGAGCTAAGCTTTGCATGACAAAATTTTAATTAATTACATCTGTTTTGTCTCTTTTGGCAGGTCTAAGGGAACTCTGAAAACTGCATGTTTGCTGTCCTGGCCTGACGGATTACCGGACGTCTCATATATGGACTTTGTGTGAGTATAGTAAATAATAGTTAAATGATTGCTGTTTTATTGGGCGTAAGATAAGATAAGATAAATTTTATTTGTTTGAACATAGTGATACATGGCATGCAAGATGTTACAATATAATAATACATAGTTTCATATGATCAGCCTGTTAATGGCGTACAAATTTTAAAAATACATAAAAATAGGTTACATGTTACTTATTTCTATAATAATCTTATTCTTTAATTCTAATTTATTTTAGAGAAATTTTTTAAGTCTTGTTTCGCGTAGACCCGGTTCTGAAGCATCGCCTGGTGGTAAGCGATTACCGCCGCCCATGAGGACACAAGCATAACCAAAGTGGTCAAAGTGGGATGCCTTTCTTTGGTATGAAATAAGGAATAAGAGGAAGAACAGGATGAGGGAGAAGGAGAAAGGGATTGGGCCTCCAGCACTCTCAGTCGCCGGACAAGACGCAACAATAAATATATGTAGATACTGAAATACGTCGATGCTATGAGAGTGTAGTATTTCCCTGGTCGAGACAGCATGTTCATTCTGAAATCAGCTTTTCACCTTCTCATAGTAATTTACTTGCTACAAGTAGATTAAAGCGTAAAATTCAATGGCGTAATTTCAATGGAATCTTCAATCATTCATAATAAGATTACGATTTTAGTAATTATATTACGCTGTAACTCCAAACTCTTCTATTGAGAACCACTTAAACCCAACTATAGGAATAAACATTTACAGTACGTAAATGCCTATGCCTCAGAAATATTAATTATCTTTTCATTAAAAGCCAATCTCAATATTTAAGAATATTAGCAAACATAAACTTAGTGGTTACATTTTCTTTGAGAACCAATCATAGGCTCTACCTATCTATCCTGAATCTTAGGATCTAAGCACATAAGCTATTTAATTGCACAATAGCGATTTACTTAGTTTTATGACATTTAAAAGAGAACTCGATCGTTCAGCAACTTAATTCTAATTTTAGTGTATACCTTTAAATCACGTTAACTTTACAATTTAAGGTATAAATAAATATATCTGTTTTTTCGACGGATCAACAATTGTTGTCGCAGAGGTCGTTTTATCTAAATTCTCATGAAATGAACATTAACAGTGAAATATGTAATTACCGTGACCGTCACGACGAACATTTCTCGTTTTTGGAAATTCAAATCGAGCGTTTGAAAACGAACTAGTCAATCGTTGAAACTAAAGTAACGTGTGTGCTTCAGCCCTTGTCTTAATAATGGAAATCCATTCATACATGACTACATTTCAAT
The DNA here is from genome assembly GCA_944739405.2 of Euclidia mi. Taxonomy (NCBI): domain Eukaryota; kingdom Metazoa; phylum Arthropoda; class Insecta; order Lepidoptera; family Erebidae; genus Euclidia; species Euclidia mi. The sequence continues at coordinate 3,420,833 of OX123184.2, forward strand.
AAAGCTATCTAGAAAAGCGGCCAGCATTAACTTCGCAAATTTCATTAATAATCCCTTTCAGTTTACACATCAGTTAATTTGTTAAGAAATAATACATGACTGTTATTGTGTTTCGAAGTCATCGGTTTATAAACAGTACATGTATTATTCATTTTATCAAACCCTTTGTTTGAATTATTGTGTATGTACATTTGACTAGAAATAATTGGTTACTGTTGTGCAGAACTCTATTTAAGTTTAGACTATTTGTCTCTTGATCTCATTGATAATACCTAGATTTAGTTATTATATAGTTTTGTTTGGGTAACACGCTTTGAGTTGTCTAATATGTCGTGCTTAGAAACCTTGGAATTGGTACTAAATTCGGTTCTGTTTTCAAAACAATATGGCCATCTTTTCTCGAATAAAGTGATATATAAGAGCAGCTATAAGGGTAGTTCAGTTTCGTAAGTTTTACAACATAATTCGGGCAAAATTCGGCTATAGCAAGTAAATTTTTTGTAAGGTAATTAGAGCCTTCCACTAAAGGTTTTATAAATAAGGATATAAGTTATTACGGACGATGCAGCAGGGATCCTGGGAGGCCTCCCACATGGTAGACCGACGATCTGGTTAACATCGCGGGAAGCGGTTGGATGCGGGCGGCTCAAAATCGGGGAGGCTTAAGTCCAGCAGTGGACGTCTCTAGGCTGACATGATTAGTTATTAACTTGTATAAACGTTTTCAATACAGCAACTTTGTACTAGGCTGTAGTATTTTTTAGATAAGGAACCACTGTTTTAGACTTGTTGCCCCCACATTGTTTTATACATATTTCGCGGGTACCTAAATTGTCGTAAACATTCAATCAACGCGCACATAGAAAACCTAGAATCGAAACATCCATAAGGATCAAGGTGTTCTCCAGGAGGGGGATCGAACCCACAACCTTTATCCCGTCAATTCTCTCTACGATATCAGTATTCAAATTAACTATGAACATTTTGTATAATTTTGTAAAAACATTAAAAAAAACATAACTTCACGCCTTTTATCCCCAATGGGGTAGGCAGAGGTGTATAAACATACACATTTTGCCAGTTATATTTAGGTCCCAATGTAACAGGGGGCGAGCCTATTGCCATCTACCGGGCACATTATTAAGCGAACGATAATAAACGTTTTTTTTTAATTTTTATAATTTCTTAAAATTATACCAGCCAATAACAAAAATGACCTGCAGTATTAATATTTTGCAATTTCACGTCAGCATTCAATATTGTTCAAATAAATAATATTTGCTTTTAACCAGCCTATCCACGTACTGGCTATAACTGAGTTACAATGTATCTACCATGCACAGATGACACGAATTTTAAACATCACCTGAAACTTCACACTGGTTGCCATGCCCTAAATATTTATATTTCACTAAATTACGTTAGAAATACTTGAGCTTTGCCACAATGTTTTCATATAAAGCTGATGTTCACGAAAAACGAGTTGGAGTCAAATTAATTTGCCAAGAAATATAGCATGTTTATGAAACATATTATACGTGAGAACATGGTCTCCATACAGCCGCCGATGTTTGCCTCGGAACAATGCTCAATGGTCGTTGTAGAGTTTGACAGCAAATTGTTTCTAAGATGTACATAGGCAAGACGAAAATCATGTATAACGTCCGTATCGTAGCTGTTTCTATACAAGTTGGGAACTCAACACTCAAAGTTTTCAACTTGGAACAAATGATCCAATTAGGTACTCGTAAGTTTAACTTCAAGAAAGAGATCAATCATCGAACTCAAATCGGTGCGGTACTAACCTCAAGGCCAAAGTCTTTGGCCAGTGTTGCTAGTTATGATCAACGGATCAGAGATCGAGTCACAAATAATTATATGTTTATTTGTCGGTACTTGAAAAAGGGTCGATGACCCAGTGTTTGTATCGCATATTTTTTCTTAGTATAGTGAGATAGGAAAGTGCGGCTCCATCTAGCGAAAAATCTGTCTTCGATAAAAAAGTGTTTTGCATAAAACTTATGAACAATAAATAATTTGATGTCTTTGACCCTAGGTCAGTCACTAACATAATAGACTGTATTTAATACTACTAGTGGCAAAACAACTGTGGTAATCCGTATTGAGGCATAAACAATTTGCAAGTTTGTTAATGCAGGGTAACCGAACTAAACAGATAGTGTATCTAACCTCAAACCATTAGCAAACATTAGCATTAAAGCTGGCTATCTAGTACAAACGTGCGAGATGGCTGAGTGGTTCGAAAGGAGATAATATTATACTGTGTGATAGTTTCAATTGTACAGTATATTAATAAAAGATTTATGTAACGGTTGTAAGTATAAAGTTTTCTCTCTCTTGTTATATTAGGTTTATTTAAAAGAATTTGTATTTGTATTTTGTATATCGCATAATTAATTGAAAATAAAGCTGACATACCTTTTCGTAATTTCCTCTTATTAGTAAGGGTCTTTCATCTGAATAATTTATATGTAAATATAAATTATAGCCGTAAGATACAATTTATTCTGGACTTAACAACAATATATACCTATTTCTTTAATAACAATTCTAATAAATATTATTTAATATACCTATTTGAAAAGTAGATACCTAATAAAAACAGTGACAATTGGAAGGAGTGGCTATGCATTTATTGCCGCTCCAGCCGATAACTTAACTACTTGAACAAGCGTTGTTTATTTTGTGCTCAATTATGTCACATCTTATACTTTTCATTGTAATGAGGTATTTCTACTATGGACATGTCACTTTTATCTTAAGGAAATATACTTTTTTGTGTTTCAATTTGAATTATTTTACTTTAGGTTTCCAATTCCGCTCAGAACAAGTAAATGTGTCTGGATGTTATATTTTCAATAATTTTAGCTACGTTCATCTTTTATTAAATCATTGTCTAAACTTTTAAGTGACATAACCAACGAACACAATGAACACCCAGACGCAAAGCAACAATTTATGAATCACCTTTTGGATGGATTATTTTTACCCGTGTTCATTATAGTACCGTACATTTGTTCGCATTTGCGTTAACAAAGATAATGAAGAAGGGACAGTAATATCCAGTGTATTGATATAATAACAGTCTTACGCCCGTTGTCAGTACTCTATCTGATGACTATTGGATGGATTTGGCTACTAGAGATATAATCTGTTTAAATAAAATACTTGCGTTACTGACTGACTGACAGACAAGCCACAGCCAAAACTATCGAAAACAGGAAGCAAAAATTTGGCATGTATGTTCCTTGGGGACTGTAGAAGGGGTTACCGTAAGTATTTAACAGGGATTTTTCGAAATTCACCCGGGAACTGGTAAAATTTTATAAAATGTGCGGGCGTAGGTGCGTGTATCCTCTAGTAATATTATATCTCCAAATCTATCGATAGATATAATGTTGGAAATAGGCGTTAGATAGTTTACAAGAAAGGTTACGAATATATTCGAAAACGATTTTAAACTATTATAATTTCAATGGGGTTTAACTAATTTTGATAATGAATTTGAATAATGATTTTGGTGGGACGTGGGAAAGTGGGTTTATTTTTTCAAAATGATTAACTCATATATCTTTGCTTCACTCACCAACCGAGATCCGGAACAGTTTCTCGGAATAATTTATTGTCAGTCTGATATTTTTTGCAAGAAAACGGTAAAATTAATTAATGATAAAAGTTGATAATTATAAATAGATAGAAACTTTTACGAATACAGAGAGTATCATATTACTATTATGTTATTTATTTACTACATAAAAATCAAGTAATTGATTTTCGACGTTCATGTTGGTAGTAGTAGATAGTAGAAGATTTCTCAACTTCTACTTTGAAATCGCTTTCTTTTACAGAAGGCTTAAGAGATTAATCATTTTTGAAATTTATTGCTCACATTGATAATATCAGAAAACATAATTTATTTCACACATACTTCACTTGATTCTAAACAGTCAATACAAGGTTCGCGGCGTATTTTAAGTTGATTTAAAATATGTTCAAAAGTTACCAAAAACGCTAACATTTAAATTTGCCCTAATTATTCTGACGTTACCTCGCCAGGATTTTATTTTGTTCAATTTGACTGTATGGCAAGTTAAATAATTGTGACCCAAAAATGTCCGTCGTCACGTATTCACGACCGCAAAAATTCATCTATTTTGCAGTCGTGTGAAATTGAATTTGTCAGATCGTGGCCAGCGATGCAGGGAAAACAATTTTGGGAACTTTACGGGAACATTTTTGGAACATTCCAGCTGCATTTGAAACACAACATCGGTATCATAAATGAGAAGGCTTTGAAAGCGCGGCTGAAAATCGTCACAAGAATATTATTTTATGGAAAATGCCATGCGCAGGTTTAGGCGCATTCAAGTTTGAGGAATTAAATTTGATGTCGGTTTTTTGCTAAAGATGTTTTGTTTTATAGTAATTATGTTTTCACGGCAAGTTAGCATTTTTGTTATTTCTGGTTACGAGAAGACTATGGTAAAATTCTGCTTTACGATTTGAGAGAGAAGGTATTATAGGACTTAATTAGGTAGGTATGAGTGAAATTTATATTTCATTTTAGAATCTTATGCCAAAATAAAACCAGTCATTGCAGTTGACTCAAACAATATCCACGTAGTACATAAAGCATATCTGTTGATGTATTAAAGTTAGATCAAAATGACGTTGCACTGGACAATCCCATTTACTACTAAACGTGCTCATAACATTTGCAGCTGACACGTATTCTGTGATAGATCGAGGCGCATTGCTTATGGTTGACGGCATGAAAACTATCGGTTTGTGTGAAGCAAATATTTCCGAAATGTCACAGAATTACGACTGTGCTGTGATGAAATGTTAAGCATTTCAATGTCACTTATGATACCTATGCTATCTATATCTATAGTCCTCCTTATCGATTTTCATAACACGACCGAAGGCAATTCTATTTAATTTCGAGCATGTGCTCGAAATTAAATAGAATTGTTTGTGCTTGCTATAGCTCGCAAGCCCAAACTTAGTCTTTAAAGTCTGGTTACTGGAATTGCAGAATAACTGGCCTGCGGCATTGTACATAGGTATAGACGTAGAAGGTTTTAGGTCTATCCTTACGTATTTGGCGTTTTACGTCAAGGTCTTGGAGACGTTTCTCTTCAAAGGATTTTATCTTATTAAAGATGGTAGTGCGCCATGTCAACCTGTGTGAGGTGATTTCCTCTCAGTTTGCAATGTTGATGCCGCAATTGTTCAGATGCTTTTTGAACACATCTTTATATTGCAATAAATGAGTTTGAAGTTTGAAGAATCACAGATATTGACCACCACGTTTGCGTTTGCCGTCAGCTAATTTAGAATAGAATACAGCAGGATATGCAAAGTGTATTTGTAGTCAGTGTTTGCCTGAAAGTTATTTTCACAGTCCATGACATAGAAGCTTCATATAGCATTTATTACATTTAGAAAATAGTATATGTGAAAAATATTAATATAACATAATTATGATGTGTGACAAAACTGAGCCCCAATTCTCCTAATTATATTTGTTCTAAGTGCAGTTTTTAAATGTCAGTGTCATACTCATGTCTCAGAATGGTATTCTCCTAAATTAACTGATATTTGAATGTTATTGGTATGTTATCGTGACTAGATCGTAAATTGAACAATGTATCAACGTCGAACTATAGAAGTCAAATTAGACGGTGATGATAATAAATTAGCACAATACCGATTCTGAGTCAATTCAAAATATAATCTCGTTCGCAAATTCACCTTTTGAATTTACCTAAATTCTGTTCAACATACTGTACACCTCTGACATCATCATCATCATCAGCCCTTAACAGTCCACTGCTGGACTAGGCCTCTCCTTTGAAAGGAGGATTTGGCCTACTATACCACGCTGGCCAAACGGGTTGGTATAGGGTTTGTATCAAGTTTTCCTTCTCTTACAGTGCAGTTCTCTGCACAATATGCTCCCTCTGTCGGCTCTTACGACACCCATGGGATGATATGGGGTGGTGACATTCCGTATTCTTAATCCGTCACCACACGGACAATCCTCAACATACCTCCAATAAACCTCTGACATACTGTCCAATAATATATATTATAAACTATCAGAAACTTATTAACTAATCTAAGTTCTGGCGCTATGCACTGTTTCTCTTTTGAAGGCTCATATCAGTGGAACTGTCATTACTACAAGTTTGAAATTGTGCAAAGTTCATACGGAGAAAATGTAGTTCAAGTTGAAAACTGTAAATAGAATGACATATTTCTATTCCGTTTTTCCAATTTTAAAATCCGTATTGGTCTTAAGAAAGTCATCAGTCTAACCGGATTTGGCTGAATATTAGCTTTTACACGGAGTGGCTGCCTGCCTGACCTCCGCAACCCGAAGGGATAGCGATATTCCATGGTTTAGACTAGTGTCAGTTTATTTAGAAGGTACTGACGCCCTGTAACGATTGTCAAAAATCTTCATGACAACCGGGACCGACGGCTTAACGTGCTCTCCGAGGCACGGGACAAGCGATAATTAACAATTCAATACGCACATAACTCCGAAAAGTCATTGATGCGCGCCGTGGATTCCAACCCGATACCCTCTGCATGGCAGTCTGTTGGTATCTCCACTAGGCTATCGCTGCCTTATATTTATTACTCAACAGCAAACAATAAAAACAAAATAATAATAAAACAATCATAAACGGCTAAATATGCAAATATATATTTATTGTTATAGACTAGCTGACCCAGCGAACTCCGTATCGCTTTTTTAAGAGTTTTTATTTAATTCCCTTTTTTCCAAGCCCCTTTTCCAAAGTTACCATTGACTTAGCGCTTAATATCTTATCATTTCAGAGTCTTCAAATGATGAACAAACAAACATAGATTTTTATATAATATTGAATTCCCCATTCCTTCAAATATCGGAGACGGTACCCATATCGACTTAAAAAAACATCGCGTCCGCCATCTTTGAATTCCTATCCGCCATCTTTGATCACGAAATAGATGTTGTATTTGGATTCACCATCCCTTAAATCATCAGAGACGATACCCATTTTGATTTTTTAAATTTTTCCCATACGCCATCTTTGATTTCCCATCCGCCATCTTGAATCACGAAATAGATGTTGTATTTGGATTCTCCATCCCATTAAACATCGGAGACGATACCCATATTGATTTAAAAAAAAATCCCATCCGCCATCTTTGATCACGAAATAGATGGTGTTTTTGAATTTCCCATTCCTTAAAATATCGGAGACGGTACACATATCGACTTTAAAAAAAATCCCGTCCGCCATCTTTGATTTCCTATCCACCATCTTTGATCACGAAATAGATGTTGTATTTAGATTCGCCATCCCTTAAAACATTGGAGACGATAACCATATTGATTTTTTTTTACTTTCCCATCCACCATCTTTGATTTCCCATCTGCCATCTTGAATCACAAAATAGATGTTGTATTTAGATTCCCCATCCCTTCAAACATCGGAAACGATACCAATATTGATTTTTTTTAAAAGTCCCATCCGCCATCTTTGATCACGAAATAGATGGTGTTTTTGAATTCCCCATTCCTTAAAATATCGAAGACGATACCCATATCGACGTTAAAAAATCCTGTCCACCATCTTTGATTTCCTATCCGCCATCTTTGATCACGAAATAGATGTTGTATTTAGATTCGCCATCCCTTAAAACATCGGAGACGATAACCATATTGATTTTTTAAAACTTTCCCATCCGCCATCTTTGATTTCTCATCCGCCATCTTTGATCACGAAATAGATGTCGGATTTGGATTCCCCATCCCTTTAAATATTGGAGATGACACCCATATTGATTTTCTAAAAATTCCCATCCGCCATCTTTGATCACGAAATAGATGGTGGTTTTGAATTCCCCATTCCTTTAAATATCGGAGATGATACCCATATTGATTTTTTAAATTTTTCCCATCCGCCATTTTTGATTTCCCATCCGCCATCTTGAATCACGAAAAAGATGTAGTATTTGGATTCCCCATCCCTTTAAACATCGGAGACGATACCAATATTGATTTTTTTAAATTTTCCCATCCGCCATCTTTGATTGCCCATCCGCCATCTTTGATCACGAAATAGATGTTGTATTTCGATTCTCCAGCCCTTAAAATATCGAAGGCGATACCCATATTGATATTTAAAATTTTCTCATCCGCCATCTTTGATTTCCCGTCCGCCATTTTGGATCACTAAATAAATTTCATATTATTAATCAGCGTCCCGAAAATCTCGAAAACGATACCCATATAGATTGCATCCTATTCGTTTAGCCTTTTTTTGCCTTTGACCCAACCCAACCTCTCGTTTGACCATTTTATTATTTTTGTCTGGCCCCTAAAAGTTGTGGCGTAATTTTATATAGCCTATAGCCTTTCGGAATAATTGGGCTATCATAGGCAATAACAATTTTTTAAATCCGACTGCTAGTTCCTGAGATTAGCCAACATAATGTTTTAGCCTTTTTAGCCTTTTGCCCGGCCCCAAAGGGTCGAAGCGTTATGTTATATAGCCTATAGCCTTCCGGAATAACTGGGCTATCGTATGCAAAAAGAATTTTTCAGATCCGACCGGTAGTTCCTGAGATTAGCGCGTTCAAACAAACAAACAAACAAACAAACAAACAAACAAACAAACAAACAAACTCTTCCGCTTTATTATATTAGTATAGATAAGTATGTTTATCAGTAGTCTGGTTGCTAAAGTATATGCTATGCTTAGTTAGGAGTCAGATGACCACGCGTGAGTTGTACTACGATATTATTATTATTTATTACTCAACAACAAACAATAAATAAAAATAATAATAAAACAATCATAAACGGCTGAATATGCGAATGTTATATACGTATTTCTTATATTTGCGCAGCATCTAATAGATAATTTCCATTAAAACTTTAATATGTCATCACACCTTAATGTGTTGTTGTGTACATACCACAAGATGATTATGTTTTAATAACACAATGCACCCGAATATGTATGTTTAAACTATTACAATGTCTAAAGTATGTATCACAAATATCACATTTATATGGTTTCTCACCAGTATATGAGATTCTAAGACATGCTTTTGACTAAAACATTTACTACAAATATAACATATTTATTTGTAGTAAATGTTTTGTTGTCATATTATTAGTCTTAAGAAAGTGATACCAGAAAATTGACTAAGTTACTCTATTCTGCCGTGCTTGTGATAAACACAGTAAGTGCCTTGAAGACAGTTTAGAGAAAAACGCGCTTAACCCTTTTTAAGGCAGTGGCCACTATATTGCCACCAATATTAGAATTTTTTTTCGGGAAACTTTTTATCTTTCTGGTGTTTATTTTTTACTTACTAGCAAGCTTGAGATGTCCTGTCAACGTATATTTTTTGTTGTGGAAATTGTCAAATTCAATTGACACTTTTCAAACTTTGAAGGGTAAAAACCGGTGATTTTGTGTAACGTGTAACAAATCTAGCTCAATCTATAAAATTGTGTAGGAAACTGGTAAGAGTTTGCATTTATTTCAATAATAATGTTTGCTACTTGTACGATCGAGCAGTATTTTGTAAAATTACGTTTATTATTTTGATACAATTTTGTATTAACTGGTGGCAATATATCTGCCACTGCCCGTGTAGATAATAATATTACAGTGTTTACTGCAGGTGAAAATGCCGAAAATATTGTCTGATGACGACAAAGAAAATGCACTGGACGAGTTATTTAGCTTACCCGACGACCCCCGACATTTTGGAGGACAAAAAGAAATAAAAAGTTGCATTAAGAATAAACCTCATTTTATTTTCATAGTCTTTTACAGGCAGTGGCAGCTATATTGCCACCAAATTTCCCAAAATTTTCTCGTCGATTTTCACGAAGAAAAAAATACATAGGGCATTCATAACATATTGGCTTACAAAATCCGTTTAGTTCAAATTTGTAACTACCCTAGTTCCCTCGGCCTTATAAAGGGTTAAAGTTTTTTTCTTTATTTTTAGCATTTCTGCCTTAATATAGATAAAATCTAAGTTCTTACAAATGTATAACGTAAATATAGGCATGTTTTATATGTGTTCTATTTTATTTTTTAATTACATGTTATAAATGTGTTGTAAATCATAAAAATATATTTATGTTAAGTAATGAAGAAAATAAATAAAAACATTTTCTTATTATTACTACAGTAAGTGTGTGACTTACTGTAACTATCTTTAGTTGTAGGTACATACTGTAACAATGATTATGAAATAAGATAAATGTTTAAATAGAATAACAAATATGGTATTTTTTGCTTACAGTAACTTAGGCACTTACTGTAATTATAGCTAGAAGAAATATGTAAAATTACAGCATCCCTCATAAAGCACCGACACCAACTTTAATTACATTTTTCATAATTATTTGTAAGAAAATGAAACATAACTGATGTTATGAAATCACAGTTTAATAAAACAAGTACAAACAACTTTGTGAAACTAGAAAATTATAAAATCAGTTCTATTATTTAATTATTTATAGCATTAAAATGGCTTAAGATAACCAATGGTAATCATTCGTATTTGTACAAAACTTAACTAAACAAGCTAAGCACTGTCTCTAAAACATAACACGTTTATAGTTTTTCATAAAACTCTTATTATATGTACTACTAGCCGTTTCCCGCGGTTTCACCCGCGTCCTGAGGGAACTACTTCGCGTACCCGAAAAACCCAAATATCTTACGTACCCCTATTTTTTCTAAAATAAAATATAGCCTATGTTACTCTCAGATAATGTAGCTTTCTAATGGTGAAAGAATTTTTAAAATCGGTATAGTAGTTTTTGAGTTTATCCATTACAAACAAAAATACAAATTTTACCGCTTTATAATATTAGTATAGATTAGTTGTACTTCTTTGTACACAACAAAAAACATAAAAAGACAAAGGCACCTTAATTTCTGATAAGGCTTATTTACCTTTCAGAACGAGAAAAAAAAATTAAAATCTTCATATAGATCTTAGTTACACTAACTAAAACAAATTCGTCTTACAAATTATTCTTCATCAGTCCTATCATTCATTTAATTTGTTTTATAACCTATTTGTAGAAGTTAAAAATAGCTTAAAAATGTTTTAAATGACTAGTAAAATGTAGACGTACAAATATATTTTCCAAAGTTACAATAAGAAAGTTTAAGGGTTGTCTATTGTTTACCCGAAGATTATATACCATAATCTCATATTCTCGAATTTCATTAAGGTACCCAAATTTCATTTGCCCGAATGTTTTGTTTGCCCTAAAAGACATGACATACTTTTAATTGCCCGAAACTTAGATACTTACCATAAGATACGAGTGCCATACGTATTGTTTTTCATATTTTTAATTGTCATAATAATAATTAGACATAATATTTAAATGGGTACGTTTCAAAATCCCGAATTTTAAATCCCGAAAAATAAATTAAATATTATTATCAACAGCTAGTGCCTGGGGTTAGGTGCGACAAACTTTCAGCCTTTAATAGTCCACTGCTGGACTAGGCCTCTCCTTTGTAAGGAGGAATTGGCCTACTATACCACGCTGGCCAAGCGGGTTGGTATAGGGTGTGTATCAAGTTTTCCTTCTCTTACAGTGCTGTTCTCTGCATGATATGCTCCCTCTGTGGGCTCTTACGACACCTATGGGATGATATGGGGTGGTGACAATTCGTATTCTTAATCCGTCAACACACGGACAACGACGCGACGAACTAAACGCCTTAAAAATCTTAAAATATATACAGTAAGTAATGCACTTACCTTATTTGTTCTAGACAAGTCTACACATAATATGAGGTATTCCTAAACATAATCACAGTAAGTTCCACTTGCTGTTGTTATGCTAAGGTATTGCAATAGTATGTTTTATTCCAATTACTTAATATAGTAACGACAAGTGCCACTTACTGTTAAAATGTTTAAGTCATACTTAGTGTAATAAAATCGTAACTTTATAATATTTATAGTAAGATTACTTACTGTAGTAAAACCTAGGTAAATTGATTTAACTTTATGCAAAAATCAATCGTATGTGCCCATACTGCATTCATAATAAGTGCACCTTGGCGCCTATCGTGTCTTACTGTAATTATGCTTAATCTTATTTCTTGATGTAAGCCACATTTTCAAATTCTGAATATACAGAATTGTAGATCTCAATCTCTACTCTTAACTCAATATCGACAAAAATGTGACTTACCTTTACATTATCGTATGGGCGGCAGTATTGTCTTTTAACTTTTTTGGTACCTATAAAGACAGTAGTTTAGAATGGAAATGAAAGTTTATTTTCAAGAGGGAACAAAATCCTGCATTCAAAGTATTTTCTTAGAGTAACCGTAGAAAAATGTTCTCAAGTTTTTGTGCGTTTTAATAAAGTTGATTCAGCTTTGTGAAAATATTTTCTTTTAGCGTAAGTTAAAAAGCATTCAAAAGGACCCAGCGAAGTGTATTATAAAAATATGAAGAATAATTTAAAAAAGGAAAAAGATGTAAGCTTTATATAAATTATGTTACTGTAAAATTCTGATATGATAAATTGTAATATTCTGGTAATATTAGGTACAGTTTATCAGACTCAGATATACTAAGCATTGAAAATGCGAATACGTAAATTGATTTTGGCTATGTTGGCAGATTCTCGCTAAAAGGCGCAATTTTAAAGGTTATGCTGAAACCCCAGCCGATATTAAAGTTCAGCTTTAATTACACATGAGTAAAATTCGATACATTCAACTTTTCTCGGATAACTTTAAATTTTAATTTGGATGGGCCATTTTTTTCCTTCCTTCCACTCGACACCACCAAAACGACACCATCGGTGGTGTCGTATGGAATCACTAGTCCATACGACACCACCGACTAATAGTGAGGTTACCTACATACAAAGTTGTTGATATGAAAACTCCAATTAAGTTCAAGCAGTGGAGGGAGCATTTCAAAAAGAGTAGAAATCGTATATACATCTCTTTTCTCTCTAATTACAGAACTGCATATGTTCGAGTGTGATAGCCATAGAGCTTTTTTACAGCCTTGAATGACATATGCCTAAAAAAATGTTATGTCATATCGATGTTCGTCCAGCTGGAGTGAAAGCCGTGTCGAAATAAACTGCAATTTTAATTGCTACAAAATATTACAATTGAAGATATTATCACCTGTAAACGTTAAAAAATTACCATAGTTTGTAATGCCGTCGGATGTAAAAGCCGAATGGGACTATTGACCGACAATGGTCAAAATATATCCTACCACCGGTAAGTCATAATAAGTAAAATTGTAGATATCTGCCGTAATAATTCTACAATGATATTTGTAAAGCTTATATATAAAGATAAAGATAATGGCCACCGTTGACACATATTTTTATTCCATTAGTCACAATGAAATAAATATAATAGAAATATTTCGATAAAAAATATGAGGATAGTGTTGTAATACAATTGTCAGTTAGAAAACCAGTTTCTGAAAGAGTATAATTTGAATAATTAGTTATTAATTGTAATTATTTGTAGATTTCCAAAGAATGAAGGTTTGAAACTAAATTGGGTCCGAAATATGACAAAGCGAGAATGGCAACAGTCCAATTCTTCTAAACTTTGTTCGCTTGATTTGTGTCTGCTTGTTATCAAGAAGGATTTCAAAGAAAAGTTTTGCATTCTTATACTGTGCCTACTATTTTTACCAACCAGGTATCTAATACTGAGGTTTGTACTTCTACTTTATTATTATTAACTTATATTTTTATCAATCAATATATACCAACATTGCAACTGTTAAAATATGCTAAAGTAATCATATATACATATATGTATATCATTAACAGATTTGTGTTATAATTTTCAGAAATGTCCGAAATAACGAAACCTTATTTTTAGAAACGATAATAAAGCTTCAAGGGAGAACATGGTTTGCACTTCTGGAACTCAGGATGAAAATATTGTTCGTAAATGTTAACTGTTTCCGTCCATGTACATCCCATTTTGGTAACATACATATAATACTATATAACATATAGTATCACGCCTGCCGGGCAGTTATCGTGTGCGTCACTTTGTGGAATGAATAAATGATTTTGACTATTTGAGTTTTTTTTTTCAATTATTTTCCAATACCAATGTCACAAAGAATGAGAACATAAAATAACTCGCTGATTGCAAATGCTCTGATCAGCGTGAGACATAATAGATTTTTAATTGTGTCTAGTCGGTATTGCAACATTCAACTAGTTAAATATACCAAATAGCGCAGTTTTTCACTCCTTCAAAAATTGTATTTATGTTTCAGTGTTGTCAATTTAAGAGAAATTAAAGGAATTTTCTGTCGGATTATAAAAAAATTGTCAAATTGTGATACCGAGCAATGCTAAACTGCGCCGTATACTGTTCCTATCTAGGTACAGTCGAACAACTTTCCGCTAGACCACAATAAGGGTGAGAATCGCTCAGCAGGATATCGTCGCTTCCAGTGCTACTTGACACAAACATTGACATTCGTATAGAAAACCAGTTTCTAGTGTGCTTCGACTCTATGAGCGAGCCAAAGGATTTTTTTCGAACTGGTCCACCGCCGACTTGTTTGATTGCACATACCTGGAGGATTCGTTTACAAATAACAAGTAACCTACTTATTGTACCAAATGTACGTTTAAGACAAAACTTCATTTTATTGTAATGCAAGTACTTTATATTATTTGGAAATTTCAAAAAGGGCTTCGTAATATTATGAGAAAATTTTAATTTACGATTAATATTGCATTATTATTTCAGCCAAAATACTCTCTTTGCTGGACATAAGACAAGTCTCCTCAGGATAGTAATCATATCTTATTATTACCTCTCTTTTTACAGTATTTGTTTCTTTGTAGGCACCTAAGTACTATACATCTTGTCTCTACATACCGAATTATATACCAATACCAATCAAAGATTAATGCATGAGTACATCACTATTGACAGTCATTTCTTCTTTTGAAAAAATTGCGACATGAGTATTTCAAGAGGTAATAAATACAATACATCTGTCTCGGTTACACATATGACATTTCCTACAAGTAAAAAGAAATTACGATAGGTTTCTTGATTATGCTTAAAGCTATCCCTCCATGTATACTTGCTCCTTGGTTTCATTAATGAGGTATGTCATTTGATAAAGTTTATATTTATCTGTCACTCAAATGGTCATCTTGACATTGTTCATTGCAATTTGCATATTATTGTCTTTCCGTCCGAATATTTTAATTTTTCACAATGGACATGGATACTAATACTGACGACATAAAATACATAAAAACTAATGGCGGAACAGCTTTGCTCTGGCAAACGTATAAATTTCACCGTCACAAGGGATATAAAAACGGCTCAGTGTTATGGAGATGCACTAGCTTCAAAAGGACAAAGTGTCCAGGTACGATAACTATAATGGTAAGTATCCTTTTCATTTGTCATTTTTTAGAGTATTCCATAGCCTTTACTTATTTTACTAGAATAAATTTTAATATTACTTTTTAGAATGACATAATTACAAAGACCAAAGATCACACTTGCGGAAGAGACGCCTTTGCAAATGACCGTTTACTGGTAACAAACGCATTACGAAATAAGGTAATTACATCTGACCAACCAATACCAACCTTATATGAAGATAATGTGTTTACATTGAAAGAAAAAGGTCATGATTTACCGAATGCAATTCCAAAGTTCAAAAGTATTAAACAATTGCTTTATGATGCAAGAAATAAAGAACTTGGAGTTCCCGCTACAATTTTTAAATCTATAAATGAGGTCACTGTACCGGTAAGATTTCGCGAGTCTATATTAGCGGATTACTATTATGATGGTACTCGCATATTGGTGTTTTGTCCCAAACGTTGTCGTGTAATGATTTGTAAAATCACTGAGTATTTCGTTGATGGAACTTTTGCAGTCTGCCCGACTCCCTTCCAACAAATTTACAATATTCTTGGTGACATAGGCAGCACTTTTGAAGAAACAAAAGTGGTACCACTTATCAGTGCATTTATGACTAATCGAACACAGAAAAGCTATGAGTTATTATTCCACATGATTCAATCACAATTACCAGTATTTAAACCTTATAAAGTACATTGTGACAATGAGTCCGCAGCAATTAACGCTATAAAAGAAGAATATCCAAATGTAATAATAAAAGGCTGCTATTATCACTGGTGCAAAAATATTAGTAAAAATGCCAAAAAGTTTAAAAATAATGAAACCAAACCGGAAAAAAGAATTGTCTCTCTAACAGCGGCCTTACCGCTCTTGCCACCACAATGTACTTCAGAAGGATGGGAGTATATCAAAACCCAAATTTATAGAATTAATAATATAAACATGACCAGATTTATACGTTACATCGAAAATTATTGGTTAAAAATTCACTCCCCAGATCTTTTTAGCGTATATGGTGAAAGACATCGTACCGATAATGTATCCGAAGGTTTTCATTCGAAACGAATAAAGGGAATAAACAAGACAACAGTTAATTTGACCAGAACCATGAATAAAATGAATAAATACTTAGGTATGGAAGATTTAGAACAAAAAAGGAAGAGTAAATACATTGTGGATGATGACTTTATACTTGATGTTCAAATGCAATTAATCAATGGTGATATCACTGTGGCCAAGGCTTTAGATGAACTCAGATAGAGGTTTTTTTAAACAGAGTATTACATCATCGGGTAAATCGGAGTAGAAACTTTTTTAATGTTTCCATAATGCTAGCACATGACATTAAAGAATATAAGGATGTCACTGTGGCGTTTCTGAATTCAGTTGTTTTCTGTTTTGTTCACTGTGCTAGTACTATTGTATTTAGAAATATATAAATACCTAATAACATAATTTAGAAAGTATGGAGGGTCAATCAATTTTGAGTTTTCAACCTAAATACCAACTCTCGCCCGATGATGTGTTTGAAATGCAGGATACTCAAGAGTATGTTGTAGAGTGTAGAGATGACGACGTCACACCAGACATTTATATGTCCGTGAAAACGCAAACAGAACAAAATATGAAGGATAATTGTACCCAAACGGACCATTTGAGTGATGCTCAGATTGTATTAAATACAGCAAAATTGTTGGCTGAAAGTTTTTTTCCCGGAAAAGACACACTAAAAGAAAAGTTCATTAAGGCCAACAAGCACGTAACAACAATTGTGGACACGCTGCAAGACTAGTTTTCCGGTCCGTAAAGAAGATACTATTGTTCATTCATCATGGCGACCGGTTGGCGCAGCGGGAGTGTAAGCGACTGCTACGCCGAAGGTCGCGGGTTCGATTCCCGCTCAAGTCAAACATTTGTGTGCATGAACATAGATGTTTGTCTTGGTCTGGGTGTTTCTATGTATAATATGTATGTATTTACAAAAAAAAAAGCATATAAGTATGTTTATCCATTATCTAGTACCCATAACACAAGCTCTGCTTAGCTTGGGACTAGATGGTGATGTGTGTATGTGGTAGAATATTATTATATTATTATTATTATTATTGCAATTTGCATATTATTGTCTTTCCGTCCGAATATTTTAATTTTTCACAGTGGACATGGATACTAATACTGACGACATAAAATACATAAAAACTAATGGCGGAACAGCTTTGCTCTGGCAAACGTATAAATTTCACCGTCACAAGGGATATAAAAACGGCTCAGTGTTATGGAGATGCACTAGCTTCAAAAGGACAAAGTGTCCAGGTACGATAACTATAATGGTAAGTATCCTTTTCATTTGTCATTTTGAATTTATCTATAGTTAAACGATAATTAATAAAACAGAGTTTATGAAATATTTTTTTTTTATTTCAGTGAAGTAAGTAGTTATGTAGGTATTAAAGAACGGACCGGAAAACTAGTCTTGCAGCGTGTCCACAATTGTTGTTACGTGCTTGTTGGCCTTAATGAACTTTTCTTTTAGTGTGTCTTTTCCGGGAAAAAAACTTTCAGCCAACAATTTTGCTGTATTTAATACAATCTGAGCATCACTCAAATGGTCCGTTTGGGTACAATTATCCTTCATATTTTGTTCTGTTTGCGTTTTCACGGACATATAAATGTCTGGTGTGACGTCGTCATCTCTACACTCTACAACATACTCTTGAGTATCCTGCATTTCAAACACATCATCGGGCGAGAGTTGGTATTTAGGTGAAAACTCAAAATTGATTGACCCTCCATACTTTCTAAATTATGTTATTAAGTATTTATATATTTCTAAATACAATAGTAATAGCACAGTGAACAAAACAGAAAACAACTGAATTCAGAAACGCCACA